>CM069153.1:21203115-21808159 GCA_035221665.1 Okamejei kenojei
TGCGACAACCACGCAGACAGCGCCCGAGGTCAGGATTGAACTTGGGTCTCTGGAGCTGTGAGTCAGCAGCACTACCAGCCGGGCAACCAGAACTGCACACAATACTCCACATGTGGCCAAAACAAAGTCTTATAATGTTGCAACACGACTTCCTGACTTTTATACTCAACGTCTCGACCGATAATTGCAAGCATGCCATACGCCTTATTTACCACCCTATCTACTTTTGTTGCCACTTTCAAGGCACTGTGGACTTGGACCCCAAGATGTCGCTGTACATCAATACTTCAAGCCAAGTTTGCATAGATTGCATCTTACACACTGCAGAGAATACATCCATTATATACACCAAATTATGACCTCTGAAATGAAATGAGAATGGATTTCCTAACAGGTAGCACAGTGGCACGGCTGGTAGAGCTGACGCCTCACGGCCCCAGAGACCCGGGTTAAATCCTGACTTTGGATGCTGTCTGTGTGCAGTTTGCACGCTCTCTCTCTGTGACTGCATGGGTTTCTTCCAGGAGCTCCGGTTTCCTCTCAAATCCTAAAGATGTGCGGTTCTGTGGGTTAATTGGCCTCTGTAAACTGCCCCAAGTGTGTTGGGAGTGGATTAGAAAGAGGAATAACATAGAACCAGTGAGAATGAGTAATTGATAGTGGGCATGGAGTCAGTGGGCCGAAGGACCTATTTCCATGCGGTATCCTTGGCTAGGCTGACCCCTTCACCCTTCACACTGAGTTCCCAAACTTCACTGGGGTTCCAGCTGATTGTGCAGTCAATAAGGATATATACCCAATGGTATTGCAACTATTTAAAACTAATTTAGATATCAAATACTTTATAGGACAAAACAGACTGCCATAGCCAAAGCAGTGTCAGTGAATGACGCACGAAGTGTTGGTGTACGCCTGCTTCTGGAACTGGCTGGGGGGGGGAAATGTATCTGCTCACAAACGGGTAGTGTTGCAGGTTGCACAACAGGTGATAGCCAATCCCCAGACAACCTCGGATAGTTTAGGTTTATTATTGTCACGTACGCCAAGTTACAGGGAAACAATCTGTTTTTGGATGCTATCCAAACAGATTAGATATAATGTGCATAAATATAATCGTCAAATTTAACTAAGGGTAAGATAGAGAGTGAAGAATGTAGTTCTCAAAATTGTAGTGCATCAGTTCCATAGACCAATGTCCACAATGGGTAAGCGGTGTATCGGACAGTACCCTAGCGTATGAAGGACCATTCACAACCCTGATAATAGAAGGGAAGAAGATGTTATTGAGTCTGGTGGTGCACACTATCAAGCTCCGAACCTTCTGCCAAACAGGAGCGTGGAGAAGAAAGAATAACCAGGAGGGGACAAGTCTTTTTTGTTTAATTTAGTTTAGAGATGCAGTGTGGAAACAGGTCTTTAGGCCCACCAAGTCTGCACCAACCAGCAATCACCCATACATTAGTTCTAACCTACATGCTGAGGAGGTAGACAAAAATGCTGGAGAAGCTCAGCGGGGTCGCTTCCTCATCTTCACCATGGATGTCCAGTTACTCTACACCTCCATCCTCCACCAGGAGGGTCTTAAAGCCCTCTGTTTCTTAAAAAAAAACACTATCTCTAGCACTATCACTGACTTCATCACTTCTGGCTCCCTGCCCTCCCAAGCCTCCAACCTCATTGTTCCCCAGCCTCTATACGGACCGATTTTACCTTCTCCCCAAAATCCACAAACCTCACTGTCCTGGCAGACCCATTGTTTCTGCCTGTTTGTGTCCTACTGAACTTATTTCCACATACTTCAACTCCATCCTATCCCTCCTGGTTAAACCCCTCCCTACCTATGTTCAAGACACCTCACACACTCTTCATCCACTCCAGGACCTCTGTTTTCTAGGCCCCCATTCCCTCATCTTCACCATGGATGTCCAGTCACTCTACACCTCCATCCCCCACCAGGAGGATCTTAAAGCCCTCCGTTTCTTACAAAAATAAATAAATAAATAAATAGATAAATAAATAAATGGGATTATTTCCTTCGCTACATACAGTGGCTTGCAGAAGTTTTCATACCCCTTGAACTTTTCCACATTTTGTCACGTTACAACCACAAACGTAAATGTATTTTATTGGGATTTTATGTGAGAGACCAACACAAAGTGGCGCATAATTGTGAAGTGGAAGGAAAATGATACATGGTTTTTAAATTTTTTTACAAATAAAAAACTGAAAAGTGTGGCATGCAAAACTATTCAGCCCCCTTTACTCTGATATCCCTAAATAAAATCCAGTGCAACCAATTGCCTTCAGAAGTCACCTAATTAGTAAATTAGTAATCTAATCTCAGTATAAATACAGCTGTTCTGTGAAGGCCTCAGAGGTTTGTTAGAGAACATTAGTGAACAAGCAGCATCATGAAACCCAAGGAACACACCAGACAGGTCAGGGATAAAGGTGTGGAGAAGTTTAAAGCAGGGTTAGGTTATAATAAAATATCCCAAGCTTTGAACACCTCACGGAGCACTGTTCAATCCATCATCCGAAAATGGAAAGAGTATGGCACAACTGCAAACCTACCAAGACATGGCCATCCACTTAAACTGACAGGCCGGGCAAGGAGAGCATTGATCAGAGAAGCAGCCAAGAGGCCCAAGGTAACTCTGGAGGAGCTGCAGAGATCCACAGCTCAGGTGGGAGAATCTGTCCACAGGACAACTATTAGTCATGCACTCCACAAATTGGGCCTTTATGGAAGAGTGGCAAGAAGAAAGCCTTTGTTGAAACAAAGCCATAAGAAGTCCCGTTTGCAGTTTGCCACAAGCCATGTGGGGGACACAGCAAACATGTGGAGGAAGGTGCTCTGGTCTGATGAGACCAAAATTGAAGTTTTTGGCCTAAATGCAAAACGCTATGTGTGGCGGAAAACTAACACTGCACATCACCCTGAACACACCATCCCCACTGTGAAACATGGTGGTGGCAGCATCATGCTGTGGGGATGCTTTTCTTCAGCAGGGACAGGGAAGCTGGTCAGAGTTGATGGGAAGATGGATGGAGCCAAATACAGGGCAATCTTGGAAGAAAACCTGTTAGAGTCTGCAAAAGACTTGAGACTGGGGTGGAGGTTCACCTTCCAGCAGGATAACGACCCTAAACATACAGCCAGAGCTACAATGGAATGGTTTAGATCAAAGCATATTCATGTGTTAGAATGGCCCAGTCAAAGTCCAGACCTAAATCCAATTGAGAATCTCTGGCAAGACTTGAAAATTGCTGTTCACAGACACTCTCCATCCAATCTGACTGAGCTTGAGCTATTTTGCAAAGAAGAATGGGCAAAAATGTCAGTCTCTAGATGTGCAAAGCTGGTAGATATACCCAAAAGACTTGCAGCTGTAATTGCAGTGAAAGGTGGTTCTACAAAGTATTGACTCGGAGGGCTGAATACTTTTGCACGCCACACTTATCAGTTTTTTATTTGTAATAAAATTTGGAAACCATGTATCATTTTCCTTCCACTTCACAATTATGCGCCACTTTGTGTTGGTCTATCACATGAAATCCCAATAAAATACATTTACGTTTGTGGTTGTAACGTGACAAAATGTGGTAAAGTTCAAGGGGTATGAAAACTTTTGCAAGCCACTGTAGATGCCTCACTCGCTGTTTCTCCAGCATTTTTGTCGACCTTCGATTTTCCAGCATCTGCAGTTCCTTCTTCAACACTACACCCAGAGGAGATATGTTTAAAGACACAAGGAACTGCAGCTGCTGGAATGTTGAACAAAACTCAGTGCTGGATGAACTCAGCAGGCCAGGCAGCGTCTGCGGAGGGAATGGACAGACGGCATTTGGGGTCAGGACCCAACCTGAAACATCGCCAGTTCATTCCCTCCAAAGCTGCTGCCTGACCTGATGAGCTCTTCCAGCACTTTGTGCTTTGAGGAAAAAGGTTTGCCGTCCTGAGAAATTCCACGTGCAGCAACTACCCAACGTTTACACACATCAAGCAGAGAATCAAAGTATGTACCATAAAGGTTCTTATTCAAGTTATTAACCACAGGAAAATCACCAACAACCCCTAACACATTTTATAGTGTTGAAAAAAATGTCAATACTGAAGTACAATGTACTTTGTGCCTTTTTTTTTGTAATCCAACGTCTGCAGTTCCTCTACTTTCTAGCTACCTCTCTGCTTACCATGTATCAAGATAATGTTGAAACTTTATTGTCACATGTACCTATGTACCTAGGCACAGCGAAATTCTTTGTTTTGGATATAATCCAGTAATATTATATTATAGATAAGCACAATCATAGACAGTACAAAGGTGCAATGATTGTAGTGCAAAATAGTTGACTTCAAAAGACCAAGCCAACCCATAAATAACTGCTGAGTACCTGTGGAGCGGGTGAAAACTCCTCACACTGAAGCCAAATTATTCTTTTACTTTTATTTTCTCTCAGTCACTCACTCCTTATTATGACATCTTGCATTGAAGGTATAACACAGAGCTGATGTTTGAACACTCCTCCTATGGTTGTAGAGCCACACACAGCATGGAAAAAGACCCTTTGGCTCAACTCTGCCCTGCCGACCAAGATGCCCCGTCAACGCTCGGCCCATTTGCCTGCCACCTTTTAACAGATTTGCAACAAAAATACTCTGCCACTTTTGCTCATTCTGCACAGCTGCCATCTTTTGGCAGTGTCTCCGAAAGTCTTTAGTCGAAAGTCACTAGAGGCGCCGCATTGATGGCAGCCTCTGCCTACAGTCTGTCTGTTTTTCTATCTTTTTTTAAATTTTGAGTCTGTTTTAAAAGTATGTTTTGGAGGTTTCTTTTGTTTTTCTATGTGGGGGAGGGGGGTAGGGTAAGGGGGAAACCGTTTCCCAGTCACTTCCAGGCGAGGACGCGACTATTCTCCGAGTCGTGTCCTCGTCCCCCTTCTCGCGGCCTACCAACTGGATAGGCGCGGCCTTTCCTGCCGGGGACCGGCCAAAGCTTCAGCAGCGGCGGCGCAGCACTGGATTCACCGCGGAGCGGGCGATGCCTCACCGGGGATCGCCGTTTGAAGCTCCGGAGTGCTGGGCCTGCTGCATCGACATCGCGCAGCTGTGGTTCACGGAGCTCCCAGCGCGGGCGGCGCTGACTTCAACATCGCGGAGTCCTGGGACCTTTTGCCGAGGACCACCAGCGTGAATCTCCGCCCAGCGAGGCCTGTGGATTTCAGGAGCCGCGGACTCCAGAAGGAAGTGGCCGATTCAGATGTCCAAGCCGTTGAGGTGGTTCTCCCTTTCCGACGCCGGAGTTCCATCATCCCGGCGAGAGGGCCTGAACATCGGGCCGCCCATAGGAGCGACTGCGAAGGGTTCGGGAGCCCCCCGACCACGGGTGACCAACAGAGGACAACAGAGGAGGATGACTGAATTTTGGAGCCTTCCCTCACAGTGGGAAACTTTGATTCCGCTGTGTGGGGATGTCTGTGTTAAAGACTATTGTGTTCTGTGCTCTTTATTATTCGTATGGCTGTATGGTGACCACACATTTCACTGTACCAAATGGTACATGTGACAAATAAATGTATCTTGTATCTTGTACCTTGTAGTGTCGTTTGTTATTTTTCCCTTTTCCAAGGTCAAAGATTGAACATACAGAGAAGTGGGTTCCTTTATTTGGTCACATATTTTGTATCAAGCTAATCAACAAAAATAATCTGTCCAACTCCACTTTGATTCACTTGCAGGTTTATGTGACAACTTTGTAATTTCAGAGAAGAATCACCATTTATGTGAATTTATTTTCAGGATGTGTCTCCATATCTAATGACACATAATGCTCGCATTAAACCAGAAATCCTGCAGAAATCTGTACATTGTCACGCATTTTATATGCAAGACTGCTCCTGTTGTTTATCATTTAACAATCCTCACCATTTAGTAGCCTCACCTCTACCACATGTATAACATAGTTAGGGTACAGCATCAGAAGTCCTGTGATTGTATCCCCTTGGTGAAAACGCTGGAGTCTCTGGAGAAGGCTTTCATAGTACCCTGTCACACAACACAATTAAATCCCAGGTTATTCATTTCTAAAACACGAGGAGAACATTTTCTTTCTCTTATTTCCAATTTCTCTCATTTAAAAAAATCAAATTACTCACAATGATTTAGTGCCCAGCAGTCTTGAAATGCTTTTCATACCAATAACTAGTTACTTTGAAATGAAGATTAATTTCATGGAGGCTTGTGCTTCAATTGGAAGACATCTTGTTTCTATAAATGTCAGAGACTGGTGACATTTTATCGACCTGATTGTTAGCTGATGCCAGAACCAATTTATCATTGAATTGAGAGAGTTAAGGCTTGAAAGAAACTGAGTTAATTTGAAAAAGGACTGAATAAGTCATTCCTGAACGATATTAAAAAAAAAGATTTTAATGTGGTGAGACATTCCAAGCAATATTAATGGAGGGCTTCCCAAACAAACTCTGACACTGAGCCACATGAGAAGATATTCGAACAGAAAGATTTTAAGATGCATCTTAATGCAGGACGTTAGAAGAGCAAAGGTATCAAGAGTCAATTGTCAAGAGTGTTTAATTGCCATATGTACTGAAACAGAACTATTAAATTATTACCTGCAGCAGCATAACAGGTATATAATCACAGGACTCAATAGATAACATAATAAAACAAACAAGAAAAGTTCAATAAATACATAAAAAAACAATGCTACTGCAAACCAAAAGTCCCCAATGCAACCAAGACAGTCATAGTTTGAAAAAAACAAGTTTAGTTGATGACCTGCAAGGCTTTGTCCAGCCCCTCCACTCTTCTAGATTTTTTCTGCCCCACTCCAGCAATCAGCCTGAGGAAGACTCTCAACATAAAATGTCACCTATTCATGTTCTCAAGGGATGCTGCTGACTCGCTGAGTTGCTCCAGCATTAAGTGTCTTTCTTTGGTTGGTGTTTGTGGAGTTCAATAGCCTGATGCTCCTTGGGAAAGAAGCTGTTGCTGAACCCGGAGGTCACGGTTTTCAGGTACCATCTTCCTGTTAAAATGTTAAATTGTCCCTGGTGTGTAGGATAGTGTTAAGTGTGTGCGGGGATCGCTGGTCGGCGCGGACTCAGTGGGCCAATGGGCCTGTTCCCCCCACCGTACCTCTAAACTAAAGTGAACTAAAAAATGGCAAAGGGTTAATTGATCAAGTACAGAAGAAGCCTTTGGGAACAAAAATATGACTACAACCTTCATGTGAACAAGACATAATGTGAAGGCATGGTAGATAGACTGTAAACAACAGCTGCTAACTCTTAACGAATTAATGCATTGTTCACAAGTAGTGTATATATTCTCCCACAACTAAAATAAGGCAGGAAAAATGGTCCAGCCATAGTCATCATTAAAAATTAAAGATTGCAATAGATCAGAAGAAAAGAGATTACATTTGCCATAAATACAGGAGCCTGAGGGTTGGGAAAGTTTCTGAATTTGGCAAAGGAATCATTGAGGAAGAGGAAATGGACATAATAATCCAGCGAACATAGACCACAGATATGTAAAAATACAAAAGACCAGATAAAGTTAAAATGAGGAGAGAAAGAACTGCAGATGCTGGTTTATACCAAAGATAGACACAAAATGCTGAAGTAACTCAGCGGGTCAGGGAGCATCCCTGGAGAAAAACTACGCCCTTCAGTCTGAAGAAAGGTCCTGACCCGAAACATCACCCATCCCTTTTCTTTAGAGCTGCCTCACCCACTGAGTTACTCCAGCATTTCCCGTCTATCTACAGTTAATACGAGTCCCTGAGTTACTGGCAACTCCTGAACATAATGAACAATAGCAGGTCTGGAGGGAACTATGTGTCCGATGAAATGATCATTAGTTAAATCAATAAGTATTGGACAATTTAATTGTACTGTAAGGTGACCTGCATCCAAGGGTTTTGAAGGAGATGGCCGTGGAGATAATTTTCCTTCCTTTAGACCGGAGATAGCTTTAGGTTTAGGTTTAGCTTTATTATTGTCATGTGTTCCAGGGTACATTGTAAAGATTGGTTTTGCTTGCTATTCGATTAATACTATACATAAAGATAATCAAGCCAAACTCAAGTACAATAGATAAAATGAATGTAAAGGAAGGAACTGCAGATGCTGGTTTAAACTGAAGATAGACACAAAAAGCTGGAATAACTCGGCGGATCGAACAGCATCTCTGGAGAAAAGGAAAAAGTGACGTTTCAGGTCGAGTCCCTTCTCCAGGTAAAATGAATGGAAAGATGTGGAGCACAGGATATAGTCATCATTGGCATCGTATCGCACCAGTCCCAGAGACAAAGTCCAATGTCCGCAATGGGGTAGAGGTGAATCAGACAATAGCCTAGCTTATGGAAGGACCGTTCAGAAGCCTGATGACAGAGGGGAAGAAGCTGTTCCTGAGTCTGGTGGTGACGCTTTCAACCTTCTGTATCTTCTGCCTGACAGGAGCAGGGAGGTAAAGGAATGTCCGGGGTGGGAATAGTCTTTGATTACGTCGGCTGATTTTCTGTGGCAAAAGTAGCAAACTATTTAACCTCAACTCAACTGGACTTGACTTGGGAGAAAGAAAAAAGGGAACAAACATTCAATTAGTTTGACATCAGGAGGAGGGAAAATACTAAAATCTATTATAAAGGAAAAGGTGATAATATTTAGAAAATAACATCAGGGTGCCAGTGGTTATGTTTAGTTTAGTTGATTTATTGTCACATGTACCGAGGTACAGTGAAAAGCTTTCGTTGCATGCTAACCAGTCAGGAAAAAGAGGGAGAAGGCAGGAAACTGGGATTGAGAAGGAGGATTGAGCCAGCATTGTATGGCAGAGTATGCTTGATGGGCCAAATGGCCCAATTCTGCTCCTTTTACATGAATAATAATATGATTGGGCATATTTGAAATAATATTTTGCAAATCTATTGGAGGTTTTGAGGCATTAAAAATAATAAATAAAAGATCGCAGCTGACCTAGTGCGTTTGAATTTTCAGAAGATCTACATAAGAGATTATTAGAGAAAATTGGTGCACGTAATATAGGGGATATTATACTGGTATTCATTGAAGATTGCTCCATTGGCAGAAAACAGGGAGCAGGTAAAACAGGTTATTTTCAAGTTTATTTTCAACTATGTCAACTTCCTGCACTATCATGGACATATATTTTTGCACTAATGCCCTTTTTTTGCACAGACAATTTTTTCTTTTTACTCAATTTTGTATAATTATTGTATTCTGTTTGGACACAAGGAACTGCAGATGGTGGTTAACAAAACCCCCCCCCCACAAAGTGCTGGAGTAACTCAGTGGGTCAGCCAGCATCCCTGGGAGACATGGATAGCTGATGTTTCAATCTGATGAAGGGTCCCAACCTACCCGCATCTTCCAGAGATGCTGCCTGTCTTTGTGTCTGTTTAATGTTTTTGTTTAGTTTCTTCATTTTAGTTTAGTTTGGAGATACAGCGCGGAAACAGGCTCTTCGGCTCAGTAAGTCCACACCGACCAGCGATCCCCGCACATTAACCCTATCCTAGGGACAATTTACATTTATACCAGGCCAATTAAGCTCCAAACATCTTTGGGGTGTGGGAGGAAACCGAACATCTTGGAGAAAACCCACGTGGTCACGGGGGGAATGTACAAACTCCATACAGAAAGCACCTGTAGTTGGGATTGAACCCGGATCTCTGGTGCTGTAAGCGCTCTAAAGCACCAACTCTACTGTTGCGCCACACTGCCGCCCCTTTTGTGTGTTTGTCTGAGTCCATGTGCCCGTGATGTTGCTGCAAGCAAGAGTTTCATTGAACCTGTACCTCACTGTTCTTGTGCATAGAACAATAAACTTGATTTGACCTGACTTGTCTTGACTAGTAAGGGATCAGAGTTGGTGGCACAGCTTATCTCAGCTATGTAGCAGTGTATGTTGTAAGGAAGATGCATGGATACATCCAGTGGACAGACAGGTTAAGTGAATGGCAAAACACACATGTTACATGATATGGAAATATGTAAGATCATCCCCTTTGATAGAAAATATAAAGCTAAAGTACTTTCTAAATGGTGAGAGACTGAAAAGTGTTTCAGTTGGGAGGAAGCCGTCTGTCCTTGAACATGCATGACTGAGAGATGTTGACACACAACAAGCAATTAGAAAGGCCAATAGGATGTTGGCCTTCATTACAAGAGTAGAGATGGTGTAATAGCGTTAGACAGCATGTAAACAGGCCCTTCGGCCCAACATGCCCATGCCGACCAAGATGCCCCATCTACGCTAGTCCCACCTGTTTGCATTTGGCCTATATTCCTCTCAACCATTCCCATCCACGTACTTGCCCAAATGTATTTTAAATGTTGTTACTGTACCTGCCTCAACTACCTCCTCTTGTAGCTCGTTCCATAGACCCACCACCTTCTGTGTGAAAAGATTGCCCCAGATTCCTATTAAATCTTTCCCCTCTCGCCTTAAACCTACAGTATGTCCCCTGGTTCTTGAAGAAAATATCACCTATCCATCTTCTCCAGTGATGCTGCCTAACCTGCTGAGTTACTACGGTTCTTTGTGTCTTCCTCTGGTTCTTAATTTCTCTACTCTGGGTAAACGACTCTGGGCATTCACCCTATCTATTCTCCTCATGATGTCTTGTCTGAATTAAATAGGGCCCTGGTGAATCCAAGTCCAGAGAATTGTTCTGGCCTTCCTACATAAAGAAGGATATCCCTGCAACAGAGGAAATAGAGCATAGATTCATTGGATTGACTACTGGGATGCAGGATTTATCATAAGAAAGGCAAGGCTCACCTATGCTCTTTTCAGAAAATGAGAGATGATCTTATTGAAATGGAATATTGCCTCGCCAACAGTCTGTCTCGTCCTTTTCTCTCTTTGTTGTCTTTTAGTATGCATCACAGGTCATTGCCACAGGCAATGATGGTCCAATTCTATACTGCCATCGTAGAGTCTGTCCTCACCTTCTCCTTCATGGACTGGTTTGGCTCAGCCACCAAGTACGACACCCGGAGGCTGTAGTGAATCATCCGATCAGCTGAGAAGGTTGTTGGCTGCAACCTTCCGCCCATTGACAAACTGTACACTGCAGGGTAAGATCATCTCTGACCCCTCTCACCCTGGCCACAAGCTCTTTGAAGCACTTTTCTCTGGAAGGCGACTCCGGACTGTCAAAGCTGCCACATCCAGACACAAAAACATTTTTTTTCCACGAGTAGTAGCTCAACTCAATAACCAAATGTCTGTAGCCTCATTTTGCTCTGGTGTTTTATTTCATTTAACTGTTTAAACTGTAATGTTTTATTAGCAATGTGTCATTTTTAATTGCTACAGTATTTCGTGTTGTTTCTTGCAAGCGGAGCATCAAGGCAAATTCCTTGTGTGTGTACATACTTGGCCAATAAACTTATTCATTCATTCATTCATTAAATGTATGTTTTAATGTTCTTTAGCATTGTATTATATGGGGGGGAGGTTGGGGAAAACTTTTTTTAATCACTTACCTCAACGGCGATGCAATTTTTTTCCGTATCGCATCTCCGTCCGCGCTGCGGGCTAGCATAGAGGAGCTGGCAGCCTCTTGCTGGGGATCGACTTTGGGAGCTCCAACCGTGGGAGCCTGCGGACTTAACATCGTGGAACCTTGGTTCCTTGGTTAGGGACCGACTTCGGGAGCTCCAGGCCCAGGGAGCTACGACCGCCCCGATCGCGGGAGATTCGACTCCCCGACTGCGGGAGATTCGACGCCCCGACTGTGGATGGTTCGGCAGCCCCGATAATAAAGAGTGAAGAAGTTTAGACTTTATTGCCTTCCATCACAGTGAGGAATGTGGGGAATCCGCTGTGTTGGATGTTTATGTTAACTTTTATGTAGTTTTGTGTCTTGATGTTTTTTTTTGTATGACTGTACGGTAAATGGAGTTTCACTGTACCTTAATTGGTGAACGTGACAATAAAATATCTTTGAACCTTTTCTTTTTCATGAACGATTGAGGTTTTCCTGGATGTGATGTCCACAAACTGAGGTCACAATCCCAAAATAAGGGGTCAGCTATTTAGGGTACACATGAGAAAAATATTTATTCATCAAAGGTGAGTAATTCTCTACCCAAGAGGGCTTTAGAGGCTCAGTCATTGAGTCTATTCAAGGTTGATGTTGACAGATTTTTTTATATTAAGGGAATGAAGGGGTATAGAGTCATTGTAATAAATTGTGGTAAAATATCACTCAAGCTCTTATTGAACGGCAGAACAAGCATGTGGAGAGAATGGACAAATTTTGCATTTAGTTTAGTTTAGACTAGAGATACCACGTGGAAACAGGCCCTTCGGCCCACCAAGTCCACACCGACCAATGATCACCCGATCACACCAGTTATCCCACTACACACTAGGCCAATTTCCAGAGGCTGATTAACCTGCAAACCCGCACATCTTTGGGATGTGGGAGGAAACCGGAGCAACCCGGAGGAAAACTCACGTATTCACAGGAAGAACGTGCAAACTCCACACAGATAGCAGGTGAGGTCAGGTTCGAACCCGGGTCTCTGGCGCTGTGAGGCAGCAACTGTACCAGGTGCGCCACTGTGCCGCCTGAAGTTCTCATGCTCTTTTGAACATTGTAATTCAGGTTTTGCCGGCTAGCTGTCAAGCTGCTTATGTGCCAATGTGCAGGTGACCTCTATGAAGAGCGTTTATGTGGGACAAAGTGATGGAAAGTGTTTGTTTATAGGGTCCTGCCTTCATGGGGAAATAAAGGTTTGGCAAACTTTTCATTGTTCAGAAGATTGTAATAAACTTTATGTGGCCTCTCTTGTTTATACATTGGAGAAAAGGATTTGCAACACCTAAGGTGTTTACAGAGTTACAAGGCAGTTTAGTGCTAACTCTAGCTGTTTAGTTTCTTGGACATAGTAGTTGACAGGTTAAGTGACTACTGTAAATAGCCCCTTGTGAAGGAAAATCAGGGGGACAATGGTTATTTGGGAGGGACCCGCTTACAAATAAATTGGTACAGACAGGAGCTGCTGGAACTGCTCCACAGTTGGCATAGACTCCAAGGGCCAAATGGCCTCCTTTCAGTCATAATAAAATATGAAAATAAGAGGGTATGTGGAAAAGAACATTCTGTTTTACTTCGGAGTCACGTGAGTGACTACGTGAAGACCCCGCCAGCACGCATGCGCGACATATCGTCGACCGCATGGCGAAGCGACAGACAGGGAGGAGGGTCGCTCCTCCACCGGAACGGACCTGCAGGTAAGGTGAACTAACCTGAGGTCGTTTCTTTCTTTCAGGGACTCTGTGGGACAGAGTACCCCACCAAGGGCCGCCTCGAAAGACTGACTGCGGTCCGCGGGCGGTCAGCGGCGGCAAAAGACTTCACGGCAATGTTACCGGGAAGTAGGGCAGCCCGTTGACCCGGCAGGGTCCGGGCTCGGAGACTCGCTGTTCGCGGGTAGCGACGGCAGAGCGGCAGCCCGACTTAACGCCACTACAAGACTGACGGCACAACAACCCGGAAGTCGGGCAAGCCCGTTGACTCGGTTGGGTCCGGGCTCGATAATCCCGCATGGAGCAGATGGGGAGCATTAGCTCCAACGTGACACACTCCAGCAGGAGTCTGATCACCGTGGGACTCCCAGCAGACCGACGGCAGTACCCATTACAGGGCTGCCAAATGCTCACCCTCTTCACAGGGGAGCATGAGGAGTCAGGTCTGGGCTGACTCTGAAGAGGGGGTGTTGGCAGAAGAATACACCATGCTAGGGGTGCAAGAAGAGGAGCTACTCGGGCTGTTTCGGGAACAACCTGCCCAACAGGTAAAAGACCTCGACAAAGAGCAGCACCCCTACGCATCCACCAGCAGGCTGCGTTATCACACTGATAGAAAAGCTGGTGAAAACTCGAAGGCCGTACGACCTACACAAAGGTCTTTGTCAGGCCATATACCAGAACGGCCTTCCTGGAAGATGCGCCAACCCCACACCACAACGCCTCCACCTCCCAGGAACCAAGGAAGGAGGAAACCTTCCGAGGGCAACCAGACCCACCTACCTCCACCACCGGTAACCATGGAGGTAGGTGGGTCTGGTAGCCCTCGGAACATGGCATGTGTAACTTCTTCACAGGTTGGGGGAAGGTTACACTTGTTCAGGGAATAACTTCTGATCTTTTCATACTGCACAGTATTCAGCGATACAAAATTGAATTTGTTGACAAACTCCTCCTTTCCGGTTCAACATGCACCTAGCCAAAAGTTTGTGCTTTCACAAAAAAGAGAAAGTGGAAGGTCATGCGGAACTGTTAAAACTATAAAGAACTATAAAGGAGCTATAGAGGAAACCAAACATGAGTCTCTTGAGTTTGTATCAAACATCTTCACCCAAAACAAAAAAGATGACGGATGCCGCATCATTTTGATTTGACACAACTGAATACTTTTGTGCAGTACACCCACTTTGAAATTTTTTGTTACTGCTAAAACAACTAGTTTCCAAGGGGTGCTTCACTACTCAGAACAATAGACAAAGATCACCGCAGATACCTGAAATGTATCTGGATGGGAGTTTCTGGCAGTATAAAGCACTGTCTAATGGATTAACATCAGCCCCAGACTGTTTCCAAAAATATTGAAACCAGCTTTGGCGTTTCTTCGGAAACAAAAAAACATATTGTCATGGCATATCTTGATGACATCTTATTGTGGGAATAACTTGGAATTGGCTAAATTTGCTGTCTCAGCCACCAAGCTACTATTTCAAAAATCGGGGTTATTATCCATTCAGACAAATTCAAGTAAATGCCTTCCGGTGACTATGGATTTGGGATTCACGTTTGACTCTGTTCATATGTCTGTCATCTTGCCAAAGAACAAAGCAACATACTTGATAGAGGCATATAACAGCTTTGTTTGCGTCAGTTAACCACCTATTCAGCAAATAGCCAGGGTAATTGGGAAGCTCGTGGCTGCCTTCTTCCCAGCCACAATTTGGACCCTACATTACCAAAATCTACAAAGGGCCAAAACTACAGCACTCAAAAACACCATGCTGGCCATTTTGACAGACCAGCCAGCGCAAATTGGAAATTACAATGGTGGATTACAATGTTCGACATTGCTCTAAATCCCATCACAATCACAACCCCTTCGGTTGTGTTACAAACTGACGTCAGCACATACGGCTGGGGAGCAACCAATACCACCTCCAGATGCGGTGAAAGATGGAATACACATAAGTTAACCTTACTTCAGGGTATCAATCATCTAAAGATGTTGGGAGCATTCACGGACTTCGGGCTTACTTTTCAGACATGCATCATTTGCATGTTCGCCTACAAATTGATAATACCACCGTGGTGACATACATTAATCATATGGGTCACGGAAATTCAATGACAACACCGAATGGATGTTGGACCACCAGTTATTTACTGACATTATAGCTCGGTACGTAACGCCAGATATTGACCTTTTTGCATCAAGACTTAATCACCAGATACCAACGTATGTTGCATGGGAACCAGACCCTTCTGCCTCATCAGTGGTGTCTTGCGAAAAATTCAACAAGACATCAGGAATTTTGGGAGTACCCGATTGGCCTAATCAGCCATGGTTCCCTGTGGTACTCGACATGGTCTCAGAGCCATGTATTCCGATCTATAAACGCCCGAGTTACTGGTACATCCTGTGACGGGAGAGTCATCCGTGCCATGACCGAATGAACCTATTGGGTTGCAAGATTGGTAAGACCTCTCCTGGAATTGGGCTATCGGACTGAACCATGAATATCATCGCAGCATCATGCAGAGTCCACCAGGAAACAGTACCTCACCTATATCAAAATAATGGGAGGTATTTTGTACCAGGACAGACACTACTTGCAACACAGCCACCATCATGGATGTGCTGGAGTTCCTGGCAAGTCTACATTTCGATGAAGGCTTGAGTTATAGTGCCATCAACTGTGCTAGAAGTGCCCTATCCTCGTACCTGGGACAGGGGTTAGAACACCATGGAGGAGGATCTCACCCTCTGGTGTCAAAACGATGAGGGTATTTTTTACTCAAATCCCCCCAGGGCTCAATATTCCCAGACCTGGGATATTGGCATTGTCCGGACCCTATTCGGAGATTGGGCACCACGTCCCTCTCACGAACCAAACTCACGTATTAAACAGTGATGCTGATGCACTTGTACGGCGCAGCAGGTCCAGTCTCTGCACAAACTAGACTGGACGCCATGGTAACATCCCAAAATAAGGTAACCTTTCACATTTATGAGTTACTGAAACAAAAGAGTTACTTGAACAAAACAGGCCAGGGTCATCTGGCCTCAAATTGGAGTTGCTGGCTTATCCTGTAGATAGACGCCTATGCATAGTGACCCACCTTCTACATTACCTGGGGGTCACCAAAAGTCTCAGGGGAACGGAAATGGCTCTATTGATAAGTTTTAAACGTCCTCATCACAGAGTAACTGTGCAGACCATCTCAAGATGGCTCAGGGTGGTGTCAGGTGCAGCAGGGGTGGATAAATCTCATTCTACAAGGGCTGCAGCTACATCATGCAGTGAGGATGATGGAAGTTCCTCTTGTCCACACCCTTGCAGCGGTGGGTTGGTCTAATAAAACAACTTCCAGCGGTTTATAACAACCCTGGGGCCACGCCTGAGATATTGCAGACACTATTTTAAGTTCTGTATTATAAGTTAAGGGTTATTATTATTAATGTGAAATAATACATTATTGTTTTTCAGCACTGTCAAGTCTGAAATAGGTTAACATACTTCCTCCATTGGTTATTATGGCTGTGTGTGAGCATGGACTCGTTCCAGGGCATGAAATCACAGAGCTCTGAAGTCTTCACGTAGTCACTCACGCGACTCCGAAGTAAAATAGTAAGATTAAACGAGAACTTACCAGTTTGAAGTTTGATCCTTATTTTATGAGGAGTTACGATGAGGGATTACGTGCCCTCTGCTCCCAACCCTCTATTATAAGGGCAACAGGTATGTTATTTCTCTTATCTTACTATCTTCAGAACTCTACTATCTGTGATTTCACACCGCTGCTTTGAAGAATGTCGCGCATGCGTGCTGGCGGGGCCTTCACGTAATCCCTCATCGTAACTCCTCATAAAATAAGGATCAACCTTCGAACTATTGCTTGTATTATATAGAGCTCTGGTGAATTCAAATCTGGAGTATAGTCCTGGAAACCGGAGCACCCGGATTAAACCCAACAGGGAGAACATACAAACTTCGTACTGACAGCACCTGTAGTCAGGATCGAACTTGAGTCTCTGGCACTGTAAGGCAGTAACTCTACCACAGCGCCACCATGCCACCCAATAGAATTAAAGACATGGAGCTATAACCCATTACTACATTGGGTATTAAGCAAACCAATGAAAATGTGAGTGAAAGCGAGCAAAATACAAATAACTGGGACAGCTAGTCAAAGGCTTGGGTCACGACCCAGCGTCAGAACTTAGTGAAAGGGAGTCTTTGCAGGCTGTTAGTAATTTGTGCCTGATCTCGGAAAAGTGCAATTCATTTTTTTTTTAAATCAGGGAACCATTCGATACAGAATGTTCATATGTTCATAGCCTCTTATTTTCATATTTCATCATCACTGAAAGAAGGCCATTTGGTCCTTTGATTCTATACCAAATGTGGAGCATTCCTGAGATCAGAGAGGACCCGGCGGTAAATTTTGTCGGGGCAAGAAACGCGGTGACTCTTCTTGGCCTTTGTGCATTTTATGCAAAAAAAAGAATCTCATTGTACCCAGGTACATGACAATGAAGTATCATTGAATCATTGAACAATGATTCAGTGGTGGAGTTGCTGCTTTACAGCGCCAGAGACCCAGGTTCGATCCTGACTACCGGTGCTGGCTGTACAGACTTTGTATGTTCTCCCTGTGACGCGGGAGCTTCAATCGCCCCGACTGCGGATAGTTCGACTGCCCTGACTGCGGGAGACTAAAGAGGAAGAAGATTGGACTTTATTGCCTTCCATCACAGTGAGCAGTGTGGAGAATCCACTGTGGTGGATGTTTATGTTAACTTTTATGTAGTTATGTGTCATGTTGCTTTTTTTTTGTATGGCTGTATGATAAATCGAATATCACTGTACCTTAATTGGTACACGTTCTGGTTCTGGTTGATTACTGCGCAAACACCTCACTGGCTCTGGAGCAGGTAAAACCATCAAGGATATATATGTATATATAGATATGGTATATAATAAATGTGAGGTTTTTTTTCGTTCACATTTTTTGGGAAGTCAGTTTGAAATGAATGTAAATATATTTTTCCTCTATTTCAACATCAGTTCCACATTTCGGAAAGCTGCCACACATTGTACTCTACACTTGAAATGCTGATAGATAAATATGTTCAGAACAAGCAGCTGAGCATAGATTCCTCTCACAAAACATTTTATGAGATGAGCGTTTGATGGCACGGGGCCTGTACTCGCTGGAGTTTAGATGGTTGAGGGTGAGAGGGGACCTCATTGAAACTTACTGAATAGTGAAAGGCCTGGATAGAGTGAATGTAGAGAGGACGTTTCCACTAGTGGGAGAGTCTAGGACCAGAGGCCATTGCCGCAAAATAAAAGGACGTTCCTTTATTAAGACGAGGAAGAATTTCTTTAGTCAGAGGTTGAAATTTATTTTTCCACAGACAGCTGTGGAGGCCGTTAATAGATATTTTTAAGGTGAAGGTTGATAGATTCTTGATTAGTACGAGTGTCAGAGGTTATGGCGAGAAGGCATGAGAATGGGGCTGAGAGGGAAAGATAGATCAGACATGATGGAACGGCAGAGTAGACTTGATGGGTCGAACTACCTAATTCTGCTCCTTTAACTTATGAACTTATAAAACTGAAATTAGTTTATATAGAATCAAAGAACTGCAAATACTGGTTAATACACAATCTCAACAGTTCAGACAGCATCTCCAGAGAACATGGATAGGTAACATTTCAAGTTGCAACCTATCTCAGACTGATGGTTTGTAGAAGGGACGCAACTCGAAACGTCACCATTTATGATCCCCAGAGATGCTGCCTGACCCGCTGACTTACTCCAGCACTTCGTATCCTTTTGCTGAGAGAATGGAGCAGCTGGGCTTGTACACTCTGGAGTTTAGAAGGATGAGAGGAGATCTTATTGAAACATATAAGATTGTTAAGGGTTTGGACCCGCTAGAGGCAGGAAACATTGAATATTGAACTAGTTATAATGACAACTTCCTCCGAAGTGATGTTGGCAGAGTCCAGAACCAGGGGCCACAGTTTAAGAATAAGGGGTAAACCATTTAGAACGAAGACGCGGAAACACTTTTTCTCACAGAGAGTTGTGAGTCTGTGGAATTCTCTGCCTCAGAGGGTGGAGGTCAGTTCTCTGGATACTTTGAAGAGAGAGCGAGATAGGGCTCTTAAAGATAGCGGATTCAAGGGATATGGGGAGAAGGCAGGAACGGGGTGCTGATTGGGGATGATCAGCCATGATCACATTGAATGGCGGTGCTGGCTCGAAGGGCTGAATGGCCTACTCCTGCACCAATTGTCTATTGTTTATTGCTACAATTGTACATGCTTTTATCTTTTTCTCCCTGACGATCTCCATTCTTCACTACAAGTGACGGGTTTTCTCTCAGCCACAGTGTCATGGCCTCGACACCCACCTGAAGTCTGATCGGTCGGCGGGATCGGGAACCCGCCTGAAGGCTCATCGGACAGCGGGACTGGGAGGGAGCTGGAGAAATCGGACGCGAGGAGCAAGGACCGGTAGGAAGGTGAACTGGGTAACGCCTCCAGCGCCTTCAGGTAGGATGCAGGAGGTGACCCCGGTACACAAAGATGACCAGTCGAGGAGAGGAGAGGGACGTTGGTTTGTGGGAATTGCTCCAGTACATAGATCGCGTGGGCTGACCGGACTTTGAACTTTGAATAATGGCGCCAAAAATAGCAGCGCTTGCATGTGTAATATATGCAGTTGCATATGTGACAAATAAGGCACCAATGAATATTGAACTAGTTATAATGACAACTTCCTCCGAAGTGATCATTTACTCTGAATGTACAATTCTAGCCGATACAGAGATTCACAATAATGAAATAGAATGGTGGGCAATCTTCATATGAAGGTACGTTATAAATTCCCCTTCATCAAGTAACCTCCTTCCAACTAGTTTGCCTCAAGTCAACCATCCCATTTTTACACACGCAAACGAATAGAAACTGAAGGTTTCTCAAGGGATTCTTCTGATCAACTTAACCACAACCAAATATGATAAGTGTAATTCCAGCGATGATGGCCTCTTTCTGCGAAGCAAAATCTAATCTCGAAGCAAGCAGTTCGGAGAAATATTTTAGGTTCTTTATGGTTTGTGATTGTGTCGCAATGATGTGGTATAAACACAGAAGTAATGCGATCTTCAATCATCACAATAAACTGTGTCAGTTCCATGCTCCAAAGTGGCATTGAATAAAACTTACTGCAGATTGGATCTCAATTTGACCATTTGGATATAGTCCTCTAGAAACAGACATAAAAATAAAGCTCGCAATATTAGTAATTTGGAAATAGAAAAAAAAATAGAATGTAAGATTGGCACTCAAAATGAAAATAAGTTCTCTTTAACCCTTTTTATGTTGTTAATTTATAGGCCTGTGATACCAATCAAATGTAGACAACTGGCTTCATTGCAGTAGGAAGGGGCATGCTGAGATTACTGAACTGAACCAGAGGTCTTTATACATCTCCTTGGATTCAATCTCTGTTTCTGCAATATATACGGTCAAGGGTCATAAGTGATAGGGGTGGAATTAGGCCATTCGGCCCATCAAGTCTATTCCACCATTCAATCATGGCTGATCTATCTTCCCCCCTTAACCCCATTCTACTGCCTTCTCACCATAACCTCTGACACCTGTACCATATTTTCCTCTTGGTTATGAACACCCAAACACCTTACTGTAAAATAATTCCGTGTGATGCCATTTGGAACCATGGGGCAACACACCAAAGTTCAATTAAACAAATCGGAAATCTGCAGTTCCTTTGGCAATCCTTACACAATAGAAGGATTCCGGCGTTCCGGCGGCGGCGGCGGTGGCGGCCTGGCTTCGGAGGCTCGGCCGCGGGCCTGGTGGACGATGACATCGAAGGCCTGGATTGCCTCAGTACAGAGGGGGAACAAGTAGGGGAAAATGACAAAGACTTTAAGACTTTTGCCTTCCACCACAGTGAGGAGGTGCTTGGTGAACTCACTGTGGTGGATGTTAAATTATGTGTTTATTGTGTGTTTTGTTTTAATTTATTACATGTTATGACTGCAAGGTAACAAATTTCGTTCAGACCGAAAGGTCTGAATGACAATAAAGGAATCTGAATCTGAAGGGTCTCGACCCGAAACGTCGCCTATCTCCTTCGCTCCTTAGATGCTGCTGCACCCGCTGAGTTTCTCCAGCTTTTTGTGTAACCCTCGATTCTCCAGCATCTGCAGTTTCTTCGTTAACACTTACACAATAGTAACTTATTTTGTTCTCACAATTGTTTTCTTTCTTTACTAAGGTTTAACTTTTCTTTAACTTTTACTAGTACTGTATGACTAATTCAAAGGTATTATTTCTCTTTGTTCCCTTAACTGGAACACATTCTGGCATTCCTTTGCATCCTAGTGGCCCTGTCTCATGGTGCGAGTTGACCCACGAGGTACCCCGAGTGAAAGACTCGTGGTTGTGTACGAGACTTCAAGTTTATGATCCAGTGTTTAACCGAGTTCCCACGGGTATGTCATTCCTGCGATGTTCCAACTTCCTCTTCCGAGTTACCAAGTCCTCTCCCGTTACCCGTGAATGAAGGTGTGTTTTGATAAAGCAACAATGTTAAAGAAGACATCTCCATCTTGTGGCTTTGAGTTATTTCAGCGCGGCCGCATCTATTGATATGGCCTACAAAGGGAAAATGCGCACCCTCCAGTAACCGATAACGTGGTAAGTGCATTTCTTGGTGCTTTATGTTTTTAAATACTGTATTTCCCGGGGTGGGGAGAGAGCTCAGTTCACAGTGTTTGGGGAGTCTGGCGTTGTGAAGGAGGGGATTGGGGTCAGTAACCCACTTGCCACGCTCCGGTCTGAGTGCAGGTAGATGGGACTAGGTGACAGTAACTCAGCGGGACAGGCAGCATCTCTGGAGAGAAGGAATGGGTGATAGTTCGGGTCGAGACCCTTCTTCAGTGTTTTGTTCTGGTGTAGAGCTGCACGGGAACACCAATGTGTTGCGTGTCACTAGAATATGGACGACGGCAGCCGGTCCCGCTGAGTGACTCCAGCACTTTGCGTCTATCTTCGGTTTAAAGCAGCATCTGCAGCTGCTTCCTACAGCCTGACACCAGGTTGGCCCGAGGATGGTGCTCTATCTATTGTGTATCACATTAGAAACCCGACGTTCATACTATATTGTGCGGGAAGGGAACTGCAGATGCAGGTTTACACCAAAGATAGACACAAAAAGCTGGAGTAACACAGCGGCTCAGGCAGCATCTCTGGAGAAAAGAAATAGGTGAGGTTTCGGGCCGGTTCTTTAGACACTATACCATCTTATCCCTTTCATGTGTATAATTCACTATAAGTAGAAATTCGATTCAAATGTTTTAAAGAGCAAATCTCTCCCCGAGCACAACAGCCAACTCGCCCGAACGAAACTCCGGGCGAGTTGGACAGGTGTGTTTCTAGGTCACTGGGAGAACGTGCAAACTCCGTACGGACAGCACCAGTCGTCAGGATTGAACTCGGGTCTCTGGCGCTGTGAGGCAGCAACTCTACTGCTGCGCCGCCAATGTGACATTCCAATTTTTTGAATGAAGTTAGCCGCTTCACCGAGGAGCGGGTGCAGTAGAACGAGAATGAACGGATTTGCCAGCGGTGACATTGCAGCCGAGGTCTGGGGAAGACAGAGAGGGGAACAATGAGGACACGGAGGTTTAGTGGGGAATCTCATTGGTTATTGTGTGGGAAGGAAGTCCAGATGCTGGTTTAAAGATAGACGAAATGCTGGAGTAACTCAGCGGGACAGGCAGCATCTCTGGGTAGTGGTCTAAGGAAGGGTCTCGACCCGATACATCATCATTCCTTCTCTCTGGAGATGCTGCCTGTCCCGCTGAGTTACTCCAGCATTGTGTGTGTGTGTGAGAGTTACTCCAGCATTGTGTGTATGTGTGTGTGAGTTACCTTAGCATTGTGTGTGTGTGTGTGTGAGTTACTCCAACATTGTGTGTGTGAGTGTGTGTGCGAGTTACTCCAGCATTGTTCGTGTGTGTGTGTGTGTGTGTGTGTGTGTGTGTGTGTGTGTGTGTGTGTGTGTGTGTGTGTGTGTGTGTGTGTGTGTGTGTGTGTGTGTGTGTGTGTGTGTGTGTGTGTGTGAGTTACCCCAGCATTGTGTGTGTGTGAATCATGAATTGCCAAGACACAAGGCACTGTAGATACAAATAATGTCATACACAAGAAAGGGCAGATGCTAGTTGAAAAAAGTGAACACATGGGGCAATTAAGGTAAACGCACGGGCCACCACGTTATAAACGAGTTTAAAATGTTTCAATTTTTAACTTGAACTGTAAATTTGACTCATGGAAAAAATCAAACATGTTTGATTTTTTTCACGAGTTACCAAGTTTCACGGGTACCTGCCGTTAGCACCACGAGTCGCTAAGTTGCTCGCAAGAGTTCCGACGTTCCCGCTATGTTTAGTGTACGTGATTACCGCGAGTGACAACTTGGGGTCACTCGTGGGTCAACTCGCACCGTGAGACAGGGGTTTTAGATTTTGATCACATCTAATATCAGATGAGGAGTGCACAGGTTCGATTTCTGGTTAAAGATAGTGCATTGGAAGAATAATCAAAGAACAATTTTATTCCTTAGCTGATTATATTGCCAGAACATCAAAGAACAGGGCCGACCAAATGACACAGATGAAGCGTTAAATTTATTTCTCTCTCGTCAATTAAGTAGTTCTGAGATCTTTACTTTAGACTTTAGAGACACAATGTGGAAACAATCCCTTCGGCTCACTGAGTCCGCGCCAACCAGCGATCACCGCCCGTACACAAGCACTATCCCACATAGTAGGGACCGGAGCACCCTGAGAAAACTCACGCTGTCACAGGGTGAATGTAAAACTCTGTACAAACAGCGCCTGTAGTGAGGATTGAACATGGGTCGCTGACGCTGTGTGGCAGCAACTCTACCGCTGAGTCACTATGCTGTTGAATATCGAATTTCCAACAACTACACCCATGTTTTCACTTTGAAGGAAAATAATTTGTTTTGTAATAATTTAATAAGTAAGGATTTCATTGTTCCAGTTCCAGTACATATGACAATTAAATTTGCTTGGCTCTAGGGCAAGGAGTTGCTCCTATTGGACATCCCACTCAAAATTTGCTTAGATTTAGTCTTGAATTGAATTGAATACATGTTATTAGCCAAATATGTATACAGTGGCTTGCAAAAGTAATCATACCCCTTGAACTTTTCCACATTTTGTCACGTTAAAACCATAAACGTAAATGTATTTTATTGGGATTTTATGTGATAGACCAACACAAAGTGGCGCATAATTGTGAAGTGGAAGGAAAATGATACATTGTTTTCAAATTTTTTTACAAATAAAAAACTGAAAAGTGTGGCGTGCAAAACTATTCAGCCCCCTTTACTCTGATACCCCTAAATAAAATCCAGTGCAACCAATTGCCTTCAGAAGTCACCTAATTAGTAAATAGAGTCCACTTGTGTGTAATCTAATCTCAGAATAAATACAGCTGTTCTGTGAAGGCCTCAGAGGTTTGTTAGAGAACATTAGTGAACAAACAGGTCAGGGATAAAGTTGTGGAGAAGTTTAAAGCAGGGTTAGGTTATAAAAAAATATCCCAAGCTTTGAACATCTCACGGAGCACTGTTCAATCCATCATCCGAAAATGGAAAGAGTATGGCACAACTGCAAACCTACCAAGACATGGCCGTCCACCTAAACTGACAGGCCGGGCAAGGAGAGCATTGATCAGAGAAGCAGCCAAGAGGCCCATGGTAACTCTGGGGAAGCTGCAGAGATCCACAGCTCAGGTGGGAGAATCTGTCCACGGGACAACTATTTGTCATGCACTCCACAAATCGGGCCTTTATGGAAGAGTGGCAAGAAGAAAGCCATTGTTGAAACAAAGCCATAAGAAGTCTCGTATGCAGTTTGCCACAAGCCATGTGGGGGACACAGCAAACATGTGGAGGAAGGTGCTCTGGTCTGATGAGACCAAAATTGAAGTTTTTGACCTAAATGCAAAATGCTATGTGTGGCAGAAAACTAACACGGCACAACACCCGGAACACACCATCCCCACTGTGAAACATGGTGGTGGCAGCATCATGCTGTGGGGATGCTTTTCTTCAGCAGGGACAGGGAAGCTGGTCAGAGTTCTTGGGAAGAGGGATGGAGCTAAATACTGGGCAATCTTGGAAAAAAACCTGTTAGAGTCTGCAAAAGACTTGAGACTGGGGGAGAGGTTCACCTTCCAGCAGGACAATGACCCTAAACATACAGCCAGAGCTACAATGGAATGGTTTAGATCAAAGCATATTCATGTGTTAGAATGGCCCAGTCAAAGTCCAGACCTAAATCCAATTGAGAATCTCTAGCAAGACTTGAAAATTGCTGTTCACAGACGCTCTCCATCAAATCTGACTGAGCTTGAGCTATTTTGCACAGAACAATGGGCAAAAATGTCAGTCTCTAGTTGTGCAAAGCTGGTAGAGACATACCCCAAAAGACTTGCAGCTGTAATTGCAGCGAAAGGTGGTTCTACAAAGTATTGACGCAGGGGGGCTGAATACTTTTGCATGCCACACTTTTCAGTTTTTTATTTGTAATAAAATTTGGAAACCATCTATAATTTTCCTTCCACTTCACAATTATGCACCACTTGTGTTGGTATATCACATAAAATCCAAATAAAATACATTTACGTTTTTGGTTGTAACGTGACAAAATTTGGAAAAGTTCAAGGGGTATGAATACTTTTGCAAGCCACTGTACATACAAGGAATTAGCCTTGGTGCTTCGCTTGTAAGTAGCAACACGATATACATTAGACAATTAAAAATAAAACATTATAAGTTAAACATGTGAAGAACGAAATAAATTACCAGAGCTAAAGGAGGCTACAGACTTTTGGCTGTTGAGTAGAGCTACTGCTCGTCGAAAAAAGCTGTTTTTATGTCCGGCTGTGACAGTCCGGAGTCGCCTTCCATAGGGAAATGCAGGGTGAGAGGGATCAGATATTATCTTACCGGCTCTCTTCCTGGCCCTTGCAGTGTACAGCTTGTCGATGGGGGGAAGGTTGCAGCGAACAACCTTCTCAGCTGATCGAATTATGTGCTGCAGCCTCCGGATGTCGTGCTTGGCGGCTGAGCCAAACCAGACCATGATGGAGAAGGTGAGGACAGACTCTATGATGGCAGTATAAAACTGGACCATCATTGCCTGTGGCAGATTGTGTTTTCTCAGCTGCCGCAGGATGTACATCCTCTGTTGGACCTTTTTGGCTGTGGAGCCGATGGTGGCCTCCCATTTAAGGTCCCTGGAGATGATGTTTCCAAGGAACTTAAATGATTCCACAGATGTGACTGTGGTGTTGTTGATTGTGAGTGGGGGTAGGGGAGGGGGAGCTCTCCTAAAGTCGACAATCAATTCCACCGTCTTAAGAGCATTGAGGTCCAGAACATAATGGGGAAGGCAGAGCATGTTCGTGACCACCTATCAAAGAAATATAGGCTGTTTGTGTTCTCTTTTCATATCATTTTCATCCGGTAGGAATTAAAATTGCAAATACTGAACCTTGAATCTAGTCTGCATACCACAAGTAAGCAACTAAGCAATCCCCTATGGAATATCACACAGCCATCAGAATAACATTAAATTCCTTTTGTAATTTGTACAAACAGTGCCTCAACAGCATTTCAATGTTTAATAATTCACGTGAAATGAAAGCAAACTTAAGGAAAAAAACAACAGCCATCTTTTGTCATTATAAAATACCTTCAGTACACCATAAGGGGTGACACGGTGGCACAGCTGTAGAGTTACTGCCTTACAGCACCAGAGTCCTGGGTTCAATCCTGACTATGGTTGCTGTCTGTACGGAGACTATACGTTCTTCCCGTGACCGCGTGGGTTTTCTCTGAGTGCTCCGGTTACCTCCCACTCTCCAATGACATACAGGTTTGTCGGTTAATGGACTTCGGTAAAATTGTAAATTATCCCTAGTGTGTGCAGGGTAATGTTAGTGTGCAGGGATCGCTGGTCGGTGCAGATGTGGTGAGACAAAAAGCCTGTTTCCAAGCTGAATCTCTAAACTAAAAACTAAATGTAAGAACAGTTTTGAAACTAAAATAGTTGATATTGTTTAGGGCGTGTGAGGTTAGTGTTTAGGAATGAAACATTTTCCTCACCTTACAGTTGGTATTAGCAACAAACATTTCACCTTAGATACAGCTCAATTGAAATGTAGATAAAAGGGTTCCCTCCAACTTCATTCCATTATATTCGTGACGTTTCCATTTTCCATCCAAATTATGCAAATTGAAATTTAGCTGGTTTCACACTCTGACTGCATTCAGAACAAAACTACTGGGTTTTCTCAGAATTGGTGCATTGATGACTTAGCTATAACAATGCAGATTACCTTCATCTCAAAGATTTCAATGATGGGATGAGGTGGGTTTTGGTGTGGGAGGAGATGTGGTGTGTGGGGCATGTGATTAAGTCGCACATAGCGTGTGTATTTATATTGGCATTCATCTCCCCTTGACACAAGTGGGTCATTTCGTTTTTGGCATACCTCCAAGGTGTAGGAATTGTCACTTCTGACCAACAGCAGCCAAAGCATCTACTGCTGGGCTCTTGCAATGTTGTTACTGGCAGGTCTCCTGACCCCCTGGCACTCCAGGCTTTGACCTCCTACATCATGCTAATTGAAACATGGAGCTGCCTCTCTCTCCCCTCCGATTTAAACCAGTGAAAGCATATAATCCTCCAACATTTTCGCCACCTCCAACGGGGTCCCACTATTGGCCACATCTTTCCACCTCCACCCCTATCTGCTTTCCACACCGTTTCCTCCGAGACTCCCAGCTCAACTCGTCCCTTCCCACCCAAACCACCCACTCCCCAGGTACTTTCCCCTGCGACCACAAGAGAAGCAATACCTGTCCCTTTACCTCCCGCCTCGATTCAATACCAAGGACCCAAATAGCCTTTCCAGGTGAGGCAGAGGTTCACTTGCACCTCCTCCAACCTCATCTATGGTATCCGCTGTTCCAAGTGTCAACTTCTCTACATTGGCCAGACCAAGCGCAGGCTTGGCAATTGTTTCGCTGAACACCTCCGCTCCGTCCGTCTTAACTTACCTGATCTCCCGGTTGCTCAGCACTTCAACTCCCCCTCCCATTCCCAATCTGACCTTTCTGTCCTGGGCATCCTCCATTGTCAGAGTGAGGCCCAGCACAAATTGGAGGAACAGCATCTCAAATTTCGCTTGGGTAGCTTACACCCCAGCGGTATGAACATTGACTTCTCTAACTTCAGATAGCCCTTGCTTTCTCTCTCCATCCCCTCCCCCTTCCCAGTTCTCCCACTAGTCTTACTGTCTCCGACTACATTTTATCTTTGTCCCACCCCTTCCCCTGACATTATTCTGAAGAAGGGTCTCGACCCGAAACGTCACCCATCCCTTCTGTCCAGAGATGCTGCCAGACCCGCTGAGTTGCTCCAGTATTTTGTGTCTACGTTTGAATTTTGAACAGCTTGGATTTTATTTATTAAACTCCCTTCGTTTCAAAGCGATCAAATCATAAATTGACACAGCAGGGAATAAGGCCATTTAATCCGTGAAGTCTACACGTAAAGTTACATGTAAAAGTAACCTTGCTGGCTCCGAGCCATTGGCCTCTCCCTGTAGCCCTGCAAAATCTTTGTTAATCAATTCCCTGTAGAATGCCCATGTTAAATGGGCCTCCATCACAACACTTGGCAGTGCATACTAGACTTTAATCACCCAGAGTATTGACAATGTTTTTTTCCCAATGTCACTTTTGATTATTTTTGCCAATCTTCTCATCCTCAATGATTCAAGGATACTTTATTGTCACATGTACCTAGGTACAGTGAAATGCTTTGTGTTTGCATATAACCTTGTAAAAGCATGTAGCAGATTCCACCAAAGATTCCTATCTACCGCCTGCCGCCGCACGTGGCCTGCCGCGGCCCCCCAAACCCCCCACCCTGTCAGGACTCCCATTGTGCCCCCCACCGGCTCCCCCTTCATTCTCAGCGGCCCTACCTGATCCCTTGCGTGCTTGATCCCTCTAATAATAAGCAGTTATTGTTTTAAATACCTCTATCAGATTTCTTTGCAAACTCCTTTCTTCAAAGCAGACCTTGTCCAATCTATGCATGTTACTAAAGTCGATCGCACCTGAAATCATTTTGGTATATCTTTCCCTTTTCAAAGCGGACAGTGGCATTTATGAAGCTTTTATATGGGCACATGGATATGCAAGGAATGGAGAGATATCGATTACGTACAGGCAGAGGAGATTAATTTAACTTGGCATCATGTTTGGCACGGATGTTGTGGGCCGAATGGCCAGTGCTTGTGTGGTATTGTTCTTTATTCGATGCTCTAAAGCCTTTATATCTTTCCTAAATTGCCCAAAATTGACAACAATAGTTCAATTGTAGTCAAACCAGGGCTTCGTAAATGTACGACAAGGCTTGCTCTTGTATTCAAGGCCTTTATTTATAAAGCCTTATTTTTAAAAACCTAGCATTTTCAATGTTTATTAACCACTTTTTCAAATGGTCCTGCCAGTTACTGCAAACTATTCAAATATACCCCCAGATATATCAATTCTTGCAGTCTTTGCAAAATGATGCCTTCTAGTAAACTGCCCATGCATCCTACTGAGTTGTAACACTTCACATTTCTCAGTATAAAATTTCTTCTATCTAGCTGTTCCATCTATATGTACTGAAAGTCCATTGCTGTCCTTAGTAGCTTAGCTGCAATTTGATCAGTGATATTAGTCATTAGACAATCACTCGGAAGTATAGCATAAGTGTAGCATAAATATAGTCCACCCTGCATTCTCATAGCATCCTCCTCACAGTTCACACTGCCACCCAGCTTTGTGTCATCTGCAAATTTGTTAATGTTACTTTTAATCCCTTCATCTAAATCATAGATGCACATATTGTAAATAGCTGCGGTCCCAGCACCGAGCCTTGCGGTACCCCACTAGTCACTGCCTGCCATTCTGAAAGGGACCCGTTAATCCCTACTCTGTTTCCTGTCTGCCAACCAATTTTCTATCCATGTCAGCACTCTACCCCCAATACCATGTGCTCTAATTTTGCCCACTAATCTACTATGTGTGACTTTTTGCTTGAGGGGGTAACCAATTGCAATCCTGCTTTAGCCAGTGGCAGCAACATTTAATCATGTATTTATATCTTTATAAAATTATTACATTCTTGCATTAAAAATTTGATTAGCACAGGGGTTGTGGGCCAAATGACCTGTTAATGTAACATGTTGTCCTTTGTTCTATGTTCTAAAGCCTTCACATCGATCCTAACGTGCCGAAAATTGACCACGATGCTTCAGTTATAGTCAAACAGGGCGGCACAGAGGTACAGTTTCTGCCTTACACCACCAGAGACCCATGTTCAATCCTGATTACAGGTGCTGTCTGTACGGAGTTTGTACGTTCTCCTTGTGACCACGTGGGTTCTGTCCAGGTGCTCCGGGTTCCTCCCACACTCCAAAGGCGTGCAGGTTAATTGGCTTTGGTAGACCATCATCATCAATGAAAACATCAACGAGCACGGTGCCTTAAAATGCCTAGTACGACAGTCATCGCAGCTTCTACTGAAGTATGGATGGCCGTTGGCTCGCTAGGAACTCATCCGCCCTTTGACAGGTCTTGTTTTTGGTCCTGCTGGGGGTCCACAGCCCCCTCCTCACCTGGCAAACCAGGTGGGGGAGACGGTTTAGTCACCGACTATCCGACCATGGAGCAGGTAGCACGGGATTACATGGTACCCGTGGCGGGGGGAACTGCCCCCAAATTGTCCCTTACGGGTAGGATAGTGCTAGTGTACAGGGTGATCATTGGTCAGCTCGGACTCGGTGGGCCAAAGGGCCTGTTTTCATGTTGTATCTCTAAAGTCCAAAGGCTAAGTTTGTAATTAGACTTCTAATTTTGTTAATCATTTGCTGTGTTTTATGATTTTAAATATGTGCCTCTTCAATCTGAACTCAATGAACTGCTACTCACATCTGGATAATGTCCAGCCCCTTCCCATCCTATTCTAAGGGCAGCAGTATGTTTAAAAAAAATGATGCTCAACTTCATCTTCTTCCTTTTAAAAACAGAATTATTTTATTATTAGTAAATCGTTGAAAACATTAGCGACGAGCAGTGGTGTTGGTTTCCGAAGGGCAATTAAAAATAGAAACTGGTGAGAAACTTAACAGATCAGGCAACATCAGTGGAAAGAGAAACGGAGCTGATTTTTCAGTTAAAACACAAAGTGCTGCAGTAACTCAGCGGGTCAGGCAGCATCTGTGGAGCTAATGCAGTCTGACCTGCACATTCTCCGCAGATGCCGCCTGGCCAGCTGTGTTTTGTTCAAGTTCCCCCGCATCTGCAGTTCCTTTTGCCTTTAATAATTCAGGTCAAGATTCTACTATGTTTCTCCTTCAACGGATGCTGACTGACCCGCTGAGTTTCCAGCGTTTTCTGCTTTTATGGTTGACTTTTTTGCATCAATATATATTTTGCAAAATAGTTGCATTTTCTTTCACGTATAGATGCTGAAATCCTCATAACTACAATTCAGCTGGTCTGATGCTAAAATGGTTATCCTCCTAAGAAGTTTGTCTTCTTCTTCTTGCGTATGGCGTGCACAGCCTAAAGTTGTAGGACAACTTGTTCTATTTGATCTTATTTGATTGTGTACGCCAGGTTGATTGCTTGCATTCGCGGACCACATGAAGGTTGCAATCTCCCAGCCCGAGTTTGTCTTGTATTTCAATCAGTCACAATACACCTTCCCCCCCACACCCAGATTAAGAAACCGTTTTTTTTTTAAAATAAAATGACTCTTACCTCCCACTTTTCTTTTGTCAACCAGGTCGGGAGGCATTTTAGACAGAAGGACTACTCTGTGGAGCAGTGATTTCTAAAGGGCAGTAGAAATGCTAAATTACTACAATCGCCGTGCAGAATCGTCCCATGTAGAAAACATGCCATTCACACATCGCCTGCTCAATAAACCAACCGTTTCCTCCTTAGAGCTTGAAATCACACTCCTCTCCAGCTGGCGATGGAACATACTGGTCCTATCGTGCCTTGCCAAACCTTTGGAGAGCCGGCTTTTCCCCCCAGCTTCCCCCGTTAAAGACTTTACCGGTCGGTGCATAACTTTCTGGTCGAAAGACTTAACGCCAACCCACTCAAGACAAATCAGCCCCCTGTGTGTTGGCCGGCCCCGGGATAGACTGGACGCAGCCTGTTGCTTGCTTTGAAAGAAACCTCAGCATAACTCGCCCTGCCTCGCCAGGACCTCTGAAACACAATCTGTAGAAAGCGCTTTCGTTTACAAACGCTGCCTGTGACTAGGCAGCGTGGGCTTGGCACTTCCTCCCATTCCTTTCATTCATTCACCTGTCAATGGTGTTTGCTTTCATGTTTTGGCATTCTTAACTTTCTGTTGATAGTTTGGAGCGGTTGCTCGGGCAACGGATCAACCTGCGTTATTCTCTCCCCCCCTGTGCTTTAGCCCTGCACTTGGCTGCTTGAGGCTCAGACTGCTGTGAATGTTGGCAATGGCAGTGGCGACATCCCATAGAATCCAATACCTGGGTTTGTGACAATCCCGTTCTGGGTCAAAGCCTTATCGCCGCTTACAACAACAAGCACGTTTTTGGATTATATATCCTTTTGAAATTGCAACTTAGATCTCCACTCTTTGCAATTTAGCCTTTCTGAGGATTGGACGCTATATTCTCTTTGCAACTGTGCCTTCTTTTTTGCCTGCAATTTCGAAGCGTGCAGGTACAATATCATCAATAAAGGGCTGATGGCTGTTATGTTTTGACTTGTTTATGGAATTGGCGAGAGGCGCTTTGTAAAAAAAACCCTATCCCACGCCCCCAAACAGGGAGCGCCCGGGGGAGAGAGGTTGTGTTAGTTTTGTCACGGTTCGGAACCGTTGGGCCGGTCACTCCTACAAGTGCAGCGTTCAAACTTGGAGTTTCACCCTCGCCCCAAGATAAGGTCAGGAAACAGACGCACTGTGTCCAACATCAGGGGACCGAAGATAGACACAACACGCTGAGAGCTCTCGGTCTGGACTCGACCCGAAACGTCAACTATTATTTTTCTCCAGAGATGCTGCTTGACCCGCTGAGTTACTCCAACTTTTTGTGTCTATCTACCAGGGCGATATGACTGACGATATGTTGACACAATGCGACATTGGTCTCAGTCTGAATGTTTAGTACACAGCAGCATTTGCGTTTTGTAAATATTATCAATGGGTAAAGCTAAAGTCTATAAATAATTCAACAATTCATTAATTTAAATAATTTAATCAATGAATTGAATAATTCTGTTATTTCAACTACATTCGCGTTTTTGCTTAATTTTGCTGATTTTACGCACTTTGATTCATATCCTCTGTTGCTCAGAGTTATTTTTTGGTTTTGAAAAACAAACAAACTATCCCAAGTAACAGAAGACTATGAATCCTGGTGCTTTCCTGCAGACTGCTTCATGCAGCAAGTTAATTACAATGCAGAATGTTGCAATCATGGTGAAAATAATTTAGTGCAGGGACCAAAATTCGTAAAACAAGCAGCAAAATAAAGCACAAAATAAGAATGTAGTGGAAATAAGTGCAATCACTTTTATTGATTTGACGATGAGCGTGGAAGATAAACAGCGCATACAAACCTTCCTCTCTTCCCGTTGCTTCGCCAGCAGATGCATTAACATGGACAAACGGTCTTCATATGTGAAATCCCCGAATGTAAACCGGACACTTGGTCTCCGCCGCTCAGCCCTCGACGCCATTAGCAATGTTTGCATTTGCTGCCTGGCAACTGTGCATACAACAGACACGAAGCCAGACTGCAAAGCCCGGTGGAGTGAGTTCTCTTCAAAATGCAGTTCGAGTATCCAAATCACTTTTGTATTGGCGTAGCACCTGGGCATCAGCGACGTTGAGTATGGCATAGTCATGTGGTCATACAGCACGGAAACAGGCCGTTCGGCCCACCCTGGCCATGCCGGCCAAGATGTCCCATCTATGCTAGTCCCACTCATGTTATTTAATGTTGATATGCAGCTCTCCTGGAGTCACGGAGGACAGACACAGGCTCTTTCGCCCACCCTTTCCATGCCGACTATTGGACTATTCCCATTTCGTAGAGACATACAACAGGAAAACAAACTCTTCAGCCCAACCTGTCCATGCAAACTTGTGCAAGCTATGTCCCATTTGCCCAAACCTGGCTGACATCCCTCTAAACCTTTCCTATCCATGCACCTGTCCAAATGTCTTTTCGCCCACATCCCTTTAAATCTTCCCAATCCACGTACCTCTCCAAATGCATTTTAAATGTTTGCACAACATGTGAGGGTTTGAGCCACTTTCCTGTTTCCTGCCCAACTGAAGGCAAAACCACCACTTCCTTCAGTTCTGACATCATTCTACCTAGTAGAGTCCCACCTCTCCATTTCCACCGCAGATGCTGCCTGACCAGATGAGTTCACTCAGCACTTTAGGTTTTTTTGCTCAAAATTCCAGCCTCTACAGTTTTGTATGTCCCAAACCTAAAATATTTGCTCTGCTCTCGGACATGTTGGGCCGAAGGGCCTGTTTCCACACTGTATCACTCTATGACTCGATGCTTCATTCTACAAATTGCCGTCTGACTCACCATCATCCCATCACTTATCAAAATCTCTATCATACATTGACTTCAAAAAATTGTACGCCTTTGGGATGTGGGATGAAACCTGAGCACCCGGAGGAAACCCACGCGGTCATGGGGAGAAGGTACAAACTCCAACATCCGTAGTCAGAATCAAACCCGGGTCCCTGGTGCTTCTTCTTCTTGCGTATGGCATGCACAGCCCTGGTGCTGTAAGGCAGCAACTCTACCACTGTGCCACTGCGTTTGGTCAGCTATCTGGTTATTGTAATTTGCACCTCCTATCCAGGTGAATGGTAGAATCTGGGAGTGTTAATGGGGATAGGCTACATGGAAAATTAACAGGGGAATAAGGTCGCTCGTTGACTTGATGGGCCAATGTGATCATCTTTTTCTATGACATTATGGAATCTAAAAATATAAATAGATAACCCAGGGTCCCAGCCTCAAAATAAGGGACTCAGCCATTCAAGAAAGAGCTGAAAAGAAATTTATACAATGAGAAGTTGGTGAAACTTTGCAATTCAAGACACTCATTCAGGCAGCGATCTATGAATATTCAATTGGCCAATTTTAGATAACCTCCAACAATCCCTACCTTCTGCTTTCTCCCTCCTGTGTGTCCCACCTGGACTCGCACCTATTTCTCCCTCACCCCTTCCACGTATGTTCCTTCCTTAGGCATCATTATTTGCAACTCTTCAAGCCTTTTGTCTCACACCATATTTGTTTTGATCTCTAGCCTTTATCCAATCATCTGACTATCAACCCCTCCCCCCCCCCCCAACTCTACACTACCTCCCCCACCGTAATCAGTCTGAAGAAGGGTCCCGACCCGAAAAGTCACACATCTATTTTCTCTGGGGTGCTGCTTGATCTGCTAAGTTACTCCAGACATTGTCCCTTTTTCTATAAACCAGCATCTGCAGTTCTTCAATCTATATTAAGAAAAGTCTGATCTTGACCGCTTTTGGCTCGCTGTGCTGTGATTTCCGAGAGAACGCCGCCACTTACGGCCGTCATTTTTGGCCACCTCATTCAGAGCCTCCCTCCGCCTTCCTGGACCGGATGATTTTTCCCATCGATGAAAAATCAGAGAGATATTAATGTTTTATCAGATAAATCAGAGAGATATTAATGCACTGCAAATGGCTGTTTGGGGAGTTTTGGGTTGAAGTGGAAATGCACTGCAAATGGCTGTTGGGGTGGGTGAAGTTGGGTTGAAGTGGAAATGCACTACAAATGGCTGTTTGGGGGGGGGGGGTTGGGTTGATGTGGAAATGCACTGCAAATGACTGTTTGGGGGGGGGGGGTTGGGTTGAAGTGGAATTGCACTGGAAATTGCTGTTTATGGGGGGGGGGGTGGGTTGACGTGGAAATGCACTGCAAATGGCTGTTTGGGGGGTTTTGGGTTGAAGTGGAAATGCACTGCAAATGGCTGTTTGGGGCGAGGGGGTTGAGTTGAAGTGGAATTGCACTGGAAATGGCTGTTGGGGGGGGGGGGGGGGGGGGGGGTTGGGTTAACGTGGAAATGTACTGCAAATGGCTGTTTGGGGGGTTTTGGGTTGAAGTGGAAATGCACTGCAAATGGCTGTTTGGGGAGGTTTTGTGTTGAAGTGGAAATGCACTGCAAATGGCTGTTTGGCGAAACTTGACAACTTCCTGTTTGCACTATTATGATTTTAGATATAACGCTACCACTTACAGCTGTGATTGTTGGCCATCTTACTCAGTCCCCCTCCGCTCATCAGGTGCAGAGGATTCTTCCCATCAATTAATAGTAAAAGTGTTATTAGTGTTTAAAAAATGTTGAGAGCCTCTCTCCTGTGAATAACGCCATGAAGGTCACACCTTTTCCAGTGGGAGGGGGAGGGATTATAAAACCGTAAGTGTGGGTGTGGCTCAGTTTCTGCATGATGGGGGAGGGAGACGTCACGACTCTGTCTGAGCTGTGAATCAACTGAACACACTGAATGTCTACTGAACTGTGAGTGTGGTGTCCTGTTTGGTTTTATGGTGGTTTTATAGTGGTTTTACCCTGGTTGAAATGGTATGAAACTGCATTTGAATGTGGTGGCTTTGCACCCTGCATGAAATGGTATGAAACTGCACTTGAATTTGGTGGCCTTGCACCCTGCTTGGTTGGAAACTGCACGAATTTGGTGGTCTTGCACCCTACTTGAAGTGGTAGGAAACTGTACCTGAATTTGGTGGCCTTGCACCCTGCTTGAAGAGGTAAGAAACTGCACTTGAATTTGGTGGCCTTGCACCCTGCTTGAAATGGTGGGGAAATGGATTCAAAATGGAATTTCAAGGAATAGCCGTGAGTCAACTGCCAGCCCACCAACCATGAGTGAGCTGCCAGCACATCTTGCTTGAGGGACTGAGCTGCCACCCCAAGAATCCATTTGGCCCACAATGTCCATACTAGCCCTCTGGAGACCAGTAGTCCCTGCAGCCAACAACACCCATACTAGCGCTCCAGAACCCCCCCCCCCCCCCCACTGGCCACCAATATTGGAATTGGTGGAGAGGTGGAATATTGCGCCGGGGGACCAGCCCTCTCATGTGAACATGGGACCCAACAGGTCGCACTTAGTCTAGTAATCAATAGATTCTTAAATATTAATTCATAACGTGCCTTGATATCTTGAACATTAGGTCATGAACATCACACATCATGAAGTGCTTTGAGAAGCTGGTCATTACTGTACATCAACTTCTGCTTCCTGGGCAGCCTTGACCCATTGCAAATTACCTACTACCAACATCTGCATAAAATGGACACATATAGAAGATTTCAACTTAATGCCCATAGCTTCAACACCATCATTCCAACCAATCTCACCTCCAAACTCATGGACCTAGGACTCAGCAACCACTCTTGCAACTGGATTATTGAGTTCCTAACGCTTCGATCACAAGCAGTGGTGAGTGGAAACAAAACACTAATTCTCAGCTGCTGTGCCCCAGCGTCTTGATTATGTCAAGGGCTTGAGAATAATTGTGCAACAATAAAAGACACAATATGCTGGAGTAACTCAGTGGGTCAAGCAGCATCCCTGGTGAGCATATGTAGGTGACATTTCAGGTCTCTCTTCATAATGATTTACAGGGGTGGAGGGAAAGAAAACTCAAAGAGTGGAGGGACAGGACAAAGCATGGCAGGTCATAGGTGAAGAAAAGAACTGCAGATGCTGGTATAAATCGAAGATAGACACAAAATGCTGGAGTAACTCAGCGGGACAGGCAGCATCTCTGGAGAGAAGGAATGGGTGACGTTTCGGGTCAAGACCATTCTTCAGACTGGTCAGACAGAGACTGAAGAAGGGTCTCGACCCAAAACATCACCCATTCCTTCTCTCTAGATATGCTGCCTGTCCCGCTGAGTAACTCCAGCATTTTGTGTCTATCTAGGTCATAGGTGAACACAGGCAAGGGGGGGTTGATAGGGTGATGATTGGACGAAGGGCAGAGATGAACACACGCAAGGTGTGAGACAAAAGGATTAGATAGTTGCAAATTGTGTAGCTACGAGAAGGAGAATTGTTGGAGCAGAAGGGGAGGGGAATTAAATGCAAGGTCAGCCGTGGCTTGTGGGGGGGGGGGGGGGGGCGGGAGAGGCGGGGCAGTGAGAAATAATAGATAGGATTCATATGCAACAATATGCTTTGATCAAAATGTAAAACTACCTAGCTCATGACAGTGTCTCAGATTATGAACACGATTTGGTCTGAGACTTTTGTTTTGCACGTTAAGCCTGCAGATCTTACACCATGTTCACTGCATCTCATTAAGAACATATTGTGGCAACTATTCCTCAGATACGATGTTGAGTTGGTGAAAGACTAAATTTGTCATTATTAGGGATATGGACAAGCATAGATCCTTAAATGGAAGATTGGGTTGGTTTCCGTTATGATGCGCCTTCACTTCAGGAAACTGGTGTGGTGGTATTGGGTGAGTGAACCCGCACTAATCATTGAGAAAATAAATTGAACAGATGAGCATACTAAACGATAAAACAGCCAACGTCTTTTTCCTATAGGATGGCACAATAATGCAGCTGGAGGACCTGGTTCCCCACAACGCCAGATCCCCAGGTTCAATCCTGACCTTGGGTGCTGTCTGCTTGTAGGTTGCACGTTCTCCCAATGACCGCGTGGGTTTCCTCCAGGTGCTCTGATTTGCTCCAATATCCCAAAGGCGTGTGGGTTTGGAGGTTAATTGGCCTCCATGAAATTGCCCCTAATGTACAGTATATATGTGGGATAATTTAGAACTAGTGTGATCGGGTGATAGATGTCAGCATAGACTTGGTGGGCCGAAGGGCCTGTTACCTTGCTCCGTTATTATGGACCTTAGGGAAGGGTGGGGGGGGAAATAGTGTCTGCTATTGCTGATTGTCCGCTATTACCGAGTGGGATTATCATTGTATAAGTACTGGAAACAAACTGCAGTTGCTAGTTAATACACCAAGGACACAAAGTGCTGGAGTAACTCAACAGGTCAGGCAGCATCTCAGGAGAACATGGATAGAGGACATTTCCTGTCAAGACCCTTCTTCAGACTCTCAGACTGGAATTGGCTCTGAAATATAGTTGAGTTGATGGCCGCGGCCTGCTGGATGCCGGAGGAGAGGTGAGGGTTGGCAGAGTCACTGGTTGTGGCTCGCGGGCGGCCAGAGGGCATGTAGGGGTTGCCGGCAGTGACAGCGACGGTGGCGACGGTAGGCGCAGCCTGGAACCGGTGAGAAGGTAGGTCAGTCCGTCTGCTACAACCAAAATCCTTCATAAAGAGGTCCAATAATATGAGGGTTTACTGTACTTCTGTACTGATTAGGATTAAGTCAAATGCAGAACATTCAATTGCTAGGTAGACACAACATGTCAGCCATTCCTTCTCTCCAGAGATGTTGCCTGTCCTGATGAGTTATGCCCCTGTCCCACTTAGGAAACCAGAACGGAAACCTCTGGAGACTTTGCGCCCCACCCAAGGTTTCCGTGAGGTTCTCGGTGGTTTTTGTCCTCCGGCAACCACCTTCAACTAGCATTGCAACCAGATTCGACTAAAAAATTACCGATTTTTAAAATGGAAACCACTTTCGACCATTAGGGAGACTGACAAAAACCTCCGGGAAACGCACAGAAACCTTGGGCGGGGCGCAAAGTCTCCAGAAGTTTCCGTTCAGGTTTCCTAAGTGGGATAGAGGCATTACTCTAGCATTTTTTGTCTAACTACGATTTAAACCAGCATCTGCAGTTTTCCCAACACGTTCAATTGCTATCTATTTTCAAAGCTGTGTGAGGGATAAAGTGATTATACCACCACTGTTGTAAAGGTCCGGGAGAGGATTCTAACACAGTTGTGAATGAGGTAACCAGCATCGTCCTTGAGCAGGACTGATAGCTTTGTATAGCGGCAGGCAGGGATGAGGGATGCGGCCATAATCACCAGAGACTAGCTTTTTAATTAAAATACAAGAAACTGGGCCAGGTCAATAGCAACTGAGCATGCTTAATGAAATAAATGAATATTACTTACATGCCCCTGGTTGAGAAACTGCTCATTACCATGCACATGTAAGAACATGCGATGTGTGATGTGGGGGTTACTGGGGGGGGACGTACCTATAGATTGTGCACCTCAATGCTCTGATTGGGAAGAGCCAGAAGGGGAGGTTAAATGTAGAATTGTGTGTATAAAGGGGCTATACTTTCCTGACTTCGGTGTGTCTCAACTTGGAGAGGCACCCGATTCTGCAGACTCGCAAATAAAGCATTTCTTGTTTCCACGATTTAGTCTCTGAGTAGAGATTGTGAGCACAGACTATATCTCACAAGCTGGGGGCTCGTCCACGATCGCCACTCCGGCCGCTCGGTGGAGGCACGGAAGGAAGGGAAGGTGCACCCTGCTGATTTCAGCAGTCTCTGATCTCCTTGCTTGCCATCAGCGGTTTGAGCGAGTGATATCCGGACAAGAGACTCGGGAAACAAGAGGGAATCCGGAGTAAGGAAGGGACAGTCGAGCGATTCTTGTGCACAGGACCCGGGTAAGAAAACTGACTATTAAGTATTGCCTGGGCGACCGAGGGTCTGTCGGACGGGAATCGTCCGATAAGACAATGGATAACCGGAACGGGAAAAGTAAGAGTCCGGGGGGAAGTTCCTGGGATGGCACGACTTCCATATGAAGAAAGACTGGATAGACTCGGCTTGTACTCGCTGGAATTTAGAAGATTGAGGGGTGATCTCATAGAGACTTACAAAATTCTTAAGGGGTTGGACAGGTTAGATGCAGGAAGATTGTTCCCGATGTTGGGGAAGTCCAGGACCAGGGGTCACAGTTTAAGGATAAGGGGGAAGTCTTTTACAACCGAGATGAGAAAATCGTTTTTCACACAGAGAGTGGTGAATCTGTGGAATTCTCTGCCACAGAAGGTAATTGAGGCAGTTCGTTGGCCATATTTAAGAGGGAGTTGGATGTGGCCCTTGTGGCTGAAGGGATCAGGGGGTATGGAGAGAAGGCAGGTACAGGATACTGAGTTGGATGATCAGCCATGATCATATTGAATGGCGGTGCAGGCTCGAAGGTCCTGCACCTAATTTCTATGTTTCTATGTTTCTATGAAAAGAAAACGGCTCAATGGTGAAGAGCCGCACATTCCGCCTGATAGTCCATTGGGGCGAATGTGGCAATCTTGGGGAGAAGGAAGCCCCGGGGGTAAAGATAAGGAGACTAAGATTAAGTTCTGTTATTTTGATTAACCAAAGGAACCAATAAGGGGGAGTTCAGTCTGGTGGCCACGACTGGGCTCCGATGAGGATTGGGCACTTTGGATGCTGTACAGAATATTCAGAATATCACTCAAACATTGCAAAAATCTAAGGAAAATCACAGTGCCAAATGTTTTGAGTATGAAAAGTTAAAAAAGGGAAGGAGCAACGCAGAAAGAAATAGAAGAGGCAACTGTCAAATCTAAAAAAAAATAAAAATTGACAGAAACCTCAAAGAAATTTCAGGAAATTGAAGCTCATCGTAAGCACATGAAAGAAATATTGAGTTGTTTCACACAATCTATAGAAGAAACCCATATACAGATTGGTCAGGTACATGAGGAGTTAGTGCAAAATATTGTAGAATAGCAGAAAGTAGAGTAGCAATAAGAATTATATAAATGTTAATTTTAAAACTTTAATCTGTGTAGGAAATTACATAATTTCATTGAAGTAAGAATGGAACGAATGTGATTTGTGTGTAAAAACCGGTTTTGAATGAATGAGGAAGTTCATATATGTGATAAGTTTATTTGTTGTAGGCCACATGCTGTAAGGGTAGGTGTGTGTGTTCCTTTAAGAAATTGTAAGCCATGGGGGAGGTTACGAACAGCTGTAACGTAACGAACAACGCTTTGTATCATCGCAGCTTAAAAGGGGAAAGTTGGAAAATGTAGGTTGCTTGGTTCTGCTGATTTTTCTATAGATTTCTTTTCAGTAAAGTTAATTTGGAAAATTGTTACTAGTACTAGGAATTGGAAATTTAAAAATTGCGGTGAGAATGGATTGAAATAATTGGAAATAAGTTAATTGCTGAAACATGACCAGCTTTTGTGGTTTGTTTAGATAAACATTCTGGTTGGAGAAGGGAAATGATTGTTTGCTGAGATTTTCAGAAACAGTTGTGAGGAAGTGCCCAAGGAAGGCACTTTCAAGATAAATGTGTGACAAGATGGAAGTGTTAATTACGAATTATATGCCACAGATAAGTTGGAAAGGAGGGAAAAGAGGAGAGGAAATGAATTAGATGTACTTAGGCAGTTTAGAGAGAAAGGAGAGAGAGGCAGTGAGGAGGTAAAAGTAGGAAACAACAGGTGTGAAAGTGATAAATCAGGAGGAGTCAATGGAAGATTTTAAAAGGAAGGTGAATAAATTTGCAAAGGAGGATAGGATATCTGAGAAGTAAGAAATTGAGTTTTGAATGAGAAAGAAGGCCTATCAAAAAGGATTAAAGTGGGAAGCAGAGGGATACATTGATGAGACTGCTTTAAAAAGATAAGAGCAGGACAGACACAGATTATCCTTTGGGGTACCCATAAACTGAGAGGGCTAAAAAATACCTTACCCAATATTCCTGATGGGGCAGGAAATGGATTATGGCTTTGGAGGAGGAGAAGATGGGACGATTATTGGCTATGGGAGATTTGAAGGCACTGTTGGTGAAAGTGATAGGAACCACTAAACTGACAGAACTCCTGAAGATGGCTGGTATAAAAATGCTGCAAACAATGCAATAAACAATGGCACACTGTTTGACACAGTCAGGCAGAGGGTATGGCAGGCCCTCAGACAATAATCCAGCAGCCTATCTGGAGAACAAGCTGAAAAGGTGGAGACTGGAAACTGAACAAGAAATAGAAGTCAACCAGTTAATGAACACTACATTTTGAACCGCTGTGGTGGATGTCATTCCTCCTAAAGTCAAGTCTAGATTGGAGGAGATGGTGGGATTGTCATCTATTTTCCACCCCTGATTCAGTGATCATTTGGTCGATGAGGTTGAGAAATATCGCAAAGATAGGAAAAAGACTTGCAGACCAGCAGGAAGAGGTGCAGAGGAAAAATGATGCAAATGTAACTTGAAGAGCTCAAAAAGAAAGAGCATGAAAAAGGAAAGACAATGTTGTCAGTAACAACAGACCTGGTTGAAAAGTCTGAAATAAGTGATGCACCGACACACAGTGAGTCCTATGACAGAGCCAAACAGGGGCCAGAGATTCCATGCCAATAGTATTTGGGAGAGCATTTCCTCAAATGCCCTATCAGGAGTGAAATAAATCTGGATATAAGCCCAGACAGGACTGGGGTCCCCAAGGGAGGAGGATCTCAAGGAGGAGGTCAAGAAAGGCTAGCAAGGAGACAGGTAATGGATAAGGTCAGGTATGGTAATCAGGAAATAATGGTAAGAACATTAAGAAGAGGTATTAAATACACCTACCTAGGATGCGGCAGGGTTTTAAATACTAGCCCCATGTTTTTAATCAGATTTGTAGGCAGATTTGTGAGGCAATGTGAGAGAGAGACATTGTAATTACCTTGGAAAAGATGGCACAGGAGGTCATAATGTATCAAGGAAGAAGTTGTTGTTTTGTCAGCAGCAGGTAGAATATTTTGGACGAGTGAAGTAAAAGCTATAGCGCAGGATCAAATTGAAGCGATAATTGAAGTTCCCAAACCTCAGACAGTTGATGATGATCTTGGGAATGGCAGGATATAGTTCAGACTAGATTGGAAGTATGTTGAAATTGTGATGCCATTAAGGAAAATAATGAAGGAAGAAGGACACACAAGTCTGAGAAATGTTTTACAGTCAGAGCCTTTGAATGAAGGGAACAAAAAGGATTTGCTTGTGCATGTTTCTTGTTAAAGGGATCATAATAGTAAGTATGCAGGGTTTGAAGTGATGCATCAGGATGAATTAGACTTTAAGTTAATCAAAGGAAGCTTGCCTGCAGTTTAGCTCAGTTGGCAGAAATTAAGGCTTTAAGAGCAGCATATGTACATGGAGTCTGGCACATGTTTGGAGCAGTAGGGAAACAGAAAGGCTTTGATAAAAGCAACGGAGACCCGATGCGAAGTCAGCAGTATCCCCCTATGAAATGTTGTTTGGGTTACCTTATTGGGAAAGATAGAAGGAATACCCACCATAGAGGGCAGTGATGTATTCTTAAGGAACTATTTACTGGCAGTATCTCGTTCTCTTAAAAGCTAAAGGATTATTGGCTCAAAGCCCACCACTCGACTTTCCAATGCATGCTGTAAAGGCCGGCGTCTGGGTACTGGTCAAGAATTGGAAGGAGGAGAAACTCCAGCCCCAGGTGGACCGGCCCATACCTAGTATTACTGACAACCGAGATAGCAGTACGAACAAAAGAAAAAGGGTGGACCCATGCGACTCAACTTAAAGGGCCCGTTGACCCACCCGCTCCGGATAAAAAAGAACAGTGGATGGTGAAGCCAGGAAACAAGCCCCTAGCGTTAACCTTTAGTAAGAAAAAATGTATAAAACGAACAGTATGAAAGGAGCAGTCATGGTATTGCTTACTCTGCAGGTAACTGTTGTAAAAAGTGTTAATAACTGTGATAAATGCTACCATCCTATCAGATATGGAGGGCGGACAACCAGATCATTTACCTATCATTCCCATGTGAACGATGCTTGCTATAACCTAAGGACTAGAACTGTTTGTAAGAACGGGGGAAAGGAGTATTATGTGGTAGAGAATAAGGGATATGTAGGATGGTTTGGGTACGTTACCTGCCCAAAGGGGGAGAAATGGGTTTGCATGACTAGGACAGGACAGTTAGGTATCCCTTCCCATGCCTTAAGAGAAACATTAGACAAAAGTTATGGAAGAAGTAATAAAAAGGTTAACAAAAGCAGTAGTCACCAAGCCTCCCCCTCCCCTACCTACTAAGCCCCAACTGCACCAAACAATGTATGAAGAAATAAAGAGGCAGATTGAGATCCCCGAAGTAGGAAAAAAACCTGTTTGTGGACTTGGCCCTCCGGATAGCTGGAACCCTGAATGTGACTAACTGTTGGGTCTGTGGCGGACCACTGATGAGCTCACGTTGGCCATGGAGAGGATCCATCGTTGAGGTATGGGACCTGATGAAGTGGAACCTGACAGTTGGACAAGACCGAGGTCCCCAGGCATGGGTCCTGACAGACACTCCGGTTGGGATTGAGTGTATCGCTAGGCCCTGGGCAAGGGATGCCGTCCTAGTAGGCAGCAGCCCCTGCCAGCGCATCGTCACCCAGTGGCCGAATCAGTCCCGAGTGTGGTGGCCAGAGGAGCCTAAATGGTATCCAACTAAGAAAGATGGAAGAAGCTGCACTATCTGGATGAAGACTGATGGAATGGAATCAACTGGACTATGGAACTGCACCGGGAACAACCCTTATCAAGGAATCCCGGTGTTGCGAGATATATGGGACAATGTTACCTCTAGTGGACCGGCCCCTGAAGGACTGTTATGGATATGCGGACACAAGGCATATTCGGTGTTGGAGCGGGACTTGCTTCATTGGACTGGTACAACCGGGATTTTTCCTGTTAAACACCGGAGAGGGGCGGTCGCTAGTAACACCCGTATTTGATAACCTATATCGGAAGAAGAGGAAAATGGACCAGAGAATGGGAAGATGATGAATGGCCACCCGCAAGAATCATCTCTTACTATGGACCAGCCACTTGGGCACAGGACGGATCCTGGGGCTACCGGACCCCGGTATACATGTTAAACCGGATCATAAGACTCCAGGCAGTACTGGAAGTAATTACCAACCAAACTGCGGTGGCACTGGAGATGCTGGCAAAGCAGCAGACACAGATGAGAGCAGCAAAATACCAGAACCGGTTGGCACTAGATTACTTCCTGGCAGAAGAAGGAGGGGTATGCAGAAAATTCAACCTCTCTAATTGCTGCCTAAACATCGAAGACAACGGACAGGCAGTGATGGATATATCAGAAGGAATCCGTAAATTGGCACATGTTCCAATACAAAAGTGGAATTCGATTATGGGTACCCGATGGTGGGATTCCATCCTCGGAGGAACATGGTGGAGAATGGTGGGACTCGTGTTTCTATGTGCATTGGCTGGGCTGATCTTTATCCCCTGTTGTATCCCTTGTTTTAGGGAACTTATTACAAGGAGTGTAAGTCAGATGCCTATGGGAGAAAAAGGGGCAATGCAGAAAATAATGATAATGCGACCAGGGAAGGTCCAGGATCCACAGGAAGAGGAGATTAGGAGAATGTTACTTCAATTAGAACTGAAGGAGCTTGAAATTGAGGTTTAATCAATAAATGCGTAGCAAAAGAAAAAGGGAGGATTGTGAGGGATAAAGTGATTAAACCCCCACTGTTGTAAAGGTCCGGGAGAGGATTCTAACACAGTTGTGAATGAGGTAACCAGCATCCTCCTTGAGCAGGACTGAAAGTTCATCTCAGATATTGCAAACGATGCCTTGCAGCACTGTAAAATGAAAGGAACTGCATCAGGAAGCTCCAGAAACAAAAGCAAGGATAAAAAATACACCCTGACAATGGAGGATTTAATTCCTGCTGTCACTGAAACTGAATATTGTATAGCGGCAGGCAGGGATGAGGGATGCGGCCATAATCACCAGAGACTAGCTTTTTAATTAAAATACAAGAAACTGGGCCAGGTCAATAGCAACTGAGCATGCTTAATGAAATAAATGAATATTACTTACACACCCCTGGTTGAGAAACTGCTCATTACCATGCACATGTAAGAACATGCGATGTATGATGTGGGGGTTACTGGGGGGACATACCTATAGACTGTGCACCTCAATGCTCTGATTGGGAAGAGCCAGAAGAGGAGGTTAAATGTAGAATTGTGTGTATAAAGGGGCTATACTTTTCTGACTTCGGTGTGTCTCAACTTGGAGAGGCACTCGATTCTGCAGACTCGCAAATAAAGCTTTTCTTGTTTCCACGATTTAGTCTCTGAGTCGTGATTGTGAGCACAGATTATATCTCACAGCTGTCTGTTTGATGCAGAGCTGCTATAAGTTAGCTTGTTACAAGTGAGTGGGACCGGGGTATTGCCTCCAACGCCTTTAAGGTCAGCTGCAGGAGGCGGCCCAGGGACATAAAGGCTGTCGGGTGAGGAGAGAGACATCGGTTTACGGGCCAAGGGCAACGGAAGAGGTCCTGCAGCAGCCTGGCGCTTACCTGGATCGGGAACCTCTCCAGTACATTGAGCACATAATTCAGACTTTGGGCTTTTGGCTTGGTGTCAAAATATAGTGACTCGTGCATGGCTGAACAATGCAATTTTACTGTGCAGTGCCCATGTGACAATAAAGTAGCATTCAACCATTGAATTGAACCAAGTGGGAAAAGTGCACAACTAGTTAGCTGCAAAAGTAGCATTCAGCTAATTGGCATGGCTTCTATTACATTGTGCCAGTTCAACCATGTGTATGGTGCTACAGGTGTATATTCCATCCATTGTATGAAAGCTAATCAATAATTTGGTAACTATATACTGTTTATCAAAATATTGAACAATGTTGTAATCATATTAAAGTACAATGGCTTACAATGATCCTACCCCAATTCTGCAGGTCACAGAGAAAGACACCAGGCCCAAAAAAACTGTATAAACTACACCCTTGTTCAAGCTTTCATTTAAATCAATGGTATTGCTTCAGATGGTTCTGAAATGTAAAAGGAATGCATTTTCATCATCAAGACTTATCAGCAGAGCATTCAGTGTACAGGGATAGCCTGCTGGAACTCTGGGGAGAGAAAGCCTTGACATTGTATCTGTTGGAGTTAATGGATGGATAGATATAGGGTCATGTCCTTGACGATTGTTTGCAGAGTATATTGTATGGAAGTTGAAAAACGATCCCACTTCAGTGCAGAAAAAGACCAAATTGCATCCGAGTAATAAATAGATGGAAAACCTGATTCTCCCATTTGCTGGAGTCTCCTGGGTAAACAAATGTTTTGAGCTCAGTGAGAAATTAATCTGTATAACCAGCAAAATAGATACCTCTCACACATCATAGCAGAAATTGATTATTTGCTTTCTACTAATAATGCTTCCTGCTACGGTGAACGGATACCTTAACACATACTTTAATTTACAGTTTCTCACATTCTGCTTAAACGTGATCGTTTTCAATAATGCTGTTCAAGAGAACAAGAGCACCTCTGACGATGGGTGTGCTGGCGTTGGAGAGGGTTTATGAGAGTGATCCCAGGAATTAGTGCGTTAACAGATGATGAGCGTTTGTCGGCACTGGGCCTGTACTCGCTGGAGTTTAGAAGGATGAGGTGGGGGCCTCATTGAAACTTACCAAATAGTGAAAGGCCTGGATAGAGTGGATGTGGAGAGGATGTTTCCACTGATGGGAGAACCAAGGACGAGATGCCATGGCCTCAGAATAAAAGGACATACCTTTAGAAAGGAGATGAGGAGGAATTTCTTTTAAGTCAGAGGGTGGTGAATCTGGGGAATTCATTGTCACAGACAGCTGTGGAGGCCAAGTCAATGGATATTTTTAAGGCGGAGATTGACTGTTTCCTGATTAGTAAAGTGCCAAGGGTTATAGGGAGAAACCAGGAGAATGGGATTGAGAGGGAAAGATAGATCAGCCATGATTGAATGGCAGAGTAGACTTGATGGGCTGAATGGCCTAATTCTGCTCCAATATCCTATGAAGTTATAAACCAGGTAGCAAGCATAGCTAGTACGCTAGTGTGTATGTTTCAACTATTTTCAATGCTCAAAATGGTTGAAGTATTTAAGTACAAAGGTTATATCAGATTCCTAAAAGTTAAATATTAATCTTGTGGAGACAGACTGCAGATGCTGGAATCTTGAGCAAAGCACAAAGTGCTGGATGAGCTCAACGGATCAGGCAGCAAATGTGGAGGAAATAGACAAAACATTTTAGGTGGGGACCCTTCATCAGAGTCTGAGAAATCGTCTAGACCCGAAATGCCATGTGTTAATATTAATCTATTGGCAGGTTTGACATGTGAAGAGAGTTTAAGCAAATAAAGATGGTTTAGTTTAGAAGAAATTAAGGTGCTCTAGTGGAAACATACAAAGTCCTCAAGGGTAAACACAGGGAACTTAAGAAAAGACTCAAAGTACTGGAATAACTCAGCAAGTCAGGCAGCATCTCTGGAGAACGTGGGTAGGCAATGTTTCAGGTCAGGACCCTTCTTCAAACTGATTGTGGTCAGGGGCAGAAAGATGGGGGCAAGTAATAGGCGGATACAGGAGAGGGAAGTGTTTAATTGGCAGATAGTTGAACAGTGAGGAGAGTGAAAAGACAAAAAGCATAAGTTAATGAGGTTAGGATCGAAAAAGTGTGAACTGTGAAGCCAGAGGAAGGAATATATGAGGATGGGGGGAAGAGGAAAGGGAGGAAAGGGAACGCATCCAGGTAGCGCACAGGGAAGAGAGATAGAAAATGGGGTGAGGAAGGGGGTCGGGGGTCAACGGGGGAGGAAGGGATTATGTGTTGGTTAGTTATCTAAAAATGGAGAGTTGAATGTTCATACCATTGGGGTATAAGCTACACGTTGGTAGTCTATTGAGCACCTCCTGCACTTTGGGTCAATATTCTTAAGGGACATTATAGAGTAAATATGGTGTTGTTTTCTCTGGCAAGACAGTCTGAAGTTGGGGATCATGGACAGAAAATACTATTTTAGCCGCTTTGGACAGATGAAGGACTGAATCTTTGGAATTCATGACCCAACCAGAAGATCATGATTGATTCAATTGATCTCTATCTTGAAGGGACTTGGTACTTGGTAGACTATGTGTTCTACCACATACTTCCAAGAAAGAGATAAATGATGAACCATGATACTCTTAAATGGTGATGCTCACATAAGGAACCAAATAGCCCATTCCTGCTTCTATTTCTAACATTGTTATGTTATAATTCATCACATTAGAAATACTCCTATCTCTCAGCTTGATGATTATATATTTTTTGCAAAATTACTTTTTTTCTTAAAATGTCTGTTTCACTAACATGTTTCCGTTTTAACTTTCATTGAGTCCAACTAGCTATGAGTAATATATGGACCTATCAATGGACTATGTTTAGTTGCACTAAGGTCCATACGTTCTGCACTAGTATTGTGGTTATTAATTTATAGATGTTTTGTTTATTATATATTACCTCTGGTTTTACAGGCCCATTGTGCTGCTGCCAGTAAGAATTTCATTTATCTGTTGTGGGTGCATATGACAAATAAATACCCTTGACAACGATGTAATCCTTTTCATTCCCTGAACAACGAGGCTCAACAAATGCATAAATCAACACAAATACTCCTCTTGATAATTACTAACTCCTATCAGAAGATGATAAATTAGTGTTCTGCAATCACTTAAGAGCCCTTAAATCTTGTTTTGCCATTCAGCAATCTATCAGAATGTATATGAATATATATTATAGCAATCATGAGAATCAAGAGTGTTTAATTATCATATGTACCAGCATAAATTCTTTACGGGCCTACAAATGTAATCACACAACTGATAGATATACAACAATCAATAATACAATAAATTAATAATCACTAATGGAAACCAGCACCACTGTGTCGCTAATGCTTTCAACGATGATGAATGAATTAAATGAATGCTAGACTAGAACCAGATGACATAGGTTCAAGGTGAAAGGGGAAACATTTAATACAAACCTGAGAGGCGAACAAGCTGCTGGAGGAGGTAGTTGAGGCAGGTACTATCCCAATGTTTAAGAAAGTTAGACAGGTACATGGATAGGACAGGTTTGGAGGGATACGAACCAAATGCAGACAGGTGGGACTAGTGTAGATGGGGCGAGTTGGTCGGCATGGGCAGGTTGTGCCAAAGGCCAGTTTCCACACTATATGACTCTATGACTCTAGATAACCAAGGCATGCAGTCCAACCAAAACAAAGTCAATAGCAGATCATAGTGGCTGACCGAGGGTTGTGATCAGCATTGTGCAGTGTTGATGAGCCTGATAGTTGATGGGAAGAAGATGTTCTTGAACCCAGAGGTCACATTTCTCAGGCTCCTGTACTTTCTTCCATTGGTAGCAGCAAAATGAGAGCGTGACCAGGGTGGTGTGGGTGTTTGATTTGATTAGCTGCCTTTTTTAGGCAATCTGGTGAATAGCAGATTTGTACCTCTTTATATTGTAAATCTACACCCAATTACAGATACAGGAATGATAATTGAGCTAATGAATTCATGTGACCTAATTAATTAGTTTGCTTTTCTCCATTATCCTTTGAATATATTTTGTTAAAAAAAAACCCATCAAACCCACTTTAGAAATTCAGTAACGAGTTAGCAACAACCGCCATTAATGCAAAAAAAAACAAAAAACGTCTATCACTCCTGGCCTGTCCAAGTGTTTTCTGTCGACACGTCTAAAAGACATGGCTCCAATTTTTAGAGTACGTTTTCCATTCACAGACATCACAATCAGTAAAAATAATTTTGCTTTTCTCCCTTTCAAACAGGATGGTATAATTATTATTAGATAAAGTTCATGCACCATTAGTCTGTGAGCAGAACCTGGCTCATTAATCAGCCTTATACTTTTTCACACTTTTTTCCCTCCGGCATTTTGTTGCACAACATACGTCAGAGTCATGGCATTTCAAACCTGAAATAACTTACGGGTGTTGGATTGGAAATTAAAAGACCTGAATAAAATTATCTAGCTTTTGCCAAACATTAATCTAATTTCTGCAAGTTTGTTTGCCGTCACTTTATGCTACCACAGTTCTATTAGTTTAGAGATACAACGTGGAAAGAGGCCCTGCAGCCCACTGAGTTTACACCGACCAGTGATCACCCGTACATAGTTCTATTCTACACACCGGGAACAATTATCCTACAAACCTGCATCTCTTTGAGATATGAGAAGAAACCAGAGCACCCGGAGAATCCTTTCCCGAGTCATAGAGTGATACAGTGTGGAAACAGTCCCTTCGGCCCAACTTGCCTACACCGACCAACATGTCCCAGCTACACTAGTCCCACCTGCCTGCGTTCGGTCCATATCCCTCTAAACCCGTCCTATCCATGTACTTGTCTAACAGTTTCTTAAACTTTGGGATAGTCCCAGCCTCAACTACCTCCTCTGGCAGCTAGTCCATACACCCACCACCCTTTGTGTGAAAGTATTATATATTTTTAAATTGTAAGTGATTCTCCACGTATGTAATCCAGTACAGGTCCACCAACAATTTCACACTGGTGGGTCGGCACCTCCTCTAATCTGGGCTTTAAGCTGGCTTCATTTATCCACATTTAGCCAATATCCCTCTGAACCTTTCCTGTCCATGCACCTGTCCAAATATTTTTTTAATGCTGTTATTGTATGCCTCAAATACTTCCTCTGGCAGCTCGTTCCATATACTCACCACTCTGTGAGTGAAAAAGTTGTCCCCTAGGTGCCTATTAAATCTTCTCCCTCTCACCTTAAAATGTGTCCCCTACCCTGGGTAAAGGACTCTGTACATTCACTCTATTTATTCCGCTCATGACTTTGTACCACCTCTCAGGTGATAAGATCACCTCTCAGCCTCCTTCACTTCAAGCAACCTCTCCCAACCTCTCCCAATAGCCCATGCCTTCAAATCGTGGCTATATACTCGTAAATCTTCTCCACACTCTTTCCAGCTTAATGGCATCTTGCCTATATCAGCGTGACCCAAATTTCAGTTGGCTTATCAATGAACTCCCTCCAACATAAGATTAAAATAAAAGTTGTCCATTAATGATTGCACAGCTTTTAACTTAAGTGGCAGCTGTTCAGTCCATATTTGTATGCAGCAGGGCACATACAACACCTAGGCTTGGCTGATCAATAGCCAGAAACATTCATGTCAGAGTCTAGCTTCTACTCCTTGACATTCAGTAATGTAATGTTGCTGAAATTGCGGCCTTCTCTATCCTGAATCATCCCTAACCAGAAACTCGACTGAACCGAGCACATCAATGCTGTGGCTATATAACTTTTTATAGTTAGCAACTTAACCTCTGACTCTCCAGAATCTTGCCAGCATCTACAAATGACAAGCATGAAATAGTCATAGTCATATAGCATGGAAACAGGCCCTTCGGCCCAACTTGTCCATGATGTCCCATCTAAGCTCGTCCCATTTGGCCCATATCCCTCTAAACTTTTCCTATCCATGTACCTGTCCAAGTTTATTTTAAAAGCTGTTATAGCACCTGCCTCAACTACCTCCTCTATCTGTCTGTTAGAAAGAGCACTTGCAACAGAACTCAAGGTCTGTAATCGTATCCAAGATAAAGCAGGTAAGTCGACCCACAGCTAAACTTCCATCTTAAGAATCTACTCCTTACAGAAGATGCCTTGGCAATAAGGTGCATTACATACTATTTAAAATATGCACTGCAGCCAATTGTCAAGGATTCTTCAAAAGTCCATAACAAACCTGTGGCCTCACATCCTCACAGTTGAGATGCAGTATTAATTGTGCCTCTTTAAGTTACTGGTTCGGTGTCATGAGTCTAGTCACTGAACATTGTTATTGGAGCTCTACCTTCAGAGCAAATTCAAATATTGTTTATCACCATCTTCCCAAGATGAGCTTGGGAGGCAAACCAATATGCAAATCTTAAACAAATATTAAGGTCATCGTCCTTGCACGCAAAATATTCCTCTTGACAGATACCAAAATTGACAACATAACAGCCGAATGTTTTTGGAGATTTAAGAATCTGCAGAGGTTTGAATCCTGAGCAACACATAAAGTGTTGGAGGAACTCAGAGGGTCAGGCAGCATGTGTGGAGGGAGTAAACAGATTATGTTTCCGGTCAGAAGCATTCTACAGACTGATGGAGTATAGAGGTGGGGCTTGGGGTGAAATATGGAAAGAGAGGTGGGGTAGACGAAGGCTGGCAAGTGATAGGCAGATTTAGGTGAGGAACGGTGATTTGCAGATAGGTGTAAACAGTGTCAAAGGCTCACACTATCATTCTGAAGAAGAGGCTATGTCGTTTATCCAGTTATCTCCAGATGCTGCCTGACCCACTGAGCAATTATGATCTTTGGACTGTGTCTTTGATTGCTCTACCTACTTCAGTTTTTGCACTATTATGATTGCCTAGTATTATGGTACTAAAAAAAACCTATTATATATTTATCTGTGTGTCATTGCATTTTCAGGTCTACTAAGGTGCAGCAAATAAGAATTTTATCATTTGTTATCGTTCCATTGTCAGTACATATAACAGTTAAATACATAGGGAGGAACTGCACTTGCTGGTTTATACCGAAGATGTACACAAAAGGCTGGAGTAATTCAGCGAGTCAGGCAGCATCTCTGGAGAAAAAGAATAGGTTACTTTTCAGGACGAGACCCGAAACATCGCTTATACCTTTTCTCCAGAGATGTTGCCTGACTCGCTGAATTACTCCAGCCTTTTGTGTCTGACTAACAAAGAAACACTCTTGATCTTGTGTAAAACACAAAGTGCTGGAGGAACACAGCAGGTCAGGCAGCATCTGTCGAGGGAATAGGTGACGTTTTGGGTCAGAACCCCTCTTCAGATTCATGACTCGTTTGTCCAGACTTATGTTTTTGTTTACACTGTAATTTGTTTTGTTCTTTTGCGTATTATTTAACATATATGCAAATGTTCACATCTTTTCTTGTCAACATTCTCAAATGTAAGAGATCCTTGAATATTATGAATAACTTTATAGTGCCATACTTACAACTGCTGTTGTCATGCTGCTGTACACATATAGAATATGCAGCGTAGAACAGTGCAGCACAATAATAAGCCCTTGGCCAGCAATGTCCATGCCAGACATTATTCCAACACTGAAACTACTTTTGCATAATCCATATCCCTCCATTCCTAGCATATCCATGCGCCTATATAAAAGCCTCTTAAATGCCACTATCCTATCTACTTCAGCTACCAACCCTGGCAGTTCATGCCTTAAAACTAGTATTTGAAATGTTCATCCTGGGGAAAAGGTTCTGAATGTCTACCCTATTTATGCCTCTCAGAATTTTACACACTTTTATATATTCAGAGAGTTTGGCGGAGCTAGTTTAGTGAACCAGGAAAACGTAAGAAATGCCAGCTACCCCTCCTTAACATGACCATTAGAACAACTAGACCGCGCTTTGGGTCTTGTCCAAAGAGATATGCTGCATATGGACTATTGCTGCCGTTATGCCACTCACAAGGAGTGAAGTCCCGAGATAGTATATGAACCGATATTTTCCAGCCAAAGCTAACATTGCCAGAGCCACAACGTAAAGACTGTTAAGAACATTACAACGGTGTATACCGTGGACATTCTGCACTGGTGCAAAAGCCAGTACATTCAAGTGCTCCGAATTTTGGAATGAAGTTTTGATTACGTTATCAGTGTAAATTAAATTCTTAAATCAACTCGGTACAGCTAGTCTATTGATCAGAGGTGCACGCATTTTGCGAGATGCTTTTAAGTTCGAACAAGTTGGCAATGAGATTACTTACTCATTTTGAAGAGTTAGCAAATGCTCACAATTTTAATGTGCATATTTATAAATAGCATTTACTGGATCATAAAAAGTCCTGTACGTGCAATTTGTATTTCCTGCAATCGGTTCATGTCTCTCAAAGAGTTAACCGAAGCTACTGTACACGTCTCAAGAAAGATCCCGTCGCTTGTCAATGTTCTCCGGCGATACTGCCTGACCCGCTAGTTACTCCAGCACTTTGTGTCTTTTTTTTTTTTTGTAAACCAGCTGCTGCAGTTCCTTGTGTCCACCCATCTTGCCAAAGTACTTTCATAGAAAGTGGAGGTGAAATGGAACAGGTGGAGACGGCTCCATAGAAATCCCTTTGATGTTTGCAACCTTGCATCTTGCGTACTGTCTGTACCTAGCACCATAGTTCCGGGCTCCACTCACTTAAAGGAGGTGATCCAGGGCAGAATGGCAGCGATCACCGCCCCAACGATGATGAAGCAGAGAAGGACTAAGACCCAGCGCAGTCTGCACCGCCTGTGCTCCAGAACCACAGCATCTCCCGGGTCCCGCAACTCCTCCTCGCTCATCGGCCTGCCCCGGCCGCTGATCACGAAAATCTGGCTACTCCCCAGCGCTGGGTTCCGAAGCGTGGAGGAGAAAGTCCGCGGGCAGGAGCCGAACAAGCGGCGGAGGAAGGAGAGTCGGGGTGGAGGGAGCACCTCGACAGATTCGGACGGCGGGCTTCTGGACTGCGACGAGATGACCGACAGCGGGATCTCCAGAGTCTGCTTGTCTTCTTTGCTCCTGGTTACCCAGCCTAAGCTCCTTCTGTGCAGGAAGGTGACGTGCCGGCAGACTGGGCACACCACCTTCTTGGGCTGGGCTTGCTGGTTGATCACCGTCTTCACCAGGCAGTCGTGGCAGAAGATGTGGTTGCATGTCAAGGTCCTGAGCGACTGGTTCTGGCGAGAAACCTTCTCATAACAGACGGGGCATTCGGACCCAGCCTCTTCCGACATCCTCCAACCCCAGCCTGTCTTCTCCCTGCTTACAAACTCTCAACACTCCCGCTCTTGGTCCGCCGCTCCGGTCCCGGGGCACAAGGCAACGCCAACAAGGAGGGAACGCACCGGTGTGGTCCTCCCGAGATATTGAGGCTTGTGGTGCTAGGAGCGCTTTGGTGAAACACCTGGCTTATAACAAGTGCATCTTCCCATCCGCATTCCACACAAGGTCGGTGAGGTGGTGGCTCCGATCCGAGCTGGCAGGTGATCAGCCCCACAGTGTTGTTGGACTTGTTCAGCAACCAACCCATGTTTCAGCCTCCACCGCGAGCAACTGAAGCAGCGTTCAGGAATCCTTCCCGTACCGTATTTTTTGGAGCATGAGACACTTGAGAACTCTGCAGCCCAGAATAGAGCGGCGGTGGCTTTCAAAGGCAGATTGAAAGGCAGATTGGCCGCTTCAGATTCACACCAAGCGGAGACTGGCTGCTTCTGAAGAAGGGTCTCGACCCGAAACATCACCTATTCCTTCCCCCCCAGAAATGCTGCCTGTCCCGCTGAGTTACTCCAGCATTTTGTGTCGATCTTGGTATAAACCAGCACCTGCAGTTCCTTCCTGCATATTTCGTCTGCTTCAGCTATGTTAATTTGCCTGTCTAAAGCTACTCCCTGCCTCACCTGCGTCTCTAGCAGTTTATGTCTTATACCAGAGTAAGAACAGAAGCGAGACGCAAAATAACTGCAGATACGGGACCCGCTGAGTTACTCCAGCACTTTGTGTGGGGTTTAAGTAAGAAAATAAGGTCGGATGTTACCATTTCTTGCTCTTTTTCTGGATTGTGTGCAGAACAAAGCATTTCACTGTACATTTCACTGCATCTGGGTACATGTGACAATAACGTCTCTATCGCTACTGCTAGTTATGTTAACCACTTTAGGTCAAAGATACAAGAGGCTACACTTCTAACACATAAAGTCAACAGAACGCGTTTTGCTCGCTTTTTTCATATTCCTTTCCGATTGGGAAAGTAGAATTTTGAATTTAAGCGGAGGGGCAGCATTTCCGGGCTAGCAAACGATATTTTAAAAAACAACCCTGAATGTTAGCTGCCTTAAAAGCGAAAAGGAGGTCCTAATTTAAAACTCGAACTAGTTCATTTTGTATCTGAAATTTTGAGCCGCCGCAGTCTGTTTGCATTTCTAATGTTGACGGAAGTGTAATTGGTTACATAGCAAGTCACTTTGTTCCAGCGCTCGTTTAGCGGTTCCATGAAACGCGTATTTTTAATTAGTTCAGAGGATAATGGTGGTCTGTCGTTACATAAAAGTAACCACAATAACCACCGCTTTGTCAGTACATCTTCTGGAAAAGTAGGCACAAAATGCTGGAGTAACTCAGCGGGTGAGGCAGCATCTCCGGAGAGAGGGAGTGGGCGACGTTTCGGGTCGAGACCCTTCTTCAGATTCTTCAGACGAAGTGTGTGGCAACTTCGAATTTAATCTGCCGCCAGTCTCACAGTGTGTTAAAGGTTCTTATAGAGACGGGAAAGGGAAGTCGTGTGTGGAATACAAATAATAAAAACGTTAACTTAAAGTTAGATTTTGCAAGTAATGCTACAGTCTATTTTATTTTTCATTAATTTATTTTTGAATTAACTGGTAGACTGGAAGTGTGAAAATACATGAATTGGTGAGAGATTTTTAAGGTGAGAGGGGCAAGATTTAATAGGAACCCGAAGGGTAACTTTTTCCACAGAGAGTGGTGGGTGGGAATATGAAATGAGCTGGAAGTGGACATACTAAACTAAAACTAAAGTAAAGAGCATTTAAAAGAATATAGACACAAAATGCTGGACTAACTCAACAGGTCAAGCAGCATCTCTGGAGAGAAGGAATAGGTGATGTTTCAGGTTGAGACCCTTCTTCAGACTGAGCGTCAGGGGGGAGGGGTATTAGAGGTATGAAAACATTCAGAACAAATCAGAGCCGGCACCGATGATCAAGGAAAGCTGGAGCCCATAATGGTCCGTTGTTGGCTGTGGAAGAGGTAATAACAAAGGGATATATTGATGTGAACAGTGGAACTGGCAGGACAACTAGGGTGGTGGAGGGGTAGAGAGAGTGAGGGAATGCAGGGGTTACTTGAAATCAGAGAAACCAACAATCATACTGCTGAGTTGTAAGCTGCCGAAGCGAAATATGAAGTGCTGTTCCTCCAATTTCCAAGTGGCCTCACACTGACAGTGGAGGAGGTCCAGGACAGGAAGGTCAGTATGGGAATGGAAATGGGAGTTAAAATGTTTGGCAACCGGGTGATCGTGCAAGCTTTTAAAAGACATTTGGACAGGTACATGGATAGGAAAGGCTTAGTGATACGGGCCAAATGCAGGCAGGTGAGACCAGTGTAGATGGGGCTTCTCTGTTGTCATGGGTGAGTTGAGCAGAAGGGCTTGCATGCACACTGTATGGCTCTATGAGTTTAATTCGAGCTCAGGTTATCGTTTGAAGATGGAAAACCAGATCATTAATTTTTAGTTAGTTTCCTCCTTGATTATAGTGTTAGAATCATAGACATATATGGAACATAAAGGCCCATCTCGGCCCTAGGGAGTAATTACCGATTACTGGTTGCTGATGGTTACACTTTAAACAGCCAGTCCATCACAAGGTTGGCACTTCCTTCCATCCCTTCCATCTTCACGCATCAGGAAGGCTGAAGGTATCGTCAAGGATGCCTGCCACCCTGGCCATTCCCATTTACCTCGTTTCCCCTGTTGGAGAAGATACAGAAGCTTGCAAGCACTGATGTCCAGAACAGCTTCTTCCCCAGTGCTATCATATGCTAGAGCTAAACACCTCTTTCACACCCTCTTGTTTATTGTCAGAAACAATCACCTCTTTCACAAAAGAGTTTCTGCATGATCGTAGTCTGGTTTATTTTGAATAACTGGTAAGGTACATTATAGCTGTCGCTGTAAAACCAATATGCCTGTGAAGCTGCAGAAAGTAAGGATTTAATTGTTCCTTTTACATCTGGTGCATGTGACAAGTAAGTATTTTAGATTAAACTAAATTGAAAGCTGCAGCATGGAAATAGGCCCTTCAGCCCCCGAGTCCATGCAGATCATCGATCACCCGTCACACCAGCTCGATGTTATCTCATTTTTTGCATCCAATCCCTGCACACTCGAGACAATTTACAGACCAATCAACTTACAAACCTGCGCATCCTTGGTAGGTAGGAGGAACTCGGAGCAGGGAGAACATGCAAACTCCGTACCGACAGCACGCGTAGTCAGGATCTAACCCGGGTCTCTGGCGCTGTAAGGCTGCAGCTCTACCACTCCGCACCATGCTGCCCACTCTTGAAAATTGAATGCATGTATTCCACAAAGCAATCACCCAAACTGATATTAGTGTCTTTGATATAGAGGAGATCACCAAGTGTCTGCAAGTGGAAGAAGCAAATTTTGTATTTTTGTTTTTATTTCAGATTTCCAGCTTTTGCAGGTTTTAGGTTTTCACCAACATTTGTGTACTTGCGCTTATCCACAGATCTGTCTCACACCTGAATTTGCCAAGTCAATTGCATATAAATAAGGGCAAGCACTGTTTGCACTGCTCACACTACTCATCCTTTTATTGGAAGTTTGGGCTTTGACATTAATAAGAATCTAAATTCATGGCATTATTTAGTAGACTCTACAAATATGATTATGTTGGTTGCTTTCCAGAGGCAGCATGAAGTGTAGATGGAGTCAATGATGGGGAGTCCGATCTCGGCTCCATCCACAACTCTGCAGTTTCTTGCTTTCTTGGAGGGTAACAGATGGTGTTAATGGGGATCTGTGAGAAAATATGGCAAAGGAAAATAAATCCAGTAATGGGATTGATGGGATTGTTCTGCGAGCCAGCATTGACTTGATGGGCTAAATGGCTTCCATCTATCACCAAAGGACATTTGAGAAATGTGAGGATAGGGATTGTGTACAAGGTTCGCATTCATTGCCCACTCCTACTTGTCATGACATGTGCAACATACACAAATGTGATCTCTATACTTGATTTTATGATGACATTAAGTTAAGTTTGAATGTTAAATTTATAATCTATGGTATTAAAATAATTTCTTACTGTGTATTCCAGAGTTCCAGGTGGCGCGACCGACGTTGCAACGGCCTCTGCAGTCCGTCTGTCTTTTTTTTTTTGTCCTGTTGAGTGTATAGTTTGTAATGGTTTTTTATTGCTTTTCACTGTGTATGTGTGGGGGGGGCGGGGTGGGTGAAACTTTTTAATCTCTTCCCTGTACGGGTGACCCGAACTTTTCCCTGTCGGGTCTCCGTTGTCGTTGGGGCCCAGCACCGTGAGCGGCCTCCAACCGGAAAGACCTGGGGGCTCCAGTCACGGAGCCTGCGGACTCACTGTGGTGGGGCTGGCTGGCTTTACATCGCCCGGCACGTCTTTAGCGGCCGCGGGACTTGCCATCGCCCGCCGGGGGCTTTAACTTCAGGAGAAGAATGGAGAGCAGGGGAGAGACAAGACTTTGCCTTCCATCACAGTGGCGAGGAGATTCACTGTGATGGATGTTTGTGTAAATTGTGTTTGTTCTTTTCTTGATGTATGACTGCAGAAACCAAATTTCGTTTGAACTTCATTTGAGGTATTGTATTGTATTGTATTCAGCAGAATTTAAATTAGTTGTGATTATGTTTTCATGTATGAAAGAGCTCCTTTTATTTTATAAACTTTAAACTTGCAAAATATTTTCTTATTTACCGCCAGTCACATTCTGATACATGCTTATCTCTTTCTAATGACAGTAATTCTGCAATAGGTAATAATTTCCCATGCTTATCCTCCTGATTTCATTAAAGACACTCACTTATATTTTTAATTTAACTTAGTTTGTAATCAACAATTCTTGGTCGATACAAATATAAATAATTCAATTTAAATAAACATCCTCATATGGTAGGAACTTAATGAAACTGAGTAATTACATTTGCAGCAAAAAGCAAGTCCTGGAGGAACTCAGCAGGTCAGGCAGCATCTGTGGAAGATATGGACAGACTCTCATCAGGACTCTTCTTCAGACTAATTTTGCTTGTCCAAAGTTTCAGAACTCAAACTTGTGGTCCTTATTTTTATTCTTATATTATACTTAATTTGAATGTTTGTAGATAACTCCAAATTAACCCAAATTGGTATAGTAGTCAGTGATGAAAATAAGTGAATGATACTAAAATATGACAGGAATAATTCTAGCAGAATCTAAATTAAACAAATCTATATAATTCAACAGCGAGGTGCTAGTAATCACATTTAGAGCACAAAAACCTATTGTGCTCACTCAGGATTGATGCATCACTGGCATTGGGTCTACTTGGATTTACCTCGTTGGAGGTGATGGCGTACAATTCCTTGCTACAGTTGCCAAGCATCCATCTGAAGAAAAGGTCCAACCTGAAACATCACTTATTCCTTTTCTCCAAAGATGCTGCCTGACCCGCAGAATTGCTCTAGCATTTTGTGTGTATTTTCAGTATAAACCAGCATCTGCAGCTCCTTTCTACATCTGAGCCTCCAGTTTAGACATCTAGAAGTGTCTGTTTGCATTCACAATGGCCTTCTGGAGGTTGTCGCTGGACTTCTTGTACGATTCTGGTTCGCCTGATTTGAACACCACTGAACTGGTCCTCAGTAGATGACAGATCTCCTGGTTCATCCAAAGCTTCTGGTTATGGAACACTTGGATAGTCTTGGTGGGAGTGCAGTCCTGCATATATTTTCTTTTGAAGCCGGTAAGACTTGGGGTGTATTTTGTCAGATCCGTTGCCAATTTATTGACCATCGCCCAGTCTACTGAGTCCAAGCCATCTAGCACAGCAACCCTATCCTTAAACTATCACAGATGTTCCCTTTGTTCCTTCTATCCTTCCTCTTACCTTCTCTGTAGCTTGAAACTTCACATTTTTTGTCTCATGTTTCCAGTTCTGACAAACAGGTTTTCCCCTGAAACGTTCATGCTGCGTCCCTTTGCTCAGAGCTACCTATTATTATCTGCTTTCATTACGGAAAATGCAACAAAATATTGCTGTCTAAGTTGACATAAAGCTAAATCATAAAAATAAATTTTTGCTATTAATTGATTGAATTGTTTGAAAGATACTGTGTGGAAACAGGCCCTTCAGATCAGTCCCCACATTGACCATCAATCAAAAATACACACAAAATGCTGGAGTAACTCAACGGGTCAGGCAGCATCTCTGGAAAAAAGAAATAGGTGATGCTCGGGTCGGATCCTTTCTTCAGACATCAATCACCCATTCACACCAACTCAATGTTATCTCATATCTGCATCCACTCCCTGCACACAGGTACAATTTTACTGAGGCCAATTGACCTACAATCCCGTATGTCTTTGGGCTGTGGGAGGAAACCAGAGCACCTGGAGGAAACGAATGGGGTCACACGGATTACCTACAAACACCACACAGACAGCACCTGAGGTCAAGATCGAACCTGGGTCTCTGTGAGACATTTGTGAGGCAGCAGCTCCATCATGTGCTTATCCTATCTGCTGCAAATAAATTGATTGATGCAAAGTTGCCATGTTGGAAGGTCCACTAGGGGCGCCGCATTGATGGCAGCCTCTGCCTACAGTCTCTCTGTTTTTCCATCCTTTTTTAATTTTTAGTCAGTTTTAAAGTTTGTTTTGGAGATTTCTTTAGCTTTTCTATGTGGGGGAGGGGGGTAGGGCAAGGGGGAAACCGTTTCCCAGACACTCCCCCCCTCCTCGCGGCCTACCACCTGGATTGGAGCGGCCTTTCCTGCCGGGGACTGGACCAGAGCTTCAGCAGCGGTGGCGCAGCGCTGGATACATCGCGGAGCGGGCGATTGCTTACCTGGAAGCTCCGGAGTGTTGGGCCTGCTGCTTCAACATCGGAGCTGTGGTTTGTAGAGCTTCCAGCCTGACCGGCGCTGATTTCAACATTGCAGAGTCCTGGGGCCCTTTTGGCGAGGGCCGCCAGTGTTGAATCTCCGCCCAGAGCGGCCTGTGGACTTCGGGAGCCGTGGACTCCGGTAGGAGGTGGCCGATTCAGATGTCCAAGCCGCTGAGGAAGTCCTCCAGTCCCGACGTCGGACTTCCATCACCCCGGCGAGCGGGCCTGAACATCGTAGCGGCGACAGCGGGGGGTTCATAGAAACATAGAAAATAGGTGCAGGAGAAGGCCATTCGGCCCTTCGAGCCAGCAGCGCCATTCATTGTGATCATGGCTGATCGTCCCCTATCAATAACCCATGCCTGTCTTCTCCCCATATCCCTTGACTCCACTAGCCCCTAGAGCTCTATCTAATTCTCTCTTACATCCATCCAGTGATTTGGCCTCCACTGCCCTCTGTGGCAGGGAATTCCATAAATTCACAACTCTCTGGGTGAAAACGTTTTTTCTCACCTCAGTCTTAAATGACCTCTCCTTTATTCTAAGACTGTGGCCCCTGGTTCTGGACTCGCCCAATATTGGGAACATTTTTCCTGCATCTAGCTTGTCCAGTCCTTTTATAATTTTATATGTTTCTATAAGATATCCCCTCATCCTTCTAAACTCCAGTGAATACAAGCCTAGTCTTTTCAATCTTTTCTCATATGACAGTCCCGCCATCCCAGGGATCAATCTCGTGAACCTATGCTGCACTGCCTCAATCACAAGGATGTCTTTCCTCACATTAGGAGACCAAAACTGTACACAATACTCCAGATGTGGTCTCACCAGAGCCCTATACAACTGCAAAAGAACCTCTTTACTCCTACACTGAAATCCTCTTGTTATGAAGGCCAGCATTCCATTAGCTTTCTTCACTGCTGACTGTACATGTAAGCCAACTTTCAGTGACGAGTTCGGGAGCCCCCTGACCACGGGAAGACAACAGACGAGGATGACTGAATTTTGGAGCCTTCCCTCACAGTGGGAAACTTTGATCCCGCTGTGTGGGGATGTCTGTGTTAAGACTATTGTGTTCTGTGCTCTTTATTATTCGTATGTCTGTATGGCAACCACACATTTCACTGTACCAATTGGTACATGTGACAAATAAATGTATCTTGTATCTTGTAAGACATGAATGACATTCACCTCAGGAAGTTGAGTCTTTGTCAATTTAATCCTTGCACTTATAGGGACATGGTCATTATTAACTGCTCTCCATCAACTTCTAGAGCAGTGAACATTAACAACAATGGCCCTATCTCCGAACTCTACCTCCGCTACATCGACTGCTGCATTGGTGCTACCTCCTGCACACATGCAGAACTCACTAACTTCATCCATTTCACCACTAACTTCCATCCGGCACTCAAATACACCTGCACTATTTCCGACATCTCCCTACCGTTTCTAGACCTCACTATTTCCATCGCAGTTGACAGACTGCTGACCGACATCTACTATAAACCCACTGACTCCCATGGCTATCTGGACTACACTTCTTCCCACCCTGCTTTCTGTAAGGACTCCATCCCCCACTACCAATTCTTCCGTCTACGCCGCATCTGCATCCAGGATGAGGTGTTCCAAACCAGAGCATCAGAGATGTCCTCAGTCTCATTCGTAACCCCTCTTTTTAAGAAAGGAGGGAGAGAGAAAACGGGGAATTACAGACCAGTTAGTCTAACATCGGTAGTGGGGAAACTGCTAGAGTCAGTTATTAAAGATGGGATAGCAGCACATTTGGAAAGTGGTGAAATCATTGGACAAAGTCAGCATGGATTTACGAAAGGTAAATCATGTCTGACGAATCTTGTGGAATTTTTCGAGGATGTAACTAGTAGCATGGATGGGGGAGAACCAGTGGATGTGGTGTATCTGGATTTCCAGAAGGCTTTCGACAAGGTCCCACATAAGAGATTAGTATACAAACTTAAAGCATACGGCATTGGGGGTTCAGTATTGATGTGGATAGAGAACTGGCTGGCAAACAGGAAGCAAAGAGTAGGAGTAAACAGGTCCTTTTCACAATGGCAGGCAGTGACTAGTGGGGTACCGCAAGGCTCAGTGCTGGGACCCCAGCTATTTACAATATATATTAATGATCTGGATGAGGGAATTGAAGGTAATATCTCCAAGTTTGCGGATGACACTAAGCTGGGGGGCAGTGTTAGCTGTGAGGAGGATGCTAGGAGACTGCAAGGTGACTTGGATAGGCTGGGTGAGTGGGAAAATGTTTGGCAGATGCAGTATAATGTGGATAAATGTGAGGTTATCCACTTTGGTGGCAAAAACAGGAAAGCAGACTATTATCTAAATGGTGGCCGATTAGGAAAAGGGGAGATGCAACGCGACCTGGGTGTCATGGTACACTAATCATTGATAGTAGGCATGCAGGTGCAGCAGGCAGAGAAGAAAGCGAATGGTATGTTAGCTTTCATAGCAAAAGGATTTGAGTATAGGAGCAGGGAGGTTCTACTTCAGTTGTATAGGGTCTCGATGAGACCACACCTGGAGTATTGCGTTCAGTTCTGGTCTCCAAATCTGAGGAAGGTCATTATTGCCATAGAGGGAATGCAGAGAAGGTTCACCAGACTGATTCCTGGGATTTCAGGACTGTCTTATGAAGAAAGACTGGATAGACTCGGTTTATACTCTCTAGAATATAGGAGATTGAGAGGGGATCTTATAGAAACTTACAAAATTCTTAAGGGGTTGGACAGGCTAGATGCAGGAAGATTGTTCCCAATGTTGGGGAAGTCCAGGACAAGGAGTCACAGCTTAAGGATAAGGGGGAAATCCTTTAAGACCGAGATGAGAAAGACTTTTTTCACACAGAGAGTGGTGAGTCTCTGGAACGCTCTGCAACAGAGGGTAGTTGAGGCCAGTTCATTGGCTATATTTAAGAGGGAGTTAGATGTGGCCCTTGTGGCCAAGGGGATCAGGGGGTATGGAGACAAGGCAGGTATGGGATACTGAGTTGGATGATCAGCCATGATCATATTGAATGGCGGTGCAGGCTCGAAGGGCCGAATGGCCTACTCCTGCACCTAATTTCTATGTTTCTATGTTTAGGGAATGGGTGTTCGTTCAACCTCTTCTACTAGGCTCTCACCAGTGTCTCTTCTATACCCCGTAACTCTGCTCTCGCTCCCCATCCCCCCACTTGTAACAAGGGCAGAGTCCCCCTTGTCCTCACCTTCCACCTTACCAGCCGCCACATACAACAAATAATCCTCCGAAATGTTAGCAACCTCCAACGGGATCCCACCACTGGCCACATCTTCTCATCTCCTCCCCTTTCGGATTGCCGCAGACCGCTCCCTCCATAACTCCCTGGTCAATTTGTCCTTCCCATCCCCTCCCCAGGCACTTTCCCTTGCAACCACAGGAAATGCAACACTTGTCGCTTTACCTCCCCCCTTGAATCCATTCAAGGCCCCAAGCAGTCTTTCCAGGTGTGGCACAGGTTCACCTGCACCTCCTCCAACCTCATCTATTGCATCCGCTGCTCGAGATGTCAGCTGCTCTACATCGGTGAGACCAAGCGTAGGCTTGGAGATCGCTTCGCCAAAAAACCTCTGCTCAGTTCTTTTTTTTAATTTCAAAATAGACTTTATTCAGGTAATAAATATATACAAACATGAACCGTGCAATAAATTCATCCGACATTTTCGGAGGCTATACTAAATATTCAATACAGTCTACATACATTGCTCAAATTTCACAAATTTATCCTCCACCCTTGCCACTCATGTGGCCCACTGGTGTGGAATCCCTTCCCTTCATTTGAGGGGCGTCTCCACCACACCCTGCCCCCCATGTCCAGCAGCGGAAGGAACCTAGACTGTGGTCCTCCCCCACCGAGTCTTGGCGTTGGCTGCACCGAGTTTTAGTGCGTCTCTCAGCATGTACTCCTGCAGTCTGCAGCGGGCCGGTGGGCAACGTTCCCTGACGGACATCTCGCTCCGCTGGGTGGTGAACAACGCTCGGGCAGACCAAAGAGCGTCTCTCACCGAGTTGATGACCTTCCAGCAGCACTTCATGAATGCGTTTGTGGGAACAGTCCGTAAATCACAGAGTCCTCTGTGACGGGGCTGTTGGTGGCGGCAACATTCACAGCCTGGAAGTGTCCGAGGAAGTTGGGTGCGTTGGCAGTGGTGTCGGTAGTTTAGTTTAGTTTAGTTTAGAGATACAGCGCGGAAACAGGCACTTCGGCCCACCATGTCCGCACCGACTAGCAATCCGCACGCACCAACACTCTCCTATACACACACACTAGGGACAATTTACAATTATACCAAGCCAATTAACCTACAAACCTGTACGTCTTTGGAGTGTGGGAGGAAACCGGAGATCCCGGAGAAAACCCACGCGGTCACAGGGGGAACGTATAAACTCCGTGCAGACAGCATCCGTAGTCAGGATCAAGCCTGCGTCTCTGACCTGTAAGGCAGTAAACCTAATGCTGCAGCACGGTGTGCCCCCAGTAGCCCAGCCCGCAAGCGGCCGGGGGTGGTGCCGGCAGCCTGGTCTGGTGGTGAAGATCAGTAGGTTCGTCTGCTCTAACCAAACTCCATTATAAAGTGGTCCATAAAAACGAGGGTTGTTGATGTGAAGGTGACCTTTTGCAGGCTTCCTTCCACCTCCTACAATTTGTTTATCCCTCCGTACCACTATACTCCCGTAAATTCTTTAATGTTTGTTTTTACATCCACGTATGCATGTTTGTTCCATCATTTGCCGTACTTGGAAAAGGAGCCTGAGAAGAAGGAAAGTCTTTCTTTTTTGAGTGTGGGAAGAAATGTCAAAAGCCCTGTCAGAGATATCTGTATCATGTTGAACCACACGAGAGGTACAGAGGACTGGAGGGTGGCTAATGTTGTACCCTTGGTTTAAGGAGGGCTGCAGGGACAAGCTAGGGAATACAGGCCTGATGTGATGTGTAAGCTACAGGGGTGGGGGGTGATTCTGAGTGGCTCCCAGCATTTGGATAGGCGAGGATTGATTAGGTTAGGATGCGCCACTGTGCATGAGAAATACATCTGATTGTGTTTTTTTGAAGAGTTCATCAAGGCACTTGATGAATGTGGGGGTAATGAACATTGTCAAAGTGGATTTTAGCTATTTGGGGAGCTAGAAACATCGGGCGCAAGGTGCAAGGGCCGGTAGGAGAGTGAACCGGCGTGATGCCTCCAGTGCCTTTAACGTCAGCTGCAGGAGGAACCGAAACATGGCCAGGCGTGGTGAGGGACGTCGGTTCGTGGGATGTGCTCCGGTACATCGAGCGAGTGGGCAGACCGGGAATTGGGAATTTGGACTTTGGAAGTAGTGCCTGCAGGTGGAATGGATGCAGAAAGAGTATCAATGTGCATTTGCATAGGTGACAAATAAAGTGCCATTGAACCACTGAATGTGGGTGGAGGAGGAGGAGGGGGAGGGGAGAATTAGGTGCGTCCAGATGGGTGTCGGGTAGAAAGGGGAGGAAGAGGGGGATTGTTAGAGATTACCTAAAATTAGAGAATTCTCCTCCTCCATTGTCAGAGTGAGGCCAAACGCAAATTGGAGGAACAGCACCTCATATTTTGCTGGGTAGCTTACAGCCCAGTGGTATCAATTATGATTACTCAAAGTTCAAGTAAACCTTGCATCCCACCTCTCTCCATCCCTCCCCCACCCTAGTCGTTGTACTAGTTTCACTGTCATCCTGGTGAGTTTCATTGTCAGCAACTTGTTTTCACCTAGCCTACAGCTATCAATGGCCTTTATCTACATTACTTTTTTTGCATATCTTTCATTCTCTTGGTCCATATCTCTCGTTATCACCGTCTATATCTCTTGTTTCCCTTTCCCCGACTCTCAGTCTGAAGAAGGGTCTCAGCCCGAAACATTACCAATTGCTTTTCTCCAGAGATGCTGTCTGACCTGCTGAGTTATGCCAGCTTTTTCTGTCATACTGTTGGGTTGTAAAAAAAAAGTCTGCTTGGTAACTAAAACTAGTTAGTCAGAAAACACCTCATGGTGTATAGACATGCACTTTACTAATTCTATCCCAAACCCACTTGCTCACTTCATGCTAATCTTTACATTTAATGTGATCTGATTTTGCACCTCCACCTCCTCATTGTGGAATTTCTATCTAGTACGCATGCTGTCCACATGCTTCATCTTGTATCTTCTCAATCTCCAAAAGATTAGTTGTGTAAGAAGGAACTGCAGATACTGGTTTAAACCAAAGATAGACACAAAAAGCTCGAGTAACTCAGCGGGAGAGGCAGCATCTCTGGAGAGAAGGAATGGGTGACGTTTCGGGTCGAGACGTCTGATGAAGGGTCTCGACCAGAAACGTCACACATTCATTTTCTCCAGCATTTACTCCAGCATTTTGTGTCCAAAATATTAGTTCTTCTGTTCCAGTATAGAGCACAGGAGTGCACCAGCTTTCCTTTATACTTGGTTTTGGCAAGCCAGCCCATATCTATGGGCAGGTCTCCAACATGCTGTAATTAAGTGTGACAGTGCAAGGCATAGTGTAGCAGATGCTGGTCCATGCAGCCTGCAAACATTGAAGCAACTTCAGACAGGTTATAGAGTCAGAAGTAACTGCAGATGCTGGAATCTTGAGAAAAACACAATGTGCTGGAGGAACGTCGGGCAGTATCTGGGGAGTGAATGGTCTGAAGAAGATTCCCGACCCGAAACGTTGCCAGTCCATTCCCTCCCCAGATGCTGCCTGGCCCACAATGTTCCTCCAGCACTTTGTGTTTTGTATAGACAGGTTATATTAGGTTTCTCGATGGAAATCCATGCATTTACCAAGCAGGAGACCTGCTTCAAAGAATTTTGATTGTTTGGGTTGAGTGGGTTTTTTCTGTATGCACACGGGGTTTTTCTTAATGCCCAAGAAAACTGAGTGGCATAGATATTGGGAATGGTCACAGACTTTATCTCAGGGTAGTAGAGTCTAAAACTAGAACTTTGAAAACAAGAGAGCATATATTTACGGTGAAAGTTGAAAGTTTAAAGGGGACTAGAAACATAGAAAATAGGTGCAGGAGTAGGCCATTCGGCCCTTCGAGCCTGCACTGCCATTCAATATGATCATGGCTGATCATTCAACTCAGTATCCTGTACCTGCCTTCTCTCCATACCCCCTGATCCCTTTAGCCACAAGGGCCACATCTAACTCCCTCTTAAATATAGTCAATGAACTGGCCTCAACTACATTATGTGGCAGAGAATTCCAGAGACTCACCACTCTCTGTGTGAAAAATGTTTTCCTCATCTCGGTCCTAAAGGAATTCCCCCTTATCCTTAAACTGTGACCCCTTGTTCTGGACCTTCCCAACATCGGGAACAATCTTCCTGCATCTAGCCTGTCCAACCCCTTAAGAATTTTGTAAGTTTCTATAAGATCCCCCCTCAATTTTCTAAATTCTAGCGAGTACAAGCCGAGGTACATCTGAGATACATTTGGGTATCTGAGGTACAAGGGCCTGTTTCCATGCTCGATAAGCCTGACTCAAAATATGTTCCACTTGATAAATTTTGTCAGTTGCTATTTTTGCAGTTGTGACTTATGAATGTAAAACAGTCCTGCTTTAATGAAGATGCTGTCCTAAATAAGATGATAACAACTGATTCAAATAGTGCCACGTCGGTGTATCGTCTCAGATATACAAAACTATTCCAATTTGTGTTTAGCTATAATACTAACAGAAAATGGCCGAAAAACTCAACAGGTTCAAATGGAGGGTCTTCAACTTGAAATGTTAACTGCTCCTCTTTCCACAGATGCTGCCTGACCTGCTGTGTTTTCCCAGCAATTTTATTTTTATTTCAGATTTCCAACATCTGCAGTTTTTTGTTTAACAGGATGATTTATTAATCATCTTTATTACTTGTAAGGAGTTTCATGTTTGTGGAGATTTTAAGTATCAATGCTTTATTAGCACAGTCTTTTTTAGTTTAGAGATACAGCACGGAAACAGACCCTTTGGCCCACCGACTCCACGCAGACCAGCGTCCCTGCACATTATCACTACCCTACACACACTAGGGACAATTTACAAGTTTACCAGTAGACAATTAACCTACAAACCTGTTCATCAATGGAGTGTGGGAAGAAACCAGAGCAGCTGGAGAAAACCCACGCAGGTCACGGGGAGAACGTACAAACTCCATACAGACAGCACCCGTAGTCAGGATCAAACGCAGGTCTCTGGTGCTGTAAGGTAGCTTCTCTATCGCTGCACCAGTGTGCCACCCTGCAATCTTTATTGAATTGTTCTTGTTTTTCAGCAAATCGTTGGCAGTCCCCTCACCAGCTTACATGGAATGGCATTTTGGAAATCTAATCACTGAGTGTTCACTTGAAGGCCACGGGACTGTGTTTTGTTGGGTATGTGTTCCAGTTTTGACAATTTTTGGCAACAAATGAATGGTGCATTCATCACACGATAATCTTTCTTTCTGAAGGGCAATTGAAATGCAAACCATCAAATTTGACAACTTCTGCCAAAAAACCAGCACCAAATGAAAAATGTCCATGCGGCCTTGATACTTTGGATTCAGCTGCAGCATAATCTCAAGCATTCTCAGAGACAGGAGGCCTGTTCTTTTGGCTGAAAAGGGAAAGGGTTTAATGCTATAATCAAAGAGCAAGCCTTTCTACATCATGAAGAAGCATTGGCCACATGCATCAGTTGGTTCACTTGCCTGCCCTTACCCCAGCACCAGAATGTTAGCCATTCAAAATGCACTCTAGGGGCTATTGTACTAATGCACTGTCGTAAGTCTCATTTTTGGATGAGTTGTTAAATCAGAGCGACCTCCACACTAACATGGTGGCACAGCAGTAGAGTTTAAAGCGCCGGAGACGCGAGTTCGATCCCGACTACAGGTGCTGTCTGTACAGAGTTTTCTATGTTCTCCCCATGACCGCGTGGGTTTTCTCTGAGCTCTTTGGTTTCCTCCCGCACTCCAAAGACGTACAGGTATGGAGGTTAATTGGCTTGGTGGATGTGTGAATTGTCCCTAGTGTGTGTAGGATAGTGTTAATGTGTGGGGATGGCTGGTCGGCACGGACTCGGTGGGCCACTGTTTCCACGCTTTATCTCTAAACTAAACTAAACTAAACTAAACTCCCACCCCCTTTGGAAAGCAATGCCTATTTATTCTGACTAATGTCTTCATAGAGTTGAAGTCTTCATAAGTTCCAACCCTGACAATCATTAGCTACCTACCCCATGTATTTAACTGCAGAGTAGGAGGTCCTGAGTCCAGCAGCATGTGAGAGCAAGCACTGATAATGCATAACAACCAGTTGCAGTGGAGAACAGATCCTCTTCCAGTGGGTCTCAGGGCTCTGCTTTTACATAAAGTGACAACTCAGCCTCCAGAATTATTCTTCATCCAACAGGTTAAGGAAACGGAGTCTCTCTGACGCTCCTCAGTTTGTCAATTCCCTCTCTGTTACTTACCCATCACTGCCAGCTCTGTTATTTCCCTTTTGGTCATCCCTGCTCTTTTCCTCCCCTTTCTAAAGAGTCAAAAGTATTTAATAGTCATATGTACTCCCAACGGAACAATCAAATTCTTACTTGTAGCAGCTTAACATAGCCCGTAAACGCAATACACACAGATTTAGTTTAGTATAGTTTAGAGATACAGCGAGGAAACAAGCCCTTCGGCCCACCGGGTCCACGCTGACCAGCGATCCCCACACATTAACACCATTCTGCACATACTAGGGACAATTTTTACATTTTCCAAGCCAATTAAAACCCACGCAGGTGACGGGGAGAATGTACAGACAGCACCCGTAGTTAGGATCGAGCCCGGGCCATCGGCGCTGCATTCGCTGTAAGGCAACAATTCTACCGCTGCGCCACCGTAACCGCCCTACATAACACATAATAAAGTTCACCAGTTCATAGGAGCGGAATTAAGCGATTTGGCCCATCAAGTCTACTCCGCCAATTACTCATGGCTGATCTATCCTTCTCTCTCAACCCCATTCTCCTGCCTTCTTCCCTTAACCCCTGACACCCGTATTAATCAAGAATCTGTCAATCTTCACCTTAAAAATACCCAATGACTTGACCTCCACAGCCATCTGTGGCAATGAATTCCACCGATTCACCACCCTCTGACTGAAGACATTCCTCCTCATCTCCATTTTATTCTGAGGCTAGGTATAAGTCTCAGAAGTCTTTGGTAGTGCAACCAAAGACAAACATAGTTTAGAGTTGCGGTTATGTTTTGTTCAAGAGTCGGAAGGTTGCAGGGAAGAAGCGATTCTTGAACCAGATGGTCATGGCTTACAGACGCCTCAGACATCCTCACAACGGTAGGGGTGAGATGTGAGGTGAGATGGGTCTGATGATATTGGCTGCCTAAGGGTTCACCATCATGAAGGGTCTTCTGATATCGGCCTTGGTGACTGAGATTACAATATAATGGAGCCATGGGGACCAACAAGTAATATTGTTGGCGAATTCAAAGACGGCATTTTGACTGTGTCCGGCTACACAGTCATAAATGCCATCACCTTCATTATCAATTCCCTGCTGTACTGTTCCCTCTCTGACATTCCCCAATCTGCCATTACCCCAGCTGTCAGTCTCTGTCGCTCTGGTTGCTGTCCTTTCTTTTAGATCTTCGTGAGCTCTCATTCCTCTGCTCCCATCCCTTGTTCAGCTGCCCCTCGCTCCTCTCCATCAGTCCTGTCTCTGTTTCTCCCCTCTGCTGTGTCAACTCTCCCTGTCAGAGTCTATCAGTCCAGCTAACAGCTATTTTGTTCATTGTCTGAAGCCCAATTGAAGGTGGCTACTGCATCATTCATCCTGAGATTCTAAGTGTCGATAATCCACTAAAATCCACAAACAGGCTTCTCACATCAAGCAGCCACAATGAGCACTGTTCCAGAGGGAATTCGGAAAGCAGCTGTGAGCACCGAAGATCTATTGATTTCTGCATCCCTGCCTTTTAATTAATCCCATGAATTGACAAAAATCTTCTGACCATTTGTGCACTGTTGACTTTCAGGAAGCTCAGAAAGCTGGGTATGTTCTCGAATATAAACACCATTGAGAGTCTCGTTCCATTAGCCTGTTTTATAAATGATAATCTGTATCCTCCTGGGATTAGCACATCCTTCCAAACGTACACGAGTTAAATTCAGGAATAGGCAATTTGAAGGGAGGTCTGAAGAAGGGTTTCGACCCGAAACGTTGCCTATTTCCTTTGCTCCATAGATGCTGCCTCACCCGCTGAGTTTCTCCAGCATTTTTGTCTACCATAGGCAATTTGAAGTCAGCTATAGAGAAAAGGACAAATGATGCTTTGGGTCGCCTGTGTGTGTATGAAGGAGGGATGAGAGCTCAGGAAGATCAAAACCCAAAACCTTGTCTCTCTGTTTTTCTCCACAGATGCTGCCTGACCCGCTGAGTTCCTCCAGCAATTTGTTTTTTACTCAAGGTCTCAGCATCTGCAGTTTCTTGGGTTATCCATTTTGAAATGATCTACACATTGCACTCCAATTTTCAGTACGTTCATTCACTCTGCTGAATCTCAATGCACATTTTTTAAATGATGATTGTGCCCGCCATTAAGTAATTAATAAACTTTGCTGTATTTTTGAAATTTCATAATAGAATTTAATGTTTAATTTCAACTATGGTAGATTGATAACTTACATAAATCACTCTTTTCCACATTATTTCAAATTAAAGCAAAATTATTTTACAGTAAACAATCTAAAGGAGAGATTTGCCTTTGGTCGGTAGTAAATGAATGAGTGGGCATAGACTACTATTGCATTGACCTCTGCATTTGGATCAATTAAAGTCAGTGGAACAGAATTGGTGGTAGTCAATCCAGCTAGTAGCACATGCTTATTGTCAGGGAGGATGCAGTGCATGGGTATTTTTAACAGGGCAGAAACTAGAAATCTTACAGAAACTAGAGAACAGATTACACATTTCTCTATCGACACAAGGAACTGCAGATGCTGGTTTACACGAAAGTCACAGGTGGTGGAGTAAGTAGATATTAGGTGCAGTACAGTGGTGCAGTGGTAGAGCTGTTGCCTCACACCGCCCGCCAGAGACCCAGCTTGGATCCTGACTACAGGTGCTGTCTGTAGGGAGTATGTATGTTCTCCCTGTGACTGTGTGGGCATTCTCCGGTTGCTCCGGTTTCCTCCCACATCCCAAAGACCTGCGGGGTTGTAGGGGAATTGGCTTCTGTAAATTGCCCCTAGTGTGAAGGATGCAAAAATGTGATATGATAATGGACAATAGACAATAGGTTCAGGAGTAGGCCATTTGGCCCTTCGAGCCAGCACCACCATTCAATGTGATCATGGCTGATCATTCCCAATCAGTACCCCGTTCCTGCCTTCTCCCCATATCCCCTGACCGCTATTTTTAAGAGCCCTATCTAGCTCTCTCTTGAAAGCATCCAGAGGACCTGCCTCCACCGTCCTCTGAAGCAGAGAATTTCACAGACTCACAGATGTTTCCTCGTCTCCGTTCTAAATGGCTTACTCCTTATTCTTAAACTTTGGCCCCTGGTTCTGGACTCCCCCAACATCGGGATCATGTTTCCTGCCTCTAGCGTGTCCAAGCCCTTAACAATCTTATATGTTTCAATGAGATTCCCTCTCATCCTTCTAAACTCCAGAGTGTACAAGCCCAGCTGCTCCATTCTCTCAGCATATGACAGTCCCGCCATCCCGGGAATCCCTCAATAGCAAGAATATCCTTCCTCAAATTAGGGGACCAAAACTGCACACAATACTCCAGGTGTGGTCTCACTAGGGCTCTGTACAACTGCAGAAGAACCTCTTTGCTCCTATATTCGATTCCTCTTGTTATAAAGGCCAACATGCCATTTGTTTTCTTCACTGCGTGCTGTACCTGCATGCTTACTTTCATAGTGTGATAGTGATAGAACTAGTATATGGGTGATGGATGGTTGGCATGGACTCAATGGGCCAAAGGGCCTATTCCACGCTCTATCTTTAAACTAAACTAAAACCTAAACTAAGTGGATCAAGCAGCATCTCTGGAAGTCATATATACGCAATGATTTGGGTCAAGATCTTTCTTCAGACTAATTGTAGTTGGAGGGGAAAAAATTGAGTAAAGAGTTGGGGCAAGACAAAAGCCTGGTGATCAGTGGATAAAGGTTGGGGGGGTGGGGGGTTTATTGGTACCCCACCTCTCTTCTGTTGCCCTCTCTCGTCCCTGTGCCACACCCAGATGCGCTCCCATTTCTTCAACTATCCTGCCCCATTCACCTTCCCTCCAATCATTTTCCTTCTATATTTCCTCTTCTGGTTTCATAATTTACTTCTCTTCTTTCCTTATCTTACAGTCTTTTTGGCTTCTTTTCATCTCTGTCCTTTATCAATATCTGTCAATAACTCCCCTCGCCGCTCTTGTAAACTTTGCCCCAATGGACATTGACATTGCCACCCAGGGGAATAGTTCTGACTGTCTACCCTGGCTATGCCTCATTATTTTATATATTTCGATCAGGTCTCCCCTTAGTCTCTGATGTTCCAGTGAAAACAATCCAAATTTGTAAAGTCACGTTGACTAAATTTGATTACAATCAATTTTCCAAATTGATTGTTCCTTTTTCCCTCTTTGATTACTGACTCTAGCACCTTGCCAACATAAGATGTTAAACAACTGGCCTTTACCTCCCCACCTTTTATCTTCTCCCGTTAATTGAACAAGGAATTTACATTGGCTGTTTACCAATCTTCTGATATGCTCTCCTGGAATCAAGTGAGTTTAAAAAGTTCAGCCAATCTCTGTAACTACTTCCTATAAAAACCCTTGGATGCAAGCCAGCTCATCCTGGCAACTTGTCCATCTTTAGTTTAGTTTAATTTAGAGATACAGCATGAAACAGGCCCTTCGGCCCACTGAGTCCGTGCCGTATACTAGTTCTATCCTGCACATTAGGGACAATGTTTTTTTCATGAAAACCAATCAATCTACAAACCTGCACATTTTTGGAAGGTGGGAGTAAACCGGAGGACCCAGAGAAAACCCACACAGTCGCAGGGACAACATGCAAACTCTGCACAGACAGCACCTGTAGTCAGGATCGTACCCAACATCTCTAGTGCTGTAAGACATCTAATCTAGCACAGCGCCACTGTTCAGGCACACGAGTTTCTCCAATACTTGATCCGTTGTGATTGCAATTTTTACATCTTCCCCCATGTTATTTGAAATTATCCCATCTGTTATGCTGAGGATATTTGCAATGTCTTCCGTGGTGAAAATTAATTTAAAAGATCTTGTAATTAATTCAATAGTCTTGATTATGACTCTGGAACTTCCTGAATATATTTTTACAAGCAATGGATTTGTAAGGTTGAGAGCAGCATCAGTTAAATGCAGGCAAATGGACTTGTTTAGATAGGCATTTTGAATGGCATGGATAAATTGGGCTGAAGGGCCTGTCGCTTGCTGCATAACTATGAATCTGATATATGTTTGATGTCCAAGTGTCTGTTTTTTTCATCTCTGAATATTCAAATAGATATAAATATGGTGTTTTATTTAGAATTAATTAATTAAGAAAAGTTCCAAAAATCAAATTTCACTGTAAACACCTTATAGTAATTCTAGAAGAGACACAATGCTGGAGTAACTCAGCGGGTCAGGCAGCTTCTCAGGAGAACATGGATGCTGCATGACTCACTGAGTCACTCCAGCATGTTGTGTCTTTCTTTGGTACCCGGACGTGGCGTCGAAGGACGAGAAGCTGAAGCAAAGAAAGTGGAAGCCAAATAACTGAACGGAACCTTAGCCGAAAAGCCAACTAACCGAAAGGGTGGGACGCCTAAAAGCGAACTCACCGAAGGGTGGGGGTCATTTTCCCACATCAGCCATGGTTGACTGGGCACTCTGAACCCGAGCACCAAGTTGTAAGGGTTTGATCTTCTATCAAAATATGTTTATATAATCAAAATATAGCCTTTGTTGTAAAAGTATCTTGCAGATAAGCAAAACCTGAATGGTGTCAGTAGTCTGAAGATGGGTCCTGACCCGAAACATCATCCATCCGTTTTCTCCAGAGAGGCTGCCTGACCCACTGAGTTACTCCACCACTTTGTGTCTATACTCAATTTCACCAGGTTTTCCTGTGCAAAGGGCAGCAAATTGGTGCAGCAGGTAGAGCTGCTGCCTCACAGCACCAGAGACAGCGCTTTGATTCTGACCTTGGGTGCAATACGTGTGGAGTTTGCAAGTTCCCCCTATGACCGCATGGGTGACCTCTGGGTGCTCTGGTTTCCACCCACATGCCAAAAATGTGTGGGTTTGTAGGTTATTTCTGTGACACCGATCCTGATGTACAGAGTGTGTGAAAGTAGGATAACATAGAACAGGTGTGAACAAGTGATTGATGGTCAGCGTGGACTCAGTGGGCCGAAGGGCCTGTTTCAATGCTCTGTCACTAATCTGATCTAAATACATGTCCCAAACGTAGTGTCTCAGGTCTGTTGCAAATGTCTCTGCTATCTTCTGCTATTAGACTCCACGTGGAATCCAACAGAGGTGTAATCATTTGTTGGAATTCAGCATTTGAGCAACACGTATAAATATTATACTTTACCTCTGTTTTCCAGATTAAGATCCGAAGACAACTCCTCATTTGTTAAAACCAAAACCGCAGCATTGAAAGACACAAAATGCTGGAGTAATTCAGCGGGTCAGTCAGCATCTCTGAAGAAAAGAAATAAGTAATGTTACGGGTTGAGACCCTTCTTCACACTGTATATGCGTATGTTTGTGGAATAATTACTTTGCTTTCCCTTGGGAAATCTTCCCTTGGAAGAATAGCCATGCACACTACACATTATATGGAATAAGATCTATTTTCTAAATGCTAATTCAAAGTTAGGTTTTTTCTCGTATGCATAAATACGCTAACGTACAGGCACAATGAAAATCTTATTTGCAGCAGCATCACAGACTCAGACAACAACACACAATATAGATTATATACAGTGAACAGAAAAAGACTGCACAAACAAAACATAAATACAAAAACATAGTCGTACAGTATGGAAACAGGCCCTTCGGTCCAACTTGCCCATGCTGACCAAGATGCCCCATCTACACTAGTACCACTGGCCTGTGTTTGGCCCATATCCCTCCAAACCTGTCCTATCCATGTATCTGTCCAAAATTATTTTAACATAATTAGAAAACAATATTACAGAAATTATATTGTTATCCCAATCAAGGATTTTACCCTATATTTTGCTGCATATATATTTTCTTTTCTCCACAGCTCATACTTGGTATCAGAGTTATTTACAAGGCACAGATTTCTCTTTTAGAAACAAAAAGTGCTGGAGTAAATACAGGCAGCATCCCTGCACTTTGTGTGACCCGCTGAGTTACTCCAGTGCTTTGTGTCTTTGTTTGTAAACCTGCAGTTCCTTGTTACTACATTTCTCTTTTAGAGTAGACAATAGACAATAGCTGCAGGAGTAGACCATTCGGCCCGTCAAGCCAGCACCGCCATTCAATGTGCTCATGGCTGATCATCCACAATCAGTACCCAATTCATGCCTTCTCCCCATATCCCCTGACTCCACTATCTTCAAGAGTCCTATCTCGCTCTTTCTTGAAAGTATCCAGGGAACTGGCCTCCACCGCCCACTGAGGCAGAGAATTCCACAGACTCACAACTCACTGTGTGAAAAAGTGTTTCCTCATCTCCGTTCTAAATGGCTTACCCCTTATTTTTAAACTGTGGCCCCTAGTTCTGGACACCCCCAACATCGGTAACATGTTTCCTGCCTCTAGCGTGTCTAAACCCTTAGTAATCTTATATGTTTCACTAAGATCCCCTCTCATCCTAAATTCCAGAGTATACAAGCCCAGCCGCTCCATTCTCTCAGCATATGACAGTTCCGCCAAACCGGGAAATAAGCTTGTGAACCTACGCAGCACTCCCTCAATAGCAAGAATGTCCTTTCTCAAATTTGGAGACCAAAACTGCTCACAATACTCCAGGTGTGGTCTCACTAGGGCCCTGTACAAATGCAAAAGGATCTCTTTGCTCCTAACTGCAGAAGGCCCCTTTGCTCCTAACTGCAGAAGGACCTCTTTGCTCTTAATACTATTCACTTATTCAAAACTTACATCTGTTTTGAATCAAGGTATGCTATCCAAGTGCAAGAACTTTATATTGTGAAATTAAAGTTCCCATCTTCTGTGTTGAGTGTCCCTAAACCTTGCCTTCTAGCTGGAACAAAGCCAACATCTGTGTTGGACAGCAGATCCTGAAGATTAATGTTCCACATTATGATCAAACAAAAATCATTGGAGGAGCTTTCCTTTTAAAATACCAAGGAGTTAAAATATAAAGTAAAAATAGACATTTGGTGAAAAACACAGACAATTACCAGTTTTCCAATAAGAGTTCAAAAAGAAACATTCTATCAGAATGTTGCTTCTTTCACCTCACTTATTTGGTGAAGATGCTCCTTGGTTTGCCCGAAATTTGTTGGTCTCCCAGCAGAGCGAGATGTCCTTCAGGAAATGTTGTCGACTGGCCTACTCCAGACTGCAGGAGTACGTGCTGAGGGACGCACTGAAGCTCAGCGTCAAGGCTCTGTGGGGGAGGGCCACAGTCTAGGGTCCTTTCCCTGCTGTACATTCGGTTGAGGGGGAGGGGTGGAGGGGCAGGGTGTGGTGGGGACGTCCTCAAACGAGGGAAGGGAGTTCGCTCCAGGGAACCACATGAGTGGCAAGGGTGCTCGGTATAATGATTGTTCTGTGAACACTACTAAATACAATGCAAATGAATGTATGCATGTGACCGGCCAGCGATCACTCCATACACTAGCACGTGTTGTTTAAGAAAGAACTACAAATGTTGGAAACATTGAAGACAGACAAAAATGCTGGAGAAACTCAGCGGGTGAGGCAGCATCTATGGAACGAAGGAATAGGTGACGTTTCGGATCGAGACCTTTCTTCAGAGAAGCCCATTCATAGGGAGAATGTACAAACTCGATACAGACAGCACCTGTAGTCAGGATCAAACCTGGGTCTCTAGTGCTACAAGGCAGCAACTCCATCGCTGCACCACAATACTGCCCACAGCTGTGCTACAACAAGTGTCTGTAAGGGATTGCTACTGACTAGCACCTTCCGTTGCAGGAATAGGGGCTGAGGGACGGATTGAAGCTCGATTCAGTCAATGCAAAGGTTTTGTGGGGAAGGACTGTGGTCTATGGTGCTTCTGCAAGAAGACCTTGAGAGGCTAAGCCCTGTATAAAATACTGTCAAACACTTAAAAAAGGAAGCTGCATGAATGGCGATGGTGCTTTGTACACAAGAAGTGATAATGCTACCAGTGTGCAGAAACAAGAACGGCAATTGGGATGTTATGTTGCAGTTGAACAGCACGTCGGTGAGGCCGCACTTGGAATATTGTGTTCAGTCTCGGTCACCCTGCTACAAGAAGGATGTCATTAAGCTGGAAAGAGTGTGGAGACGATTTACCAGGATGTTGCCAGAACTCAAGGGCCTTAGTTATAAGGAGAGGTCGGGCAGGCTAGGACTTTATTCTTTGGAGCGCAAGAGGCTGAGGTGTGTTATTATAGAGGGGTAAAAAATCATGAGGGGATGCACATTTTTTTCCCTACGAGAGCGGAATCAGGAACAAGAGGCGTGGGTTTAAGGTCAGAGGGGGAAGATTTAATAGGAACCCGAGGTCAAATTTTCACACAGATGGCGGTGGGTATAAAGAATGAGCTGCAAGTGGAGGTGGTTGCGGCCCATGCAATAACAACATTTAAAATACATTTGAACAGGTCCATGGATGGGAAAGGTTTAGAGGGATATGGGCCAAATAGGATGAGCTTGAATGGGACATCTTTGTCGATATGGACAAATTGGGCTGAAGGGCCTGTGTCCGTGTTGCGACAAATGCATTGACTGAACAACACTATGAATTTAAAGAACGTCGTGCACGGTGCTTTTTGTATGTCTGGATTTATTTTTATTACAAATAAAGTCTATTTTTGAAATTTAAAACTATGTAAGGCTTACACATCAGTGCAAAGAGTTCTCTTTCTGTAGATGGCTAGAAAGTAATTGTCTGGAACCATCCATCTTAAAGTCATAGCGTAACATTTCTGCGTAGCAAGTGAGCATGCTGTTCAATAGTGGGAGCAGCCTCGTAGCGACTTCTGCAAGATTAAGTCACCACTTAAGGTTTAGAGCATGCACTCTGATAACAGACTGTTTTCATGCAGTGTCTCTAAACTAAATTAAGGATGTAGTTGAGGCAGGTACTATAACGCCGTTTAAAAGATACTAGACAATATGGGACCCGTTGGGTCCCATGTTCACACGGGAGGACTGGTCCCCCAATGTAATATTCCACTTCTCCACCAATTCCTATATTGGTGGCCAGTCTGGGGGGGGGGGGGGGGCGGGGGAGGGGGGGCTTTCTGGAGCACTAGTATGGGTGTTGTGGGCTGAAGGGACTGGTTTCCAATGGCCTAGTATGGACATTGTGGGCCAAATGGATTCTTAGGCTGGCAGTTCAGTCACTCAGGTCTGGTGGGCTGACAGCTCAGTCTCTCAAGCCTGGTGGGCTGGCAGCTCAGTTACTCAGGCCTGGTGGGCTGGCAGCTCAGTCACTCAGGTCTGGTGGGCTGACAGCTCAGTCTCTCAAGCCTGGTGGGCTGGCAGCTCAATCACTCAGGCCTGGTGGGCTGGCAGCTCAGTCACTCAGGCCTGGTGGGCTGGTAGCTCAGTCACTCAGGCCTGGTGGGCTGGCAGCTCAGTCACTCAGGCCTGGTGGGCTAGCAGCTCAGTCACTCAGGCCTGGCGGGCTGACAGCTCAGTCACTCAGGCCTGGTGGGCTGGCAGCTCAGTCACTTAGGCCTGGTGGGCTTGCAACTCAGTCACACAGGCCTGGTGGGCTGGCAGCTCGGTCACTCAGTCAGGCCTGGTGGGCTCGCAGCTCAGAAAATGCCAGAAATTCTGCCCAAAACAGGTGACACTGTGAGTTAGAAGGGGAAGAGGGTGGAGAATCAATTTTCAAGCACAGGGCAGGCCAAACAGCTCATTGCATTTTCATTTAATTTCCATTGCAGTTTCAAGCACAGGGCAGGACAAACAGCTCATTGCATTTTCATTTCATTTACATTTCCATTGCAGTCTCAAGCACAGGGCAGGCCAAACAGCTCATTGCATTTTCATTTAATTTCCATTTCCATTGTAGTTTCAAGCAGAGTGCAGGCCAATCAACTCATTGCATTTTCATTTAATTTCCATTTCTATTGTAGTTTCAAGCAGAGTGCAGGCCAATCAACTCATTTCATTTTCATTAAGGGCTAACAAATCATTTATTGCAAGTACATTGCAGACTCGCAGTTCAGTTGATTCACAGCTTAGAATCACAATTGTGGCCTCTCCCTCGCGATTTTCCAGTGATTGACTCATGTCCAGGCATCGTGGGTTTTATAGTCCTGCTGCCCCCCCCCCCCCCCCCCCCCCCCCGGGAGGGGCGTTACCTTCATCGTGGTGATTGACAGGCGAGAGGACCAATCAGCTGATCTCAAGATTTTTTAAACATTCATAACTTATTTATTTTTCATCTATTGGAAAAATCTCCGGGCTACCTCAGCGGAGGAGGACTGTGCGTAATGTGGCCAAAACTTATAGCGATATATGGTATGTGTGTGTGTGTGCAGAATCGTGTTAACATGTGGGGATCGCCGTTGGGTGCAGACTCGGTTGGCTGAAGGGCCCGTTTCTGCGCTGCATCGCTAAACAAAACTAAACTAAACTAGAAACCGGAGCGCCCTTAGGAAACCCATGGGGTCACAGGGAGAACGAGCAAACTCCACACAAACAGCACCTGTGGTCAGGATCTGGCACTGTGAGGCAGCGATTCTTCCAGTTGTACCACGGTGATGATGAACTATTTTCTTATCTAGTTCATAAAAGTCAATTGGTCACCGAGGCCACAAACTCAGAAACTGTACCATGAGGTCTATTTATACCAGAAGTTAATAACCGAGCAAACATTTCAGTACATCAGCTTCCTTAGTCTGGGTTTCAAAAATATTTAGCAGAAATTATATTTTAAATATTTTGGTATCTGTGCTTCACCCTTAGGTCACTGAAGATATGCATTTAAAAATAATTTCTAATGTATAACAGCAACGTTCAAACTTGGTACATGTTTGCCCTCTGCAGGTAACACATATTAAAAACATCAGTGGCCTATTTTTATATTCTTTTGTCTTAATTATTTTACCAAATTAGACAAATTTACTGTGAGAGTATAATATAGTCAGTTAATTTTCCATTACAATAACATTTCTAATTTAAAAATAATGGGTTATCTTTAATCGGACTTTACAGGACTTTATATTCCACTAACTGTTATTCCCTTTATCCCGTATTTGTATGTCGTGGATGGCTTCATTGTCATCTATAAGTCTTCCCGCTGACTGGATAGCACACAATAAAATCTTTTGACTGTACTTTGGTACACGTGACAATAAACTATACTAAACTTTTAATAGTTGAATAGAAATGAAATAATTTATTATAGCAATTTATATGTATGTGCTAATTACAGTGTCACCTTTAAATACTTACTTTAACAAACTTATAGGTCATCAACCTGATCATTTTTATGTTTATTATTTACCAAACTAGCTAATTCGACTGAATGCACTGGTTATAAAACAGTTTGTATTTTAAAGTGTGCACTTTAGTATTAATGTGTAGTAAGGCAAATCACAATATTTGCTAGAAACAAGGAACTGCAGATGCTGGTTTGCACAAAAAGGCACAAAGTGCTGGAGTAACTCAGCAGGTCAGGCAGCATCACTGGAAAACGTGGATAGCTGACGGTTTGGGTCAGGACCCTTCTTCAGACAAATAATTAGACACCTAAATTTAAAAAAAAATCATAAAGTAGTCAACACTCAACTTACAAGTCAAGGCTGGTCCAACACTGTTCCAAAGTTCATCACATGGCATGCTCAATTCTCAAAAGTAGAAATACAAATATATACCACAGAATTCAGTTCCCAATATTTCTCCATGGATTCCAAACAAGCTAACATTTAATAGAATAGAAAATGGAAAGTGTTTTTAAAGTTCTCCTCTTCTAAAATAGTCAAACAAGGTCAAAAGCTACAGCAAACTATTGTGCAGGACAAAATTTGATCAGTCTGAAGAAGGATCTCGACACAAAACGTCACCCATTCCTTCTCTCCAGAGATGCTGCCTGTCCCGCTGAGTTATTCCAGCACATTGTGTCTTCCTACAAAATGCGGCATTTTGGTTGTGTAGTTCCATATGGAACTCTTTGTCAGCAAGAAATAGAGCAGATAACATCTCAATATGTTTGGTGATTAAATGTTGACCTTCACATGAAGATGGGCTCTGGACTGGAGAAAGACAAATCAATATATTTTCTCAGTATTGAGGGATTGGAAACATGATCTTGAGAACCTTACTGACTTTCCGTTGTCCTTTAGTCTTTGTAAAATCCTTTCACAGGAGGTGACATGGGACAAAGATGAGGGTTGCAATAATATGGAAGCCAGAACTGATAAAAGGATGAGAGATACAAGGAACTGCAGATGCTGGGATGCTGAGCAAAAACACAAAGTGCTGAAGGAACTCAATGGGTCAAGCAGCATCTGTGGAGGGAATGGATGGGTGACGTTTTGGATCGGGACCCTTCGTTAGACAGACTGCAGCAGGTAAAGCTGGAAAAGAGATAGGGGTGGGACAAAGCCTAACAAGTGTACTGGTGGAGAGTGGGTTTATTGGCAGATGGGTGGACAAAGGTTGGAGATTACAAGGACATTGTCCTGAAACGGTAATTCTGTTTTGCTCTGCACAGAAGCTGCCTGGTGCACTGAATATTTCTCCCATGTTCTATTATTGATCCATCCTTATTAGGGAGAACACAATTATTTTGCCTTATTTGCATTGGGGTGTTGAATAACAAAATCAATCTAGTTACGTGCCCTAACAATGAGGTGATACTGAACAGCAAATTGACAAATGGACCATAATTAATCACAGCTCACTTCCACGGAAAATAAATCATATTTAGGATCAGTAAAACATTTTGGTTAAATCAGACATTGCACGTTTCATGACCATCAACCAAAATGACTACATTCTTTGAATATTGTGCCACCATTGTTTTATTTTGCATCAACTTGGATATTGGAAAGTTATCACAAGGCACCATGATTTCTGTGTATTGGGGCTGTCCCACTGCGGCAACCTTTCAGCGACAGTCTTCGACCTTCAAGCTCAAGGGCACTCGCCTGAAAAACCTCGAGCTGGATCGACCATCAGCGATGAAACAGCGAGCCAGATCGACCGTCCGCACACACACACAAACACATCGCAAAGGCGGGAGCCAGGGAAAGCGTGGGAGCGCTGCCTGAAATTCACACCTGCGATGAACAGAGAGGTAAAAGACTGCTGCACAGTGTACGGTAAGTCCTTTACAGAGCGCGGGGGGGGGGGGGGGGGGGGAGAGAAGGGGGGAGAAGGGAGAGGGAGAAGGGGAGGCAGAAGGGGGAGGGGGAAGGGGAGTGAGAAGGGGAGGGAGATGGAGTGGAGACACTTTTAAGAAGTCAGACAACGTTTAATAAAGTTTAGCGGGCATTTAACATTACCGGTCGGTTTTCCTTGGTCCTGAAAACTCCAATGAGCCAATTAAAATAGTAAGATTAAACGAGAACTTACCAGTTTGAAGTTTGATCTTTATTTTATGAGGAGTCGAGTTGAGGGACTACGTGAATAGAAGCCCGTACAGCCGTTGAAGCCCGTAACAGCCGTTGGTGCGTCAATCTTCAAAGCAGCGGAATGAATTCACAGCTAACAATGACCGAAGTATAACGGTAAGATGATAAAACTAGAACTACCAGATGAGATCTATGAGGGTGGGAGCGGAGGGCACGTAGTCCCTCAACTCGACTCCTCATAAAATAAAGATCAAACTTCAAACTGGTAAGTTCTCGTTTAATCTACTATTTTACTTCGGAGTCACGTGAGTGACTACGTGAAGACTTCAAAGCACAGTGAATTCACGCCGCAGACCCAAATCCGACGTTCACACTGCCTGGATTGACTCAAAAGTCGTTAACAATCAATCATGCATCAGTAATACATTTGTTAAATGAAATAACAGTTTATGTACAAACAAATCATAACAAACCCCTCTACCTCAGGGGAAAAAATATAACAGTACTGACACCAGAATCAGCAAACACCCCGAGCCTTGAAATCGGCTTGTGATAAAACCTCTGAAAATTTAGCTCACTGGACCATCCTGCGGCCGCGAGGACCTTGATGAAATCGTTTGCACCGACACCTTACTGTGTGTTTTTTTGTGACTAATTAAAACAAAGCCAACTCTGTTCCTCTCAGAGGTTTAGTATCTCAATGTAACAAGATAAATGTGAGACTATACAGAAGCGATCATCTGCGGGGTATGCTGAAAAACACAATCTACATCCTGTCATGCCTCTTTATTATGTTTAAGAGAATCATAGACCCCATAAAATATAATGGCATCAGCCGACACATGCATTCTATCTAGCCGTAGCTTTTGCAATGTTTGTACACGTTGGGCTGAAACCAACACCAGAAGCATGACCACCTTCATAGATAATTTGGCTACTGATAGGCTTGTAACAGGAGCCCACTGGCGACGAGCCATAAAAACCTCACTCAAATTCCAAATACCGGCATACCTGGGTTTAGGAGGATTAAAATTGAAAAAGCTCCTTCATGAATTGTGAAAACTAACGGATGTGTCCCTACTGTATGCAATTCTGCATTCATAGATAAATAAGACAGAGCACATTCTGGCTGAATTAATCGCACTGTAACTTAATTTTTTGGTCAAATAAAGAGTTGACAACGCTCCATTACATCCGTGATCCCTGCAGTGTGATATACAATATCCTGCTGTAGGCAGAATTGCTCCCACTTCCTTATATAGGTGATATATTGCTGCTGTGTAATTATCCCTGCAGGCCGACGTGAGAACATCCACAGTTCGATGAGACAGTCCATCTCCCCGAGGTATGGCCTTCTTAAAATCTGCAAAAACAGATCAATACGATCCTAAAAAGGATGTTGATCCCAGTGACTGGATTTTACCAGTAGATTTTTATTCTTGGCATAAGCATGTAAGGCTCCCTAGCCATTTGTAATACAACGGGAAGCCATGCCCGTGTAGGCCAACCTGACACTACCAATACCCCTGAAGCGGAGTCCTCCTTGATCTTTTGCAAACATCTGCTGATGGGACAAAAATGGAGGAAATACATACACAAACATTCCTCCCCCAATGCAGCGAAAATGCATCCACTGCTACTGCCCCCAGGATCTGGTTACCATGAAACATATCTAGGTAACTGATGATTTAATCGAGGATGCAAACAAGTCAATATCTGGCAATGCATATTGATCAATCATTTGGTTTAAATACATCCTGATTAACATCCATTCAATGTTGTCATTAACCTGACATGACCTCTCCCTGGCAAATAAAGTGCTGAAAGCCAGATATTTTGGTCAACACACCAGCTCCAAATCTGGTTAGCCAGTCCCTATCACAAGACTGTGACTTAACTCCACCCATGTGGTTTACATATGCCACTGCAGTGGTGTTGTCAATCTGACCTGCACATGCAGATCCCACCTTGTAGAACAATAAGCTTTGAGCCCATACCAGGTGCCCAACAACTCAAATAATTAATATATTTAATAATTATCTATTATTAAAATTATTAAAATAATAATTATAATATATATATTTATAATATGAATATATAATAATAATATTTAATTATATCCCCTCTTAAATTGAGTGAAGCGATGTCCCTCATCCACATTCCATCTGCCTCCACAACTAGAAGACAATATCTGTTGCACCCCAACCCAGTGCACTTACATCAGTCTGTAATATCAGTGACGGTGATTCCACACAAAACCTTCCTTAAATTTTTTTAAACATGTACTATCCACCATTGTATGTCAGCAATCGCCCCAGCTGACATCGGCATAGGCCTATCAAAAATGGCCCCTTTGTATTCCCTCAGTGCCTGTTCCTTTGATAGTTGTAATTGTTGATAATGCAGAAGGACCATACTGCACAGCTGGAAAGGCTGTGCAACAACTTCCCAATAAAGCTGGCTACTTGCCTAATCGAAGGCCGTTATTCTCCAACGAGATTAAAAAAAAAAAACACCCAGTCCCCCTCCATTAACTGATTCAATTTATCCCTGGGCAAAGTTACCAACATGTGATTTGAATTAATGGTAAATCCCAGTTATAACAATAATTTGGACTGGTGATAAATTTAGATTTATCTGGGTGAATAACAAATCCCATTTGTTCAAACGTGATTTTAAAACAACTGAAACTGATGATTGAGTTTCAGCATGAGTCTTTCCAACAATCAGAATCATCTAAATAGGCCGATTACCACATAGCCCCTGAGCTCTAATAAAGCTAAAACACAGGTTTACCAATTATTAAGTAAATAATCTAAGAGCTGAAGTTAATCCATTCGGCAATGTCCCCTGAATTGCCACAGCTCAGTCATCGGGAAATAAATTTCAAAATATCCTTCTATCATCACCATGAATAGACACTGCGTAATACGCATTCTTGAATCCGAATGGTTGCCATATAATACCCTTTGGAACAACTAGATGTTGCCCGTGGTAAAGGTCTCATTTTGAAATGCCAATATAACAAACAAATTTGTTCAAATTGGATAATCCAGAATAATTCTACATCCCCCAGTCTTTTTAGATCTGGGAAATATACTTGACAGAAATTGTTGACCATTTGATAACAGAAGGCTCAATTACCCCTTCTTATGTAACAAGTGAATCTGCTTGAATAAGCACATTTTTCCTCATCTGAAAATAAGTTTACGACTAGAAAATGTAGGGGACTAGGTAGACTGTCCTTATAGTAAAATCCAATTTTTCACCCTTCAATACACTAAGTATGAACAAATCTGATTTCACTGCTGCCATTTTTTTTGTTTATTGAGAAACAATTTTAACCTTCCCCAATTTGAACAGGAACATCAGTTAATTCATCGTCTGTCAATGTTATATTCCTTACCAGCCATCTTTCCTTGCGGCCCTTGTTGTCTTCGACTTCTCGTAGAGAACCATTTTTGCCTTGCTTCCAGCTGGCTTAATGAGGCCATGGTTATAACAACCCAATCCAGTCTTTGACCCTTTTTGCAAGGTTACCACCAAACAACAGATTTCGTGGTGGTGCACTGGTCTGGTTTGGCTCAACTCGCCAAATTCGGGTTAGCAATGGCCTAATAGCGGCCCTCCCCGAATTATTAATTTCAAAATGCATTACAAAGGAATGCCAGTTCATCCTGGTGTGCTTCAACCATATCATTTGTATCAATAACTTACACCACAGCTGTAAATACCTGCTGACAAACAGTTTAAGCACTTTTTTAAAACTTCATCTCCTGGGCCCTAGCAGGCAAACCCATCTATGCAAATTTGGTGATTAACCACCGGTACCTTCAGAGATCACAATTAACAGGAGCTTTATAGTTCTTTGCTACTTGCCTCCATAGCTAGCTCCTGTAACAATGGGAGATGCATATACTGAATGGCTTCGGCCAATTCTACATGAATCACCTTTCCTGCCTCTACACTCAGCAAACTTCCCAGCAATGTTCGGAATTACCTCCAACCAACCGAACAGCTTTACTGCTCTCCCCCAGCATAAAACAGTGTCAGCAAACTATAGCCCTGATAGAACATCCTCCTCACAGGCAGGATAGTTCTGCAGCCCTGAAACAGGTGCTGCTAGCACAAGCTCTCCATCAGCCTGGCTTGGGCACCACTCCTCCTCACGGAGCTGGAACATCCTCCTCACAGGCAGGATAGTTCTGCAGCCCTGAAACAGGTGCTGCTAGCACAAGCTCTCCATCAGCCTGGCTTGGGCACCACTCCTCCCCACGGAGCTGGTCCCTGTCGAGCATTCTTTTGAAATAGAATCTCGACGTGGGAGAGCCGTGAGCAAACAGACTCTCCTATGGAGGGTATAACCTCCAGGCCCGACTCATTTACGGGCCACAGAGACTTGCCAGTGGCCTTCCACCCTACTGACAAGCCTCCACTGCCCCCCGGCAGTGGGTCCGCAACCACTGGCTGTGTAGCCAGCACCGGACCAGGTGTACCAGACGGGCCTCCATCCTCAACACTCTCCTGCACTTTCCTTTCTACCCCCGGAGCGCCTCGCCGACACCTTCTTCCCTTTCTGCAACATTCTCTACCCAAACCGTCGCAGAAATTAAACATGCGGTACAATTTTTTTTTAAAAAAACCTTACCTCTTTAAACTTAACGAAGAACTGCAAATGCTGGAGAATCGAGGGTGAGGTATGAAGAAGGTCTCGACCCGCAACGTCGCCCATCTCCTTCGCTCCTTAGATGCTGCTGCACCCGCCAAATTCTCCAGCTCTTCGAAAAACCCGCGGTTTACACTTACCGCTCGGAGGAGCGCTGCTGCTCCAACCGCCCGACTGCACCAGCGTCTGACGTCATGACGCACCAACGGCTGTACGGGCTTCTATTCACGTAGTCACTCACGTGACTCCGAAGTAAAATGCCCGGTCAGTGAAGGAGATTGCCTACAGCTGCCCTCGACTGCCTGTAACTACATAGCAACCCCACTCCACCTCACTACGAGTTCAAAAGAACCATCCTGACCAATTTTTGCTCACGGAAATGTTTTCAACATGCTGAAAAGGTTTACGTGGCCTAGCTGAGGCCGTGAATATTCGGGAACTTCCCTCCAGCATGAAGGAGAGTTCCAGTGACGTCGTAGGACCTCCTAGGACCACGTGTCGACGATGCTGCGAGTTTGAGTCGAGGGCAAACACTTCTAAACTCGCAGATTAGGTCGCCGCAATGGGACAGCCCCTTGTCTTGCAATATTCTTCAGTTTATTTGGATTATTTGGGATTTAATTAAGGTAGATACAAAATGCTGGACTAACTCAGCGGGTCAGGCAACATCTCTGGAGAAAATGGATAGGTGACGTTTTGGGTCAGGAGCCTTCTCCAGACTCTTTGAGATTTAACAAATTGGGCATCACCGCGGCACAACTAATAGAGCAGCTGCCTCACAATGGCAGAGACCCAAGTTTGATCCTGACCTTGCTTCCTGTCTTGCACATTCTCCCCGTGACCACATGAGTTTCCTCCAGGTGCTCTGGTTTCCTCCCACATCCGCAAGACTTATGGATTTGTAGGTTTAGTTTAGTTTGAAGATACAGCATGGAAACTGGATCTCAAACCATGGCGTCCACGCCAACCAGCGATCCCCGCACACTAACACTATCCAACACACCAGGGATAATTTACAATCTTTACCGAAGCAAATGAACCTACAAACCTTTGGAATTGGCCTCTGTAAATTGCCTCTGGTGTGTAGGGAGTGAATGATAAGGACAAAGGACAAAGGACATTTATTATCACATATACCAATTGGTGTAGTGAAATGTGACCTGCCATGCAGCACACAGATAAAGATAAGACACAACATTAAAAATTTAACACTAAACATAAAAACATCCCCCCCCACAATGGTTCCCACTGTGGGGAAGACACAAGGTCCAGTCCACATCCTTATGTTCACCCATAGTCGGGCCTATTGAGGCCTCCGCAGTCGGCGCTACGGAGGCCCGATGTTCCAGGCCGTTCTCACCGGGTGATGGTACTCCGGCATCGGGAGAATCCTCTCAGCGGCTTGGGGTGCCAGGAACAGCTGCCCCCCCTTACCGGAGAACGCGGCTTCCAAGCCGACAGGCCGCGCTGGACGGAGCTCCACACATTGGCAATCTCGGCGAGAGATCCCAGCTTAAACTCTGCGATGTTTAAGGTCAGCGCCGCTGCCCGCGGCTGGCCGCTCCACAGTCCCCCAGCTCCGCGATGATTTTGTCGCACCTTCAGCTCACCGGAGCTCCAGCATGGCGACCCGGGCAAGGCATCGCCCGCTCCGCTCCGCGATAGCGCTCCAACGCTGCGCCGCCACCGAAGCCGTGGTTCTGGCCGGTCCCGTCAGGAAACGCCGCTCCAGACCCGCTGGTAGGCTGCGAGGAAGGTGCAGCCCGGAGGAAAGCCGCCTCTCCGACCAGATAGGGATTTGAAAAAGCAGTTTCCCCCCTTCCCCCCCACCCCCCCCATAAAAAAGGCTAGAACTCCGAAAACAAAAACTCAACTAACTAAAAATTTAAAAAAGAGATGAAAAACGGATAGCTGCAGGCTGGGCAGCCATACCCGTACAGGACGGCGCCCCTGATAAAGTGGGATAACGTTGAAATTGTGTGAACGGATAATCGATAGTTGGCATGAACTCTCTGGGCCATAGGGTCTGTTTCTCTGCTGCATCTCTAAACTAAATTAAAGTAAACATTGCTAAATGTTTACTTTAAGTCTGAAGAAGGGTCTCGACCTAAAAGTCACCCATTCCTTCTCTCCAGCGATGCTGCCTGTCCTGCTGAGTTACTCCAGCATTTTGTTGTGTCTATCATTGCTAAATGTTTAACATTTTAAGGGCCTACTACTGTCTAACCACAGCTGCTTGGCCTACATATCTTCTCCAATGTTTACTCACCTTCACATGGCACCTTCACGTGCAACCACCATTTCTAGGCCAAGCTGGAAAGGCAGGTTATGTGATCTTGTGGAATTTCAATTCTGATCCCTGGGAAACTGCAGAAAACAAAGATTAAAAATACCATGTAACACTTATGCTTTGCCTTCCTACTATCCAGTCAATATCCTAACACAGCATCCAGGTAAAACAGCAATTCACCTGCACTTCTTCCAATGTACAATATCTGCTGCTAAAAACATGATCTCCTCTGAATTGAAGAAACCAAATGCATTTGTCATGGTTGCTCATGGTAAGCAGGTGTAGCAGATTATCATAGTCGGTGTGACGTAGAAACAAGGAACTGCAGATGCTGGTTAATACACAAAGGACACTAATGTTCTGCTTGGGTACACAAAAGGCTGGAGAAACTCAGCGGGTGCAGCAGCATCTAAGGAGCGAAGGAGATAGGCGACGTTTTGAGTCGAGACCCTTCTTCCCGAAGGAGATAGGCGACGTTTCGGGTCGAGACCCTTCTTCCGAAGGAGATAGGCGACGTTTCGGGTCGAGACCCATCTTCCGAAGGAGATAGGCGACGTTTCGGGTCGAGACCCTTCTTCCAAGTTCTGCTTGGCTAGCTTACAACTCAATGGTATTAACATTGAATTGTCCACTTTTAGGTAATATCCCACTAAATCTCTCCACAACCACCTCCCTTCTCTACCACGCCCCCCTTAATCTCCCCCTCCCCTCCTCTCCTGTGCCCTACCTGGACTCCCACCTATTTCTCCCCTCCCCCATTCCCCTCCTGCTCTGGCTTCGCAAATTGCAACTCTTCAGCCCTGTCTCACACCTTCTGCTTTTATCTCTGGCTGTTGTTCCAACTATCTGTCTATCCAAACCCTCCCCCATGTCTGGATCCACTATTACCTAGCACGCTTTATCCTGCCTCTCCCCTCTTCCAGCTTTCTTCTCCCCCCTCTCCCCTCCTCTACAACCATTCTGAAGGAGGATCTCGACCTGAAACATCACCTATAAATGTTCTCCAGAGATGCTGCCTGACCTGCTAGGTTACTCCAGCACTTTGTGTCCTTTAACCATGGTGAGTTGGTAGGTTGGATATACAGTTGGCTTCATCAAAGAGTGTAGAGTGGAGGGGTGTATCTCTAAATGGAAGTGTGTAACTAACGATAATTTGCCAGGACAAGTGCTATCTTGTTTGTGATCTGGATACAAATATAGATTGGATAATTAGTAAATCTGCAGATGATGTGAAAACACCTTATTGCTATGAGATAAGGCCCTAGAATATTGAGTCTAAGGCTTATCTCCCTGCTCAGCGTAGGATATGCTTGCAATAGAGAGAGTGCAATGAAGGTTCATCAGATTGATTGTCATATGAAGGGAGATTAAGTCACATTACAGCTGTATAAAACTTTGGACTATTGTGTGCACTTTCTGGTTGGCCCAGCACAGTAAAATTGTGGAGGCTTTTGAGGGGGTGCAGGATGTTGTTGAATAGGAGAACATTAGCTATATGGAGAGGTTGGACAATCTTGGATTGTTTTCACTGGAGCAACAGAGGCAGAGCAGTGACTTGGGAGATGTATATGAAACACTGAGAGGCATAGTTGGGGTGGATCGTCAATGTCTATTTCCTAAGGTAGAGTTCTCAAATACTAGAGGGCATAGCATTAAGGTGAGAGGGGAAATTTTAAATGTGATTTGCGAGGTAAGTTTTTTAACACATAGTGGGAGGTGCCAGGGGAGGTGGTAGACACAGATACGATATGATACACTAGAACTATATTTATCCCAGGAGGGATACAGTAGCAATATTTAAGGCATTTAAACAGACACATGAATGGGACAGCACAGTGGCACAAATGGTAGCGCCAATGCCTCATAGCGTCAGTAACTCGGGTTCCATTAAGACCATGGGTGCCTCCAGGTGCTCCAGTTTCCTTCCACCTCCCAAAGATGTGCAGATTTATGGGTTAATTGTCCTCTGCAAAAATTGCCCAGACAGTTCTGGAGGCCACGTCATTGGTTATTTTTGTAGCGGCGATTCTTGATTTGTTCGGGGGTCAAAGGGAGAAGGCAAGACAGTGGGGTTGAGAGGGAAAGATAGATCAGCCATGATTGAATGGCAGAGTAGACTCAATGGGCTGAATGGCCTAATTCTGTTCCTATGACAATTTATGAATGTCCAGGGAGTGGGATAACATAGAACTAGTGTGGATGGGTGATGGATGGTCAGTATGGACTTGTGGGCTGAAGGGCCTGCTTCCATGCTGTATCTCCACAATAAAATAAACTAAATAAACTAAACTAATAGGCAGGGAAGGAACAGATAAGGACAGGTGCAGACTAATGGAATTAGATTGGCATCATGGTTAGAACAGACATCATGGGCAGAAGAGCCTGTTCAATGTACTGTTCAATGTTCGTCGACTGATCATTTTGTATAGATGCAGAATGCATACAGTTGAGTTCAAAATGTTGATCCTTGGTTCCTGGTCCATGTTAGTTTAATTTTCCATCCTGAACTGCTGCTGGGCTCTTTGTCAATAAAGCTGAATGCAGGCACGGAATAAATATCATTTTTCATCAAGGTGTGATACAGCCCTTGAGGGACAGAATTGAATTCCATAACATCACATAGCCAGCCTTTCTCGTTTGTATTAAAACTGGTGAGCTCTGGTTTGAGAGTAGTAATTCTAGGGGACTTGAAAGGTTGGGCTGCATCTCTGGAGACTTAGGTAAAGTTGATATTTCTGACTAAACATGTTTCATTTTAAGGGTCACCGCACTGTAGATACTGCTTAGACCCCTCGTTTCCATTTTTTCTGCTTTTGTTTCAGATTTCCTAAATTTGCAGATTATTTTGTTTGATTTTCAATTTTGTGTGCGTAATGATGTAATTCAGTTTTTCGCTCTTCACAGATGTTGCCTAACTTTCTGGGCTTACAGAATTCCCTTTCTTTGATACATTTCCAGTAACAGTTGTTTCAGACAGAGAGAAGAAGTGGGTAGAAAGGTGGAAAGGGGAGGTGGGAGCAGGACAATATCTGAATTATACGTGGTACGTCATTATATGAGTCTGCTCAGGCCCTTTGGCCAATTTGCGGACTCTGCATCCTACAATAAGCTGATTTGTCACCATTACTGTTTAAGAGAACTGAAATGCTGGACCAGACAGAAAAGTCTGATTCAGAATGGGGTGGGGGGCGGGAGGGGAAGAGGCGCTTCAAGTACCTGCTGGTCAGCCACCGCAAAAGGAGCTCTTCCATTTGCGTGGGAGGCCATGGAGAATTGTTAATGGAGGGGGAGTTCAAACTGAGCAGAGGAGGTGTTGAGCGAAGCGATTTGCCAAGCCTGCGCTTGATCTCACCGACGAGGAGCAGTTGGCACCTAGAACAGCGGATGCAATAGATGAGGTTGGAGGAGGTGCAGGTGAACCTCTGCCTCACCTGAACGACTGCTTGGGTCCTTGGATTGAGTCGAGGGAGGAGAAAGCGACAAGTGTAGCATTTCCTGCGGTTTGCAAGGGTACCAGCAGAGGGTGTTTTGGTGGGAAAGGACAAATTGAACCAGGGAGTTATGGAGGGAGCGGTCTCTGCGAAAGCCGATAGGGAGGAAATGGGAAATATGATGGCCAGTGGTGGGATCCCGTTGGAGGTGGCGAAAATGTTGAGGATTATCTTTTGTATGTGACGGCTGGTAGGGTGGAAGGTGAGGACAAGGGGGATCTCTGTCCTTGTTACGAGTGGGGGGATGGGGAGTGAGAGCGGAAGGATATAGAGGAGACGCTGGGGAGAGCCTCATCTATATCGAAGTGGGGAACCTCTGTTCCCGTTCCCCCCACATCAGTCTGAAGAAGGGTCTCAACCTGAAACGTCACCTATTCCTTTGCTCCATAGATGCTGCCTCACCCACTGAGATTCTCCAACATTTTTGTCTATCATTACTGTCTGCAAAGTAATGATACTCGTGATAACTTAGTCCAAGTAAATGTAAGCAGCTTTTACACAATATTAGGCACTCTGAGCTTGATTGCATGTGTAGTAATATCTGATTTGATGGATAGCAAGTTTTTCACTGTACCTCTGTACAGGTTCATAGTTTATGAGAACAGACCCATTCTCGGCCCCGTTCACATTGACCATGGTATAGTATCAGCATGTTATCCCCATTTCTTATCTAAATAAACACAGAGGCCAATTAATCCACAAACTGAAGCCGCCATGTCTTTGGAAGAAAGTGAAGCACTCCTAGAACCCCGCAGTCCGTGCACATTCACTGGTTTGAACCCACTCACTGGCATGTGAGGCATGCTGTCCCACTTGGCGATTTGGGCGACTGCCGGCGTCATATCAGTGCCGCCAATAGATTTTGAACATTTCAAAATCCAGTGACGACAAAAAAAAATGTTGCAACACTGTTAAGTCAGTCAATGATACCGGCAGTCGCCGAAAAAAATCACCAATTGGGACAGGCCCTTTAATAAACCTGGAAAGTGGAGGCACAAGAAACTGCAGATGCTGGTGTAAAAACAGTAAAACCTAGACTCAGTCTGAAGGATTTTGATCCGAAGCGTCACTTATTCCTTTTCTTTAGAGATGCGGCCTGTCCAGCTGAGTTACTCCAGTTTTTTGTGTCTATCTTTGGTTTAAATCAGCATCTAACAGTTCCTTCCTACACTTATGATTTTATAGCTTTGAAGGTTCTCGACCTGAAACATCACCCATTCCTTCTTTCCAGAGATGCTGCCTGTCCAGCAGTCTGAAGAAGGGTCTCGACCCGAAACGTCCGCCTATCTCCTTCGCTCCTTAGATGCTGCTGCACCCGCTGAGTTCCTCCAGCTTTTTGTGTACCCTCGAATTCTCCAGCATCTGCAGTTCCTTCTTTAAAAAGAGATGCTGCCTGTCCAGCTGTGTTACTCCAGCTTTTTGTGTCTAAAATCATAAGTGATTGGAGCAGAATTAGGCCATTCGGCTCATCAAGTCTACTCTGCCATTCAATCATGGCTAATCTATCTTCCCCTCTCAATCTCATTCTCCTGCTTTCTCCCCATGACTGCTGACATCTGTACAAATCAAGAATCTGTCAATCTCCGCCATAACAGTATCCAACTTGGCTTCCACCGCAGTCTGTGGCAAAGAATCCCACAGATTCACCACCCTCCGACTGCAGAAATTCCTCCTCATCACCTTCCTAAAGGTACTTCCTTTTATTCTAAGGCTGTGCTCTCTGGTCCTAGACTCTGCCACGAGGGAAACATGCTCTCCACGTCCACTCTATCCAAATCATGTCGGTGCATTAACTTCAGTGACACTAGAATGCAAAACAGGATGTGATCTTAGTCTGGAGCTGAGGTCATTTGCAAAGATAGCCTGTGACAAATACTTTGCAGAGAACACGGGGAGTTGGAGCGTGCAAACGCGCGCTCAGTCCCACCCCGGGACCTCGGCTCATCGACAGCAGAGATACTAGCAGTGGTTCAGTGACGTAGGGTTCGCGGGGGCGCGCACTGGGCAGTGACGTAGGTTCGCGGGGGGCGCGCACTGGGCAGTGACGGAGGTTCGCGGGGGCGCGCACGGGGGCAGTGACGTAGGGTTCGCGGGGAAAGAAGGTGTCGGTGGGCCGCGGTTTGCGGGGGCGCAGTGTCGGAGGTGGTCAGCACTGGGCAGTGACGGAGGTTCGCGGGGGCGCGCACGGCCGGATGCGCTGCGCTCACAGGAAGCCGGCGCCGAGCAGCGGGAGAGGGCGGGCGATGTGGATGTGGTGCTAACGGCGGCGGAGCGGGGCTTCGTGTCGGAGATGTGTAGGTAGGAAATGACGGCCCGGCCGGGAGGGAGGGAATTAATGAATGAGTTGGTGTTATAGTGTGAGGGGAGCGGGGACCTACCTACCTACCTACCCGTGGCCAAGTCCACTTCCCTCGGGGTGACTCCGCCGGCGTCGCCAGGCCCGTCGCCCGGGCCTCTCCTCTCCTCTCCCCCCGGGCTAGGCTGCCCCGGGAGAGCTGGGCCGCGGACGTTACTGTGCCCGGGAGACAAGTGGCGGAGGAGCCGCAGGCGAGAAACTCCGGGCCGAGCACCGCCCTGCTCGCTGCCCCATTGGACGCCGCACTTCTCAACCCCCGTCACCCCCCCCCCCCCCGTCACCCCCCCCCCCCCCCCCACACCCCCCCCGTCACCCCCTCGCCATCCACCCCCCCCACACCCCCCCCCCCCCCCACCGTCACCCCCCCCCCCCCCCCCCCCGCCATCCACCCCCCCACTGTCACCCCCCCCCCCCCCCCCCACCACCCCCGTCACCCCCCCCCCCCACCGTCACCCCCCACCCCCCGCCTCCCACCACGCCCACACCGTCACCCCCCCCCCCCCCACCCCCTCGCCATACACCCCCCCTCTCCACTGTCACCCTCCCACCGTCATCCACCACCATTCACCCCCATCCCTCTCCCCAGTCCTGTCACCACACCCCCCACCCGCCCCCCCCCCACCCCACCGTCCTCCTCACACATGTCGATTCCTTCCCTCACACTCATATCCTTTCCCCGTGCTCTTTTTCACTTCCTCATTATCATAGCCCCGCTCCACACACGAGTATCCCCTTCCAGGACTCTCATATCACCAGCCCGCACTCTCAAATCCCCTTCCACATGCTCTGTGTCATTAGGTTATTGCCATAACCCCACCCCACACTCTCATATCCCCTCCCTGGTCTCTCGTATACCTTTCTCATGTCATATAACCACCCTACACACGTTTATGTTCCCTCCCTGGTCTTGTATATCCATTCCTTCCTGTCATATCATCACCCTACACACTCGTATCCCCTCCCCGGTCTCATATCTCTTCCTCATTATTGGTATCACCATCCTACGCACTCGTACTCCTTCCTCATGCTCTGTACCCCTTCCTCACTGTCATATTCCCACCACATGCACTCATATCCCTCTTGTTCTCATGTTCCTTCCCAGCGCTCTTTATTTCTACCTCACAGTTATATCCCCAAGCCCGCACTATCATATCCCTTTCTCGCACTCTGGCACCAGCTTCATCGCTCCCTGTTACATAGATGCATAGACAATAGATGCAGAAGTAGGCCATTCAGCCCTTCGAGCCAGCTTCAATTAAATGTGATCATGGCTGATCATTCACAATCTGTACTCCGTTCCTGCCTTCTCCGCATATCCGTTGATTCCGCCAGCCCTAAGAGCTCTTTATCTTATGGGGCTGTCCCACTGTACGAGCTAATTCAAGAGTTCTCCCGAATTTCCCCTGATAAGAACTCGGAGAAATACGGTAATAGCCGCTCCTAGGTACTCGGGGCTCTCGTGGACATTTTTCAACATGTTGAAAATTCTTCCCGAGTCTTCACGAGCTTACCACGTTTCCCGAGTACCTGCAGTTAGCGTTACGAGCCTGTAAGAGATATCCCGAGCTCCTACGTACCCGCAACGTACATTCTACGTGCTATACTTACGAGTATTCGAATTTGATTTTTTTTTTAAACTCAGGAGAGCTCTTGAATTAGCTCGTACAGTGGGACAGCCCCATAACTCTCTTTTGAATGCATCCAGTGAAACAGCTTCCACTGCCTTCTGAGGCAGAGAATTCCACAAATTCCCAACACTGGGTGATTTTACAAATTCACAACTTGTGTAGATTGGAGTTTGAGGAAGGGTCCTGACCTAAAATGTCGTCTGTCCACACCCGCCGCAGATGCTGCTTGACCCATTTAATTATTCAAGCACTTTGTGTTATAGATGTACAAATGAAATTCTGATTAAGAATTATAACGTACAGACTGAGTTCCAGTTTGATCAGGACGCCAACCATATCCATAATTTGCACGTAGCTGAATACAACATACTTTCTTGCCAGACATCAATGGTAATATTAATTTGCTATAGTGCCCTCCATCATGTTAGGGACAAAGACCCACCATTTATTTATTTGCCTCTGTACTCCACAATTTTGGATTTGTAATAGAAAAAAAATCACATGTGGGTAAAGTGCACATTGTCAGATTTTAATAAAAGCCATTTTTATACATTTTGGTTTCATCAGATAGAAATTACTGCAGTGTTTATACATACCCAGTTAGAAATTCCCTCACCCACCCCCCTCCTCTCCCACCCCGAATCATTTCAGGGCACCATAATGTTTGGGACACAGAAATGTCATGTAAATGAAAGAAGTCATGTGTAGTATTTTGTTCCATATCCTTTGCATGCAATGACTGCTTGAAGTCTGCGATTCATGGACATCACCAGTTGCTGGGTGTCTTCTCTGGTGAAACTCTGCCAGGCCTGTATTGCAGCCATCTTTAGCTTATGCTTGTTTTGGGGGCTAGACCTCTTCAACATATAAAAGGAATGCTCAATTGGGTTCAGATTGGCCACTCAAGAATTGACCATTTTCTAGCTATGAAAAAACTCCTTTGTTGCTTTAGCAGTATGGTTGGGATAAATGTCTTGCTGTACAATGGACTGCCGGCCAATGAGTTTTGAAGCATTTGTTTAAACTTGAACAGATAGGATGTGTCTACACATTACATAATTCATTATGTACTAGCATCAGCAGTTGTGTCATCAATGAAGATAAGTGAGCCAGTACCTTCAGCAGCCATACATGCCCATAGTCATAACACCCCCACTACCGTGTTTCACAGATTAAGTGGTATGCTTTGGTTCTTGGGCAGTTCCTTGCCTCCTCTACACTTTGCTCTTGCCTTCACTCTGATACAAGTTAATCTTTGTCTCATCTGTCCACAAGACCTTTTCCCAGAACTGTGGTTGCTCTTTTAAGTACTTCTTGGCAAACTGTAACCTGGCCACCCTATTTTTGCGTCTAACCAATAGTTGTGGTGTAGTGTAGCCTCTGTATTTCTGTTTATGAAGTCTTCTGTGGACAGTGGTCATTGAGAATTCCACACCCGACTCCTGAATAGTGTTTCTGATGTCGGACAGGTGTTTGGGGATTTTTCTTTATTATAGAGAGAATTCTTCTGTCATCAGCTATGGAGGTCTTCTTTGGCCTGCCAGTCCCTTTGCGATTAGTAAGCTCACCAGTGCTCTCTTTCTTCTTAATGATGTTCCCAACAATTGATTTTGGTAAGCCTAAGGTTTGGCTGATGTCTCTAACAGTTTTATTCTTGTTTCTCAGTCTCATAATAGCTTCTTTGAATTTCATTGGCACAACTTTGGTCCTCATGTTGATAAACAGCAATAAAGGTTTCCCAAGGTGACGGAAAGACTGGAGGAAAGAGTAGGTGCTGAAAGCTCATATACCTGCATTAAGGAGGCAATTAAACACACCTGAGCAATTATAAATGCCTGTGAAGTCGAGTCCCAAACAGTATGGTGCCCTGAAATGGGGGGGACTATGTATACACACAGCTGTAATTTCTACATGGTGAAACCAAAATGTATAAAAATGGCCTTTAATAAAATCTGACAATGTGCACTTTAACCGCATGTGATTTTTTTTCTATTACAAATCTCAAATTGTGGAGTACAGAGGCAAATAAATAAATGATGGGTCTTTACCCCAAACATGGGGTGGAAGATTGCAACCTTCACGTGGTCCGCCCTGTTTCGACTAATGCAACAAACTCGACGTGCACAAACGGAAGATCAAATAGAACAAGTTGTCCAACAACTTTAGGCTATGCACGCCACACGAAAGAAGAAGAAGACCCCAAACATTATGGAGGGCACTGTATGAGTGTAAACACTCATCCATCCATACAGGTTTATTTCTGTCTCGGCCACTCATATTTGGTCTATTTACAGTTGGGCTATCCCCTTTCTCCAACGACTCAGCTTGTGGTGTGATGGTATAGCATGAAATGTGAGAATAACATTTTCCAAATGTGTCAGGTTATTGTAGACTTATGCGTGTGAGAACATTTATTTATGTGCTCTTTCAATTGATAACTATGGGGCAGTTGCAGATGTTTGTCTGGTTAGGGGTCTCAGTTTATTGGTGGTCTAAACCAACCAATTTGGATTGTAAGGAATTTCAATTTCTGTTAAAATGATTCAGTGACAATATTTCATGTCAATAGTTAACAGTGCACTTGCATTTCGTACAGTTTTGAATTTACCACAAGCATTAATGATGTAAGAAGTGCACGTATTTTATGGATTACTTCTCTTTAAGTAGATTACTGTATGTTTTTGTACTGTCTTTGTATCCAATTTTGAACCTCTTCTGTGTGGCTCGAGAGTAAGTTTGTTTGATTTAAGTTCAGGGATCCACCAATAGCTTAAAAGCTTTGTCCTGTTCTCTGAAATAGTTCTGATCATTTCACCCAAAGAACCCAGCAGTAGATTGTATTCTAATTTCAGATGACAAAATCAGCCTCTGTATCAATTACTAGCATTCATTAATAAATATGACTGTAATTTTTGTAATTTCATTTGTTTAAGGGATTTGAATTGTCACTTCTGTGATATTTATGGGGAAACTAGCCAGCATTCATATTCAAAATGACAATTGCAGTACTGGGTACTGAATTATATGGAACGATAAATTTGCCCACCAATAATCAACATTCTTACACAGTAATTCATATTGTCTTTGTGTCCCGGTTCAGTTATATTTGAAAAATATTTGCTTTTACCAATAGTTGCCTTTTGAGTTATTTGAGCAACTTGTCCTGTTACACATTACTTGTAATGTTATTACATTTTTGGTTTCATCAATGTGAATTAAATACTGTATTTGATAGTGATTATTGTGAATTATTTAGGTAGGTGGGTGCAAATGATAACATTTTGATTCTATTACAAATTGAAGAAAAGTTTGGGAAGTGATAAAAATTGTTGATTTTAGAATAATGATCTTGTTTTTGGTAAGTTTACAAGGCGTTTTCAAAGTTCATAGTTGAGTTGTGTCACATGAGTTTGGTGAATTCTAATTTACATTTGGTTTAATTGAACAAGATGACGAAATAGTCAATGTTTTCCCCTCAAGTTATCTTTGTTTCATAAGAATTCTGATTATTATTGGAAAGGTAAATGGAATAAATATAATGGAAGTTACACTTAACTTCTCGTGACAGCCTATTTCAAGTTTTAATTGGATTGTTGTCTTGGAAATGTGTGGTTTTGTAAACATACCTTTGTCTAAATGCAGTAAAACTGGACCGCATTGAGATATTTGGCATAGTTGGTTTTGATATTCTGTGGTGATGCTATATTTTGTATTTAATATGGTATTCCATGGAGTTTTGTGTGAAAGGAGCTAAGTAACTGGCTTTTAAGTATGAATGCCCAGTTTTTCAACTTGCTGGTAGATAATGATAGAATGTCTAATTCTTCTATTTTTGATATAGCCAGTGGACCTCTTTAAGTCTCTTTGGTAAGGTTCCACTATCCAGTTAAGATCTGCAAAAGCCACCTAATTGTGTATATTCCTTACACACTGTTTTATATGTACAGTTTAAGATTGGGAGTTAAGAGGCTTCAAGTTACCCCTCTAATGTTGTGTGTGATTTTCTTAAATAATTCTTTTTTTAAATGTTTATTACTTTTTTTATTGTGTCAACTTTGATCATTCTTGCATATCTCAAAATCCCTGAAGTTCACAGCAAAGAATAGAACTATTAGATCCATTTAGTCTATTCTGGCTCTGATTGAGTTGGTACAAGGCCAGTGAGCTTACTTGAAAGTCTCTCCATCCCCACCTGCCTCTTCCCATACCCCACCCATACCCCACTTTTCTTTCATGTACCACCATTTAAAAGATTCATAGGATTAAATGGGCAAAATAAGAAGTCACATTTTAATAATATGCCATCATACCAATATTTCTTGTTGAGTAGCAAGAACATTTCCATTTCTCATGTTTGATATTGTTCTCAAATCTTGTTTCATTCTGAATTTGACCGATTTTAACATTGAGCTGGTAAATCCAAAGTCAGCGTGTATCAATAGGAAAAGCATCCCAGTGATTGTATCCTCGTACAGGAATTCCTCTGGCTGGTGTTCTTTGGCCCAGCCATCTTCAGATGCTTCACCAATGCTATTTCCATCCTAAGATCAGAAACGGGAATATCTGCTGATGATGCCACGTTATTCAATCCATTTGTAACCTTGCAACATGTGAAGTAGTCCATAACTGCACACAGTGAGATCTAGGTGACATTCAGCCATGGACTAATATGTAACAAGTTGCATTTGCACCACAGAAGTACCAGTCATTAACCATTTCTAGCAATAGTGAGCCTAAGCATTCCCTCCAACCATACCATTGAAATTCAGTGGTATTACCATCAGGAGCATGACATTCAACTCGAGAAAGCTACGTTCAGATGGTAGCTACAAGAACAGGCCACAGACTGGATATCTTGCAGCAAGTGATTCTCGTCCAGATACTCCAAAGCATTTCACCTAAGAACGGGGGACGAGGTAGGAGCACGATGGAATATTCTCCACATGTGCAGATGAACGCAGGTCCAACAATTTTTTCTACACTATTTCGGACAAAGGAGCATCTTGAATTCTGCCCCATCTACCACCCTAAACATCATCCTCATTAGTGCCACATAGTGAATGAATGTGTGCTATGATGGAAATGCATTGATCACTAAATATACTACAATGGGAATTCCCAAACCTGGGACCTCCAAAAAGGAGGACAGCGGCAATAATGGAGTATTGTGTGTGGTTCTGGTTGCTGTATTACGGAAAGGGTATGGAGACTTTAGAGATGGTGCAGGAGAGTTCCACCAGGATGTTGCCTAGATTGGAGGGTATTAATTGTAAGGAGATTTCAGACAAACTTAGATCATTTTCTCTGGAGCTTCAGAAGCTGGTTTATTAGCTGGATCATTTTCTCTGGATCTCCCAACCCAGTGGCATTGCAGAGTTTGATGGTGGTGGCTTGTCGCCACATTCTGTAGAGCAATTCAGGAGGGGCAGCAAATTCTGAGCTTAGCCAGTGATATCCAGATCCAATGAACACATGAAAGAGTGTAAAGTTTTAAACAGTGCGTGTACCCGGAAGGAACTCTTGTGAGCACCTGCAGGTGGCCAGGAGAGACGGTTTTGTCCAAGCATTGAACTTTCAATACTTTGCTAACTTACAAACAACGTTGACAGTTGTAAAGGTTTTTTTATTACATTTTCAATTATTCTTGTTCAGATTATTAGCTGAAATGATTACACTTGCGGCAATTAAATTTCATTTCAGCTGACAGATCGTTGAGTAATGTTTTATTGAGATAAGTGAGAATAGCTTGACACTAATTACCCCCCACTGTAGTGTCAAATTATGATTATCTACCACAGCTTCTAAGTGTGAAGTTTGTGGTTATGTACATGATCCATTTACATTGAATGGGAAGCTTTGAACACAGGGAGGTGCAGAATAATAGTTTTTAATAAGTTGTACACTCTTGCGACTGAATTACAATGTTTGTTAATGGTCTATATAAATTGCTCAAAGTTGTCTCATAAATCCTTTCTTCAGTAAAGAATCTGAAGATGCACAACCCCTTGGGGGAAGAAAGTTTCCCACATCTCCATCCTATGTGGCTAGCCCTATATTCTGAGTTCTTGACATCTATTTCTGGATCTTCTAGTTGTTTTAGTTATTCCAGTGGCACCAATCTGTGCGGTCCATTCAGAATTTTGATATCAATGCAATTATCTTTTAAAATTTGATTAATATTCATCTTGTTTCTTACACTCCCAGCTTATCTTTGTAATACTAACATTTATGTCATGCCTATTGGTAATCAATTTAATAACATTTTAGTTCATGGCACATAACAACCCTCAAAACATTTTCTTATTACTGACTATACAAATATTTATAAATTTATTCTCTTAAAAAGAAATATAATCTCTGTGACAATGTTGTGTATAGAATTATAGAATGAGAGTTCAGAAAGGAACCATTTTGTACCTCTGTCATTTTGTTTGGCATGTTAATCCCTCTTCACTTTCTTCCCCCCTCAACCACATAAATATTTTCATTTGTTTAATAGCAAATCTGTTCCACTATCCTTTTAGGCATCTGAACTACCCAGTGACTCATCAAGAAGATTCTGATGGAAAAAATTGGAATTGTTTCTGGAGTCCAAATGTCATAGAAAGAACTAATTACAGCTATTTATTATTGTTAGTTATAAAGGAAGTATGCTGCTTTGGGCACATCAATGGATAGGTTACATTTATGAACTAATATTTCAAAATTATATGAATCGAACACCCAGGTGTGAATTATGGTAAAATGTATTGTGCCTTATAGGTTTTAACCTGTTAACATTTTGATTAAAAAATATGAGCTGCAATGATTATACCATTTCAAATTAGTTGTTGTCATTATATTAAAAATGAGCAAATCAGTGATGCATTATTGGATTCATTGCAGTTGGGAATTAGCAATGTTGCCAGGCGGGTAGTAACAGAGCAGGCACTGGTAACAAATGTAAATCAAACTGATATACACTGATTGTTGTGATGACATGGGAGGTGAGGATAAGGCAACTTAGGCACAAAATGATATTTGAGTTAACAATGTAAATATAGTGTTAGATGATATCCAAGATAACGCGTTGTCTTGCTTTGAAAATGAATGCTGTATACATTGCTGGGCAAAATTATGGTCCAATAAGAAAGATGAAGCATCGCAGATTCCCCTTGACACTAACCAGATGATCTAATGAGATCTAACGATGTGCATGCTCTTGCCATATATGGAGAAGTTACATCAATACCCAAGATCCAGGATGCCATACCACCTGACTTCCTCTAATTATTCCCATAAGGAAAATACTCCCCCAAGGACTGGTCTGCAAATAAATAAATTAATACTGTTATGACATTTATGAGGCTTATAAGCATCAAATTCCATGTTAGTATCCGAATGCAGTTTCTTTAAGTTATTTCACCCCTTATTAATTCAGTCTGAGGAATAAATAACATTGGAACATAGAGTACTATTTTTACATTGCATTAATGGAGCAGCACAGGGCCAGAGACCCAGGTTCGATCTTGACTATGGGTGTTGTCTGTGCAGAATTTGTACATTCTCCCTGTGACCACATGGGTTTTATTCTGGGGGCTCTGGTTTCCTCCCACATTCCAAAAACGTGCAGATTTGTAGATTTATTGGCTTTGTGAAAATGTCCCTAGTTTGTCAGATAAAACTAGTGTACAGGCGATCACTGGTCGGCGTGGATTTGATGGACTGAAGAGCCAGTTTACACTGTTTTTCTAAACTAAACTAATGTTCCAAAAGTTGTGAAGAGTGGCTAAGATATTATGTTTTTGATACCAAGTAAACTATTGAAAGTGATGTATGATGACCTAGGAGGTGAGGAAAAGGGAAATCTTATGATTCTGGAAGGAGAGAAGGGGGAGAAGAGGGAAAAGGGTCACCTGTGTTTAATGGATACCTAGGTTTTGATTTGTTGAATCTTTCCCATTTGGAACAAAGATAGTGCCACTGGAGACAGTGATGTGCATTAAATGTAAAGCTTGGATTTTGCGCAACGGTCTCTGCAACCATTAATGTCATCAACAAATGCATTAATAAAGCGGATTGGTGAGAATAAGATCCACCAGTGTCTAGCTTCATAAGATCCACAGTCGGCCCAGCTGGAATGTCACTCAACAACTGTTGGTGTAGTTCCCCAATCAACTATGTTCAATACTCAATACCAGTGCTGTTTTTGACATTTCCTCCAAGTCATTGAATCAACAGCTGAGAAAATTTACAGATGATAATCAGAAGTACATTTTGCCCATGTTTTTCCTTTTACGAGTCCAAAATCATTGTTGAGGACTGTGAACTTCTTGCTGCGTTGACTGGGATCTTAATGCCTTTGCTATGATGGGATCATTATCTGTTGTTTTGATAATGTCTTGAATCATCTGAGTGAGTTTACCAGGCTATTTCGGGGGAAATTATGAGCATTTCACAATGTCAAGGGCCTGATGTTACATATTGACCAGACTGGCTGAGGATTATTAGGGTCTCGATTATTAGATGCTTTGAGTTTCTGAGGATTATTAATGTTTCTTTATTAAAGGTCATTGTTTTTGTTGGCAGTTCAACGGTTTAATGTTAAACATTACCAATACTAGTTTTTCACACCAGCTGTGTTTAATATATTGGATATACGTTCTCTACTTGTCGATTGCTTGTCCAGGCTTCAGGACTGCAAATCTGGACATTTTAAACCCATTGCCATTTCAGATGTTTCCAGGATTTCATGTGGAGTACGAGGAAGTGTAGTCATAATATCTGTGGGCATCAATATCAGTCACTGGCCGACTCCCAGAGATGACAATGCAGAAAACAAGGCAGGGAGAAGTTGGAAGACCTCAATGAAAATGTAAATTGTTTCCCGTTCAGATTAAGAATTAGAAATGGGATACTGTCATTAAGACAAAAATATGTAGAAAAAGCACAGAGGACGATTGAAACAAAGAATGTTTTATATTTCTTACAAAAAGGTGGGAACTCTTGGATCTCTTAGTGGTTCTTACTGCAACTTATTTTTGTTTGTGTAAATGGTGGAGAAGTTATTCAATGCATAAATATGTTTAGCCAGACATTTATGTGGTGGATTGAATGCTATTCACAAAATAAATGGGCCATTCTGACCCCGTGGGGTGGGGAAATGCCAAAATTCGATACCCTTGAAGAAAATGGTACTATTAAGACCAGAAAGCTGGAATGTATTAAAATGGTGAGGGGTACCAGTGATATCTCAAATTTAGGGGAAGATGTAGGTTAATAGGTCAGAAAATATTGAGATATTGCAGAAGTAAGTTGTGCGATTACAATCATGTGAAATGATAGATTCACAATGGCAATCTGACATATTTTCTTGAGAAAGGGAAGGAAGTGGACTAAGTGTGATTGGAGAGTTGAGGTTTTGGGAGCTTGAGTTCAGACTGTTCTTGATAGGAGATGAGCAGTGTGACAGTTTGAACATCGCTCGTTTGATGTTCAGTGGTAGCACAATTAAGGGTGGTGTAAAGAAGTTGGTTTTTGACCTCCACAAGGTCAGTGAGTGTCAAGAGTTGGTGGTTTATAATATGTTTGCGAGTTTGAAATAAAATGTAAATTGGTTCTGTGGGCAACATGGTGGTGCAGCTAGTGGAGCAAGTGCATTACAGCTCTAACAACCGGTTTTGACCTTCAGTACTTCCTGGTGTAATTTGTTCTCCACAGCTGTTTTGGTCAAATCTTGATGCACTGGCTACTTGTCATATCCCAAAGATCTGCTGGTTAGTAAGTTGATTGGCCACTGAATTGCAGGGCTCTCACTTAACTTTTTTTCCCCTGTTGCCAGCCGGGCAACCTTGGCAGCGTTTTAGGTTGCCAAATGACAGTTTAGGTGGTCATTTAAGATGGCTTGCATGACGCGTGCTCGGACAAAATGCGTAGTTACCAGACGGAATTACACTCAATGAAACATTCACATATTATTTCTGCTTCAAATAAAGTCACAAACTAATATATTCACCAATCAAGACATGATATATACCACAATGACATGCAGCAAAATTATAATACAGTATCTCAACTCTTTTTACCCATTGCAATTAATGCAATTTTTATTATTTCTTTCCACTTCCAAACAAAAATGTGGTTGGATTATTCAGCGTATGATCAACCTGTGTCAATAAATCCTGGACCTTGATAACATATATGCTTAACCATGCACACTACAGATTGATGCAAGCATGTTTTCTGTGAAGGACTGAAAATTATCATGACATGGCCATAGCATGGGCCGTTATTGCTATTGGTACAGAAACACTCTCGCTTCCCACATAATTTATCCACAACAAAATATACAGGTTCCAAGGAATTTTCTAAAGGCATTTTATGATAATAGCTGTTAAAACTGACTATTCCCATCTGACGGGTTAAACATCACACTAACTAACAAGAGATGGCCAAAGGACATAAATGCAGCAAATGTTCTTTTGGTAATATATTTAAAGGTGTCAAGACGCCACATTACCGGACATTCAGATTAGATGTATGTGTTGTGAACAGCAATGAAGGTACCCAGTTTGTAAGCAACCATTTAAAAAAAATTGTTGATAAACGCTTTTTCCATCATTCCCACGTCAGAATTAACGTTAAAATTTCAACTGAAATATCTCCTGACCAAATTTTTGTGATGTATATGACTGACTGTAGAAGTAAAACCTGGATAAATCCAACGTGAATGTTGCTCATTAAATAACTACAGTACTGATACTCCATATTAAGAGCATTGATTTGCCATTAAAATGAATTCTGTAATAACGTGTCAACAGTGGCAGTGACAATCGAACACTGCAGTTTTAATGTTTCACATGTTCACAATTTAATTAATCCACCTTTATGGATTAAAACAAATAATAACATTGGGAATTAAAACATATTTGATTGCATTCCATTATCAAACATAGTCAATGTTAGCTCTGAAGACATTTCCAACACAATAGGGTCGGGAGGGGGGGTAATTTGTGAGGGGAGAGCGAGGGGGATGACAGTGGGTTGAATGGGGGGGGGGGTCTGTGCAGGATGGATGGGGGAGCAGTGCAGGATCAAGGGTGGAGCAGTGTAGGATGGATGGGAAGGGGGGTCAGTACAGGATGAATTGGGGGACCAGTGTAGGATTGATGGGGAGTGGCAGGAGAATCAATGCAAGGTGGATAGGGAGATCAGTGCAGGATGAATAGATGGGGGGGGGGGTAGATGAGGAGGGGAGCACACGGGATGTCAGTGAGGACTGAATAGAGGCAGGAATGGGGATCAGTGCGGGATGGAGAGGAGGGGTCTCAGGATAAGGGGAGTGGAGGGGGGCGTACAAGAGAGAGAGAGAGAGAGAGAGAGAGAGAGAGAGAGAGAGAGAGAGAGAGGAAGAGGCAGAGGAGGAGGGAAGGAAGGCCAGCGCTCCTCAGACAACACCGGCATCATCGCTGCCTTGGCCGTCCCTATCAGGCACGGAAATCGCTATCAAAATATAGAGGGGACCGGGGGACAGAATATCTTGGCTGCCGCGCGCGCATACGGAGGCCCTGTGAACGGTAATTTCAGCTCAATCCAGCGCTAAATGTAGCTCAACTCTGCCTGTCTCGCCTACAGCCCTGTCTCAATCCAGACAGGGCTGTAAATTAACCTGGTGGGACAGGCAAGTTGAGCTGGGTTTAGTGCTGCTTCTCTGCGCTGGCTGTGGGAGGAGGAGGAGTAGGAGCCGATGCCGCTGTGCGGGGCCCGTCATTCGCTCCGACCCTCCGTCACGCCACACTTAGCATCTTTCCCACAACCGTCGCCGACACAAAACGTCACGTTCCTTTTCTCCAGAGATGCGGCCGGACCCGCGGAGTTACTCCAGTTTTTTGTGTCTATCTTCGGTATAAACCAGGTTGCCAAGCCAGGCAAAATGACTAGCCGTTTAGGTTGCCTGGCGGCACTTTGGGTGGTCAGTGGCACACGGGCAACCGCTAATTTCGAGCCCTGAATTGCCCCCAGTGGGGGATAAGAATTTGTGGTAGTTGATGGTAATATGAGGACAATTAAGTGGTTTGGAGGGAGACCAGTGTAAATAGGTGCGTGATGGTTGACATGGACTTGGTATTGTAACTCTCTCTGACTGTCATTTACATTTTTCCATGGCGTACCCAAGGATGCAATTCTTGCCATTCAATCTAAATTTGATATTCATGAAGCAAATTATCAAATTTGCTTGATTATGCCCTTTACTGTTGACCTGCTTGATGTGGTATAGTTTATGATGTCATACATTTGTGTTTTTTTTGCTGTTCTTTCATTCAACTGCTATTAATGCCTTTTTGGTCTGGATGTACATCTAGTAAAAGTCTAGTTTTATTGACAACTACTTGTAACTGAGAATGAACAAGATTTAAAAGGTTGGAGAAGTGATCTGCATTGCGCAGTTCATGGACTAATTTTGCAGATGATTAAATATGATTGATGGGCATTGATAAATTCTTTATGGTTCTAAAACCAGTAGACTGTGATTCCAAATATGCCGCCAACAGCTGGACATGCGGTTTTGAATGTTCTGCATGCTGTTGTCTCAATGAAAATCATTTGCCTCTTACGTTGATTAATCCACAATGCTATAAAACATATTGAAATTAGTTGGGAGAGTGGAGTGATAAGTGTTTGAGTTTATTTTAGAACATGTGAGCATATGGATGCTTGTTGAAAGCATTGACAAATAAATGTCTGTATAGGTGATTTTCGGAGGGAAAATAAGGTGCTGACATACTTCTTGGAAAATAAGCATCAAGTTGAGGAATCAGAGAGAGAGAGAGAGAGAGAGAGAGCTAATCACACATGTATGCCATTTCATCTTCAGTCCATGGTAATTTTATTTAATAACATTTATTATCTTGCTTTTGATCTTAGCAATTTTATATGAGCTGTGTTGTCATATTTAAACAAATGTTTCACAATGATGCTTGTTTTAAATTAACAGTCATGCCATATGTGAAGATTTTTGTGGTCTTAACCTTGTTTCAACATTTATTTCAGAACTGAAATTAGTATTGTTTTCTTGCGGTTTTAGGCCCATTTCATCATGGATGAAGAAAATGCAGAATTTGCAACCCCAGAAGAAAAAATTAAATATTGGAAAGACTTGGCCCTGAAATATAAGAAAAGGTTGGTATTGGTTGCTCATCTAAACATAAATGTCTGAATTGTGCACATTATCTGGCAGTCAAACTATTATTGTTTGTGGCTTGTAAACATCTGCCCAAATGCACATTGATATGATCAATTTTGGAGCTGTTAGTTTTTTTTTTCTGAAGCTATTGAAACAATGATATATCTCCTCTTATTGGTCTTGAAATAAAGTAGTATTTTGAAGATTGTCAGCATGCAAAATCTGTGGGAGGAGAGAAATATGTGCTTGAATGTTTGTATTTATATTAAATATCCCATGGCTTTAGGGGAAGGAAATTTGCTAATTTTGTTTAGGATGTGATCTTTATGTTTGGGTGATACTTTTTCTTTTGACTAAGAGTACTGAGAAAATAATTGCCTTTGAAATACTGTTAATTTAATTTAGTAACAAAATACAGCATGGAAACAGGCCCTTTGACTCACTGGGTCCGCACTGACCAGCAATCATCTGTACACTAGTTCTATTCTACTCACCAGGGACAATTTACAGAAGCCAATTAACCTATAAACCTGCACTTCTTTGGAATGCGGGAGGAAACCAGAGTACCCGGAAAACCCCCACGCAGTCACAGGCAGAATGGGAAAACCCAATACAGATAGCAACCGTAGTCAAGCTCGAACCTGTGTCGCTGGTGCTGTACGGCAGCAAGTCTACGTCTGCGCCATTGCATGTTATATTTATCAGTATTGATTAGTTTTGGATAAATAGGATGCCTAAAAATGTTTCTTGTATTCATGTACATTCAAATTTACACACATGTTCAGGAAAATGTGGGTCATTAGTTTTGTGTTACTGGATGTAACGGAATTTGAATACAGTTCAGATGCATGGAGTTAGATACTCTTTGCTTCTGGGAATACCAGGGACTGAACCTACCATGCTCAACAATGAAGTAGGATGTGAGGATGCTCTGTACCTGGACAAAATGTCCATGAAGCATTTAGTATAAAGTAACTCAATATTATTAATTATGTATTAAATGGGCCTGTCCTTTTTTAACAACCTTTTTACATCTAAGCTCCGGCTCCCTACCCCCCCCCCCCCCCCCCCAAGCTTCCAACCTCATCGTTTCCCAGCCCCGCACGGCCCGATTTTACCTTCTCCGCAAAACCCACAAACCCGACTGCCCTGGCAGACCCATTGTCTCTGCCTGTTCGTGCCCCACCGAACACATTTCCACATACCTCAACCCCATCCTATCCCCCTTTGTTAAATCCCTCCCCACCTATGTTCAAGACACCTCAGACACTCTCCGTCGGCTCCGCGCATTCCATTCTCCAGGCCCCCATCCTCTCATCTTTACCATGGACGTCCAGTCACTCTACACCTCCATCCCCCACCAGGACGGTCTCAAAGCCCTCCGTTTCTTCCTCGACCAGAGGAGCAACCCATACCCGTCCACTGACACCCTCCTCCACCTAGCGGAGTTGGTCCTTACCCTCAATAACTTCTCTTTTGACTCCTCCTACACAAGGCGTAGCTATGGGCACAGGCATGGGCCCCAGCTACGCTTGCCTCTTTGTCGGGTACGTCGAACAATCCTTGTTCTCGGCGTACCAGGGCCCCATCCCCGACCTCTACCTCCGTTACATCGACGACTGCTTTGGTGTCACCTCATGCACCCACACACAACTGACTGACTTCATCCATTTCACCACCAACTTCCATCCGGCACTCAAATACACTTGGACCATTTCCGACATTTCCCTACCATTCCTTGACCTCACCATCTCTATTGCAGGTGATACACTCCTGACCGACATCCACTGCAAACCAACTGACTCCCACAGCTACCTGGACTACTCTTCCTCCCACCCTGCTTCCTGTAAGGACTCCACCCCCTATTCCCAATTCCTCCGTCTACGCCGCATCTGCTCCTAGGATGAGGTGTTCCACACCAGGTCATCACAAATGGCCTCATTCTTCAGAGAACGGGGATTCCCCTCCCCCAGATGAAGCTTGCACCAGGGTCTCCTCCACACTCCGCAACACTGCCCTCTCTCCCCATTCCCCCATTCGCAAACAGGGCAGAGTCCCCCTGGTCCTCACCTTTCACCCCACCAGCCGGCAAATACAACACATAGTCCTCCGCCAGTTTCGCCACCTCCAACGTGACCCCTCCACTCGCCACATCTTCCTATCTCCCCCCCTGTCTGCCTTCCGCAAAGACCGCTCCCTCCGCAACTCCCTTGTCAATTCTTCCCTTCCCTCCCTCTCTACCCCTTCCCCGGGCACTTTCCTTTGCAACCGCAAGAAGTGCTACACTTGTCCCTTCACCTCCCCCCTCCTTTCAGGGACCCAAGCAGTCCTTCCAGATCCGACAGAAGTTCACCTGCAACCTCATCTACTGCATCCGCTGCTCCAGATGCCAGATGATCTATATCGGTGAGACCAAGCGGAGGCTTGGCGATCGTTTCGCCGAACACCTCCGCTTGGTCCGCAATAACCAACCCGACCTCCCGGTGGCTCAGCACTTCAACTCCCCCTCCCATTCCGTATCCGACCTCTCGGTCCTGGGCCTCCTCCACGGCCAGAGTGAGCAACACCGCAAGTTGGAGGAACAGCACCTCATATTCCGCTTGGGGAGTCTGCATCCTTTGGGCTTGAACATTGAATTTTCTCAATTCTGTTAACCCTTGCTGTCTCCTCCCCTTCCCACCTCTCCCTCAGCCCTCGGGCCCCGGCATTCCCTCTCTCTCTATCTCCCTCCCCCACCCTAGTCGCACCAGCTTCTCATTTTCACACCACAAACAGCTTACAATGGCTTGTTCCCTTTATCATCGATACTTTTTTGCATATCTTTCATTCATTGTTCTTTATTTCTCCACATCACCGTCTATATCTCTCGTTTCCCTGATCCCTGACGAGTCTGAAGAAGGGTCTCGACTCGAAACGTCGCCTACCTCCTTCGCTCCTTAGATGCTGCTGCACCCGCTGAGTTTTTCCAGCCTTTTGTGTACCCTACATCTACATAGAAATTGTATTAATGTTAAATATGCTCGTTTCCCATCCTTTCCCAAAAATGCTGTTGATTACCGATTTACCATTGTTATTGTAGATTAATTTGGTCTGAAGGACCTGAACTTGGATTTGTCCAGAAACATTACTTTTCATTTAATTAGTTGCTATAATTTTGTATGAATGCATTTGATGTATCAGCTAGAGGACTCGGATTACTTGGGTTTTCATCGAGGATGTATTAAAGATGGCATTGTTATTTTCCAGTATACATTTTTTTTCTTTGTAAAATTTTCTGAAAGTTTTGCATGACTCAAAAAGTTTGGCAGTTTAATTTTGTTTACACAATTCCTTATAAATGAATGCGTTGTGACGTTATGATGCACTTGAATGAGCATGTGATAGTACGGTTGTGCAATTGTTTATTTGTAAACTGGAAATGTTGCCAGTGTCACTATAACAGTGGTGAGGATAGTCTGTTATCATGCTTACGTGTTTATGTGTAACTAGCTTTTTGTGCATTTTAAACACACAGTGAAATTTATTAACTGAAAAACATAATCAATAATACTGTGGCACAAAAGACTGCAGATGCAAGAAGCTTGAGCAAAAACAGACTGCTGGACGAACTCAATGGGTTAGGCATCATCTGTGAAATGTACAGACAGTGTTTTCGTGTTGGGAGGTACACAAAAATGCTGGAGAAACTCAGTGGGTGCAGCAGCATCTATGGAGCGAAGGAAACGGGCAACGTTTCGTGCCGAAACCCTTCTTCGGACTTTGTGTTGGGACCTTCTTCGGACTGCTGGAATATAGGAGAGAAAGCTCCCAAAGAGAGGGAGGCGTGGGGCAGAGACTGGCAAGTGATAGGTGGATGTAGATGAGGAGGAGTGATTGTTGTATAGGAGGAGCTAGTAACAAAGGCTGGAGGTGAAATGCAAACAGAAGGGTGCTAGATAAGAAAGGCAGTGGAATGAAATGTGAAGCCTTGGGAGGGGAAGTGAGGGGATTAAATGGGGAGGTATGGTTCTTGGAGAGGGGGGATAAACGAGAGGAGGGGAAAGGAACACGATGGGGGTAGTGGGTGAAAGTACATGGGGTGTGTGGGGGGAATGTAAAGGTGAGGTCTACTTGAAATTGGAGAATTCAATTGTCATGCCATTGAGTTGTAGGTTGTAGTTGTAAGTGTAAGGGGGACCTGTTGGGTCCCGTCCCCTCAACTCGCGGTTGCGGGGGGGGGGGGGGGGGCGGTGGCATCACACACACACTAACCGCCCCCACACACACACTAACCAGCCCCCACACACACTAACCACCCCCCTTGATATTATATTAATATTCATTGGCTCCTTTTACCCCATCCCTGCCCTATCTCGAGCGGCAGCGAGAGTGGTGCAGAGAAAGAGGGGGGGAGGGAAGGGAGGAGAGGGGGTGGAGAGAGGGCCTCGGGCGGGGCGGAGTACTATGGACGGCCAGCCGGTCGACTGTGACCGAGAGGAGCCATTGCAACGTCATCAACTCGTTAGATTTTTTTAAAGATCTCAGATTTGTGAAGCATTTCAAGAAATAACTCGGGAAATAATGAATCAAATAGTGGGGGGGGGGAGCAGAGGGAGGGGGAGGGAGAGAGAGGGGGGGAGAGAAAGTAGAGGGGGAGAGACAGGGGGTTAGAGGGGAGGGGGGTGAGAGAATAGGGGGGAGAGTGAGGAGGGGAGATAGGAGAGGGCTAGAGAGGAGGGTGTGGGGAGAGGGGGGAAACGGGAGGGGGTGGAGGAGGGAGGGAAGGGGAAGGGAAGAGAGAGGAGGCGGGGAGAGAGGGGGAGGGAGGAGAGGAGGAGGGGGAGAGGAGGTGGGGGAGAAGCGGAGAGGAGGGAGAGGCGAACGAGCGAGGGTGCTGCCAAAAGCGGAGAGAGCTCAGGGAGAGAGAGCTCTTGTACAGGGTCCGACTATAGTAGAAAAAGCTCTCGGGAAAGCCGAGGCGAGCGTGCGTCTACCTCTGAAGCTCTCGGGAAACCCGTGCCGAAGCACGAGCGTGCATCGTGCGTCGAACAAGCTCTCGGCAGCTCTCGGAGGTTCTCAGGAAGGCCGAGCCGAGGCTAGCATGTGTCGACCTCGGAAAGTCTCAGAAGCGCCTTTGGAAGCCGTCTGGATCTGCAGAATAAAGCCCACTTGCTCGTTCTTTCTGCGTCTTTTGAAGAACCGGGGGGGGGGGTGGGAAGGGTGGTGACGTCACTCCGGGAAAACAGTGCCCAGCAGGCAGCGCATTGAAAATTCTACGCAGCTTTCCGCGAAGAGCAGAGGCATTGTGACGTTATCCAGTTCTCTTCAGCGCGTTATATTTTTAAATGATGTCAGATTGGTGAACAATTTTTGTAAAAAAACTCCGGAAATAAAGAGTCCAAATTTCAGATGAGTGGATTTTTGAAATCATGAGGTAAATCTCTACCGGAATATGTAAAAATGTCACCGCTACCGCGTCGGGTTTTCGAGGAGATGTGAATCAAAAAAAAAAGTTCAAGCATGCAAGCAAACCCACAAGTAAACATCCAAGATCAGAGTTTTATAATAATCTAAATAGATATCAGGTGCTGTTTGTGTATGGCCTCACTCTGGCAGGAGAGGAGGCCAACAACAGAAATAGTTAGTACGGGATGTGGAATTAAATTGGCTGGCTCCCAGGCCTTGGTAGACAAAGCACAAGTGTTCTGTGAAGTGGTCGTAAAGTCTACGCTGGTCTCAGGGTTGGATAGGAGGCCATATCAGTAACACCAAGTGCAATAGATTGGATGGGGAGGGACAAATGAACCAAGGAGCTGATGAGAGAGAGGTCTCGTGGGGGTGGGAAGATGGGATTAGCGGTTGGATCACGTTGAAAGTGACGGAGGTGTCAGAGATGGTTGTGTTGGATATGGAAGCTTGTTCAGTGATCCTAGGCTTTTTGCCTCTGCAGCCAGAATTCAGCCTTCACCCATGTCTCTGTTTCTCACAGCGCTGTTCTCGCTCCCCCTCACCACAGGTGGAACAAGGATAGTTCCCCTGGTCCTCAGCTTGAGCAATTTCTGTTTTTTTATAACATCAGAAGACTGTTTATTGTGGAAATAATTGGTGCTCAATATTTTACAGAAGTTAAAAAAATTGCAAATGCAAAGAAACACCAAGTTAATGTTTCAGACCTGAAAGGTTAACTTTGTTTCTTTTCACTTTCCAGAACTAGTATTAAAAACAAAACTAATAATCCTGCCTTACGTCATGTCCATGGGGAATGGTGACCAATTATATATTTTTGTTGAATCACCTAACCTGGACTGACATCAGTGATGATCTATTTTTATGGAGTAATTATCCAGTTACCTCTCAAGATGCCGCCTGTATGTGGCGACGTGTTGCCAGCAGCACAGCGTAAACTCATCAAATATAGTAGTTCTCAACTTACCTGTATAAAAGGAACAGCAGAAACAGCACTGCAACTGACAAGCTGCTAATATATTTATATGCATTAGCGCTATTGCGAACTACCGACAGCAATGGAGTTGCCTAATATAAGGAAATTCCCGATCGCAGGGGAATCCCCGACTCCTTTGCGGGCCAGATGCATAAATTTCCCGAAGTTATATAATTTCCCTAAAATTACCTGAAGACAACCAGAATTTCCCGAATTTCGTGTAATTTCCTTCAAAGTGGAAACACTGTACAGGCAGCAACTGAAGGGCGCACCCCCAGAGGTGAGAACTGCACAGAGCTGGTCTGGGGAGGCAGAGGAGCAGTTGTATAAACACTGGTGTAATTTTTACATGGTGTAACCAAAATGTATAAAAAATACCCTAATACAATCTGACAATGTGCACTTTAACCACATGTGATTTTTTTTTTTTATATTACAAATCTCAAATTGTGGAGTGTAGAGGCAAATAAATAAATTATGGGTCTTTGGCCCAAACATTATGGAAGGCACTGTATATATTATATATTTGTGTGTGAGTGTACTTGTGAGTATGTGTGTGTATATATACACACTGAACTTTTTTTTTCCTCTCGTTTATCATATTGTTTACAGTGTACTATGTTTACAGAGATGCCAAGTGTCCCGGATTCGCCGTATTTAGTCCCGGCGAAATAACTTTTTTACGGTGTTCCGGCAGCCAAACATGCTGTTACGGAACACCGCCGCGCCGGTGTCCCTCCCGCGAGAACGCCGGCGCCATGTGTCCCATTTTGCCGGGCCCTAGTGACCGCGCGTGCGCATGGGGGAGGGTTGCCGGGCCCTAGTGACCGCGCCTGCGCAGTGGGGGAGGGTTGCCGGGCCTCAGTGGCCGCGCGTGCGCAGTGGGGGAGGGTTGCCGGGCCCCATGGCCGCGCGTGCGCAGTGGGGGAGGGTTGCGGGGCCTGGCGCGATTTCGAGCCGAGCCACGCCTGGCCCAGAGCCCGGGCGGCGCCGGCCCGCGCGATCAGCGGCACTTTCTTGCCGCCAGCCGGCCGCTCGCGGCAGCCCCATCACCGGGCCTCCCCCCCACCCCCACCCAGTGCGCAGGCGCAGACCCGCCGGCAACCATGCCAAGTGCGCATGTGCCGCACCCGCCCGCCGGCAGCCCGCTGATCTGCACCAGTGCGCAGGCGCATAGCCGCCGGCAACAACCCCAAGTGAGTATGTTACGGAGAGAAATGCATTTAACCCCATTTGTTACGGACAAATGGGTTAAATGTTACTGTGAACTAAATTTAGGGTTGGCATCTCTGTGTTTACATATTCTGCTGTGCTGCAGCAAGTAAGAATTTCATCGTTCTATCTGGGACATATGACAATAAAACACTTGAGTTGACCCTGGCAGTTTATTTTGACTGATGTCTACTGTTTTATTCTGACCGTTTGAACTTATGATTCAGTTTTCAGGAAACACGGGAGGAGCTGGAAGAATTCCAAGAGGGAAGCAGGGAGCTTGAAGCCGAGTTGGAAGCACAATTGGAGCAGGCAGAGCACAGAAATAGAGATTTAGTGTCTGACAACCAAAGACTAAAGCTAGATTTGGAGGTATTAAAGGTAAACTGAATTTCTCAATCACATCAATATTTAGCTGGTGTTCATATTATCATTCATGTTCTAGCTTGTAACATGAGGATAGGTTGCAATAATTGGGCAATCCATAAAACTTTAAACTTAAATAAATAGTTTTATTTCTAAATGTAATTACCTCAATCTTTTGATGCTCGACATTCTCTGGCACAGCAAGGGAAGAGTAAAAATGGAAATAAAAGGATTAGTGCAAATTCGTGGTTGATGGCCAGCATGGACACATTGGGCCAAAGTGCCTGTGCTGCATCTCCCTGACTCTGACAATGTCATTATAGATAGTTTGGTCATATAGGTAGATCAGGCCTAACTAATAGTTGTGTAAAATAAAATATATATTCTGTTTCCTTACTTTTCCCTTCATGATTGCTATTCACTGCTAGAAGCATTCCAATGCTATAAATATTATACCAGAGTTCCTTTGCAGCAGCTAAGAGCTTCTGAGACTATTTTTCAACCCTTCAGAAACACTTGTTGAAAAATGACTTCATAGGTCAAAATATAAACTTATTCATAGTGCATGATCTAATTTCACAATATTTTTTAGAAATTGGAGATGCGTGCATTATTGCTCCAAAATGATTGCTGCCCTGTTGTATTCTGCAACTAGAATTAGAATTATAGTATGGCACAACATTTGGGGTTGATGTCATAATTTAACCCATCACACCTAGTCTGAATCTTGCCATTCCCATTTTCTTGCGCTTTCTCCTAAACTCTAATTTTATAGCCTTCAATTTTGTGTCTATTTGTTTCCGTATCTACGCTTGAACCTGCTTCGAAACCCTTTTATAGGTTTACAATTACCAGCTAGGTCACCTTCAGTTATTTTGCCAATCACCATTAATAGCTGCAGTTAGGCTGTGGGCCGAGGAGCTTTATTCCAATGTTTCGTGACCCAAGTCACAGAACTACATGAAAGTTTCACATATTGTGTATAAATATTATATAAATCATCCCTGAAACTCGCCAAGAACAAGACTTGAACATTTCTATTAAATTAGAAAAAAAACGGAAAATTTCTGGTATTTTTAGTTCAATCAAAGCACGTTTAACATTGAGTTGTATGCCAGATGGCCAATCACACGCTTTGTTTCAGGCTAGCTAGGCATCATGGCTGAGGGGACTTCACTGATGCCTGTTTTACTGGAGATTCCGATGGAGGTTCTTTCTAGTTCTGTGGAATACATGTCATGGAAACTTGCAGCAGGGTAATTGAATTTAGTGAGAAAAGCATTAAGAAGTCTGAAGAATGTGCAGCTAAGTGGTAGAAGTGGAAGAAAGTCAATCTCGGAGCTGCCTGCAATAACTTACCGAGTACAAGTGCCCCGCGATCGGACACTTGTACTCGGTAAGTTATCGCAGGCAGCTCCGAGATTAGATGTTAAAGACTTATTAGACTTCAACAAGCTGGCATTGGTGACAATGTTTAATTTACCTTGTTATGGAAACACATGGTTTAGGCCCTCAACTTCATGAGTGATTGAGTGAGTGAATGAGTGAATGAATGAATGTACAGCCTCCAAATCTCATTTTTTCACATTATAAAGGGTGCAATTAAATTAATTAAAGTCCATACAGATTAATTTTCATAAATTCATACTTTAGGTATTACCTTCCAGTTGATTCACAAAGTTTGACTGGTTTCAGCTTTGTGTTGCAGCATCTCAGCAGCGACTTTGCTTTCAAGACTTTCTTCCACTTCTACCACTTAGCTGTACATTCTACAGACTTCTTAATGCTTTTCTCACTAAATTCAATTACCCTGCTGCAAGTTTCCACGATGTATTCCACAGAACTAGAAAGAACCTTCATCGGAATCTCCAGTAAAACAAGCATCAGTGAAGTCCCCTCAGTCATGATGCCTAGCTAGCTTGAAACAAAGCGTTTGATTGGCCAACTGGCATACAACTCAATGTTAAACGTGCTTTGATTGGACTAAAAATACCCGATAATTTTCCGTTTTTTTCTCTAATTTAATAAAAATGTTCGTCTTGTTCTTGGCGAGTTTCAGGGATGATTTATATAATATTTATACACAATATGTGAAAATGTCATGTAGTTCTGTGACTTGGGTCACGAAATATTGGAATAAAGCTCCTCGGCCCACAGCCTATATTTAAACAATGAGTGAATTACTTATGATAATGGCGTGCTGGTGAATGACAGTACGACAGTCCATCCACACACACACATCCATCCGTAAGCACACTTCCATGCATGCGCACACACACACACACATACGTGCACACATACATCCGCACACACACACACACACACACACGCACACATCCATCCGCACGCAGACATACATGTACACATCCATGCACACACATACATCCACACAGACATCCATCCACACATACATACACACTTACATCCACACATACACGTTTGACAGGTATACACAGGCACACACACAAACCACAGATACTCAAACAATGCAACACTTTTAGGGTTATTTTAGGTTAAAGATAATAGCCCTCATTTGCAAAGGCACCATCGGGGTGTCTCTAATATAAATATAGGCTAATTGTAGCTTAAAATGAATACATTCGATTCTTGGTCAGGATGTGACATTTACATCAGAAATAAGACGGGTCTCTTACAGGTCTGTCACCCAGCCTGGCCTGCCCCAGTCCCATTTTGGCTGTTACCCCCACTCTCCCCACTATGGCAGTCAGTGGGGTTCAGTAAACGGGGGAACCCAGAGGATCTGTCCTGACACTTTAATTAGGCAGGTTCATGAGCCCTTAAAACCCGGGACCTCTGCTGCAGTCTCATTACATTTCCTATTAAAGCGACTGGAAGATGCCTTGCAGGACTGTCCCCCAGCCTGGCACTGCCCCAGTCCCACTATGGGCGTGACCCCCACTCTGCACACTGGCAGTCAGTGGGTTTCAGTAAAGGGAGGAACCCACAGGAAGTGCCCTCACCCATTAATTAGGCTGGTTCAGGAGCAGGACCTCTACGACAGTATCATTAAAAAAACACTCACAATTATATTCATCATATTTTTATATAATATAATTATACTTAATTATATATGATTACAGTCATATTTACAAGCCATATATATATATATATATATATATATATATATATATATATATATAGGTATAATAATAGTTTAAATGGACTGCAACATGGAAATAGGCTGCCCATGGTGTAATATGGGCATTGGCCATGAGATGGCGTTTACTTTCCCGATCTCATTTTCTAATTAGTTTCATTAATTAATGTGCAACCTTTGGCAGTGTCGAGTTATGACATCCTTCTCAATTATATTTCATCTAAATATGTGGAAAATGTCATGTAGTTCTGTGACCTGGGTCACGAAAAACTATTTCTAGACACATTTTTGATGCTCAGCCCACAGCCTAAGTCTACTTTTTGAAGCTTATGCTACTGGCAACATTTTAAGGAATCAATCTTATTAAAAAGAGATACCTAACCCAACAATCATCTTTGAGCATAATTAAGGTCCCTTCGCTGTGGCACTATTCTTCTTTGGCTCCTTATTGCTTTAACCTTCATTAGTACACTAATAGTTGGTGTATAGATTAACAACAGTATTCAACTGCTGCACAAACAATGCTTTACATGAAGACAAAAATGGACACGAAGTACTGGAATGAATCCGTTGTTTAGGCAGCATCTCTGGAGAGCATAGATAAATGTTCACCCATGCATGTTCTCCAGAGATGCTGCCTGATCACTGAGCCACTCCAGCACTTTGTGTACTTTTGTGTAAACCAGCATCTGCAATTCCATGTTTCTACTTTATATGGAGTCATTTTATTTTGTTGTTTTCTCAATTAATACAGTCAGCAGTCCTATATGTCAGCTTTCTCCTTATCATTGTTTATGATTTGTTTATTTGGGCACTTCCTGCATCCCCATTCAAAATATATTATTAATATGACCTTACCACTTCCTTCTTGTAAAATCTATTGTTTTCAGTGTGTTTGAATTTCATATGCCTGACAGTCATACTAGACGGCATGTGCCTTCTTGAAGTCCATTCTCATTATTGTTTTCTACATTTGAGTTTGTTTCATCTCCAAGCTTTGAAATTAATGTTCCGGTGTACAAGTGCAGATCATTAATATATATTGAAAAGGCCAATGGTCTTTATACCAATCCCTGGAGGACACATCTGAAAGCCTTCCCTCAGTTTGTGGAAAGAAATTATTCACTGCTACTCTGCTTTTTATCCCATAGCTAATTTTATATTCATGCTGGTGGTATAATCCCATAGGCTTTTATTTTTCTAACAATTCATTTCACTGGAATTTTATTCTAAATGGTGAGTGCAGCATTTTCTCCCACTGCACATCTGAGTAGATTGACTTGATTGTACAGGCAGCAGTGGGCTTTCAATGTATACCACTATGAATAGGATTAAGACCAAATTTATTTCATTTTTTGAAGCCAAAAAAAAAACCACTTGCCTTCAAGTCAGGGCTCATTCTGAATTCTAGTCCCAGAGGTGAAAATCCTAATGTGTTTTAACCCTCTGCCACCAGGTTTTCTTTTCAGTGAAAGGAAAAGTAGAAATGTACATTCAAAGTACAATCATTGCGATGAACAAGTAAGATCATTTAGGATTTGAAATTACTTGAATGTTAATCAAGATGATTAATTTAATAGCTATTTCCTGGAATTGATATGGATCCTTAGTTCACTATTTGAGTATACTTGCTATAATTAAATAAAATAGTGCGCAGGCTGTGTTGAATTTTAATTGTCCAGTGGTAAATACATGCTATGAGTTCAAATGTGTCTTTATTTAAAGAAAATCAGCATGATAATAATGTGAATAATAATGATTCTTTTTGTTTTGCCATTTAGGAAAAGCTTGAACAGCAGTATGCACAGAGTTATAAGCAGATATCTATGTTAGAAGATGACTTGGGTCAAACCAGAGGCATCAAAGATCAACTGAATAAATATGTTAGGGAACTGGAGCAAGCAAATGATGATTTAGAAAGAGCTAAAAGGTAACAATGGTTTCCTATGGTTTATTTGGGTAAAATAGGAACCAATTTCATTTATTTTGTTTGTGATCACGTGATAATGATTTTGTTTGAAACTCCAGTCCAGTCTCTTAGGTCTCTGAATCTTTTACTGCATCAGGACTGTTAATGGATTATGATAACATGAATTCCGGTTACATTCTAAAAAATAATGTAAAATTATTTTTGACGGTATTGCACGGAAATATGTTGGATGTGATTTTTGGCATGTGTAGAAATGAACTTCGTAGATTGGAGTTCTTGGTCCATCTTTTAGGTTACATACCAGTGCCCCCAACTTATAGAGTACACACAGATTAACAGATGCAAAAGTGAATGCATTGCAGTGATAGAGTTGTATCTGGTATCTTCATGCTTTGTCGTTTACCAATTTAGGCAGTGAAATTAAATGATGTGGAATGAAACATAAATAATGCAAAATAAAATGAGTGTATTAGCATCAAATTAGAGGGGACGGACTAGTGAATAGAAAGAAATACATAGGTTTTGTGATATTAGGCTGCAATAAGCAACATTGCAAATAGTTTAGTTTGAGAATTTGTTGTAATGGTTCTTCAGAGGTTATTGAATGAATGGTTTAACTGTGTCTCCTTCAACTTTTGAAAGAAAGAGCCATTGGCACCATTCATTCTCATCAAACATTGTGAGCCTTCCATAGTGGTAGTTTCAATTTAAATAGTAAAAAAATATTCATTAATTAGATGAATTACTGTCAATTAATCATGAGCGGATACAAAACTAATTAAATAGTAAATAATTGTTCATTAATCATACCAATCCAATTGAGTCAATTATAACCGAACACAAAATTAAAGGACTAATCCAGTGGTTGGGAACTTTGAGAACTGAAAATTGACATTTTTTTTAAATAATGATTGAGGTATATTACATATATTCTATCAACCTGCAGTTACTCGTAACCTGCACCATTGTTTAAAATTGAAATGTATACAATTTTCATCTGTCCAAAGAATCCTTGAACTTGCACTCTTCCAGCATTGATAAGAGTGTGGATGACATATTTGAGAATATGTTTAAAACAAAAATAATTGGAACAATTTCCCGTCTGAATGAAACTCCACGTCTTTGCTTTTTCGGTTTCCAGGCTTGTAAGATCATAATTCATATCAATAATGTCCTTGCAGTATGAAAAAAAAAACAGTAGTAATACCCCAATTAGTGGGGTAACCTCATCTATCACTGAGTTGTGATAGATTTTTCTTTTATCAAATTACTAATGCTGAAACTGGTAATTAAACAGTTTTCTGTGCATTTCTGGCTATTGATTTCAATGCCTTTGTCCTTGTGTTCTGCAGCAGTCAATGAAAATAACTAGTTTGAGACTGCCTGACTGTGACTCATCTGCCCAAAACCAAAGTAACTAGTCCTAAGATTTATCTTGGCTTATATAATAGTGTGGTGGTTGTATGTGTCATTCTGACCTGTTTAGGATCAGGCTGTTTTGAAGAAATGATATATTTAAATGTGGAAAGCATCCATCCAAAAGAGCCATTTGTCATCATTTGAACTAAAGAAAACAACAAATATTAATCGTGCTTTAAAGAGAAAATAATTGCAACATTTACATTTAACTATTGTGTTTGTAAAGATGCTAAATTCAGAATGTTAAGAAGCTATTCAGATTTTAAAATATGTAGGTAACAAATTCAAAGCACCCACAAATACTTGCCAACTAGAATGAAGGTGATTTTGAGAGCTTCCTTTCTTGCATCCTACTATTAGCTAAGGGAAATTTTAATTGTTTTGTTTTCCGTCGCTGTCTTTCCACTTGGTTATTCCAAACTCATTGTCTGGGAACTCCATCTCTTGATCTCCTAAATTTCTGATCCCCTGACTTCTGTTTGTGCACTCACAATAGATGATTTTATTATATTATTACTTCACCTCTTCTTTTCAATTCTGCTAGCATTGTATCCACCTGGAAAATAATGCCATTGCCCTCGCAAACCACTGGCTTTTCTCTAACCTCCCATTTCCAATCAAATTGCACTAAAGCCTTGTTTCCTATACTAAAATCCCAGTATTGCTTTATTATTGCCACATGTACTAAGATACAGTGACAAACTTTGTTATCCAAGCAAATCACACCATACACGAGTACATCAGTTTGTGCAAAAGAGAAAATAAACAGTGCGTATAGTGTTACAGCAACAGAGAAAGTATAGCATAAAAAAATAGTGGAGAAGAGTGAATGTGAGTGGAGTGTGAGAGGTCCATGATAATTTGCTGTTTTCGTGACTCAATGTGTAGTTGGAGTTGATGGGGGAGGGCAAGAGGCTGGTGTGCATGCGGGACAGGGATACTTTCACTTGGGTGGCGCAATTGGTGGAGCCGCTTTCTCACAGCACCAGAGACCTAGGTCCAATCCTAACCTCGGGATCTGTCTCGGTGGAGTTTGCACATTCACCCTCTGTGTGGGTCTCCTCCGGGTGCTCCAATTTCCTCCCCATCCCAAAGACGTGTGGGTTGGCCTGGCCAAGCTGGCCATCCACGAGTCACGGCGCCAGGCAGAAGAGGGCTCTGCCCAGGCCGGCTGCCTGCCATTTTTCCGGGGTTACGTCTGCGCCCGAGTGGTAATAGAAAGGGACTACGCGCTGTCCACGGGAACCCCGGGGGATTTCCGGGGCTGCTGGGCACCGCGTGGGGTGGAATGCATCCTCAACAAGGATGGTGATATCGTTGTATAGGAGTTTATTTAGTATATTTGGTTGACTTTATTATGGTGGTGGGTTTTGTTTTGATTTATTTTGTAGTAAATATTATTGTTAATAATTATTTAAATTATTTTTGGTTTATAGTTTAATTTGGCTCTGTAAATTGCCCCAAGTGTGTAGAGAGTGGATGCGAAAGCAGAATAGCGTAGATTTAGGATGGCTAGTGTAGACTTGGAGGGCTGAAGGGCTTGTTTCCACGCTGCATCTCTAAACTAAACTAAATTATCTCTCTGCAATTTCTTGTGGTCTTGGATTGAACAGCTGCCGTACCAAGCTGTGATGCATCCAGATAGGATGCTTTTTTTCTAAGGTGCATGCGTAGAAATTAAAAAGTGTGATTAAAGATGTGTTGAATTTCCTTTGTCGTCTGAGGATGAACTGGTCTTTCCAACAATTAATATGTTTGAATGTCTGCAGATATGATTTTGTACTGGTCACAGGATTGACATGTCCTACTGAGTCATACCTGATTCCATTGTTCCTCCACATACTTCTGCGTGTGCACTGTTGACATGGCAGGTCTCTCTACTCTGTCCATGTCGCAGTGCTCTTGCCACATTCTGTTTTTACACATTTTAGCCAAAGTCAGACAATCTTAGTATTTTAAGGGAATATAGGGCAATAGCAGGCAAGTTGATTAGCGGGCAGAGATCAGGCTTTCTGCTGCTCTGATTTCACATCAAGTGCAGTTGCCTAGCCTTGGTCATCGCCTTTGATGTGGTGACAATTTTGTTTGCTAAAACTGCTTCCTGCATTGAAGAATCTGTCTCAAAATGTTGATCGCTGCTTTTTGTCAATAAAGCTCAGCCGGAAGTCCATTAGCTGCACTTTGATCACATTCATTAATGCAAAGTTGGTAATTAAACTAAGAGCAATGTATGAAGTGCTGAGAGTTCATGAATGCTATGCTGACATTAGCATTGACTACCCAAAGTTTGTGCTCCATGTAAAAGGCAGATCAGGACTCTGATGAAATCTTTTCCACTTGCTTGTATGATTTCAGTGCAAACAACACTCAGGAAGTGGGATTATATTTAGGGGACAGCTGTTTGTCAACTTATCCACCCGCTTTAATGTTCATTCCCTTCACGACCAACATATCTCGTATTCACATGATATATTGCAACGACTTGCCTCTACACTTTTGGAGGACAAATGCGCCAACACATGGAAACAAAGACAGTTTTTTCTGCACGCACACCTTTCTCATCTGGAAATATCTTATTTGGAAATAATGCATTGTTCCGCTCAGAATTCTGACCTATTTTCTTAACGTACTAGAAAACATCTAATGTATGTTGTCAGAATCGATTAATGAACACTGGGGGTTCAGTTTGAGAACTTCATCAAGAAGGCACCAGAAATTCAAGAGGATGATTGGCTATCAACTTCTCAACGGCAATGAGGAACGGGCAATAAATGTTGGCTTAGGCTGAACCAGATAGATCCCGTCTGAATTTTCACGTCATTGTTCAAAAATATTTTTATTTGTTTTAAATGTTTCATTTAATGTTTATTATTTCAAACTGATGAGGAACAGTGAAATACTTTCTAAATTGAAAGATGTACCATGGAATCAGGCCTTTCGGCCCATCAAGTCCATGACGATCATTGATCACCTATTCACACTCGTTCTATGTTATTGCATTTCCTCATCCACACACTAGAGGTAATTTATGGAGACTAACAGAAATCCTATCCATCTTTGGGATGTGGAGGAAAACTGGAGCATCCGGAGGAAACTCTTGAACTGATTATTGCTTTAATGACCTGGATGATTTTGGGGAAATAAAAATGTGCCTTATAATTTGGTAATCAGTGCTTTCAAATTAAAATGCAAGGAGTGTTAGTTTCTGAAAATTATATGCAATTAATTCTCAAATCAAAAATTAGATTTGTTGTGTTGACTTTTTATATTTCATTAAATTTCATTTCATCCTATATTTAAAGGGGACACTCTAACAAAGTGAACCCTAGCATATAACATAATCAAGGACCACATATCCTGCTCATTCCCTCTTCTGTTGGGCAAAAGATACAAAAGCTTGCATGCACATACCACCAGATTCAAGAACGGCTTCTTCCCAGCTGTTATCAAACTATTAAATGGACCTCCCATAATCTAACGGTGTACTCCAGATCACCCAAACTACCTCAATGCTGTCCTTGTCCTTTTTTTAGTGTCCACATTCTCGAGAGCTGTAGTAGTATATTCTGCACACCTATTTATTTTTATCTCTTTGCACTCACTACCTGTTGTATTGCTTGATTGTACTTCTCTGTTTCTCACTATAGCTCAGTACATGTGACAGTAATAAACCAATACCAATATTAATAACTGTACCCTTGTTTAATGTTTAGGGCTACAATAGTATCTCTGGAGGATTTTGAACAACGGTTGAATCAAGCAATTGAAAGAAATGCATTTTTAGAAAGTGAACTTGATGAGAAGGAATCGCTTCTTGTTTCTGTTCAGAGGTTAAAAGATGAAGCACGAGGTGAGTTTATTTTTATTGACAATATTGGTGTTGAGCAGGTTTGTTCTGTGCTAATTAAGATGATATACACAAGCCTTTTCTACCTGTGCGATTCCTGCAAAGGGTTGTGATTACATTTATGCATTACATAATTATTCTATAATTCTTTAGCTTTTCATCATAGCATTACATGCTTTTTATCTGTAAAAAGTCACTATTGAATTACTGTTTTAAATGTAATTATTTTTTACTCAAGAATAAGTCTGTATTACTACTGTTATTTCTGAAATGATGACATACAATGTTAAATCAAATTTGAATTTATTTCTTACTGGCTGCTCTCCAGCTCTTAATCTCTCCTGCTTGATCATCCTCAACGCAGATGTTGATCACTCACATTAGATTATAATATCTCGCGCATGGAGCTCTAATACCCCGTGGGAAACATGCGCTGGTTGTATTCAACAATACAGGTGCTAGACATTAATGTTAACTCCGCCTCTTCCTTCAGCACTTCGTTTTTGGCTTTTAATTCAGTGGGAGATTGGCAACAAGATTTTGGTGTGTGTGGGGGGGGGGGGGGGTAGAAAAGGCAGATGGGTGGGACCAAGAGAGGAAGAGCAGGAATGAAAGGATTAACATATGATGAGTGTTTGACCGCACTGGGCCTGTACTCGCTGGCATTTAGAAGAATGAGGTGGGACCTCATTGAAATTTAACAAGTAGCAAAAGGTCTGGGATAGAGAGGATGTTTCCACTATTGGGAGAGGCTAGGACCAGAGGCCTTAGAATGAAAGGACATACCTTTAGAAAGGAGATGAGGAATCTCTTTAGTCAGAGGGTGGTGAATCTGTGGAATTCATTGGCACAGTTGGCTGTGGAGACCAAGTCAATGGATATTTTTAAGGCAGAGATTGGGTCAGTGGTTATGGGGAGAAGGGGATTGAGAAAGAAAGATAGATCAGCCATGATTGAATGGCGGAGTAGACTTGAGGTGCCGAATGACCTAATTCTACTCCTATAATATATGAACATGATAGAAGTAGATTCATGTGCTTTCCCCAAGATACTTTATGCTTTATCATTCATAATATGCACAAAGACAACCGTACCTACCATTCAGTTCTGAAAACGAACCCAAATTCTGTGTTTTAGGGAAGCACATTGCATTGTAAACTGATCCAAAGTGCTGGTACAAACAGTGTGTTTGGAATGTATTTGTTAGTATCATGCATACGTTGGTTATCTTGATGTTTGGTCCTGTGGTACTATACTAAACATTATTCTTAACTAAGTGAGAGGAAAAAAAACAAAAAAAAGTTAATTACAAACCCCAGAAAATCAATTGATTGAACTGGCTGCAGCTGGGATTTAATTGGATGAATTAAGAATCCAAGCTCTTTAAACAAAGCTTTAGTAACTGAAATTGAGTGCTCAGCTGACTCTTGACTATGGTTAATAATCAGAATATCATCCAGATAAGCCATTACAATGTGTTTCTGTGCTCTTAATTGAGCTAAAACTGGTTTTCAACAGTTTTGTAAAGAGTCTAGGAGCCGAACTTAATCCATTTGGTAAAGCTTTGAACTGCCATAATTGCCCCTGCCAATAAAAACTTTAAGTATCTCCGAAAAAGATGATGAATTGGTACAGAATAATAGGCGTCTTTCAAATCAATCTTAGCCATATAAGAACCTGCTGAAATCAAATATTTTGCAGTATTGAATGTCTCCATCTTAAAATGTTTGTATTCTACAAACTTATTTAGATCTGTAAGGTCTAGAATAATTCTACAACCACCATCTTTCTTATCTCTGCGAAATATATTAGAGACAAATTGATGCTTATGTTCACAAGTTTTTTCAATTACCCCTTTTTCGGATAATTTGTCAATTTCCACATTAATCTCCATTCTTTCTTCTGGAGAAAACACATAAGCATAAGCAGGTTTATTCTGTACAGGAGGATTGACCCCTTCTTTAAAAATAATAATAGCTCCTGAAACTGCTTGTAATATAAATCGATCAGAAGTAATATTAAGCCAGGCATTATAAAATTTTTGCAATCTCCCTCCAACTGGAGATTCATCCACAGTTTCTTTAAGGATAGAAGTCTTTAATACCTCTCCATAGGAGCGTGATGGTCTCCTCTTTCCCGAATGCAGGGAAGCAGTGGCCTGTGCAGGCACGATAATACTTTCGTGACAAATTTCTGCCTCTATAACGAAAATCAAAACCCCTTCGGGCCGAAAACCCTTTTCTTTGTCCAGAGACAAAAGGCTTAATAGTGCTAAAATATTTAGCTTCTTCATCCAACTGTTTCAGTTGTTTCGGCAGATTTTCTCCAAACAAATACCCAGGAGCTTGAACTCCACTTTCTTGACACAGGCTTGCATATCTAGGGTGAAATATGGGCCGAATCGCCATTTTCCTCATGCAATTGATCTCATAAAACGAATTGCACAATAAGCCCAAAGTATCTTTTTGAATCTTGTCCATTTCCAGATTCTCCATTTGCCTGCCAAATGCCGTGATGGCAGCCGAAAATAATTTTAGCACCTTTTGAAATTTCACTTCTTGGGCTCTCATACTTGGAGTCATAGACGCCCATACCATCGGATTCACCGTAGGCACTTCCAATGAGGCACAATTGCCTGGTGCTTTATATAATTCTGATAATTCATTCATCACAGTATTATGAAGCTGGTGAGATACCATATAATTTATATTGGCAGCTAGGCTTTCTTCCATAGCCTCACCACTTCCTTCGGGTATAGCAAAACCTTGTGCTATCCCAGGCAGATCAAGCCTTTTCTTTTTACTTTGTGGCGTGCTTTCAAAAGCCATTTCAACTTCAGCAGGGTCTGCCTTCTGCAGCCCTAATTCCATCGGGATATTATCCCATGAGACTTCTTCCAGCCCAATTCGTGGGTCTGGAGTATCATATTCCCAACTTGGCCCACAGCCATATTCATCATATTTAAACCCCTCAGGGATTTTTTGGGATTCATGTGGGTACTGTGACCCTTGTCTCATAATAGTTTGGAGAACTTTCTCCATATGCTCCATTTTTAGCCACATAGTTTTATTGTCTGGAGGTCTTTCAAAATCAGAATCATCAGAAACCACGGGCCTCACAGTTTTCTTTTTGCATTTCTTAGGGGAGCATTTTCCTCCGTGGTTATAATTTCCGGAGAATCTGGAAATTCTATATCGGGTAAATCAGTGGCCTAGCGGTATCGGAACCGGGTCCACTCTAGCTTCGCGTCCCGTATATTTACTTTCACCCCGGGAGGCTCTCTTCACCCGCGAAACCTTCTTTCCCGATTTCTCCATTTTTGTTAAAATTTATCTTGTGCTCAATCAGCACGTTAACGTCTAAATTTTTACTTTTAGTTTCGATGCTGGAACCATCCAGCGTAACTTCAAAACCGCGCCGATGTAACTTCACTTACCTGCGGGCCGTTCCGACCGCTGCGAGGAGCTGCTCCTTACCGCAGCTCCTCCTTTCGCCGTCAGCGTTGACGTCATGCCGTTACCAGCGTGAGGCGGGCTCTTCACGTAGTCACTCACGTGACTCCGAAGTAAAATGAGTGTTTGACCGCACTGGGCCTGTACTCGCTGGCATTTAGAAGAATGAGGTGGGACCTCATTGAAATTTAACAAGTAGCAAAAGGTCTGGGATAGAGAGGATGTTTCCACTATTGGGAGAGGCTAGGACCAGAGGCCTTAGAATGAAAGGACATACCTTTAGAAAGGAGATGAGGAATCTCTTTAGTCAGAGGGTGGTGAATCTGTGGAATTCATTGGCACAGTTGGCTGTGGAGACCAAGTCAATGGATATTTTTAAGGCAGAGATTGGGTCAGTGGTTATGGGGAGAAGGGGATTGAGAAAGAAAGATAGATCAGCCATGATTGAATGGCGGAGTAGACTTGAGGTGCCGAATGACCTAATTCTACTCCTATAATATATGAACATGATAGAAGTAGATTCATGTGCTTTCCCCAAGATACTTTATGCTTTATCATTCATAATATGCACAAAGACAACCGTACCTACCATTCAGTTCTGAAAACGAACCCAAATTCTGTGTTTTAGGGAAGCACATTGCATTGTAACTGATCCAAAGTGCTGGTACAAACAGTGTGTTTGGAATGTATTTGTTAGTATCATGCATACGTTGGTTATCTTGATGTTTGGTCCTGTGGTACTATACTAAACATTATTCTTAACTAAGTGAGAGGAAAAAAAACAAAAAAAATCACAACTTTTATTCTTTATTGTAATACATTTTTGCTCAACTGCAGTATTGTGAATATTTTTTTAGATCTGCGACAAGAGTTAGCAGTAAGAGAAAGGCAGGAAGTAACAAGAAAATCTGCCCCGAGTTCGCCAACACTGGAGTGCGAGAAGATGGATACGGCTGTTCAAGCCTCCCTCTCTCTCCCAGCTACACCTGTAGGAAGAACAGCAGACAATGGGTTTGCTTCACCCAGAGGTGTGTGACACAAGCTTTCCGATGATTACCAGAATTTCTTCTAAGTTTGTATGGATTGCTTGTTATGTTTACAGTAAACTGGCAAATGCCAGCAATTTGACTTGGTCGGGTTTTGATAAAATGGAATTGTTCAATTAGTCATCCATTTGGTACTGATCATTGACCCACCACTCAACTCTTGAAGCCAGGTGCCCAAATTGAATGTGGAATGATTGCATGATGAGGTGACTTTAATGTTACTATTTAAGAATCTAAAAATTGTAAAGGCATGTGCCTATGGCTATAAATGCAATGATAGCCTACGGGTAGTGTTTACCCATGTCCAAACCATTCCAAGTATTGTACTTGACATGATTAAATATAGTGTTAATTGCCTGACTTTGCAAGCATATAAATTTGAAATGGGTGAACTCATGACTCATAGTAAGTAAGCAAATAACCACTTTATTTAAATACATATTTAGTCCCTTGGATGTGTTGGCACTTAAAACAATGTTCAGTGTGCATTGAGGGAGATTGACCAGAGGTTGCAAAATGCATTGATTTTTACTTAATCGATTTGATTTGTATAATCAATAACAGTCAACTTTAAAGCAAAGCATGTTATCAATCCCTGTTTTGAATTATTCTGGATAGGGCTTCAGATTTAGATGCAATTAATTGGTCATCTAGGTAGAAATTGCACCCATGTGTTTATTCTCACCAAGTTTCCAGTCAAACTCATTCTCTTATTTCCAAATCTGCCATGAACCAGCACTTTAGAGAATTAGTTTAAAAATTAAAATATAACTGTGGGGAAACTCTTCTTTACTCTTGGTTTCATTTCTGACGCAGAAAATATACGAGCAGATTTGAAAACAAAGGTGATTGGACATTAAGATTTGTTTCTGCTGTATTAGCTAAAATATTTGTTGTAAAACTGAAATTTCATACAGTGGGTACCATGACTGGTGGCAGGTTGTGGTTACAGTGTGCAAAGTCAAAACACACAATCCTTTAAATTCTGTGCATGCCACACTGATCATTTGTGTCAATGACTGGATTTTATCAAAAACCTAAATGTACAACTAGATGTGATGATAACTTCCTTAAGTTAGATTATTTCCGTCTCTTTAAATAGGTGTGTTAACTGATGGAATACTATGGGCATTCATAGTGATGTGTAGGAAGGAACTGCAGATGCTGACGTAACTCAGCGGGACAGGCAGCATCTCTGGAGAGAAGGAATGGGTGATGTTTCAGATGCAGAACCTTCTTCAGACCCTTCAGTCACCCATTCCTGCTCTCCAGAGATGCTGCCTGTCCCACAGAGTTAATCGTTCATTTTGTGTCTATCTTAGGCTTGCATAGTGATGGTTGATGCAACATTCTCTGCAGATAAGACTTGTGTACAACCAAGCTTTGTCTCCCAGTAATATAAAATGATTTGTGAATGTTATGGTGGGTGTGCTGTACTGTATCTGCATCGTCCATAATTAAGCTGTTTGTTTTCCAGCTGTACCAAATGGCTATGGCACGTCTCCTTTAACTCCATCAGCCAGAATATCTGCACTAAATATTGTTGGTGATCTTTTAAGAAAAGTAGGGGTAAGTATCCGTTCTCTTTATTTTCTTTACAATATAGAAGTGCTGTCCATTAGCCAAAGTATAAACATTTTTTTTCCTATAATTTCTGTTTAATCCTTTCCTTGTATTCTTTATTAGGATTTGTCCGTGTTTTAATTTTTACAACTGTTTGCTAAGAAACCGTTTAGGTTCCACATTGCTATTCAAGGAAGATCTATGTTCCGCTATCTTCAGCTGACTATTAAAGCAGGGTCAATTAATCACCTTGTTTCTGGGATACTGCCAGAAAATATACTATTTTATGTTTTTAATCACAGTTCATTTACTGTCTCAGGTTGACAGTTAATACATTTCACAAATAATTCATTAGTTGTGATGTAATCCCTCAATTTACATCCCTCAAGAATATGATCCTGGAAAATGTATGTGAAAGTTTGTAAATCATGAAATGCATTTTGGTGTAGTATTTTCCTACAGGAATATGGTGAGCTGTTCGTTATGTCAAAAAAAAGTAAATTGGAGACACGTACCCTAAAGAGCCAGTTGTGTTATACTGGAACATTCATAAAATATAAAAAAATCGACAATTATGTATTCTTCTATTTAGCTTGGCTGTAAACAGTGTTTTATATTGCAACTTTTGTTATTCTTAAAAGTAATTTATCGCATGTGTTTTTAAATAATTTAATGAGGTGCTCTTTAAATGCAAGTGATCTGCCTGAATAAATAATGATCTTAATACTTGTATTCAAATAGAAGAATGCTACAAATCCATTAATTCATAAATGTTTAGATTTTGTTGCATATTATGATAATTGGGAAGAGAGTAGTAATTTTAGATGAGGGATAACTTGTCAGTGAACTCTGCACAATGTGTAAAGGCTTAGACAGCTTCAAGTGAACAACCTTCCACCATTCGATTTGTTGAGTATATACAATATTAAAGGCCAAAAGATTGCTATTGTCAATGGACCTGTACCACAATGAAATTCGTTGATCGGAGAGTGGGAAATAAAAACAATTCTGCAGCCCAGAAAACATCTGTTCTGCTTTGCCACTTGGGAGAATCTGGGCTGATCTTAAGTTTGCCGTGAATGCTTCTGTTCAAAGTCATCCCTTAAGAAATCAGTGTTTTTATTGTGGGAGAGAGAGGAGCATGGAAGGAAGCTGTTGAGTGTTTATTTAATGGAAAACAAGGGTTGTTTGTGGTAATTTTCATTTTGTGTCCCTGTTAAATTAATGTATAAATCTTTTCAGGCCTTAGAATCAAAGTTAGCAGCATGCAGGAATTTTGCGAAGGACCAAGCGACGCGGAAATGTTACAGTTCAGGGAATGGCATCGGCACCGCGATGGTCAACAATGCAAAGTTTTCAAATTCAGGCTTTACAACGTATTTTGACAAAGGGTAAGTGTTTACTGTCCATTAATGTACAAAACAGCCATTCTAGTCTGTAAAACAAGAATCAGTATAGAGTAGTGGCTAAAGAATCAGGGAAGGTGTTAGATTTAAGGTTGTAAATTATTGTGATCTGTAATGCAGTGCCTGAAAGGGAGACATAAACTGATTCAATTGCAACTTTCAAAATAAAAAATATATAAGTTTGTATGGAAAGATAAATGTTAACGTTTTTCCTAGATTGATACCAACTTAGTACTTTGCCTTATACCTCGCTACATCCTCCTAGAAACATAGAAATTAGGTGCAGGAGTAGGCCATTCAGCCCTTCGAGCCTGCACCGCCATTCAATATGATCATGGCTGATCATCCAACTCAGTATCCCGTACCTGCCTTCTCTCCATACCCTCTGATCCCCTTAGCCACAAGGGCCACATCCAACTCACTCTTAAATATAGCCAATGAACTGGCCTCAACTACCCTCTGTGGCAGAGAGTTCCAGAGACTCACCACTCTCTGTGTGAAAAAAGTCTTTCTCATCTCGGTCTTAAAGGATTTCCCCCTTATCCTTAAGCTGTGACCCCTTGTCCTGGACTTCCCCAACATCGGGAACAATCTTCCTGCATCTAGCCTGTCCAACCCCTTAAGAATTTTGTAGGTTTCTATAAGATCCCCTCTCAATCTCCTAAATTCCAGAGAGTATAAACCGAGTCTATCCAGTCTTTCTTCATAAGACAGTCCTGACATCCCAGGAATCAGTCTGGTGAACCTTCTCTGCACTCCCTCTATGGCAATAATGTCCTTCCTCAGATTTGGAGACCAAAACTGTACGCAATACTCCAGGTGTGGTCTCACCAAGACCCTGTACAACTGAAGTAGAACCTCCCTGCTCCTGTACTCAAATCCTTTTGCTATGAAAGCTAACATACCTCCTTGGAACTTTCTAAATAAAGTTTCTGATCCTTTTGCAACACTTCCTGCTCCTTCACAATTTCACTTGAAATAGTTATTTCTCCAGGTCATGATAGAAAATAAACAACAACAAAAAGCTTTTGACCCACACAAGAGATTAGTGTGCAAAATAAGAGCACCTGGTATTGGGGTTAAGTTATTGACATGGATAGAGATCTGGTTGGAAGACAGGAAGCAAAGTGTAGGAATGAATGGGTCCTTTTCAGAATGGCAGGCAGTGACTAGTGGGGTCCCGCAAGGCTCAGTGCTGGGACCCCAGTTATTTACAATGTATATTAACGATTTAGACGAGGGAATTAAATGTAACATCTCCAAGTTTGCAGATGACGCAAAGCTGGGTGGTTGAGTGAGCTGTGAGGAGGATGCTATGAGGCTGCAGGGTGAGTTGGATAGGTTGGGTGAGTGGGAAGATGCATGGCAGATGCAGTATAATGTGGATAAATGTGAGGTTATCCACTTTGGTGTCAAGAACAAGAAGGCAGATTATTATCTGAATGGTGTCAGATTAGGAAAAGGGGAGGTTCAACGAGACCTGGGTGTCCTTGTACATCAGCAGTAGTACAGGGCCCTGGTGAGACCACAGCTGGAGTATTGTGTGCAGATTTGACAGTAGACAATAGGTGCAGGAGTAGGCCATTTGGCCATTCGAGCCAGCAGCGCCATTCAATGTGATCATGGCTGATTATCCCCAATCAGTAACCCGTTCCTGCCTTCTCCCCATATCCCCTGACTCCGCTATTTTAAGAGCCCTATCTAGCTCTCTCTTGAAAGCACCCAGAGAACCTGCCTCCACCACCCTATGAGGCAGAGAATTCCACAGACTCGCCACTCTCTGTGAGAAAAGTGTTTCCTCGTCTCCATTCTAAATGGCTACTCCTTATTCTTAAACTGTGGCCCCTGGTTCTGGACTCCCCCAACATCGGGAACATGTTTCCTGCCTCTAGCGTGTCCAAGCCCTTAACAATCTTAGAGGTTTCAATGAGATCTCCTCTCATCCTTCTAAATTACTGAGTGTGCAAGCCCAGCTGCTCCATTCTCTCAGCATATGACAGTCCCGCCATCCCGGGAATTAACCTTGTAACTGATTTGGTCTCCTAATTTGAGGAAGGACATTCTTGCTATTGAGAGAGTGCAGCGTAATTCCTGGGATGGCAGGACTGACATAGAAGAAAGAATGGGTCGACTGGGCTTGCATTCACTGGAATTTAGAAGGATGGGAGGGAATCTTATAGAAACATATCCAATTCTTAAGGGATTGGACAGGCTAGATGCAGGAAAAATGTTCCCCATGTTGGGGGAAGTCCAGAACCAGGGGTCACAGTTTAAGAATAATGGGTAGGCCACTTAGGACTGAGATTTTCTTTTCACCCAGAGAGTTGTGAATCTGTGGAATTCTCTGCCACAGAAGGCAGTGGAGGCCAATGCACTGGATGTTTTCAAGAGTTGGGATTTAGCTCTTAGGGCTAATGGAATCAAGGGATACGAGGGAAAAAGCAGGAACGGGGTACTGATTTTGAACAGGATTGGTGTTATATCTGTCATCTGACAGAAATAGTGAGTGAATGTTTCTTAAAAGGCGCTCAAACGGCCCCCTTAATGGTCCTGTTACTATCAGAAAGATCTGTCTATTTTGAGTGAAACCTTGGAGGACTGAGTGTAGCTTTGTCAAGAAGCTGAAGCAGAAGTGAAACATTCCACAGGGAAGATCACCCCTGTCTGAAAATGTCCACATCTCCAGCCCCAACTTCAACTTCACGTGAAGCTCTTGGGATGATCATGCTTACTTTCTCTTTAGCAAAATTATCCTGAAAGCTTCAAATGACTTGCATAGTGAGCGTTATAGACACAATGAAAATTAAAATAGAAAATGCAGGAGCAGGTCAGACAGCATCTGAGGAAAGTCAGAATTAACATTTCAGGTCACCCTTTATCAGAACTGAAAAGTGAGAAAAAAATTAATTTTAAATTTCAGTGCAGGATTCGGAGGCTTGGACAGGACGAAGCTAATGTTTCTGATAGAATTGACTTGTTAAACTGTTAACATAGTATAGAGATGGTATTTGGAGGGAATGAATGCAACCAAAGGGCTGATATGCTGAGCTGTAAGAAATGTTCAGCCAGTCAGGCTATGTAAAGGACAGAGAAAACTGAGTCAGTATGTAGAGTTCAGATACCAAACAAGTTACCTGAAGTTGTCGACATAAGGAACTACAATTGCTGGTTTACCAAATAAGATAATGCTGGGTCTGTACAGCATCCGTGGAGAACATGGATAGGTGATGTTTTGGGTGAGGGCACTTTTTCAGACTGATGGTAGTAGGAAGAAGAGAGGTGGACCCCAACAAAGATTAGCAAGTGATAGGTGGATACAGGTGAAAGATGTTTTTGATTGATAGGTGGTTGGGCAAAGGCCAAACTGTGAGATATATGTGAAGCCGGAGGAAGTATCGGTGGAAGATCTGGGGGTAGTTTGAGAGAAAAGGTAAAATGGGTGCAAATGCAGATGGGACAGCAGAGGGAAGATAAGGGTGAAAGGGGATTGTTTATCAAATCTGGAGAATTCAGTGTATGCCAAGGATAGACACAAAGTGCTGGAGTAACTCCACAGGTCATACATATCCCTTCAGAAGAAGAAAGGGTGACATTTCTGGTCAGGCCCCTTCTTCAGATTCAGCCTGACCTGCTGAGCTACTGCAGTTCTTTGTTGCACCTATTCTGAATGTTCATACTGTTGGGCTGCAAGTTAAATCTGAAGTTGTGCCCTTTGCCATGTGCCCAGATGGACGATGCAGCGTTGAACCTCATTATAACTGCACTGTGCTGTAAGGCAGGAGTGGGATGGAAGCTCAGGGCAGCTCCTATCGACTGAATCTGTAGGAAGGAACTGAAGATGCTGGTTTCAACCAAAGATAGACACAAAAAGCTGGAGTAACTCAGCGAGACAGGCAGCATCTCTGGAGAGAAGGAATGGGTGACATTTCAGTTCGGGTCTGAAGAAGGATCCCAGGCAGAAATCTCAAAGTCCTGTCTCACGGTGCGAGTCCACCCACTAGTGACCCCAAGTGAAAGAAAAAAAACAGACTTGTGGTTATATCCGAGATTTCAAGTTTATGTTCAAGTGTTTAATCGAGTTCCCTCGGGTATGTCATTTCTGCGATGTTCCAAATTCCTCTCCCGAGTTACCAAGTTCCTCTCCCGTTACTCTTGAGCCAACCGTGAATGAAGGTATGTTTTAATAACTGTTCTTTCACATCAGATTGTTGGAAGACGGAGCTCAGGGTTCGCCTCCTGAGCTGCTTTGGTTCCCAGGCATGAGTTGAGGTGGAGGGTTACCGATCAGCGCTCTCCGCCACAAAGGGATCTCAAGAGGGCAATGCCAATGTAAACCGCGGCATCTCCTAAAAGATGACACACACACACAGGCCACTACGTTATTACAACGGGTTTAAATGTTTCCATTTTTAACTTGAACCGTAAATTTGACTCATGGAAAACCTCAAACATCGTGGGTCAACTCGCACCGTGAGACAGGGCTTTCACCCATTCCTTCTCTCAAGAGACGCTGCCTGTCGCGCTGAGTTACTCCAGCATCTTGTGCCTATCCAGTAGACTGAATGCAGGTGCTCTGCTAGGCGGTTCACCAGTCTACATTTGTTGTCTCTTGTGCAGAAGGGACAGTACAGTGCGGTGTATTCAGTACTCAGAGTGGAAGATGCTACAGCTGAATGGAATAGGTGGTCCCTGCACAGTGGGATGGGAAGAGGTTAAAAAAAAAACCTCTGGTGATGCCATGGAAAGATGATGTTCGAGAGCGTGTGATTAGTGAAGATGTAAAAGTGGATCATGGTGTTGCAAATCAACTGGAATATTGAAAGGAGAAAGGTGAGGAAGATGATTGATGGTGGAATCTTGTTGAAGCGGTTGGCAAACTTCCCCTTTAGGTGCTCAGGCATTCACTTTCACCCACTAGCTAGCTGTTGTTTTAGAACTAAGCAGCTGGGCAAAGGCAGGTAGATTACACTGAAGCTAACGCACCAGCTCCACACATTTCGTGATAACCTTCCACCTACAACTTAGTGTGTATCCATATGACATTTTTTTAAACAATCCTCAACCCCACCAAACCGAAGATTTAACTAGAATTAGACTTTAATATTCCATCACCCAATATCCATGGAACAGATCTGACTTGGATGTGTGGATTTTGAATCAGAATTTGTTTTCTATTTCTATAATTATTTTTGTGGTTGATATTGCTGTCATAAAATAATACTATGTTGTATAGAGCAGTAATAGTTGGCTAAAAACTTTTAATCTATGTAGTTAAACCTGTTAATATTCATTCTACTTGCCAATTAACCAATTTCCATTGAAAGCCATACCACTTACCACACTGAAACTCAGTAACTCTTTCTGATTGAACTTTGTTAACTTACTATGGTAACCAAAATCTAAACCAGTTTTAGCAACAGAATTAATTGATTTCAGTTTAAATTAATCGAACTCTGAAAATCCCATCTGATGAAGCTATCCATGGATGTATGCTGTAAGATCTAATGAACATTCTGGCTTGAACTGCTAAGTAACAAGTAATATTTATACTATACAAGTGCAAAGCATTGATCATCTACTGGAGAATCTAATTGGTCTGACGACATTCAATGACATTACATTTGCCAAGTCCACTGCTAACTACTTCCTGGGGATCTTCATTGACCAGAAACTCCTTGGAGTCAGCTGAAGATCTACAACAGGTTGAAGAGCGAGTATGTTATAATAAGCAATTCACACCCTGACACAAGTTAGTATGGTGATGGAATAATCACTTGGCAAACACTCAAAGATGGCATGTACCAGGACAAAGCAACTGGCATCAATTCCCAAGACCAGACATGGAAGCAGAATTAGGCCATTCAGCCCATCCAATCTACACCGCCATTCAATCATGGCTGATCTATTTTTCACTCTCAACCTCATTCTCCTGCATTCTCCCTATAACCTTCGGCGCCGTTTCTAATCTAGGATCTGTCAATCTACGCTTTAAAAATAGCCAATGTCTAGGCCTCCACTGCCTCCTGTAGCAATGAATTCCACAGATTCACTGTCCTCTTGCTAAAGATATTCCTCCTCATCTCCAATCTAAAGGTATGTTATTTTATTCTGAGGGCGAGACCTCTGGTTCTAGACTCCCCTATTACTGGAAACACCTTTTCCATGTCCACTCTATCTTGGCCTTTCATTATTCGGTAAGTTTCAATGAGAACCCCTCTTATCATTCTAAACTCCAGCAAATAAAAGGCCCAGGCATCTCTGGCAACACCCAAACCTGTGACGTTATTCACCAAGCAGCATGAGAGTGTCAGGCAAGTGAGAATGTCACCACTCGCATGTTTCCCCTCTCAGATAAAACACTTGCCTGCTCTGCAATTGACTGCCATTCCTTCTTTGTCATTAGATCTAATTCCTGGGAATCGCCACCTCAACAGCATTGTGGTAGTAACTGTACCATGGTTCATAAAGTTAGCGCACCACATCCTCCAGCATGTTGCGGGTGGCGAATTAATGCTGGCTTTGTCAGTTACACCTACATCCTCAAAAATGCTTTAGAAATGTCACTTGCCATCAGCTTCCTTAATAACAGTGATGACATGAATTTTGAAACATCAAAAATCTTTTATATTATAAGACAAAGTTTCACATTCATCTAAATGAAATAACAGATCATTAACATTCCATCGTGCAGATTAAAATACCATGTTTATAACAAAGAGCTTTAACCTCAGTTCACAACGTTTCTTGAAGTGATTCTCCAACATTCGCTACACCATTTCTGACCAAAACACATCCAGTTATTCTGCGGTATGGTTTACTTGGCAAAATGTACTTTTGTTTTTGTGATTATTTTGCTGCTTAAACACTAGGATCATCCTAAAACATCTAAAAGCTGGAATGAGATTCTTGGGTATGGAAGAGCATCCCCTTCTCCGTGCTTAACACAATAAGCATCCTTGTTTGCGCCCGCCATTATTTCCGTAAACATCAATAGAACATTTAAGAAGCAGAGTTAAATGTCTTGCACTATTTCATTCAACATGCTAGTACTCCTACATTTGGTTTTGTTGCCGCTGTTCCCATCTGAGGCTTTTGTTGTATAATGGGTATAATTGTATAATTAAAGAGCACAACCTTTAATGCTCCAATTTGCTTATGGTAGCTAGATTACAAATTTTCTTTGAATTCAAACTTTGATGGTAAACGATTTGTGTTGAAGTTAGTTCATTCCCCTTCCCACCTGTAGCAAACGTGCACAAAATATAGCCAGTGGAAGGCACATGCGGGTTTTAAGGAGATGAACCAAGCATTTAATAATTCACAAAATTAAATATTATCCAAAAACTCCCAGAAAGTTATTGCATAACTAACTGTACATAAATTAAAACATTTACTGATTTTAACATCACTTTAGACTTTAGAGGTACAATGTGGAAACAGGCCCTTCGGCCCAGGAATCATCCTGTACACTAGCACTACTCTTCACACAGGGACAATTTACAATTTTGCTGAAGCCAGTTAACTTACAAACCTGTACATCTGTGAAGTGTGGGATGAAACTGGAGCACCTGAAGAAAACACTCACAGTCACATGGAGAACGTACCAAGTCCGTACAGACAACACCCATAGTCAGGATCGAACCCGGGTCTCTGGTGTTGTAAGGCAGCAACTCTACCCATGTGTCACTGTGCTGCCCCAATTGTACAACTGACATTCATTTATCGTTTTACTTCTAACCAGTTCTATTATGTAGAATAAGTCTGTAGATATTGTTGAGCAACCCTCCTTATGGCAGAGTGGACATAGCATTTCTAGATATGTTACTGGTTGACTTAGATTCTGTATCGATATGGAATTGGCTGGTTAGAGCTGGAATTGTGGGTTGTGTTGCAGATTTAGGTATGGAATAAACTGCAAGGATTCCTCTTCCCATTCTTATCCAGATGTTTGTCCTTGGGATTGAATGCAGGGATATAATGGGGAATTGCACAGATGTTATTTACATGACATGCACACTGCAGGGGCAAGTAGCCATATCTGATCATGTGTTAAGAATGATCAGTCCATTTAAGAGCTGCTTAATTGCTGTAAAATCCCGAGAAGTAATTTCATCAGGAATTGTTCTCTGCCATCCACCTATGTTAGGGACAGCTTTTATAACCAATTAATCTACAATACATTGAATGTAAAATAATTATTCTTTGTTAACACATGCATTTAACTCTGCTTCTTAATTTCTGTTAAAGTCTGTCAAATTGATCAGCAATTGTTAAGTTCTATACACAGCTGATTGTATCATGTGTTAAGCATGTGTAAGAGAACACATTTCTTTGCCCAAGAATTTACTTTCAGCTAAGAATTAGTGATTTTAATAATTAACCAACTTATGCCAGTTTAGACTTCAATTTGTTGCCAGCATGTATATGAAGTTGATTCGGTATGTTTTCTTTTTATCAGAAAAGAGAAAGTCTTTTTCACCAAGTATCTCATGGGTAATTCATTTTATTGTATTCCTCTGAAGTGATCACCTGCATGCTACTGCAAAGGTGATTCAAATGGAGCAGTATTAACACCTGGACTTAGGCTGCCATTTCACTAACTGCACGGGGGTTGTGGTGTTCTGTGGCAAGTTATAAGAGTCCATCCTGAAAGGACAAATCTAGCATAATTCCTCTCGTTTCAGCTCCTGGTAACTTTTCTAAATGTTATCCTATAATTTTAAAGTCCCTACCTATTAGGTTAACTCCATGGCATGTGGTAATGTCATTGAATGCAGCTAAGATTTAAACATTTCGCTCTGCTTATGGTGTCAGTTTGCCTCTGATCATGCTTTCTGGTCATCTGTATCTTGGTGTCAAATTTTGTTTGGTAATGCTGCTTTCTAAACCACCTCGGTAGGATCTGCAGGTTTTTATTGGTACAGTTGCAACCATTTCAACTGTTGGAACGATCATAGTGCAAAACTGCATTAAATGCAGCAGATTTAAAATCTTGAACAAAAATGAATGGGGCAAGTGGCCGGGGATAGTTTAGGATTCGCAATGTTGAAAGAACAAGTAGCCAGCATTGTGAATCCTAAAATTATATTTCTTTTTTTCAGCCATTTCTGTAATATGCTGTGTAATAGTATTACTTCAGGTATTCACGGTTATCTTTGCAGAAATGGAGGCAAATACACAGTAACGCATTTTAGTTTCTAGGTAAATTCTCTCATTGTACAAGGTTTTTTTTTGGTCAGTCCTCATATTTGCATAACACAAGGACTGCGAACTAATGTGCAGGTGAAAGATCAAGTCAAAACTAAAGCTTAGATAGACACAAAATGCTGGAGTAACTCAACAGGACAGGCAGCATCTCTGGGGAGAAGATTCTTCAGGCTGAAGAAGGGTCTCGACCAGAAACGTCGCCCATTCCTTCTCTCCAGAGCTGCTGCCTGTCCTGCTGAGTTACTCCAGCATTTTGCGTCCATCTTTGGTTTAAACCAGCATCTGCATTTCCTTCACACACAAAACTAAAGCTTTGTGTGCTAGCCTAAACATTGAAAATTATTTCTAAATGCAAATTTAAACTTCCAACTTTATGCCAGTATTTATATAATCAAAAAAAGAACTGAACAAGGACCACTTTCTGGGTCAGAATAATAGACCAATTTAAAATTGATTCTGCCCAGGCAAAATGCTTTTAAAAAACAAATTAAAAGCTGAGGCATGGCTAAACTAGTACTAACAAGTTACTGTATGCTTGTACATTTCCTCTTTCTGCAGTATTACATGAAATTAATTGCATCTGGACAAATCTAATGATTGGATAAAGGTGGTTAGAATTATTTGTAATGTTGATATGAAAATTAACTTTTATATATGAAAGTCGCTGTTTCTCTTTTCAAAATCATCATAAATTATAAATTCATAGGCATTTTAAACTCGAGTTAGATTTATACATTTTTCAACTTGCATGTTGTACTAAACCAGAGCAATAGTTCAACTGAAGTTTGAAATGATGTTAATTATCATGTTTTACATTATAATTTCTAATAATAAGTAAATTAGCTATAATTTAGAAGTAATTATTTTCCAGGTAGCATTAATATTTCCATGTGGACATTTGCCAGATTACCATTGTAGGACAGTAATGCAGCTCTTTAATTTTCAAGGCCAGACAATACTGCAGGATGCAGACAGAGTATTGAAGGAAGTCGAATCTCCAGAAATAGACCCAACAGGAAACCAAAGCAAGTGAATTGACTAGTCTATATATTTTGTTTTACATTCAAGCCAGATCTAATAGTGAACCTGATGATTGTCTTGAGACAGTGATAATTAACATTTGAATCTTGATCGCATTTGTGCCAGGTCTGTTGATGTCAGTTACTGCACAAAATACTTTAATGTAACAAGTTTCTTTTGTTAAATGTAGGGCAGTAAATGGTCTAGACCAAGGACCTGCTGGAATTGGATCAGCTCCACCTTCCTCCCCACCTGGCATGCTGCCACTCAGTGTCTGATAGCCATACTGCACCTTTTTTTTTAAACAAAAATGTCTATCAACAGGATAACCAGTGTAACCTGGCTACAAATGGAGTGCACTGCAGTGAGTAGGAATTTCTGGACTTCTGTTTCATTTGTTCCGGACAAGATTTTCAGTTTACTGGTTTGCCTTCTTTACCTCTGATAATGTAACGTCAGATTTCATGTCCACATTAATGCTATTCCTATTGTGCGTTACAGCAACAGACTTGTATATTGAGCATTCAAAATTTAACTTCCAAGCAGTATTGGAAAAGTCGACATATTGAAAGACAACGTGGTATATATGGTATTTGTTCATGCCACCTGTAAGGTTGTAACTCTCCGGATAGTTGGTCTAGGTTTCTTGCTTATGTGCCTGGACTTGGTGATATTTTAAAACACCAATTCCTGTAATTTTTATGTTGTACTGTAAAATTTTTGATTTCTAAGGTCAGATTTATTAAGATATATTTAAGCACTATTTAAGTGCAAATGGTTTGTTTTTTAAAAAATGCAGATGTTGGATAACTAAAACATATACACTTTATTTGAATTATTTGTTTCTATGCATCAACTCAAATCACTTTTACTTTTTTTTTGCATAATTCAGAATTGTGTTGCCTGTTTACATTGTGTTACTGTATATGTTTGTAAACATGACTCTCAAGACTCTTGTACATAGCTTGGGCTTTGTAGCATTATTTATTCAGATTCTATATGGCATGTTTAATAAATGAAACTTTACCATACACGGTTGTAACGAATCATGATATGTTGTAGAATCTGCTGTTTAATCTTGCGATAATAAATTTGTTCTTTCAACAGCTGCAGTGTGTTAGTCTGTTAAAACATCATAGGATACAGGCTAGAGTCACTATTGGTAAGCCTGACGAAACTATCCTACTAAATTATATTCTTTTTTTAAATAGTACAGATTAAGCCTTAGTAAATTTGGCACTGAACAGATTATTAATTTGTACGTAGCCCAAGTATCAAAGGGTGGAATTGGAAATAAACCTTGTCTATTTATACTGGTACTTCGTTTTATTTGTGATATGCATTTCCTTTCCACGCTATGCTGTTTCCTGGGTTATTTTTGCTTCCACTTGGTGTATTTTATAATACGTTTTACTTCAGCTAAATTGGCACAGGGTCGGATGTTATATGCAGGGCTCATTGTTTAAGGTCAACAGATTTCCTTTCATATAAGGCAGCAATTTCAAAATCATTACATAATGCTGAAAATGGTGTGGTGCCAGAAAAGGAGCATTAAAACACTGTCACTGAGGCTTGCTGATAGGTCTGTGCAAGGCTTATTCATGAAGCCTAAAGGGCTATGATAGTGCACAAAGATTGCTAAACTCATAGTTTAGTTTAGTTGGAACAAAGATGTTACGGTTACAGAGGTTTGTGGATTTGTAAATGGATCAGGGTGGGTTGAATGCCTGAGAAGAGTAATGAGCTGGGAAGTAGGGTAGGGAGACCAATAAAGATTTGTTATTCACTGGCAAGATCCCAGGTAAGGTCAAGCAAACCTTTTAAATAACACTCGAACAGTAGCCTCCAAATCAAGACGGCCTCAGTTATAGGATAGTTCTTGACATCTTATACCTCATAAAAATTGAATTATTCAGCAAGTTCAGCTCTTACCTGTGGAGTTCTCCACTTGTGACATCCTCAATGCAATCCCATCACTTATTATCAAATACATATATTTGTCATTACACCGTTTACTCAGTGAGCTTCAAGAGAACAAGGAATTTCATAGCACGCTGGTGTAAATGGCAATAAACTAACCGAGTATCTGACATGAAAACACTAGCATGCGCAGGATTGTCTAAGTCACACACCAACCTGTCTTGACAATATATTCCCAATTCTACAATTATCTCTGCTCCAAATCCTGGAACTCCTTCCCCAGTAGCACTGTGGAATCAGGACAGAAGCAGTTCACATTGACGGATTATTAACCAATGTCCTTTAAATTAGTTCAAAAATTCTGCCACATTACTCTTGGCTAACACAATATATTATATATATATAATATAATATAATATATATACATATTGTGCCCTTAATGTAGTGAAACATCCTAACGTTTTTACTCTGAATTACACAATGAGATATTAGAACAAGCCATTAAAAGCTCATTCAATGATTTTAAGGAGGGTCTCTGAAAATGATCGAGATGTTTAGAAAATGTAGTATATTAGTAACAGAAATGTGTCATAGTGTCATGGAGAGGTACAGCACAGAAACAGGTTCATCCATTTACACAATGGAGAAACAAGGAACTCCAGATTTTTAAAGAAGGAACTGCAGATGCTGGAGAATCGAGGGTGCACCCGCTGAGTTTCTCCAGCTTTTTGTGTACCCAAGGAACTCCAGATGTTGGTTTATATCACTGATGGAAACAAAGTGCTGGAGTAACTCAGCGGGTCAGACAGCATGTCTGGAGAAAAAGGATGGGTGACATTTTCGGTCGGGTCTGGCAAAGAGATCCATTTATACTAATTCTATGTTAATACTGTTAGTTAAAATAAATCTCCAAACATTGCTATCAAATCCCCAGGATTCTACCGCTCACCTACGCACTTGGGTTAATTGGCCACAAAAAGGGTATTGGGTGCATGGAACAAGCTGCCAGAGGAGGTAGTTGAGGGTGGGATTATTCCAATGTTTAAGAAACAGTTGGACAGATTTGGAGGGATATGGACCAAACGCAAGCAGGTGGGACTAGTGTAGCTGGGACGTGTTGGCAGGTGTGGGCTGAAGGACCTGTTTTCACACTGTATCACTCTTTGACCTTTAACTATGGCCACTGTAAATTGCCCTATCAAACCACACACTTTTGGGATGTGGGAACAAAGATTCTTGGTCGTACGGAAACGTGCAAACTCCACACAGCACCCAAGTTCAAGATTGAACCCGGGTATATTGCACTGTAAGGCAGCAGCTCTACCAGCTGTGCCACTGCACTGCAGTTACATTTGTGGATGAGCAAGAGGTGTACATTAGAGGGGAGCAGCTGTCTCAGAGAATTATGCTGGAGAAAATAAGACCAGGAAGGAATTTGAAAACAGAAATAACTTTAATCTGAAAGATTTGCTTACCCGAAGCCAATGTAACGTGCAAGCTGAATGCTTCTAGATGAATGGAGTCGTGTAAGACAACCACAGTGGCCATATCATAGAAACAGACATAGAAACATAGAAATTAGGTGCAGGAGTAGGCCATTCAGCCCTTCGAGCCTGCACCGCCATTCAATATGATCATGGCTGATCATCCAACTCAGTATCCCGTACCTGCCTTCTCTCCATACCCTCTGATCCCCTTAGCCACAAGGGCCACATCCAACTCACTCTTAAATATAGCCAATGAACTGGCCTCAACTACCCTCTGTGGCAGAGAGTTCCAGAGACTCACCACTCTCTGTGTGAAAAAAGTCTTTCTCATCTCGGTCTTAAAGGATTTCCCCCTTATCCTTAAGCTGTGACCCCTTGTCCTGGACTTCCCCAACATCGGGAACAATCTTCCTGCATCTAGCCTGTCCAACCCCTTAAAATAATCCTTCAGATTTATCCTTTATCAGATAATCCTTAAGTTTATCCTTCAGATAAACTCAGAACGAGAGATAGCATCAAAATCTTTGTAACAGGAAATATGTTGTCAAGCTGGAAAGGGTATATAAAACATTGGTGAGACCACATTTAGAGTATTGTGTTGAGTTTTAGTCACCATGTCATAGGAAAGATAGTGTCAAGTTGGAAAGAGTGCAGAGATGATTTACGAGAATGTTGCTAGGACTCGAGGGACTGAACTATAGGGAAAGGCTAGGACTTTCACCCTTGGAACGCAGGAGGATGAGGGGTGATCTTACAGAGTTGCACAAAATCAAGAGAGGAATAGATTGGGTAAATGCACAGAAGCTTTTGCCCAGAGCAGGGGAATCGATTTAAGGTGAGGGGAAAAACATTTAAGAGGTAGCTTATTTTGCACTGGGTGGTGGGTAAATGGAATGAGCTGCCGGAGGAGATAGTTGATGCAGATTCTATCATAACATTTAAGAGACATTTGAACAGGTAGATCGATAGGATAGGTTTAGAGGGTTATGGACCAAATGCGTGGAGGTGGGACTACTGTAGATTTCATATGTTGGTCGGTGTCGGCAACTTGGGCCTATGTGCCTGTTTCCATGCTGTATGACTCCATGACTCTAAAGTGAACATTCACACTCTTTTCTCCGGGGTAGAGGATTTTAAAACTAGAGGGCATAGGCTTAAGATGAGCGGAGAGATTTATGAAGTACTAGACCAAGTGGGACCCGTTGGGTCCCATCCACTCAACGCGCGGTTGCGTGGGGCCGGAAATGTAGTCCTTATCTGGAATGAGATGCCTGAAACAGATATAAAAGTGGGTACGATTGTGCCTCTTAAAAGATATTTGGTCAGATATATGGACAGGAAGGGCTATTGGCCAAATGCAGGCGGATGGGACTAGGCCAATATGCCATGTTGGTCAGCACGGACAAGGTGGGCAGAAGGGCATGTTTCTGTGCTGTGCAGCCCACTGATGGTATAACCAAAGGCATAGGAAGGTTTCAGTTGAAAATGAATGGAGACAGGATAAAGTCGACCAAAGTATGAATGGATAATCTTCACAATGGCATTGGCAACAGTTCTGAAACCTAAAACGGTTCAATTTCAGACATCTGCCAGTTTGGGGTGGGATGGCTGGAGAAGGCTTTCACAAAGATGGAACACAATGAGGAACATTTCCAGCTCATTCTACGAGGCTCTTGACAATGTGATTCATCCCTTTGTGGCACGAGTGAAGTTCACATGCCTGATGTAATATCAGATTCAAACTTATCAGGTGATATCAATCTTTTTGGGGCATTACCAGGTAAGTTAGTCCACATTGTCAGTGAATGATCACACTGATCAATCCTGAGAAGAATGTATTTTCACAATGCGATAAAAACACACAGATCTAGCAACGCCCCCTCACCTGCATCCACCCATCACTTGGAAGGCTTTGTCTGCTCCCACCTCTTTTCCAGCTGACTTTCCCCCCCTACTAAAAGAAGAAGAGTCCCAACTCGAAACGTCACCTATCCATGGTCTCCACAGATGCTGCCTGACGAGCTGAGTTACACCAGCACTTTGTGTTTGTATACCATGCTTGCCTGCTATCCTCACAGCCTCACGCCAACACCCAACAATCCCACCTTTCCACCGTTAGCCTAGAAACTTTGGCTGCTCATACTGGATGTCCCATTGGGCCTCTGACTGACAGCGCTCTCCTGCACACAAGCCTCCCATCCAGGAAATTGAGCAATTCTGGGCACCATATCCGAGGAAAGATGTGCTGGGTCTGGAGAGGGTCCAGAGAAGGTTTACAAGAATGATCCCAGGAATGAGTAGGTTAACAAATGAGCGTTTGTCGACACTGGGTCTGCCTCATGAGTGTAGAAGAATGAGGTGGGACCTAATTGAAACATACAGAATAATGAAAGGCTTGGATAGAGTGGATGTGGACAGGATGTTTCCACTAGTGGGAGTCTAGATAGATAGATTCTTGATTAGCACAGGTGTCAGAGGTTATGGGGAGAAGGCAGGAGGTTGGGATTAGGAGGGAGTGATAGATCAGCCATGATTGGATGGTGGAGTAGACTTGTTGGGTCAAATGGCCTAATTCTACTGTTCCTTATGACATGCCTTCTCCTTCAGCTACTCTGCTGCACAAAAAAATAAAATGCCAAACAGCCCAAGACGTGACTGAAGTTCGCAGCAAAAAACACACAAGGTCAAATCAATTGCAGGGGTACAGCACAGTGGTTGTATAATTACGGCAATCAGCACTCTATTTCACATGGTGGCGTTAGTGAGCAAAAGGAAGCACATCAAAAGAAAAGCAAAAACCAGGAGATTGAAATCTGAAATAAAAGCACAAAATATTGTTGGTACTTATCTGATGAGGTGGCCCTGAAACTGTGAGGTAAAGAATGCAGAAACTGATGCAGAGCTGCCAAGTATTCCGTATTTTGTACAGAAATGCGATCAGAATACGGATGTACGGATTTGCTTTGTAAAATACGGATTTTAAAAAAATTGGCCCGACTTCATTTATCATCTTGCTGCTTGATAAATGCAAGGATATAAAAAGTCATACTGTACCTGTAAACATTATAGCAGATTAAATCTATTAGTATTTTAAATTTCAAGATCTGAATGAAATGGGTATGACTGCACATAAAAAATAACACTTTTTTCAGCAAAATGGCACCGCTTAAAAATACTGATTTCCTCAGCAAAATACTGATTTTCAGGTACGAGAATACTGAAATGCTCTGACAAAACTTGGCAGCTCTGCTGATGGGTCTGTGAAATAAATGAGAACATTGGAAATGCTCAGTTGATCAGGTAACATCCGCTGAGAAAGAACCCGAGTTAATGTTACAGGTAATAGAACATTGCACAGCACAGCACAGGAACAGGCCCTTCGGCCCACAAGGTCTGTGCCAAATATGATGTCATACTAATCTCATCTGCAGACCTCGCCATCAGCGGCATGACTTTACGATGGCATCGACACAAGCAGGAAAGGCTGGTTATCTGAAATTCAATAGAGTTTAGGGGCTGCAAAATTGATATTCCTCAAACTTACACTGTCTGTTTGGAAGAGTGCAGTGCAGCAAATATAGAGAGATCTGAAGAAGGGTCCCAACCCGAAACATCACTAATCCATCTTCTCCAGAGATGCTGCCTGATAGGCTGCGTTACTCCAGAACATTGCATCTTCTTCAGAGCTTCAATATATGGGGTATCGGTGGTGAGAGAGAGAGAGGTTATCTATAAAATACCAATAACCCCTTTTGTCTGAACCATAAGTTGTTCTCTTTTGAAATTACTTAATCATCATACTATCCAGCTTCTCTATGAACTCAATGTATAACAATTTTTTTTTTTTTGTTCTGTCAGTTTTAACAACCAGTTAAGTCACAATTAGTGTTGTGCAATCAGCTTAATCCCTATTTTTCCCACAGGGTGGCGCTGCTGGCTAAATGTAAACAAATGGTCCAGAGTTGTGGCTGTGATTTTGCAGTCAAGTAGCCTCTGTATTCTTGTTGATAGGCACAAAAAGCTGGAGTAACTCAGCGGAACAGGCAGCATCTCTGGAGAGAAGGAATGGGTGACTTTTCGGGTGGAGGCCCTTCTTCGATCTCTCCAGAGATGCTGCCAGTCCCGTTGGGTTTGCACCTGTGACAATAACAGCACCATTGAACCATTCATCAGCGTCTTGACCAGAGACATCAACAATTCCTTTGCCTCCACGGATGCTGCTCAATCCACTGAGTTCATCCAACAGTTTGTTGCTTGCAAGCGCAAGAAACTGCAGGTGCTGGAATCCTGAACAAAACAGGAAGTGGTGGAGGAACTCAATGGGTCAGGCAGCGTCTGTGGAGGGAATGGACAGGCGGCGTTTCGGGTCAGGACTCTTTTTCAGACTTCTGTTTGCTCCAGATTCCAGCATCTGCGCCCCCGTGTCTCCGTGAAGCTGAAGGTAGTGTCAACGGTGTAAGCAGGATAGTTATCTAAAAGTACAAATGAAAAACACCATGGATCCTGAAGATCTGAAATGAAAATAAAACCGGTTTTCAATATGAGGGAGTGATAATGATCAGGACATGTCTGAATTTCACTTAATGTCACAGGTTTTTTTCTCACATCCTCCTTGAGACATCTAAAAAGCAGCTTGTTTGACAAGCACAGCCTAAATAATGTGATAATGTTCCTGGAATGGGCCTTGAACCTGTGACATGTATCCTGAAACTCAAAGGCTGGGTGGAGTTTCCTTGGTAATGGGTAAGATGTTATTGCATTTCCCTCCAAGACGAGTTAAACAGGAATGAATAGCAGCTAACGACCAGAAGCTAGAAGATTAAACCCGACTCCTGCAGCACAAGGCTAGGGGTTGTGTGAAAACTCTCAGCATCAGCTGTTTTATAACGCTTATGCCGCAGAAACCCATTCACCAGTGACCTGGTTACCATCAGGTTCAAGAACAGCTTCTTCCCACCAACCAGAGGCTCTTGAACACTACACAACACTAACCTTTACTATGGACCATCTTTGATTGCACTGACTTTGGGGTGATTTTTGCAGTAGTAGTGGGGTTATTAATTTATTGAATTTTTGTTTATTATTTATTAACTACGAGTTTTTGTATTTACAGGACTTATGCTGCTATAAGTAAGAATTTCATTGTTTTATTGCTGGTACATATGGCAACTAAACACTCTTGATTCTGACAGATACAGTGACGTAGCAATATATACCATGATTCAAAAGTTGCACATAACTTTGATTACCAATTGGGACTCAAAAGTAGAAAGTTTTAATTATATTTAAATATTTCTTAACCAAACATTATTTTATATATGTATGGCTGTAGATATTAGGTAGGTTGCACATTTACCTCAAGCCCTTCAAAACATTTCACCGGGGAAATTGATATGAGCTGAACAGCAGCCTAATAATTTTCTTTGAAGTTAGGCACAAAATGCTGGAATAATTCAGCAGGACAGGCAGCATCTCTGGATAGAAGGAATGAGACATTTCAGGTGGAGTCCCTTCTTCAGACTTCTTCAGCCTGTCCTGCTGAGATATTTCAGCATTTTGTGCCTATCTTTGGTGTAAACCTGCATCTGCAGTTCCTTCCTACTAATAATTGTCTTTGTATGAAAGATATGGTCTCTGCATTTACTTGTGTACAGCATTCCAGATATCTCTCCATTTTGATTCAGCATTGGAATATGAAAGATGATTGCAAAGACTGGTGTGCCTTACTCAAATCTTGCTTCAGACAAAAGACAAACATTGCTCCTTCCACATCCTGTTTCCACTGATGTAGACTGTCTTGGCTTCACATCTGTGCCTCATATCAAGACATGAAAAGGAAAGAATATTCATTTAAAATCCAAAGCTTCTTTCAGTGCAAATTGTGGAGCGTCTTATTAATTTATACACAAGCATGATTGAAGGGCATGCCAATTGGGAAGTAGATATGTTGAATGAATATTAATTTAATTGCAGTACAATTAGAATCAAGTCTTAGTGTTAGAACAGAACAGAGCAAGTAAAGGCCCTTCGGCCCACAATGTCTGTGCCAAACCTGATGCCAAGACCATCTCTTATCTAAGATGGGCACAAAATGCTGGAGTAGCTCAGTGGGATGGGCAGCATCTCTGGAGGGAAGGAATAGGTGATATTTCAGGTCAAGATCCTTCTTCAGACTCATCTCTTATCTACCTGCACATAAGCCATATCCCTCCATTCCCCGTATATATCCAAATGCCTCTTAAATGTCACTGTCATATCTGCCTCAAGCAGCAACCCTGGCAGCACGTTCCAAGCACTCGCCTCCCTCTGTGAAAGAAAGTTGCCCTGTGCATTTCCTTTAAACTTTGCCCCACTCACCTTAAAGCTATGCCCGCTAGTATTTGATTTTTCCATCCTTTCCATTAAAGCATTGTAGTTTGTTCTTAAGAAGTTCTATGGTATGAGTTTGCTCTTAGGATTAAGTTTGCTCTGCTGACGTGCAGAGTCTGAAGAAGGGTCCCCACCCAAAATCTCACATCCTTTTTCTCCAGAGATACTGCCTTATCTGCCGAGTTACTCTAGCAATTTATGTCTATCCAGGGTTACAAGGAATATCCACGGATTTGCTGAGATACTAATTATTGATGGATTTATTCCAGCGAAAGGATTCCAAATGCAGTCAAACAACGTGGAATCTAAAAGCCTGTAAAAAAGACTAGTTGAAGAGCATCAGGATGTTTGATAGTCCCCAAATCAATCCAGCTCAACAGAAATAGGTCAACTGAAGGCTGTTTCATTTGATACACCCTAAATCAAATTGGATAGGTTTGTCCAGAATGCTAGGTTCTTGTGCAGTTCAATAATTCAATGCATGAGAGGTACTTGGAAGAGTTCATAAATACAAGTCAGTCGTTGCTGCCAAGTTGGCTCTGCTGGAGTCCTAGCTCTCGTGGCTGTCTTCCTGCCATCCATCAAGCAGATTAGATTTGCGTGGAGAAGCAAGCAACTGAAGTAAAAAACTGATAGAAATTGAGCAACTCCAGTCTGAAGAAGGGTCTCAACCTGAAACGTCTCAAGAGATGCTGCTCTCCAGAGATGCTGCCTGTCTCGCTGAGTTACTCCAGCATTTTGTGTCTATCTCCAGAAAAGGTTGATGTTTTTCCACAACGCAACCTTAAAAACCATGGAACCATAACTGCTGGAGTAACTCAGTGAGTCAGACAGCATCTCTAGAGAAAAGGAATAGGTGACGCTTCGGATCGAGGCCTTTCTTCACCCGAAACATCACCTATTCCTTTTCTCCAGAGATGCTGCCTGACCCGTTGAGTTACTCCTGCCTTTTGTGTCTATCTTTGGTTAAAACCAGCATCTGCAGTTCCTTCCTTCACATGAAGGTTTTGGAGAACATCTTAAAGAGACGTGGAAGTGGAAAACAACATTTTTGAGCAAAATCTTGAGCAAATTTGTTTTATTTATTATTTTCTTCAATTTATATCTGAATTTCACCCGCAGTCAACTCAGACATTCATATTCAATCCAGTGGAAACATGAAAATGAATAAAAAGTCTCCTCTCCATTTGCTATTATTGAAGCTTGAGTTGACCAACAGTTGTGAGAATTTAATACAAAGGGTTGGAAAACTCAGCGGGCAAGGCGGCATCTCTGGAGGGCATGAACAAGTGACATTGTAGGTTGGGATCCACAAAGTCCCCGAAACATCGCCTATCTGACTCCTCCAGATATCCTGCCTGAACCATTGAGTTCCTCCAGCTCTGTGTATTTTTTGCTCAAGAATCCAGCATCTGCAGTTCCTTGTGTCTGGTTGTGGGAGGGCAGAATACCCAAAGGTGGCAGTTGCGATCAAATGGGTGACGTGCCAACTCCACAGAAGGCATCAGAGGTCAGAATCAAAGCTGGGACAAGGAGACAAGAGACCACAGCATCTGTGTGCCGTCTTTCAGGCTGAACAGTTAATTCAGGAACAATTTTGTCAAAAAAATCTGCAGTAAAAACGTAGTCAAAAAGATTTTTTTGTATAAAGAAATTGCAGAACAAAAATATGGCTGAACTCTCAATGACATTGGCAATAGGTGGCTGAAAATCCCAAGCAAAGACTAGTGAGAGTCTGGGTTTCTTGGTAAGGAGTGATAGTCCAGTAGTGTTTGTTATCCTCTGATTCACTGCCGTTGGATCAGTGAACTCGAGGACGGTCCCAGACCTCTTGAACGTTCTGTCCAGAGTTTGAGTCGGACCAAAAAGACTTGAAATCCCTCCAGAAACGTGAAGCCAGTATAGATAGATATTCCTCTATATGAATGTTCCTTACAGAAGCCAAGTAAGCAGATGAATCAGTGGTGTCCAGGGTTCAAACCCTGCATCATTTCCCCCTGAGATGGTGCCGTACTCAAGAGTATTCTTTTCAAGGTAGATATGTTTTTATGATATTTAACTTTTATATTTTGCTCAATATTATTATTTGCTTTTGGGCATTTAATATGTATTTATATGGCGAGACACATGTTAGACAATAGGTGCAGCAGTAGGCCATTCGGCCCTTTGAGCCAGCACTACCATTCAATGTGATCATGGTTGATCATCCCCAATCAGTGCCCCATTTCTGCCTTCTCCCCATATCCCCTGACTCCGCTATCTTTAAGAGCCCGATCTAGCTCTCTCTTGAAAATATCCAGAGGGTCAGGGGGGACGAATAAAGCAAGTGGCCAGAGAGGACTGGCAAATCTGACAGAGGAGGATCTTCACACCATTCTGGGTAACATAGGAGATGGACTATAGACAGGTTTGAAATAACCACAGAAACGTGGGTCATATGGGCAAATGGTAAAATGTCTGAAAAAGACCATTGAGTTAATGAAGTGGACAATTAATATCTATATGATCATATAATAATATATGATGAGACAAATAATATGTAAATAGTTTGTACATATACTCTCTGGTTTTGTTTTGTTGTCTTGATGAAGGGTAATTATGCCACGTTTTACAGCACATATATGGCTGGTTTTGTAATCTATTTTCTAATTGATTTAAATGTACTATCAAAGAGAGGGACTGAGGGGGGCTCTCTCGGATGGTGGGGAGATACCTACCATTTATTTTTGTTTATAATTGTAATTCAAAAGTCCCAAAGTGGAATTTAGAGCAACCTTACTGTAGTTGCAACCACACATAAGTGGGCTACCCAGGAAACCTAGTCACATCTCTTTGCCTTTTTACGAGGAGCTGATACACCAGTTAGTTCAGGGTGTCCAGATGGGTTTGGTAGGTAGGAAGCACCTTTTTTCTTTATATATTTTTTGTCCTATGTGTAAAGTTTTATTGTATATTGACTTACTGATTTGTTTATTGTTTATTGATTTGTTAGTTTGGCAAATGTTTTTTATTGTTACATTGCACCCTAGTAAATTGTATTTTGAGTACAGCGGATATTCACAGGCTAACCAGAGCAAGAAACAAAAAAGGTATTGAAAGCAATTAGTAGATTACACAACGTGGGATAATGACTAGGTAAAGATAGTAAGTTATAACGTCCACGGTTTAAATCACCCCATAAAGAGGAGAAACATTGAGCCAACTCAAAAATTTAGGATGTGGAGTTGCATTGATTCAGGAAATGCATCTGGTGGAAACTGAACATAAAAAGCTTAGAAGAGTGTGGGTTGGTGAGGTATTTAGTGCCTCTTATGGGAAAAGGAGAGGAGTGGCTATCCTTTTCAATAGAAATGTAGTTTTCTCTGTGGAAAAAGTACTTCAAGATACATTGGGGAGATATGTAATGGTAATTGGTACAATAAGTGGGATGGTAGTATCGATAATAAATATTTATGCACCAACGGAAGATGATTACTCTTTCTGCAGAGACATTGCAAATATAATTGCAGAAAATGCCAAAGGTATGATAATAGTAGGTGGTGATTTCAATGCGGTCCTTGATGGGAGGCTGGATAGTACCAGATGAGTACAACCAAACAAAACAAAAAATATATATTAAATAATATGCTAGGGGAGTTAGGATTAGTAGACTCATGGAGATATAAAAATCCATGGGGGAGGGATTATAGTTTCTTTTCGAACATGCACGGGAGTTACTCACGTATAGACATGCTTTGTGTTCTCAAACAAAATACATATTAAGTAGTAGATGGTAAAATTGGCTCAATAACAATCAGTGATTATGCGCCGATAATCCTTACCTTGGAGTTAGGAACCGAAAAGAGTTTAAAATACTGTAAAGCAAACATTTCTTTATTGACAGATAACGTAGTGACACAGGAAGTTAGGAATTGTATTAAAAAGTATTTTGACCACAATGGCAATAGTGAAGTAACATTATCCACTCTTTGGGACGGTGCAAAAGCAGTAATATCTGACTTACAAAGAAAACTGGACTAACTATTCACCACCAAATGCATACAGATCATCTTCTCTCATATAGAAATGCCCGGACCGCTGCTAAACCCTCCTACTATTCCAACATCAGCAACAACAGTGAAAATAACGCTCGACTTTATTCCCCACTGTCAACAAACTACTTAAGCCTCCTGAAACCTGGAATCACCTCACCTCCACTGCTCAGTGTAATACGTTTTTGGACTTCTTCAGTACCAAAATCACCAGAATTCATCACCAATTGAACTCTTTCTCAGCTTCTGCTCACAACAGCCCACCCTGGACTTCCACACTGGACTCCCCACTCTCCACCCTATCTACTTTCCAGCTTCCAACAGTCGAAGGAATAATTAAACTCATCACCAAGTCCAAGAACTCCTCCTGCTTGCTTGATCCCATCCCTACTGTCCTGGTTAAATCCATTCTATCTCACCTATCATAACATCCATAATTAACTCCTCCCTATTAACTGCTAGTCCCTACATCTCTCAAAACAGCTTCTGTCACCCCGATTCTAAAAAAAAACAGGTTCTGATCCAAACAATCCAAATAACTACCGGCCCATCTCCAACCTCCTATTCATCACTAAACTTCTGGAAAGGACAGTAGCGACACACCTTCAAAACAATAACCTCTATGACCATTTTAGTCCGGTTTACGCCACAATCACTGCACTGAAACAGCCTTGGTAAAAAATGACAAATGATCTCCTTCTTGCAGCTGACACCGGCCACTTATCCATCCTGATACTCCTCGACCTCACAGCAGTCTTTGACACCATCTCCCACCCAATTCATCTGGAATGTTTATCCGCCACCGGCATCAACAACAATGCACTACTTTGGTTCAGGTCCTATCTACACGACAGAAAACAGTTCATCCAGGGAAATAAAGTCACATCCACAACTGCCACAGTCACCCATGGTGTTCCTCAGGGATCGGTGCTGGGGCCACTGCTTTTTATCATCTATATTCAACCTCTTGGCAATATTCTCCGTCATTTTGGAATCAATTTTCACTGCTACGCCGATCATACACAACTTTACCGCTCCACAAAACCAAACACCTCCCTTCCCCCAACTGCCCTCACTACCTGTCTTCAAGCTATCAGCAACTGGATGTCACTCAACCTTCTAAAACTCAATGGAAATAAAACAGAAATCATGCTAATTTCTGTTTCTATAATAATTAGAAATTATAATTTAATTTCTAATTAAGAGGGACTGGTGCAGTGGGCAGGGATTCAAGTTTCTTGATCACTGGGACCTCTTTTGGGGAAGGCATGGACTGTACAAAAAGGATGGGTTGCACTTGAACCCGAGAGGGACCAATATCCTGGCAGGGAGATTTGCAAAGGCTACTAGGGAGACTTTAAACTAGAAAGGCTGGGGGGGAGGGACTCGGGTTGAGGGGGCTAGGGGACAGGGTGTGGGGCAAGAGGCAGAGAAGGGAAGCACTCGGACCCAAAATGAAGGCGAGAAAGAGGAAAAAATATAATAGACAGAGAATAAGGGATAGTGGGTTTCTAAAATGTGTATATTTTAATGCTAGGAGCATTGTAAGAAAGGTGGATGAACTTAGAGCCTGGATTGACACCTGGAAATATGATGTCCTGGCAATCAGTGGAACATGGTTGCTGGAGGGCTGTGATTGGAAACGAAATATTCCAGGATTTCGTTGCTTCAGATAGAATTGGAGGGACCAGAGGTGGAGGTGTTCCATTGCTTGTCAGAGAGGATATTACAGCAGTGCTTTGGCAGGATAGATTAGAGGGCTCGTCTAGGGAGGCTATTTGGGTGGAACTGAGAAGTGGGAACGGTGTAGCAACACTTTTAGGGGTGTATTATAGACCGCCAAATGGGGAGCGAGAATTGGAAGAGCAAATATGCAAGGAGATAGCAGATATTAGTAGTAAGCACAAGGTAGTGATTGTGGGAGATTTCAATTTTCCAAAAATAGACTGGGAAACACATTCTGTAAATGGGCTGGATGGTTTGGAGTTTGTAAAATGTGTGCAGGATAGTTTTTTGCATCAGTACATGGAGGTATCAACCAGAGAAGGGGCAGTGCTGGACCTCCTGTTAGGAAATGAGATAGGTCAGGTGACGGAGATATGCGTTGGTGAGCACTTCGGGACCAGTGATCACAATACCATTAGTTTCAATATAATTATGGAGAGAGTCAAAACTGGACCTAGGGTGGATTTTTGATTGGAGAAAGGCTAACTTTGAGGGAATGCGTAAGGATTTAAAAGGAGTGAATTGGGACACTTTGTTTTATGGGAAGGATGTAGAAGAGAAATGGAGGACCTTTAAAGGGGAAATTGTAAGAGTACAGAATCTTTATGTCCTGTTAGGTTGAAAGGAAATAGTAAAAATTGGAAAGAGCCATGATTTTCAAGGGAAATTGAAAACTTGTTTCGAAAAAAGAGAGATAACTACAATAATTATAGGAGGCATGGAGTAAATGAGGTGCGAGAGGAGTATAAAGAATGTAAAAAGAATCTTAAGAAAGAGTTTAGGAAGGCTAAAAGAAGATATGAGGTTGCTTTGGCGAGAAAGGTGAAAGTAAATCCAAAGGGTTTCTACAGCTATATTAATAACAAAGGGATGACGAGGGATAAAATTGAACCATTAGAGAGCCAGAATGGACAGCTATCTGCAGAGCCAAAAGAGATGGGGGAGATATTGAACAATTTATTTTCTTCGGTATTCACCAAGGAGAAGGATATTGAACTATGTGAGGTAAGGGAAAAAAGTAGAGTAGCTATGGAAACTATGAGATTCAAAGAGGAGGAAGTACTGACACGTTTGAAAAATATAAAAGTGGATAAGTCTCCAGGTCCTGACAGGATATTCCCTAGGACATTGAGGGAAGTTAGTGTAGAAATAGCAGGAGCTATGACAGAAATATTTCAAATGTCATTAGAAACGGGAATAGTGCCGGAGGATTGGCGTACTGCACATGTTGTTCCATTGTTTCAAAAGGGTTCAAAGAATAAACCTAGCAATTATAGACCTGTTAGTTTGACGTCAGTGGTGGGCAAATTAATGGAAAGGATACTTAGAGATAATATATATAAGCATCTGGATAAACAGGGTCTGATCAGGAACAGTCAACATGGATTTGTGCCTGGAAGGTCATGTTTGACAAACCTTCTTGAATTTTTTGAAGCGGTTACTAGGGAAATTGATGAGGGTAAAGCAGTGGATGTTGTCTATATGGATTTCAGTAAGGCCTTTGACAAGGTTCCCCATGGAAGGTTTGTTAAGAAGGTCCAATCTTTGGGTGTTAATGGCGGAGTAGCAAGATGGATTCAACAGTGGCTGAATGGGAGATGTCAGAGAATAATGGTGGATGCTGTTTGTCAGGTTGGAAGCTGGTGACCAGTGGGGTGCCTCAGGGATCTGTGTTGGGTCCACTGTTGTTTGTCATGTACATCAATGATCTGGATGATGTGGTGGAAAATTGGATAAGTAAGTATGCAGATGATACTAAGATAGGTGGTGTTGTGGATAATGAAGTAGATTTTCAAAGTCTACAGAGAAATTTGGACCATTTGGAAAAGTGGGCTGAAAGATGGCAGATGGAGTTTAATGCTGATAAGTGTGAAGTGCTACATCTTGGCAGGACAAGTCAAAATAGGACGTACATGGTAAATGGTAGGGAATTGAGGAATGCTGTGGAACAGAGAGATCTAGGAATAACTGTGCATAGTTCCCTGAAGGTGGAATCGCATGTAGATAGGGTGGTAAAGAAAGCCTTTGGTGTGTTGGCCTTTATAAATCAGAGCATTGAATATAGTAGGGAAGTAATGTTAAAATTGTACAAGGCATTGGTAAGACCAATTCTGGAGTACGGTGTACAATTTTGGTCGCCTAATTATAGGAAGGATGTCAACAAAATAGAGAGAGTACAGAGGAGATTTACTAGAATGTTGCCTGGGTTCCAGCCACTATGTTACAGAGAAAGGTTGAACAAGTTAGGTCTTTATTCTTTGGAGCGCAGAAGGTTAAGGGGGGACTTGATTGAGGTCTTTAAAATGATGAAAGGGATAGACAGAGTTGATGTGGATAAGCTTTTCCCATTGAGGGTAGGAAAGATTCAAACAAGAGGGCATGACATGAGAATTAAGGGACAGAAGTTTAGGGGTAACGTGAGGGGGAACTTCTTTACTCAGAGGGTGGTGGCTGTGTGGAATGAGCTTCCAGCAGAAGTGGTGGAGGCAGGATTGATTTTAACATTTAAAAGTAAAGTGGATAGGTATATGGACGGGAAGGGAATGGAGAGGTATGGTCTGAGTGCAGGTAGATGGGACTAGGGGAAAACAAATGGTCGGCACGGACTGGAAGGGCCGAGAGGGCCTGTTTCCGTGCTGTAATTGTGATATGGTTATATGGTTATGCTAATTGGCAGAAAGTCCACACTCTCCAAAACCCACCTGTTCACCATTTCAGTTGATGGCTCACCCATACCCACCTCCTCCCATGACAAAAGTCTTGGCGTCATTCTGGACAGTCCACTTTCCTTTGGTTCCCACATCAGCAATATCACACGCTCTGCATACTTTCATCTCCGCAACATCTCCAGACTCCGTCCCTCCCTCTCCAAAGACAATACAAAAGTCCTCATCCACGCTCTGGTCACATCCCGCATCGATTACTGCAACGCCCTCCTCACTTGCACCTCCAATAAACTTCTTCATCGCCTCCAATGCATTCAGAACTCTGCAGCCCGGATCATCACCCGCACCAGATCACTGGACCACATCACACCCATCCTCACTCAGCTCCACTGGCTCCCTGTGCACCACCGGATTAACTACAAGATTTTACTGCTGACCTTCAAAGCCCTACACCACCTTGCTCCCCAATACCTCTCTGACCTGCTGCTACCATACACTCCTTCCCGGTCACTTTGTTCCTCCTCAGCTGCAATTTTAACTGTCCCCACATTTAGACTCAGCACCATGGGTGCCAGAGCCTTCAGCTGCTCTGCCCCACATCTCTGGAACACTCTCCCACCTCCCATCCATCAGCTGGACACTATCGATCAATTCAAATCACAACTCAAAACACACCTGTTTAGATTAGCATACCCGACAAAACTTCTACCGTGTTCACCCTGATTTTAATGACTTAAAATGTTTTGTGTATTTTTTTTTTTTTTTTTTATTTTTGTTTTTAATCAACTTGATTTTAATATTGATAATGTATTGTGATTTTATGTCCTGTAAGGTGTCCTTGGGTGTCCAGAAAGGCGCCTTCAAATCAAATGCATTATTTATTATTATTATTATTATTATTATTATTATTATTAATAAGGGGCAAAATGATTGAAATACCGAGTAGAGTAAGGAAGAATGGGTTGAAGAAGCAATCTGACCTGGAAAGTAAAATAAAGATATTAGAAGTAGAACACAAAAATAATAATAGTAACAAGAATCTGTTAAAGGAACTAAAACAAAAAAGACATGAATTAGAAGAGCTTCTAACATATAAAGTGGAAGGAGCAATTCGATTCTTAAATCAAAAATACTATGAGAAGGGAAATAGGACTAGTCGCCTTCTGGCATTTCAGTTGCGTAAGGAGCAAGCTAATCGAGTAGTTTCCAGAGTTTTCCATCCGATTTCTAGAAATTTAGTTTCACCACCACGAGAAATCACAGAAGCATTTGCATCCTTCTATGAACAGTTATACAACTCTCCTGAAATAGATAAAGAAGACAAGATCACAACTTTCTTTTCTGGATTAAAAATGTCCTGCCTTTCTCAAGAAGAAGCGAGAAATATGACAACACAAAGAGAAGAGCAGGAAATAAAAGAAGTAAATAAAAATTAAAGAACAACAAGTCCCCAGGGACAGATGGGATTCCAGGAGAGTTTTATAAATGTTTTGAGAATGAGCTTTCTCCGATTCTGGCCAGAGTCTATAATTATGCCTTGGCTGAAGGTAACCCACCGAGATCATGGGCCAAGGCTATAATCTCTGTTATTTATAAGGAAGGAAAGGATCCCACAGGATGCGAAGGCTACAGACCGATAAGTCTCTTATGCAATGACCTAAAGATACTCAGTGCTATATTAACCAAGAGAACCCAAAATATTATAAAACAATTGATACATTCTGATCAAACAGGGTTCAGACCGGGTAGACAGGGAGCCAATAATATTAGGCGGGTCCTGAATATCATGACATGTGCAAAAAGGAAGCATCAGACTTCAATGCTATTAAGTTTAGATGCTCAAAAGGCTTTTGACAGAGTAGATTGGGTCTATCTTGAATATACACTAGATAAAATGGGGTTCCACACAATATTTATTAATTGGGTGAAAACATATTTAAATCCAAAGTCAAGAATGAGGTTAAATGGATGTTGCTCTGAGTTTTTTTAATTAAAGAGGGGAGTTAGACAGGGAGACAGTTTGAGTCCCCTGCTTTTTGACTTATGTTTAGAGCCACTCACAGAAACTATTAGGCAAGATGACTATATTGAGGGCATTAAAGATGAATATTTTGCCCCGACTGATTTTCTTTTTTCAATCTTTACCAGTAGGAGTCCCTGGCGCGGCGTTTAAAGAGTTAACAAGATTTGTGTGGCAAAATAAGAGACCCAGAGTCAGACTTAAGACACTGTTGTTATCAAAACAAAAAGGGGGCCTAAATATGCCCAACATTAAATATTATTATTGGGCAGTGCAGCTGAGAACCTTGATAGCATGGTTAACGAACGACGAGGAAACGGGATGGGTGAAAATAGAACAAAATGCATGTCCTAGTATTGCCCTGGTTGGGCTCCCATTTCTAACTCAAGTAAATTGGAAGAAATTAAAAGTAGATAACGAATGGATTAAATTCACGATGAAAACGTGGTTAGCTATCAGAAAGCAATTAAATCTTTTTAATTCGATATCTAGAGCAATGAAGATAGCTGCTAGTCCCAATTTTATACCCAGCAAAATTGATAAGGGATTTAGAAACTGGGCAGATAAAGGGCTCATTACTGTGTACCAGCTTTTTTGTGGGGGAGTTTTGAAATCTTACGAGCACCTGCAGAATGAATTTGGACTGTCAGGGTCGGATTTCTTTAGGTTCCTCCAAATGCGGCACCACCGTCCTCTGAGGCAGAAAATTCCACAGACTCACCACTCTCTGTGAGAAAAAAGTGTTTCCTTGTCTCTGTTCGAAATTGCTTACTCCTTATTCTTAAACTGTGGCCCATGGTTCTGGACTCCCCCAACATCAGGAGCATGTTTCCTGACTCTAGCACGTCCAAACCCTTAACAATCTTATATGTTTCAATAAGATCCCCTCTCATCCCCTCCAGAGTGTACAAGCCCAGCCGCTCCATTCTCTGAGTATATGACAGTCCCGCCATCCCGGGAATTAATGTTGTAAACCTACGCTGCACTCCCTCAATAGCAAGAATGGCCTTCCTCAAATTAGGGGACCAAAACTGCACACAATACTCCAGGTGTGGTCTCACTAGGGCTCTGTACAACTGCAGAAGGACCTCTTTGCTCCTATACTCGACTCCTCTTGTTAAAGGCCAACATGCCAGTTGCTTCGTTCACTGCCTGCTGTACCTGCACACTTACTTTCATAGACTGATGAACAAGGACCCCCAGAACCCATTGTACTTCCCCTTTTCCCAACTTGACGCCATTTAGATAGTAATCTGCCTTCCTGTTTTTGATACCAAAGTGGATAACCTCACATTTATCCACATTAAACTTCATCTGCCATGCATCTGCCCACTCCCCCAACCTGTCCAAGTAACCCTGCATTCTCATAGCATCCTCCTCACAGTTCACACTGCCACCCAGCTTTGTGTCATCTGCAAATTTGCTAATGTTACTTTAAATCCCTTCATCCAAATCATTGATGTATATTGTAAATAGCTGCGGTCCCAGCAACGAGCCTTGTGGTACCCCACTAGTCACTGCCTGCTATTCTGAAAGTGATCCGTTAATCCCTACTCTTTGTTTCCTGTCTGCCAACCAATTTTCTATCCATGTCAGCACTCTACCCCCAATACCATGTGCCCTAATTTTGCCCACTAATCTCCTATGTGGGACCTTATCAAATGCTTTCTGAAAGTCCAGGTACACTACATCCACTGGCTCTCCCTTGTTCATTTTCCTAGTTACATCCGTTAAGAATAAAGTGATCTTTATTGGCAGCTACAGAGTCAGACATTCGCATGCTGAGAGTGAGCACTGGGTCCTTGCAGTTGCAGTCGGGCACACCCGTGACGCATGACATAATCTTCTTGCCAAACGCAGTCACGTGCCCGTTCCAGTTCTACTACCGAGGGTTCGATCTATAACTGGCCTAACCACCAGATGGCGCCACATTTATGCGTATTTAGATCATTACAAGACATGTATCGGACTTTAGACACAAAATGGTAGACCGGCAGCATCTCTGGAGAAAAGGAGTAGGTGATGTTTCAGGTCATTTCCCTCTACCCTGACTCTCAGCCTGAAGAAGGGTCTCAACACGAAACATTACCCATTCCCTCTCTCCAGAGACGCTGCCTGTCCTGCTGATTTACTCCAGTTTTTGTTGTCTATCTTCAGTGTAAACCAGCATCTGCAGTTCCTTCCTACACATATACTGTATAAGACTTTATTCCTCAGAATACAGGAGGCTGAGGGGAGAGCTTATAGAGGTGTATAAAATCATGAGGGGAAAAGATAGAGTGAATGTGCAAACTCCACACAGACAGCAACGGATCTCAAGATCAAACCTGGGTCTCTGGCACTGAGGCAGCAGCACTACCTGTTGCATCACTGTGCCGCCCAAAGTTAGAATCATTAAAACACCAAGATATTATTGGAATGTTAAAATGAGACAAACATCTTCTCTGCACCCTATCTCTGGGTAGACAGTGGGTGGAAATTCCAATCCTGCAGAGATCGAGCTGGTGAGAGGCCACTGGGACAGAATTCCCTATGCAATGCCGGGAATCCCAGCACATTCATGATCTGCCTACAGACTCCTGGTATATTCGTCATCATCAGCCCCGGGATGATTCCAGTAGCGGGAGAGTCCAGGACCAGAGGGTACAGCCTCAGATTAAAAGGACGGATCTTTAGAATGGAGATGAGGTGGAATTTGTCTATTCAAAGGGTGGTGAATCTTTGGAATTCATTGCCAAACATGACGGCGGAGGCCAAGAGATTGGGTATTTTTAAAGTGGAGATTGATTAGTAAGGGCATCAAAGGTTACGGGGAGAAGGCAGAATGGAGATGAGAGGAAACATTGATCAGCCATGATCTAATGGCAGAGCAGTGTGAATGGGCTGAATGGCCTAATTCTGCTCCTCTGTCTTGTGGACAACTCAACAGTACACTCCAAACTTAATGTACCCACACAAGGTAAGGACTCACTTCCCCGAAAGAGACTCTTCTGAAACATCAGCCTGAGTTGGTGCAGATCAGCCCACTGAGTGTCCCTGCAACAATCCCGAAGTGTCCTGAAGGATGAAGCGCAAGTTAACATCGATGGTGTACTCAGCTATAATTTACCATCCCGTCATTCTGGCTTTGGGAATTTACTTTGAACGTGTGGATCAAGATACTTTCAGCTCATTAAAGTTGTATTTTATCATATTATTTTTCAAAAGCTTTGTATGTAAAGATTAAGCCTTAGCCTTTACCTCGTGTACAATCTAATCTTGCACTCTGCAATGTGTTTAAAATATTAGTTAGAAAATCTACCTTTTGCTTCAAAGTTTGCTGAGAATTGTTCAATGTGGTCTCACCGATGTCTTATATAACTGCAACACGACCTCCCCAACGTCTATACTCAATACTCTATTGATGTTCTTCCACACCAAGGGTAGGCTGGTTTAGCCACAGTGAGTTACGCCTCGTGCGGGTGACTGATTGGAGAATCAAGGTTGCTGGGCATGTGGGAGAGAATAATCAGGGAAACTGGGCTGGTGGGATTCCTCCAGCACCAGCACAGACATGACGGGCTGAATGGCCTCGCGTCTCTAAATGAGAAATCTAATCGGTGACCATAAATGAGCAAATGGTAAGTGCAAATCAGTAATTATGAGAAACCAAATGGAAAACATGTTAATATACAATTTTACATGTAATTTTTAAAAAACAGATGTCGGTTTATACCAAAGATAGACACAAAGCACTGGAGTAACTCAGCAGGTCAGGCAGCATCTCTGGAGAACATGAATAAGTGACGTTTTGGAACGTTTCAGACAGTGAAAGGTCACGAAACATCACCCATCTATTGTCTCCAGAGATGCTGCCTTATCCTTAAACCTACTCCAGCACTTTGTGTCTGTCTTTAATATTTAAGCTGTCAGAGATGTTAAATCAACCATCTTTTCAGATAATTGCAGGAAAACCACAGCCAAGACCGGAGACCATTTGGCCCATCTTGCCCATGATATGATTTATCAAAATATTTGTCAACAGTTAACGTTACAGACAGAGGTTCACTCCGTGCCTTTGGTGATGGCTTCCCAAATGTTCATCCAGCTACAAAATAGCCTTTAAATATGAAGAGAATGTATCTCAATCAACTTTTCATGCAGAGTTCCTCACCTCTGTGGGGAAAAAAAATTAGACTTACCTCTAATTCCATAGCAATTAATTCAAATCTATAGCCCCAAATTGTCAACTACTGACTCTGCCCTTGGCTTCTTTTGTTCAAAACAGTCCCAGCCATGCCACAACCTTGTAAACCTCCCACCACAATTACACCCTTCCTGTGGTACAGTAATTAGAACTGTATGCAGTACTTAACGTAGTTCCAACATTATTGCCTTACTCAAGTATTCTATGCCTTTGCCAATAAATTCACATTATCCACCACATCTACTGGCCTTGAAACCTCTGGGGATTTGTGGGTTTACTCTTCAATCCCCCTCTAGTCCTCTCTGCGTTCAATCAATACTTTTCTTCATTAGCCTCTCTCAAATCTCATCATAACCAAGTGAATTCTGCTTTCTAGTTTTGTCTTCAATAAGCTGGTCCACACATTCTTTTTGCAGCTTCCCACTTCCTTCCTACCAATTGCACTGTCTATTTTGATAACTGCACATTTAATCCTGAACTGTAATATTTAAATCCTGTCAGTTTACACACATCTAAAAAGGATCTAGTCTCGTGGAATCCCACTGCATGTTGCCTTTCACACGCAGCCTCCCATCAAACATTACTGCTTGCTTTCCCTCATCCGACATTGAAACAAATTTGTAGGAAGGAACTGCAGATGCTAGTTTAAACCGAAGATAGACACGAAGAGCTGGAGTACCTCAGCGGTGTCAGACAGCATCACTGAAGAAAAAGAATAGGTGACGTTTTGGGTCGAGACCCTTCTTCAGACCGACTCCGGGGAAAGGGAAACGAGAGATACAGACGGTGATATTGAGAGATATATAAAACAAATGAATGCATGATTTGTTTGATTTTCCAGCACGAAAAACAGTTAAAATCAGAAGTATTTTGCTCCTTGATTCAAGAATCTGTAATACATTTTCATTAAGGCCTGAAATGTATCCATGTTTAAAGTTGCTAGAACCTATAAAGTCATTATTATTAAAAACAATATGGAAAATAGTGTTTGAAAAGATTTTGGAATATCATTGTAATAAACTGAAATCTACATGTAGGAAAGGGATTCTTTACATGAAAAATAATTAATTAAACAAACAAAGACCATCCTTGGCATGAACCTGGTGTAGTCTCAAGGGCCAGTGGATCTCACCAATACTCCACACAAGTTGAAACTTTTGATTTGGTCAAAGTGCAAGAGTAACTCAGCGGGTCAGGCAGCATCGAGCAGTTTGCCCCAGCTCTGGAAACAATGCTGGTTTACACAAAAGGACAAGGTTCTGGAGTAACTCAGCGGGTCAGGCAGCATCTATGGAGAATATGGATACGCAACGTTTTGGTTCGGGACCCTTCTTCAATCTGAAAATGGGTCCCGACCCAAAACATCATCTATCCATATTCTCCATAGATGCTGCTGAGTTACTCCAGAACCTTGTCCTTTTGTGTAAACCAGTATTGTTTCCAGAGCTGGGGCAAACTGCTCGACCCAATTCAGAACAATGAATAGTAACTTCAATTATTGGCACCGATCTTTGTACTCAACTGCTCACTCACTTCCCCCTCCACGCTGCCTTTCAAACCTGAGGATTTTATTTAGTATACTCCCTGTTTTCTATCTTTAAACCCAGCAATTATGTTAGCCAGTTTTTTTTTTTAGAGAACTTCAAATATCTTCTGAATCTATTTAGAAAACAAATCAGGATTGTTAGAGCACAGGTGTCAGTCTCTGCTTTATTAACCTTCTAAAAAGTGGCCTCAACAGAAGTGTTAACTTCAGTATCAATATATCCAAGTGATTTATAGCCTTACATGCATTTTATTTAAGGTAGAAATGTATAATGTTTTTCCATACATTTCAGACAGTTAATAAGGCAGGTTAAACAATATTTACGCCTCTCCAGGGTTGTAATTTTTGTTCTATATCCTGCAGTCTTGTAAATTGCTCGTTTCTAAGATTCCCCCCAGTCTAGTTTCAGTAAAGACACTGAACCAAGCACTTGAACAACTAATCTTTATTTTAACAAAAGCGCAATTACAGTTCAACTACTGTACCTATCCCACCACGAGTTAGATCCTCGTATCTGCCTGCTCAAGCCCTCTAGGCCTCGCTCAAACGGAGGCACTCCAGAAGGTCACGCAGTCCTAAGCGTTCTCCCAGAAGGTCGACGCGGGACCTCGTGGTAGCGGACTTTTATATGTCCCAGGACCTTCAAGGGGCCGAACCACATGGGGGTGGTCTCTTAATAATCCAATTACAGATATTGATTAACCCCATACATAACAGACATTTCCCTAACCCAATAATACAGCAGCTCAATACATTGTTTTCAAACAGGGCTTCTCAATGAAGCCAACTTAGAAACATTTACCCTGATCTGCAAGAAACCCAGACAAGGCTCAATACCTCATCCAATCAACACACGGCAAAGCTGAACTCTGCAACATTATTTACAATTATTTGCAAGGCGTATGTCTGATTTGCAGCCATCCAATCCATTCTATGCATTTTGCACCTAATTGACAGGGTCTGCAGATCTACTTATTCTTTTCTTGCAAATTGTATCTAGGCTCTAGACACACTCGCATCACTCCGCAGCTTGTCCCACCTCTGCAGAGAGCAATTTCAAAGTGACCACCTCTCCCAGCAGCCCTGAAGCTTTTACCCCATTTTAAAGTACAAGGCTCTCCAACCTGGCCAGGATTAACATTCCTTCTTTTTCATCATGTATGATAACCCATCATTTATGATAACCAAATAATTCAATAATCAGCTAACCAAATATTCATAAGTGTGTCCGTTACATTTCTCATCTATCAGCAACACAAGATGATGATGTTTCTTCCCAGAATCTTGTCAAGCGTCCCGAGTTTTCATGGGCATAGCTTCACAATTTCCATCTGATGAGTCTTCACCTCCCGTGTTTTCGTGGGTACAAATTCCCTCCATCCGTGTTGCTGCCCATTCTTCCATCACTTTCCACTGTCGAATCTAAAACCTAAAATACTGAAAAACTTGGAACACAGCAAGTTACCATCATGCACTCATGTTTTCCCATACATTCTCTATAGTTCTGCAATACTATCCCTATTCAAACCTATTATATTACCCTATTACTAGATCCCTATTCCTATTCTGTTCCCTAATATACTCTTTATTATTCTAGGATCAACACTAATCAGCCTTCTTTATAATCACACAATGTTATAATATGTAGATCTGATGACAGGTAATCATATACATTTCAACTGGGTTCAGTCCAGATTTCCCTACAGGCGTGACTCTAATTTAAAGCAAACCATGAAGAATGTTCCAATTTAACCAAATTCAGTCTCAGCCTTCAATTTACTATTTCAAATTTCAGTGTCCATCTCATCCTTTTCATTGCACAGCATTGTAGCCGATAATACAATTCCATTCCAATTCCTGTGGAATTCCCAGCTGTTCAAATTTAAACAATCAATTGCCATAAGCTATCAATTTCATTATAAATCAAATCAAGACTGCCGCATCCAGGGACAATTTCTCTCCACCTTGATAATAGAAGCCATCAAGGGTTAAACAATGAAATACCATTGGTCAAATATGCATCGACTCTGCTATTCTCAATACCTATTCAAGTTTCTCCCTCCAATTTACTAAGTCTTTCCTCCAGTACCTCTTCTTATTTATGCATGACTCCTCACTTTGGTAACTCGTTACTATGTTGATTCTCCACTATGTTGGTTCTTTACACTATTGACTCTTTACTGTGTTGGCTTTGTTCTCTGTCTAGGTGTTCTCGTTTTTACTCTATTGGCTTCATTCTTTGTCCAGGGGTTCTCGCTGGTACTAGTTCTAAACTACTGAATAATTCCTTAAAGGGAAGTCCTGCTGCTCACAGTCCCTCTTTTAACCATCTCCAATTTCAACTCCAATTTCAATTCCCATTTCAATTCCCAATTTTAATTCTAATTTTAATTCCAACGCTCATATTCCCTAAGTAATTCCATGTTACCGGATCTTCCCAAGTTCTATCCTTCTTGATATCCTCTGAACAATCCTTCCCAACTTTGTCTGCCTTTCTGGGGATGAGATAATAACAATGTCAATTAATAATCAAACTCCAATTATTCCCAAGCCGGATTCCACAAGTCTATTCCAAATCTCAAAAATTTAAAGTCCCTCCAGTTCATTACCATACAATTTCGAGACCGAATCCAAAATTTATAAATGTATTTCTAATAACCGTAATTTAGACGCAAATTAGGTATTTTACTCCAAACCACAGAGGAATGTTATTTGAAGTTAGTACTTTAAAGTGGGGCTTGTCCCAAAAATCATTATAGGTTGTCGGTGGTTTTTTTTTCAAAGATGATCAAAGTGTCCTTTACTTTCCTTCTTTTTCTTTCTCCAATAGCTAGGTGATATTAAAGTTGGGCACTAGGGTAGGTCTTCTTCTTTTCTGATAGTAGTTTCAATTACAAGGGAGTAGGGATACTGAGGAGCAGCTTGCTCTGCCTGCTCGCCTTCCGAAATCTCTTAAAGGGGCAGGACAGTATCAGTTTCTCCTGCTGGTCACCTGCTTCTGGGGAGCTACATTACCTTTTGCTGTCTTCTTCCCGTTTTAAGGGGTCTGTGTACTCTTTTACCTCACTACCCAGATAGTGTCTCGTTGATATTCTGTCCTGCAGGCACAAACTCAGTAACACATTAATATAATATCTTCTTTCCCCACTCCCGTTCCTGCTGCACAGTAAGTTTGTTTCTTCTCTCCCTAGTGCCATTTTGAATTCTTAGTTGCCTTCCCATGCTAGCTACTATGTTTCCCTGTCTTGCTTCTTCCTTTCAGTGAGGGTTTCTTGAGAATTGGATTCTATGTATCTCCTCCTACTTGGAAGGGGTGGTGTTCTTTCTGATTTATAGTGCTGTTTCTCGGGCCATATGAGGATGCCTTTAATTTTAATAGATGGTATTACTGTTAACTGGCAGGTTAGGGCTACCAAAATGGGTTGGATTGCCAAAATGTCCCTGCCCCTGACATCCCTGCCAGTGTCCTCGTCCGCTACCTTTGGGGTCCCAAGAGTCACGCTAATCTCTTGGAATCTATCGGTTTCTGTGACCCCGTGGCCTCCTTCTCTGCCCTCTTCCTTCTTGATAATATTCTCTCATAGGACACGACCGACTCCAATGTCCCCAATCCCCCACAGCTGCAACACTGATCGGCCCGAACCAATTAAGAGAGGTAAAGTATTAGCACATTTAAAAGCACTTAAAGTAGACGTGGCATTTATCCAAGAGACACATCTAAAAAAAGATGCAGAGCATAGATTAAAGGCTAAATGGATTGACAAAGCGTATCATTCTTCTTTTACACACAAATCTAGAGGTGTAGCAATATTAATTCATAAAGGCATTTCATTTAAACACACGTCAACTATAACTGATAGTGATGGTAGATATATTATTGTAATAGGAGAATTATACACACAAAAAAATGATTTTTGTCAATGTATATGGCCCAAATTTTGACAGCCCACTGTTTTTTAAGAAAATATTTAATACTATCCCAGAATTACCACAACATAACCTAATAATTGGAGGAGATTTAAATTGTACACTAGATCCTTATTTAGACAGATCATCAAGACAACGGAAAATTAAATCGCATTCCAGTGATCTAATAAATGCATATACAGATACCAGTAATATTAAAGATGCTTGAAGAATGCAAAATCCAGCTGGACGAGAATATTCATTTTACTCACCTGTGCATAAAACTTATTCAAGAATAGATTATTTTTTGGTAGATTTAAAACTTATCCCATTCACTTATAATTTAAAATATCATAATATTATAATTTCAGATCACGCACCTTTAACTTTTATGATTAAAATAACTGGTAAAACGGAAAAACAGGGACAATGGCGATTTAACCCACATATTTTAAAAGACAAAATAACTCAAGAATACATCATAAAACAGATTAAGATTTTCTTTGAAATAAATGATAAGCCAGAAATACATTCGTCCCTATTATGGGAAACTTTTAAAGCATATGTTCGGGGAATTATGATATCCTCTCAAGCACAAAGACTAAATACAGTGATTAATAAAGTAATTCATTCAGATCAAACAGGATTTATACCAAAACGATACTCCTCATATAACCTCATATAATTCAATATTATATATTCGAAAATAAATATTAATAAAGATCTAGCAATTATTTCATTAGACTCAGAGTAAGCTTTTGATCAGGTTGAATGGTCTTATATATTTTCGGTTATGGAAACTTTTCAGTTGGGAGAGAAGTTTATAACATGGGTTAAACTACTATATACCAATCCAACAGCTAGAATATTAACAAATCAAATGTTATCAACTAAATTTAATTTATCCAGAGGCTGTAGACAAGGTTGTCCTCTATCCCCACTACTGTTCGCACTGGCAATTGAACCATTAGCACACTCCGTGAGATTACATCCTGAAATATACGGGTATGAAACCAAATAAACTGAAAATAAAATCTCTTTATATGCAGATGATGTATTACTTTATATTACAAAGCCTGAAACTAGTATCCTTAAGTTATTAGATTTAATAACTCAATTTGGCTTGTTTTCAGGATATAGAATTAATTGGAATAAAAGTGAACTTATGCCAATAATGGGAAATAACCCACATATACTACAACAATTTCCTTTTAAGATAGCAAATGAAAAAATCAAATATCTTGGAATTTATGTAACAAAAAGATATGATTCTTTATTTAAATCTAATTTCCCACCCTACTGAATAAACTACTTAAGAATATCCTATATTGGAAAACATTACCTATTTCAATGCTAGGTAGAATTAATGCGATAAAAATGATTTTTCTTCTGCAATTATTATACCTGTTTCAACTGATCCCGATATATCTTCCTAATTTTTTTTTTTTTAAGTGGACTCTATAGTTACCAATTTTATTTGGGATTATAAGAGCCATAGAATAAATAAAAAACATCTATGTAAATCAAAAATAAATGGAGGTTTTGCATTGCCTAATTTTATGTTTTACTATTGGGCAGTTAATATTAAAAATATGAATTTTTGGTTGGAAGAATTAGATAAACAGCCAAACTGGTTAAAAATGGAAAAGGAAGAATGTTCACCTTTTGAAATTAGCTCGATTTTATTTGCCAATACTAAAATACGTAAGAAAATTTATAGAGGAAATCCAATAATAGAAAATGGGATACGTATCTGGAAACAATTAAAGAAAACATTAAAATTGGAAAGTATACCACTGGCTCTTCCCATTGTAAACAACATTACTTTTAAACCCTCAATGATGGATAAAGATTTTTTACAATGGAAGAACTATGGAATTAATAAGATGGGTGATCTCTACAGGGAAAGTCTCTTTCTTTCATTTCCGGAATTACAACAAAATTACGGATTGCACTCAAAAGAGTACTTTAGATATTTACAAATTAGAGACTATGTTAAATCAAACACACAGGATTTTAGAAATAGAAAGACAGAAATTTTAGATGAATGTCTAAATAAATATCCGAACACAGAAAAATTAATATCATATATTTATAATATTTTATTGGAAAATGATGTACCAATGTCGGAAATATATAGGCGAGTATGGGAAAACGTATTTAGGTCAAACAATTAGTCTAGAAGTATGGAATTAAAGTTTACAACATATACACCACTGCTCATTAAATGCCAGACACTCTTTGATACAATTTAAAGTTTTACATAGATTACACTTTTCAAAATCCAAATTAAAACAGAATTTTTTTCAAATGTTTATGCTATATGTGATAAATGTCAGCATTTAGAAGCTAATCTAATGCACTCATTCACAAAATGTATAAAAATTACTAACTTTTGGATAGAAATTTTTAAGATAATCTCGAATGTAGTTAATGCAAATCTGACTCCAGACTCAAAATTAATCATATTAGGAATATTAGAAACGGATCAACTACTAACAACACAGCAAATAATTTTTATCGATTATAGTTTAATAATTGGTAAAAAATTAATATTAAGATTTTGGAAAGGTCCTACATCCCCCACAATCAAAATGTGGATTACAGAAATGTCGGAGAGATTAAGACTTGTCCTTTTGGACAAGCTAGATCAGTTCAGAGGAATATGGTCTCCATTTATTGAATATTTAAAGGGTCAAGGTGGTCCGGTTCGGTTCGAGGGCCTGACTGAAACCTGAATGAAGCAATAGATGAAGAACTATATAATAGACCTCTGATATATCTCCAATGAAGAATAGCCAGCTTAATACTCCACTCATATTATTGATTTTCTACTTTTATTTTATTTCTCTTTATTATTTCTCTTTATTATCTTCTTTCTGTTATAACAATAATAAAAAGTATAGGAGAAATAAGAATAATTGTAAACTTTAAAAATATTAAGAATGTATGTGACGAATAATATCTCTTTCTTTTTATTTTATGTTATTCCTTCTTAATATGTATTTACTTCCAATAAAAATATTTTACAACTAAATCCCTTAATCGCTGAATTGCTCTGACATAATGTCTGGATCAATCCATCCATATTCTCCTCCTATCTCACCCTCTGAAAGGCTATTTGTTGTATCCCTGTACTTCAAGAAGGATTCTTTCATCCTCCCGCTACTGGATTTCCTAATTAATTTTGGCACCCATGTCGATGGAGTCTTCCTTCTAGCTCCTTGATTTCCCCTAATGGCCTCCACTTGTGGAGCAATCATAGGAGATAGAGGATCGCTCCCCAATGTCTCTACTTCAGATTTTAATTTAGGGGGAGGAGCCGAAGGTAACGCTGACGCCTCCCGTGTGCCCTGCTCGCAAGCTGCGCATGGTTTCTCCGAATTGGGAACATGAGTGTTCTGTGAGGAATACTGTGGTTCTAGCTCCACTCCAAAGAATTCTGCACACCCTGACATATGATAAATATCTCTCCCTTCAAGATATGCAGGCACTGTTTCACTCTTAACGAATTTAACAGATTTCATTTTCTTCGGCCCCTCCCCTTTCAGAGCCATCTCAGTAGTCTCCCTTTCATAAGATGACACTCTCTCCTGCTCCTGCTGTTGGCTTACTAGTTCTCCCTGTCCCTGCTCTGGAATGTCCCAAGAAGGATCAGTTCTATCGTGTTCTCCTCCTATTCCCAATTTACAAGCCGCCATTCTTAGGGTGGACAGCAAAACAATTTATTTATTTATGTTTCTTTTAGTGAAGAACTTTTATTTTTCTTTTAGTGAAGCGCATCCCAATAAACAAATTTCCTTCACTATTCCCATATTTTTTAATGATCATTTCTATACAGTTTATTCCTATTACAGATTTTAGTCCACACAATGGCCAAAGTTCGTCTTTCAAAATTGCATTTAATTCCCCAGATAATCCTCTTAGTCTATCTGCTTCACGTGGAAGCTCCTTGCAAATTATCCTTATCGGGCTTTCTAATTGTTTGATTGGTCCATCTCAGAGACATTCCCCATTCTTGGAACAATAGTCACAACACAAATTGCAAAATAAAGGTTCCAGACACTAACACCTCTTCCAATCACCCCTTCCTTTCAGACACCAAGGTCAATGGAATCTCCCCCACACAATGGTCAATGGTCTTTCCGATTCACACTTGCTCTAACAATCGCTCCCTTTCAACTGTTATCCAGTCACTCCTATTCAATCACACCTATTCAATTATTCAAACCACTCGCTCCTATTCAGTCTCTCCCCCAACTCTCGTCAGTTAAATCACAATCACTGCATTCAATTCCAAACTTTCAAAGGATCTCAATCCAAGTCTAACTCTCAATCGCAGTTTCTCACACAGCAATCCCTCTCTCACTCAGTCCACCTTAAGTTTGCACAGACAGACAAATCCGAACCAAGCTAACAAAACTAAAATTAAGAACGAAAACATTCCCCCGATTATTAATAACCCAAGACACACCCCAATATAAACCATAAGCATCCAATAAAACCCCACTCTAATCAATCTTCCTCGTGGCGCAATCAATCAGCGGGATGACGATTCCCCCGACGCAGCGATCGAAGGAGTACAACCCTTAATCGAACCATCCCAATTTAGATTCCTACAGCACCACGCTCTAAAATAATTACAAATATTTAACTCAAACACACACTTACTTCAAGTTTCTAAATCCGTAAACACTTGCACAAGCAGCAACGCAAATGACGGTCCACGGACACAATCTAAATCTTAACTTTTAATTCTTAATACACAGAATATTTACAAAATCCGGATCCGATGACAATACGAAAAACTAGATTTTTACCATTTACAAAATTATTTAAAGCATTAGCACACAGTTCACGAACACTCAATCCCACATCACGCTGTTATCACGCAGTGAACCTCTCCCTCTGATATTGAAGATTTTCCCCTTCCTAGTTTACTCTTTGCTGAGGGGTACTACTCCTTAAATGACTACTTTTCCTCCCGAATGTTACTATCTCTCTGCTAAGACTGGACCTCTCTATCCCTCCTCTCTAAGATCGACAGGATTAGGAGTACTCTTCGCTATTCGGATTACTTTTCATCAAGTAAACAGGTTCCCGTCTCTCAGGTACTCTTCGCTATCAGGTACTAGTCAACAATCGACCAGAGGGTTACTATTCACTGTTGTTCAGCCGCTATTCGGAATGAATCATGGACATGCACCAACTCTGAATACACAGGAACTCGAATTCCACCTTACTGGCAGAACTTCAATATGAAATTCAGTATTTGAAAATTCGGCTTTGCAAATATAGACTCGAACTCCTAATTTTAGTACGTATCTCTTCTACTACGCGGGCTCTCGAATCAAACTAAAATTGCCCAGTTAAATTTTTGAACAGACTGGAGTATTCCGGCCAATCTATACTCTGTCCGTCCAAGCCCAGTACCTTTACGAGGTTCTTCGTCCGTCACTTCAGGGAGAGACTCAGATACCTTCACACAGACACTCCTCTCTGTTGGGCACCGAGGATTCAGCGCTAGCCGCTTCGCACTGTGAGTTATCGATGCCGATTTGCAGTGCGCATCTTTTCAATTCGTGCTCCCGGCAAAGATGCGATCGAAGGCTAGACCTGTATTTCAATACCCCACCGATTTGGATACCAACTCTAACCCTGGGCCACTCCTCGCCCGATGAAGCGCGTTTGGCTCTCGTTAAAGCAGCTGCAGTCTGCCAACTACGACCAAAGTTTTGGGCCTCTAACCCAGGAGAGCGATTCTAACCCAACCCTGGTATTATGGGCCACTAACCCAAAGGCGTGCTAACCACTCCCCCATGCTTGCTAGACTCTGTTCTAATGATCGCGATAAGACCAATTACCAAGCCCGCGAATGATTGATCTGCTCCGACTAACGAAGCGCCGAAAATCATTGCGAAAACCGCACCGTGGGCCCAATTTCTGCACTCACGATCAAAAAAGCTCAACACCCTTGATTGCAAACTTGTGTTTGGGGGTCTTTTGAGATCCCGGAGGAGCCCCCAATGTAAATTGCTCGTTTCTAAACTCCCCCCAGTCTAGTTTCAGTAAAAGCACTGAATCAAGCACTTGATCAACTAATCTTTATTTTAACAAAAGCGCAATTACCGTTCAACTACTGTACCTATTCCACCGTGGGTTCAATCCTCGTATCTGCCTGCTCAAGCCCTCTCGGCCTCGCTCAAACAGAGACACACCAGAAAGCCACGCAGTCCCAAGACACACTGGCACCACTCTGCAGCTTGTCCCAGCTCTGCAGAGAGCAATTCCAAATTGACCAAGTCTCCAGCAGCCTTGAAGCTTTTACCCCATTTTAAAGTCCTAGCCTCTCCAATCTGGCCAGGGTTAACAGACTCAGTAGAGCAAGAACACAAAGTGCTGGAGTAACTCAGGTCTGACAGTGCCTTTGGGGAACAAGTGTAGGTGACGTTTTGGGTCAAGACCCGTCTTCAGACTGACATTTCGGGCTGATCCCCTTCCTCCAGCACTCTGTGCCCTTAATGCCTCCTGACCCGAGTTACTCCAGCACTGCGTGTCCAACCTGCACTTTTTTGACTTGTTTGCTCACCTCATCACCCTTCATTCCAGCTCCATTTGTCTAATGTGCAGCCTCCAGTTCTGAAGGTGTCCACAGGTTCCAAAGTGCCAGCTTAGGCAAGGTCACATTCTACAATACCAAAATGTTAGAGGGATATATACATATTTTGTGCTCATGTATACAAGTCAAAATAGTTTTACTAGTGCAGACTGGATAATTCTAAACTTTACTGGAAAGAGTGCAGAGATTTACAAGCGTGTTGCCAGGACCTGGGAGCCTGAGCTAACGGGAGAGATTGGACATTATACCTTGGAGCGCAAAAGTATGAGGGATGATCTTATAGAGGTGTACAAGATCACGAGGGGAATAGATAGGGCGAATGCACAGAGTAGGAGAATCAAGGACATAGGTTTAAAACAAGTAATGGGTATTTGGGATGAGCTGCCAGAGGTGGTGGTTGAGGGAGGTGCTATAACAATATTTAAGAAACATTTGGACAAGTACATGGATAGGAAATGTTTAGAGGGATCTGGGCCAAATGCAGGCAGGCAGGACTAGAGTAGATAGGGCATCTTGGTTGCATATGGGTAAGTTGGGCCAGATTGCCTGTTTCTGTGCTGTATAACTACCTAAATCTGAATACTAGGATCAAACACCAAATGCTGGAACAACTGTTTCTCAATTTTCCAGCTTTGTGGTTACACAATAATGAAACAGCACAGCTCAAAATCTGTCATCCCAAGTTGATTGATGCAAGAAGTTAAGACTGAACTGCCAGCACACAGCACTGTGAGATTATTTCTGGAATAAAGACTATAACTTCAAGATCAGAATCAAAAAACAAATGACTTAAACCCCGTCTCACGGTGTGAGTTGACCCACGAGTGACCCAGAGTTGTCACTCGCAGTAATCACGTACACTAAACGTAGCGGGAACGTCGGAACTCTTGCGAGCAACTTAGCGACTCGTGGTGCTAACGGCAGGTACCCGTGAAAACTTGGTAACTCGTGAAAAAAAATCAAACATGTTTGATTTTTTCCACGAGTCAAATTTACAGTTCAAGTTAAAAATTGAAACATTTTAAACTCGTTTATAACGTGGTGGCCCGTGCGTTTACTTTAGTGATTCGTGAGTCTACCGTGGGAACTCTTTTAACTCAGCGGGCAGGCAGCATCTCTGGAGAGAAGGAATGGGTGACGGGATGACATTTCCAAATTTCTCCAGCCCCATGTGTTCACTTTTTTCAACTAGCATCTGCCCTTTCTTGTGTATGACATTATTTGTATCTACAGTGCCTTGTGTCTTGGCAATTCATGATTCACACACACACAATGCTGGGGTAACTCACACACACAATGCTGGGGTAACTCACACACACACACACAATGCTGGAGTAACTCACACACACACACACAAACAATGCTGGAGTAACTCTCGCACACACACAATTCTGGAGTAACTCAGCGGGACAGGAGAGAAGGAATGATGATGTCTCGGGTCGAGACCCTTCCTTAGACCACTACCCAGAGATGCTGCCTGTCCCGCTGAGTTACTTCAGCATTTCGTCTATCTTCGGAAGTGGTGGCCAGTTCTGTGTGTGTGGGTGTGTGTGTGTGTGTGTGTGTGTGTGTGTGTGTGTGTGTGTGTGTGTGTGTGTGTGTGTGTGTGTGTGTGTGTGTGTGTGTGTGTGTGTGTGTGTGTGTGTGTGTGTGTGTGTGTGTGTGTGTGTGTGTGTGTGTGTGTGTGTGTGTGTGTGTGTGTGCGCGCGCTGTCGGATCCCGGCGGCCGCTCAAAGTCAGTCACCCGAGCTGCTTCCTTCCTCGGAAGTGGCGGCCAGTTCTGCTGTCCGTGCCCGGAGCGCTGCGGCTGCCACACAAGCTAATTCACTCCCTGGCCACAATAAAACCATATAGCAATGACAGCACGGAAACAGGCCATCTCTGCCCTTTTACTCCGTGCCGTTTACTGTCACCTAGTCCCATCTACCTGCACTCAGACTGGAGCGTGGCAAGTGGATTACTGACCCCAATCCCCTCCTTCACAACGCCAGACTCCCCAAATACTATGAACTGAGCTCTCCCCCCACCCCGGGAAAATACAGTATTTAAAAACATAAAGCACCAAGAAATGCACTTACCACGTTATTGGTTGCTGGAGGGTGCGCATTTTCCCTTTGAAGGTCGTATCAATAGATGCGGCCGCACTGAAATAACTCAAAGCCACAGGATGGAGTTGTCTTTTAACATTGTTGCTTTATTAAAACATACCTTAATTCAAAGTTGGCTCAAGAGTAACGGGAGAGGAACTTGGTAACTCGGAGGAGGAACTTGGAACATCGCAGAAATGACATACCCGTGGGAACTCGGTTAAACACTTGAACATAAAATTGAAGTCTCGTACACAACCACGAGTCTTTCACTCGGGGTACCTCGTGGGTCAACTCGCACTGTGAGACAGGGCCATTATTAAGCAGACAAAATGTGTTATTAAACTGCTGGCTTTCCAATACAATGTCCAGCTTTATTTCTATTTTAATGTCAAGTACTTTTGCCACAAAAGCTGACTACAGTCTCCACTGTTACACTTTTAGGCTCGTTCAAAGCTAAAAATATTTTTCAAATTGTTCTTGGATTTTAGAAAGTGTTCTTATCCTGAAGACCACAATTTTTACACGGAGGCAGCAGGTAGCAAGATATTAGCCTTGTCCAAACAGACATTCATTTCTGCATTGATTGGGCTGTGGAAGCTATTCGAACATATGGTTTTTCATTGTTCTATTATATGAATGAGGAGATTCAGGATGAGGAATTAATTGATTTAATCCACCACCTAACCCCAGCACCTTACTTTCCTCATACCTCTGATCCCTGGCATGAGCTGCTCACGGGAACTTGCTACAAGAACTTCCATGAACTCTACTTACCGACCATCTGGTTCGGGGATGCCCACTCCACTAAGAAAACCCTGAAACTTTCCGGCTACTCTGCACTGGCAATCTCCCAACTCTAATCTTGACAAATGAACACACGTCAGGGTTGAATGATAGAGTTTGTCCTGTCCACATAACGGCACAGGAATAGCTCACACAGAAAGAGCAGTTATGAACTGTGTTTAAGTGTTGTTTAATTCACGTGTTTCAAAATGGTTTCTTATGAATGTCAGAAACATTTAGAAATGTTCAAAGCTTTTGACAAGCAACTGCTGGGTGTTCTGCCCAGCTTCCCCGTGGGCAGAGCATGTTTATACCTTCCCATCCATGGATGGCGTTGCACAGCTTCTGGTCACTACACAGGGGCTGGCCTTTTAGGATCAGCCCTGCACTCTCCAGCAAATTAGTAATCTTTGACCTAAAAGGTGAAGGAGTTAGTTACTTTGCAAGAGAGAATGTAGGGAGCAACTTTGGCCCAATTTAAAACTAAAGAACACCATTGAGACGTGTCTATCTGTGCACTTCATCCATCGTGTGTGGATCTACTCTCAGGAAACGACACATTTAAAGACAAATACATTTATTCCAAATCATTAATCTGTCAGAACCTGAAATACTGAACCAAACGACTCGGGGCAAGGCATGACATAGGTGCCCATTTCAAAAATGAATATTTCTTTGCACATATCTGTCCTGCACAAGAGGCATGTGAGGTTTTACTGACCGAGAAGTTTGCCGTTTTACTTATTTTAGGGAAACAAAAATTCTCACCATTAGGGTGGCACTGGGGCGCAGCGGTAGAGTTGCTGCCTTACAGCACCAGAAATCCAAGTTCGCACCTGACCACTGGTGCTGCCTGTACGGAGTTTGTACATTCTGTGACCGCGTGGGTTTGTTCCCACATTCCAAAGACGTGCAGGTTTGTAGGTTAATTGGCGTTGGTAAAATTGTAAAATGTCCCTAGTCTGTACGATGGTGCTAGTGTAAGGGGATCGCTGGTTGGTTCGGACTCAATGGCCGAAGGGCCTGTTTCTGCTTTATCTCCAGTCTAAAGTCATTACACGCATATACACCTTCCTCTTGTCCCAAGTTTTGAAAATAATTTGGGGGAAGGGAAGGTGATATAAGAGGCTATTGTTCTGTTGTTCTTCTCAATACAGTTATTAAAGGGAAATGTAGATGGGCTGAACTCTTAAATATTGGACAAATTATCTTAACACCAAACTGAAACCAGCACAGATTTTAAAACCATTAAAGTGACCCTTAGTCTTTCAGATAACATTAAAAGAGAATCATTGGATAAGATGCAAATGGCGAAAATAAATTAAACAAGAAAGCTTGTCTTATCGAAGAAGGAATACAAACACACAGGATCAAATGTTGCACTTAAGTTTATTGTTTTCTTAAAAAAAGTATTGCTTCCAAAGAAATCTGTATTGAATGGTACAGCTGTCTAGAAATACAGGTATACAAGGTATGAGAGTGACAGTGCCTGGTGACCAGCTGGTACAGAAACAAACATACTTCAGATGTTAAAGCTTTAAACAAGTTATTAAGACATTTCTGCATGGTGCAGAAGGCTCAAGGTACATATTCAAAACACCAAGTTAACCCCTATTTACATTCTGATCACAGGGATTGTACAAGGCATGAAGCTCAGCTGCATAAAATATAAAACCATTTTAATGGCTACTTACTCAGCATAGTGTATTATCAGTTTTGACTGTGATGCCTGGTCTTGTAACCAAATTATAAGCCATGTTTAAGGCACTATTCTGAAATGTCTTAAATTCTAATGGAACTCTGCTTTGAATAAAGATTCATACACTTTTGTATGCTTTTGAATCATGCAGCATCTGGCAGCTCATGGCAATTCACGCAAATATTTTATGAACTTCAGAACATTACGGGTCCATCACTCCATATTTAAAAAAACAAACCATTAGTCGAACACTTTGGAAGTGAAGTCATATAGGATCAGATTGTGGGACTGCAGCTGATCAGAACAGCGCTCCGAGATTTAAATGGTAAAGTACAAAAAGCCAATTACCTGGTGCAGGGCCCATTGTTTAAAAGTTTTCATCCACATTCTGGGGTAAAGTTAGTAATTAAGAATGGAATAGGATATTAAACAATATCAGAAATATCCCCGTCCACTGTGTAAGTTAATGTAAGCAGCTTATTTGGGGGGAAAACCATAACAGTTCAAACACTAAACACGTAAATTTTAATCACGATATAGCTATCAATCTCTAACTGTTGTACTTCAAAATGATTTGTGCAAATTACACGGACAGCCAGGGCCACTGTTACTATCGAGTCCCTACTAGCAATTTGAAAAGGTTTCCAAAAAAATTGGAGTGATTGGAGTGAATGCATGTTATAAATCACAATGCCGATAAGTGAATTAAATTACAATTCAGTGACTGATGATAATTCAAGGATATTTCAGTGTAGCTAAGTTTGGGTTATTTATTAATCCCTGGTTACTCCAAGTACACATTGGCACTAACAATGCAGGCCAGTGCCTGCATTTAACATGATACTAACCAGAGACCGCCATCCTAGTAGACTTATTTTGCTCTCTCCTTCCTCGTTATAAAACTTGTTTACACAGATCCAGCAATGCTCACAGTTTGATCTTTTAAGCAGCAATTGGCCACAGACTAATAACTTGATAAATTCTAAGCCATTGCCCACAAAACTATATATGAAAATACATATTTGTACATGTAGCATGCATAACAATACTCAAGACTCCTCCTGATTACACCCTAAGGTCCAGATTTTATTTTGGTTCGGGTGCAGCTCAACATTCAAAGTGTGCTCAAATTAGTACAAAGAAGATTTAGGATATAATACGCTGGGTGCAGCAAGTCAAGATAAAGAAAATTAAGATGCAAGAGGACAATGGCTTATTTGATAATTTGCCTTTTAAAAAAAACTTAAAATAGGTAGGAAAGAATCAGAAGTCATCAGTTCAGTAATCATTTTAATCTTCAGCCTCTCTTGGACCAGAGAAAGGAATTTCATGCAAACTCTACTGTGCTTGGTTTACTGATTCATTCACGTCCCCACCGCCTTTGCTGTCCACGTCATCGTCTGAGAGTTCAAGGGCCGTACCCTCCAGCTGTAGTGCTCGCCTTCCAGCTCGACTGGTGGTGAAGGTCAGACCAGTACCAGTTCTCCTGATGGAAGGGAAGTAGAGTTGTAAACATCTCACCGCTACATAGTATGGGACACAACTACAGCACATACTCCACTGGTCTTGGGAATAAACGGAGCACCAACTGCAACATCAAGTGAGCGGATGACTAGTGCTTTGGATTCATGCATTTACTGTGTTATACATTTGAGACGACCAATAATGTAACATGAATGGACACAGGTTCTGGAGGAACTCAGCGGGTCAGGCCGAGTCTCTGGAGAACATGGATAGGTGACGTTTCAGGTCGAGACGCTCCTTCAGACGGAAGTGATAATGTAATATGCACTGGTGAACTTTGACTTTCCACCAAGTGGTGGAAGTCGGGGGGCCGGTGAGGACAAAGGGGGGACCCGGCAGGGGGGCTGCCTGCTGCCACGTGCGGCGGCAGGCCTGGTTTGCTGTTGCCAGAAGAAAGGACTGCTCAATTAACTTTTTGTAACATTATCGATGCCAGAAACGTGGTGACTCTGTGCTGCCTAAGTGAGATCTGCTGCATGATTTTACCAGATTGTACACAAAAGCAAAGAATTTCACAGTACCTACGTAGATTGACAATTGAATTGAAATCACTGAACTTTATTAATGAACAAGCTTATGTTGCGTGCAGGAAGGAACTGCAGATGCTGCTTTAAATCAAAGATAGACACAAAATGCTGGAGTACCTCAGGGGGACAGGCTGCATCTCTGGAGAGAAGGAATGGGTGACGTTTCAGGTTGAGACCCTTCTTCAGACTGATGTCAGGGGAGAGGGTGGTACATATGTTGTTTGCAGGTTCTTGTACAAAGTAGGCTGAGCATTACTGGGTTTAGCAGTAAAAAAGGCCCTTTCATATTTGCAATCTGTTTGCCTGGACCAATGTGATGGCTTCACTGTTCAAAAGCACCCTCTGTACAGGACACCCATCCTCCCTTGGCAGCCATGAATGTCGTGCAAACTCTGATGAACCTGGTACTCTGAAAATGTGCAAGTACCATTCTATAGAGAGTCATTGTGCATCCTGACGGCACAGACTGTACAGCGGCTGCCTCACGACTCAGGAGCGAGGTCCTGGTTCAATCCTTTAAACCCTAGGTGCTTTCAGTGTGGAGTTTGCATATTGTCGGTGACTGCGTGGGTTTCGCCAGTTGCTCTGGTTTCCTCCCACATCTCACAGACCTCCGTAGGTTAGATGGCCACTGTAAGATGTCCCTGGTGAGTGAGTGGTAGACTCTGGAGGAAGTTGATGGGGATGCAGGGTTATGGCGGTAGGCGTGTAAATGGGTGGTGTGGTCAGCACAGGTTAGACGGAACGAAAGGGCCCGTTTCGGTTCTCTACCTCTCTGACTCTACAGTGAGGACAGTAGAGGATTGGGAGCAGGAGAGAGAAAGATTAAATAACATTCTAAGAGTATATACATCTGCACTGAGTAGTTATACTTTTGGTCCTATTTACGTTACTATAAAGTCAATGTAAGCAAAATGTATTAAATGTGTTAAATTGAAGTAGCTTTCTTCAACAAATCAACAGTTTAAAACATTATTCGATTATTTGACTGAACACACAGTGCCAGAGGTGGGCCAGGCAGCTTTTGTGGAGGGAAACGACAGGGTACATTCCAAGTCAGGACTCTTCTTCAGGCTGATTCCAGCATCTGCAGTTTTTTGTGTCACAATTATTTGGTTCATGTCATCCTGAACTAAAGGCCCCCAAATCAACCACTAAATCTCTTTGTAGTTAAATTATTTCAAATCTAGGGATTGGAAGGGGATGAAGGCAGCATTGAACTGCCTGACCACATACACTGATATATTGATGGTGCAGAGTTGTGTCCATTTAGTCTGCAATCGGATGGGGAGAGAGGCACGTGGTGCAAGAACTAATGCTGCTGCCTCAACTCCAGGACTTGAGGTTCAACCCTGACCTGGGACGGTGTGGAATGTGAACATTCTCACGCTGGTTTCCTCTGGCTTCTCTTAGTTTCTCCCTTACCCCAAAGGATACGTTGGTGGGTCAATTGGCCACTGTCACGTTTTGTTTCATATAGGTTTGGGTAAAAAAGAACCAAAAAGGAGAGTTGATGGGCATGTTTGACAGCAAGTTGCAGAAGGAGGGAGAAATAAGAGGAATGGACCACGACTCTGAGAGTTGACGTGGAACCAACAGTCGAGTTCGTACAAGATAAAAGGGGAATGACAAATAATAGTGGGAACATGCTGACATTTCCAGCAGGGTCACCCTGAGCCAAGTGGCTACCTGAGCCATCAATTTCTTTGTCACCTGAATAGAGTTAAGGAATTACTTGGAGCCCATTAGTATCAAAGGCTTCAGGTCTGCCCAATCCCACCGTGCAGAAAAAGCTTAGTTTGGAGATAGAGCATGGAAACAGGTCCTTCGGCCCACTGAGTCAGTGTTCGACCAGTGATCACCCTGTCCACCAGCACTATCCTACACACTAGGGACAATTTACAATTTTTTTCCAGAGCCAATTAACCTTGCCTGTGGGAAGAAACCGGAGCTCCAGGCAAAAATGTATAAACTACGCAAAGACAACACCTTAGGCAGGATCGAACCTGGCGCTGTGAGGCAGCAACTCTACCGCTGTGCCACCCTTGCCTTTAACCACTTCCACTTGAAGTTCACCCAGACCTTTTTTTTTGCTAAGGAATTGTTTATAAAAAGGAATGTTATAAAAATGTAGAAACAAGGAACTGCAGATGTTACTTTACACAAAGGAACACAGTGTTGGAGTAACTTGTCAGGTCAGGAAGCATTACAGGAGAACATGATAAGTAACATTTCAGGTTGAGATCCATATTCAGACAGATTAGGCAGGTGGGGTGGGGAGAAGAACAACATTTGAAGAGGGTGATCTTGATAACAAGGTCTTTGATGAAAACCAACTCTACCAAAGCCAGTCTAGGAAAGAACTGCAGATGACCCGGACTCTCAATCTGAAGAAGGGTCTCGACCCAAAACATCACCTATTCCTTTTCTCCCGAGATGCTGTCTGACCCGCTGAGTCCCTCCAGTTTTTTTGTACCGACCTGAGCCTGCTCTTCAGAGTGTTGACCTCTCGGTTCATGGCCTCGGCAGTCTCCGTGGTATCGTCCAACTCTCGCTGGAGTTTCCGACGGGCCGCGTTCGCGCGAGTGGATTCTTCCTCCGCTTCCTCCAGCTGCCGCTTCAGCTGCTTCATGCGCGAGTTTGACTTCTCCACCTAGAGAACAAAATCATCTCAATTATCTGGAAGGTAGAATGAGGTTTTGCCTGTGAATTTAAACATTTAGCCATTGATCGTCACCATCCTACTGATCTTCACACTTCACCAGCAAGAAGGACATTCTTGCTATTGAGGGAGTGCAGCGCAGGTTTACAAGGTTAATTCCCGGGATGGCGGGACTGTCATATGCTAAGAGAATGGAGCAGCTGGGCTTGTACACTCTGGAGTTTAGAAGGATGAGAGGGGATCTCATTGAAACATGTAAGATTGTTAAGGGCTTGGACACACTAGAGGCAGGAAACATGTTCCCGATGTTGGGGGAGTCCAGAACCAGGGGCCACAGTTTAAGAATAAGGAGTAAGCCATTTGGAACGGAGATGAGGAAACACTTTTTCTCACAGAGAGTGGTGAGTCTGTGGAATTCTCTGCCTCAGTGGGCGGTGGAGGCAGGTTCTCTGGATGCTCTCAAGAGAGAACTAGATAGGGCTCTTAAAAATAGCAGAGTCAAGGGATATGGGGAGAAGGCAGAAACGGGGTACTGATTTGGGATGATCAGCCATGATCACATTGAATGACGGTGCTGGCTCGAAGGGCCAAATAGCCTACTCCTGCGCATATTGTCATACTACTTTGATGGCATTTAAACAGAGGGTGGCGGGTGACTGGAATGCACTGCCAGGGACTGTGATGGAAGCAGAATCAATAGTGGCATTTAAGAGGCTTTTAGATGCTTCATGGATATGCAGGGAATGGAGGGATATGGATCATGTGCAGGCAGAGGAGATTAGTTTAACTTGGCATCATGTTCAGCACAGCCAGCGTAGGCTGAAGGGCCTTTTCTTGTGCTGTGTGTTTCTATAGGGAAACAGAAACTGCAGATGCTCGTTTATAAAAATGGACCAAGTGAGGGAGTATCTCAGAGGGTCAGGCAGCATCTATTGAGTACATGGATCGGTGACGTTTCAGATCGGGATCCTTTCTCAGACTGATTGTACGGGGATCTTGCCTCCCCTCTCTTCCAGCTTTACCACCCACCCCCCCTCCCCCCCCAACAATCAGTCTGAAGAAGCTTCCCAATTTAACCATGCTCTCCAGAGATGCTGCCAGATCTGCTGAGTTATTCCAGCACCAAAGCAGGTTTCCATAATCCGATTGTTTATGCTTACAAGTGCAAAGCAGGAAAGGATTCATGTTTTATGGTGGCAGTTTTATGACAAATTCACAATTAATGAGACAGTAATTCAGATATCTGGCCAGTGTTAAATGCTGGCACAGTGCCAGCCTCTGGGTCTTCCTGTGGAGTAATTGGTGATGCGACTCCCGGCTGCAAGTTAAAGGGTTATGTGTAGCACCTAATCAGTTCATAAGTTGAGGGAGCAGAATTAGACCATTCAGCCCATCAAGTCTACTCTGCCATTCAATCCTTGATATCCAGTGTCCTTATTGAGGCATCCTCCCAACTCCACAATGTCCCTCCCCACCATCATTCCTCTATCCCACACCAACTATCATTATGCTTTTCGTAGAACCACAAGGTTTAGGAGCTGGCAGTAAATTTAAATCCAATCCTGTATATCTAATATCAGCCCTGGGCACTGACTACACAAAACAAATCAAGGGCACTTTTCACCTTTTGAAGTGTAGAACAAGGGAACAGTGATTTACTGGACACCTCACCAATGGGCCATGGAGCAGGCATTCTGCCAAGTTCCAACAGGAATGCCTTTGATATGCTCAAAATAAAAATCTGAAAGACTTCAAATTATTAAAAACACAACCATTTAAATTTAAATTAAAAATCCCTAAATGTCCTTCCAGCAGCTGATTTTCCAAAGTATTTTCCAACATATTTTTAAAGGATCCATTGTACCCGCACAGACTCAGCAGTAGCTTCTGAGCTGAGTGAATGAGAACAAGTTTAGTTCAAGGGAAAGCATGGAAGTAGGCCCTTCAGCCCACCATGATCACCCGGACACTAGTTCTATCCTACTCGCATGGGACAATTTACAGAAGCCAAATAAACTATAAACCTGCATGAATTTGGGATGCGGGAGATAACCAGAGAAAACCCATGCCGTCACGGGGAGAACGTACAAACAGTACCCGTAGTCAGGATCGAACCCTTGCCATCTATAAATCTGTCCAAATGCTTTTTGAAAGCTATAATTGTATCCACTTCTACAGCATCCTGGGGCAACTCAGACTACCCTCCAAGTGGAAAAAACTGACCTCGAAGTCCCTCTTAGGTCTCCCCCTCTTACTTGAAGCCTATCGAATTAACCTGTCAGCCATCAGCGGAAGAATATAACTTTGAGAAATCCCAGAGGCTGAAATGCTACCTGTTCTTTGTACTGATCCGCGTGCCGACGTTCATCTTCAATCTGCATGTACACTTCCTTCAGCTTCTTCTCCGTGCGCCGCACCAACTTGTTGGCCGTCGCTCGCTCCCTACAACAAAAATGTCAATTTAAAACAAGAGCAAAAAGAAAGCTGATCTACTCAAATGTCCAAGATCATCAAAACTGGCAGAGACCCTGAGAAAAGAACAAGAGCTGACAAATGCCGATTCACAACAATGGAAGCGTTTTACCCAAACAAATGAAATTATGGAAAAAGACATTGCTGTGGTAACTCAGCGGGTCGGGGAGCAAATGTGAAGGATATGGATAGATTACATCAGATCCCGACCAGAAACATTACCTATCCCATGTTCTCCAGAGATGCTGCCCGATCCCCTGAATTTGGACCATTCAAGCTGATACTCTTTTGACCAATTAAACTAGAATACTATCCTTGATCACTAAGAAATTAAAAGGAGCAAATTTCAAAACCTTTTTGGAAAATGGCAAGTACAAAATTGTAATTTGGAAAAGCATAATGCTATAACAATGCAAACAATTCTAATAGCCACAGTTTTAAATCTTCAAAGTGCCTTCAAATATTCTGATTTTCTGAACATATCCTGTTAATTCCAGAGTGGTGAGATGTGAAGTGAACAGTAATGCAGCAACAGGCTTGAGAGACTGATATACCATTTGTGTTACATCCAGTTCCTCAGCTGCACATACGATAAAAATTAATGCAAAGAAACACGTACACATGCTTCTCCCTCTCCGAAAATCAAAATGGTAATTGTCCCAGATGAGTGATTGCACAGGAGACTGAATTGAATTGAGGGATATTAATTTATATTTTCAAAATTAAATGCCAATGAATAAAAAATCAAATTTAAATTATTCGGATCTACAAACAATTTCCCAATTGTTTCTCTGCTCCGCTACTATCGGAGTGCCACTCACAATTCAGTTTAAACAAAGGGACTACAAGCAAATCACAAGGGTTAAATAATTTCAATGGAAATTAGAATATCATCAGATGCTTCATACTGCACAGAAATTAACCATTCAGCCCACTGAGTCCATGCCGGCCATTAATCACCCAGTTACATTAATTCTATTTTTTCTATCAACTCTCCCTATATTCTCTCACCCATCGATCTATACACTGGGGACAATTTACAGCAGCCAATTAACCTTCCAAACAGCACATTTTTGGAACGCCACACAGACGGTATCAGAGGTCCAAATTGAACTGGAGATAAAAAGCTATAACTCGACCAGACGTGCCATAGTGCTGCCCTATTAATTATTTGTCAGAGTACTACAGGTCCAACACCGCTTTCACGGCACCCTTGCTGGTTTATCCGTTTTGTCAGACCAACAGAGGTCATGGTCTCGGGGGGCTGAGATACTGGACTGCAAAGTTGGGCTTGAAAGTAGGCGATGAGAAAAAGATCTGCTGGAGATCCAGAGAGCCCTGGCCACAGGGGGCAAATTAGACCTGCTGATCTGCCGCGGAAATCCTGATGAGGTTGAAATCGGCTGCCTCACCAGGCCTAGGCGCTGCATTTTTGGAGGGACGTCTAAAGGGGAATTCAATTGCACTCTTGTCATTTTGTCCGGATTAAAGGAGGACCAAGACCACCAGCTTCCGAGAAAAGAAAAAGGTGATGGACCTTCACCCTTCAGCCCAACTCATTCATTCTGACCAATATATATTTAGTTTAAGCCCATTTTCCTGCATTTGGCCCACATCACTCTATTCCTTACCTTTCCATGAACCTATCCAAATACTATTAAACACTGTTTGTACCTACCTCCACACCTCCTCTGGCAGCTTGTTCCATCTACCACCACCACCTGAAAAATGTGCTCCTTAGATCATCTTTAAGTATTCCCCTCTCACCTGAAACCCACGTCTAACTTTAGTCACAAAAGGAAAGAAAGGGGGAATAACTCAGCGGGTCAGGCAGCATCTCTGGAGAACATGGACAGGTGACAGGTCAAGACCCTACTTCAGACTCACTTTAATCAGACTTTGTAAGAGTAGGGGATTCATCTACGCCGCTCAGTTTTATTCAACCTCTAAAAGGAGAGTCTTTAGTTTCTTGGGCCCCGTTAAGAACAATCCCAACCTATCCAAATCTCCTTTTTAAACCCACCTCTGGTAAAATCCCAATGAAACTTTGTACACTATTTCCAGCACTACCAAATACAAATAACAAATGCCAACCATAATCCCCATTTTGTTATCTGGTGGAATAATCACATGAATCCAGCTTCATGAACATGCCACCATTCACAATTTACACAACATTTACTGTTTTTCTGGGACATGGTTTCTCCTCACCATTTCACAAAGCAGCAATTCTGAACCTGCAATGTATCAAAGGACTTTACAGACTAAGTAAAAAGAACTAAGATTTTTTGTTTCACATCAGTTAAACTCAAAAAACCACATTCATTTCTGGTGGTTAGGTGAGACTAGTTTACTGCATTGCAGAACCATAGAATGAACCTCCAAGGAACCAAACGATAACTATGTGTCAAACTTAATGTACGGTCATCTTACTTTGCTTCCTGTTCAAGTTGTTCTTCCAGTTGTGCTATCTTAGACTCCAGTGCCGAAATGGTGGATTTGAATTTGGACTTGACTGATCCCTCCAGCTCTTGCAGCTTGGCTTTAAGTTCTTTGTTCTGACGCTCAAGCTGTTGCCGTGCATTTTCACTCTTCTGTCCAGCACTGCGCTCACTCGCAAGCTCCGAATTCAGAGTTTCAACCTGTTGCAAAGAAAAATGAAGCACAAACAAATAGATTACATGCCAGAAATCCAGGATTGTGTCTTTAATGAGTGGAACTATTCACGTTGTTCCTCTCTAAATTTTTGGCTTTAATATTAGAATCAAAAAATCTTACAGCACAGAGAAGATTTGTTGCCCCAAATGGTCCATGCCGACCAATACGCTCCACCAAGCTAGTTCCCGATTAAGGGTCCCAATCCAAAACATTACCTACCCATTTTCTACAACGATGCTGACTGACCCGCTGAGTTACTTCAGCAGTTTTTCCCCCATCTTTGGTATAAACCAGCATCTGCTGTTCCTTTTTATTCAATTTTCCCATGTTTGGTTCATATCCCTCTACATCTTCCCTATCCATAAAGCTATCCAAGTGTTTTTAAAAAAAAATGCTGTTATGGTACCCGCCTCAATTACCTCCTCTGGCAATCATTCCATTTACCCACCACCCTTTGAGTGAAAAGGTTGCCACTCAGGTTCCTATTAAATCTTGGGTACACAAAATGCTGGAGAAACTCAGCGGGTGCAGCAGCATCTATGGAGCGAAGGAGATAGGCAACGTTTCAGGCCGAAACCCTTCTTCAGTCTGAAAAGGTTGGAATCAGCGGGACAGGCAGCATCTCTGGTGAGAAGGAATGGGCGACGTTTCGGGTCGAGACCCTTCTTCAGGTTTGTAGGTTAACTGGCTTCGGTAAAAATAGTAAATTTTTCCTAGCATGTAGAATAGTGCTGGTGTATGGGGAATCATTGGTCAGCGTGGACTCAGTGGGTGGGTGGGCCGGCTTCCACACTGAATCTCTAAACTAAACTGGGAGAAACACGTAAAAAAAGCTGAAATTTGTTTCCAAGCTGGAATGACATCTAATTCTGATGTTGCTCTTTGCTCCACACAATACCTTAATAAAAATTCTGACCACATGGAGATGGAATGGATGGGCTGAGAGCATTCAACTTGGGGTTCTGTTATGGCAGGAAGAGCTGAACTGGCAATTATGGCTCCAATTTGGAATTATTGCTCTGCGGTAATATGAAAGAAACTCGTTCATTCACTAAAAAGCAGGAAGGTAAGCTATCTTTGATGGAGGTTCTTGGACTGCTCCGAGCGTCTGGCAACCCATGCATTTCACTAAAATGCAACCATAAACGCAGCTACTGAAGAACTCTGTGCGTCGGTACGTCTGTTGTGTTCTCTCTACAAGTTACTGCCGAGATTTAATTACATCTAGGACCATAACAGCATGATACAGAAATTTCCAGTGTGCAGACTAGATAAGAATGTGACTTGCAGAAGTATTAAAAATCATGCCATGCCGTGGGCAGCACAGTGGCGCAGCTCATAGTCGCTGCCTCACAGCATTAGAGACCTGGGTTCAATGCTGACCTCGGGTGCTGTTTGTGAGGAGTTTGCACATTCTCCCCGTGATCAAGTGGGTTTTCTCCGAGTGGTCCAGTTTTTCCCACATTCCAAAGATGGACGGACTTGGAGTGTATTTGACCTCTAAATTGCCCCTAGTGTGTTGGGAGTGGATGAGGTGGTGGGATAACGTAGAACGGGTGATCGATTGTCAGCGTGGACACGACAGTCTGAAGGGCCCATTTCCATGATGCATCTTTCCATCTTCAGAAAAAATGTCACGGTCAAAGGGATCAACACCAAGCTGTACAAGAGTAACTTTAATCAAGCACAACAAATCTAACCTGCATGGTAGTCTTCCTGAACCGGTCATTGAGAAGCTCCATGTTGCTCTGCTCTTCCTCAAGCTCTTCCTCTAACTGGACAATGCGAGCCTCCAGGCGACGCTTCTCGTCCAGGAGAGCAGACCTGAGGAACCACAAGGTCAAATTAACATCAGAATTCAATTATTCAGACACCTACCGATACTACAAAAAGACAGAGTGCTGGAGCAACTCAGCAAATTCAGCTACATCTCTGAAGGACATGAATAGGTGAAGTTTGGATTGGGATTAGTCTTCAGACGAAGGTTCCAACCCAAAACGTCACCTATCCACACATTCTCCAGAGATTGCTGCCTGACCTGCTTTGTTCCCCCAGCACTTTAAATCTCTTTTGTAAACCATCTGCAGGTCCTCGTGCCTCTATTTATTAATACCAAATTGATTAGTTTAAATTAATGGGATTTAATGTTACAAGGAAGGCCCTAGTGTCAGGATGTATGCTTGCAAACAATTGGTTCCAAATTAATTATTCTACTTTGGAAATAAAACCATTTAAAACTTGACTTCTGACCAATCTGTTATTTAATCGTACCAATGCTATAGTACGCTAACCAACAACTTATGGTTGTTTACATTTTCTATTCTTGGAGATTAGAGGCCAGTATACAGATTATACAAGTTCAAAGACAAAGTCTGCTTCCCCATCATTCACTTTACATTCCAAAAACACAAAATAAACTGAAAAGCTGCATCACAGCAAGGCAGCAGAACTAAACAATTCCCATTTCTATTATACTTTAAATAAAGGCAATTCACTGAAATTGCACTGGGCCTTTACTCACTGGAGTTGAGAAGGATGGGAGGGGGCCTCATTGAAACTGACCGAAGGGTGAAAGGCCTGGATAGAATCGATGTGGAGAGGATGTTTCCATTAGTAGGAGAGTCTAGGATCAGAGGCCATTGCCTCACAATATAAAGACGTACCTTTAGAATGGAGATGAGGAGAAATTTCTTTAGTCAGAGGGTGGTGAATCTGTGGAATTCATTGCCGCAGATGGCTGTGGAGGCCAAGTCAATGGATATTTTTAAGGCGGAGATAGATAGATTCTTGTTTAGTAAAGGAGTCAGGGGTTATGGGGAGAAGGCAGGAGAATGGGATTGAGAGAAAAAGAGAGATCAGCCATGATTGAATGGCAGAGTAGATTTCATGTAGTGGCCTAATTATGCTCCTATAATTCATGAATATGAAAATTCACCAGCATCCGTGGTGTATGAAGCATTTAGATACTGCCAAATGCACAATTTGAATATATTTCTCCGTCTGCTACTTCCTTATTATGTTGTGCAACCTGACTGGACCCCCCCCAACACACAAAATAAATGCCGAATAAAAAGACCCTGAGCCCAATCTCTGTGCTGCCAATTTACAAAGGAGCACAATTTGGGGGAGGCAATTCCCTTATGAATTCAGCAGTGAAGATTGAGAAAAAGATTAATTTCTGGACCTTAATCAAGCTCAACAATTGCTCTGGCTTCAAAATCTCTTGACGTTTCCAAGAAATAAGAAACAACTTCAGATATATGAACACAGAGTGTATTGATGAGTGAACTGTTAAAGGTCCCAACTGGAAGCCAGCAAGGATATAATTACACAATTTTAAGAGCTTGTGAAAATTAGATTTCCCAACACCATAAAAAACAAAAACATGGTCCCGGAGAAAGGATGAACCATGATGCAAAAACTGGAGATGTGCCATTAAACTGACACAAAAACACAAGGAACTGAATTAAACCACTTGGATTTTTTTCCTCATTAACCTTCGATGTTCATCAACTGAAACTCTCCTCCACTGGAAATAAGTTTGTTTTTCAATAACCATGCCATTAATTAGAAATCCAAGGTTTGGTTGCAACATATGACAGAAAGATGGAATGCAAGACTATTGTGGTTGGGAGAATATGCAATAAGACATTATATTGTGCTGGAGGAAACTGCAGATGCTGGTTTATACCGAAGATAGGCACAAAGTGCTGGATTAACTCAGCTGGTCCGGCAGCATTCTCTGGAGAAAAAGGTTGGATGATGTTTTGTTTATGAATCCTTCTTCAGACTGAAAATAGAGTGGGGAAACTCTAGGTAGGAAAAGGCCAGAACAAATCAGGGCCATCAACAGATGACCAAGGAGTAGAACCCAAAATGGGCCATTGTTGGCTGGGGAAGAGATGATAACGTCCATAGTGTTACACCCTGCTTCTTTTTATACCCCAACTCTCCTGCTTTCCAAGCTTGCTTCCATGTAATTTGTACGGCAGCTTTTTTGAGCAGAAGTTTTCTACGGCTGAATACCTTCATGCCATCTTGTTACAAGTGCTGACATACATCGGTCAAAGACCAAATCAGGTTTTGACCCAGAAGTCAGAAGCCAAGACCCAGTCTACACAGGACATGACAATTTCAACAAGGTGTACAGTATCCGTGAGACCACAGAGAAAAATAAAATCCAGGTATGAAGGAAAAATGGCCTGGAGTGAAGTTATCCAAAGATGCCCTGAAATATGTTACATTTGTGGACCTCTAGTCAAAATTTATTTAGCAGCTGTACATTAGTTGATTAGGTCAAAGTGAACATTCTAATAAACAATCTTGAACTGGTATTTTGACCTTCCTTAAATATATATGCAAATCCTAAGAAAACAATAAAGCTTGGACTAGCTTGTCTCCCACTGTAAACATTCTGCAGTTGCGTATGCTCGGATAACTGCAAAGTCTGGAGGTACAACATCAAGCCTTTATTACTGTTGACACATGAATTTCATTTAGATGTAATCGTGGCAACTCGAGAGCTTTAAATAAACAATTTATATTAAGACCTGGGGTAATGGGCTGATGTCACGCTCTTACTTTCCAGATGTGCTGTTTGCAATCTCATCCGCCAACTCGTCACGTTCCTGTTCTGCATGGCGACGCGTTCGCTCCGAAGCTGCCAACTCCTGTAAAATTGTGCAAAGTTCAGTTCCAGTTCCAATGATACAGGTCCATCATTGCACTGAAGAACAAACTTAGAAACAGTTCTGCAAGCTTCAGCTACATTAGTCTCATCATATGGCAGCCCGATTAAAAAGCAACCAATTCTTTAGTGTGAATCAATGTTAATTAATTTCCTCAAATATACATCAAGTTTTACGACCATTAACCTGCGCTATGTTTTAAGGAGATCAACAGACAATAGGTGCAGGAGTAGGCTATTTGGCCCTTTGAGCCAGCACCGTCATTCAATGTGATCATGGCTGATCGTCCCCAATCAGTTCCTGCCTTCTCCCCATATCCCCCGATTCTGCTATCTTTAAGAGCCCTATCTAGCTCTCTCTTGAAAGCATCCAGAGATCCTGCCTCCACCGCCTTCTGAGGCAGGGAATTCCACAGACTCACCACTCTGAGAAAAAGTGTTTCATCATCTCCGTTCTAAATGGCCTACTCCTTACTCTCAAACTGTGGCCCCCGGTTCTGGAAACTGTGCCCGATCTTTAATCTGGCTCCATCCATAGAACTTAGTACAGCACAGGAATAGGCCCTTTGACCCACAATGTCCATACCAAACATATCAGGTGAAGCCAATACCAAAAATGTCAGGTGAAGCTAATCTCCTCTGTCTGCACGTGATCCATATTCTTCCATCCCATGCATAATTAAAAAACCTAACTATCCTAACTAAAAAATTCAAAGGCAGACTGTTGCATTTGCCTCCAGTACCATCTCTAGCAGCGTGTTCCAGACACCTGCCATTGTGTAAAGAAAACCTTGAATTTTGCCCCTTGCACCTTACAGCCACATTGTGTATATGACATTTCCACCCTGGAAATTTAGTTCGTCTCGTTTGACTCCATGAATCGTGCACCCTTGTGGGTGCTCTTCCATACCACACATTTAGATGCAAATAGATTTAAGATTTATTGCATTAAATAGATCTATTAAGAGTTTTATTCACACTCAAAATTGTAGAAAAGCTCCGATACACTCGTGTTGATGACTATACGCTCACTGTGCCAAAGTATATTGTATATTCCAAGCTAAGAACAAACTATAGATATTGTGTTGCAATTTGTAAATAGTCAAGCATTGATCAGGATGCTAGAATAGCTGTTAACTTCAATCATCCTGATCAGTTATCAGTCACTGATCCGAGCAAGAGCTTGGCAAACTGTTTCTAAGGGCAGGGATTTTGGTACAGTATTACTGTTGTGTAAAATCTTAAAAGGGACATTACTGCAGAATCACCACCGATTTTCCGGCAACTGATGGTCACGCACCTCCTTTAATCGGGAAAAAAAATTACAAGAGTGCACTTGAAATCCTTCCGGATGTGCCCATGAAAATGTGGCGCCTAGGCCGGGTGAGGCAACCAACCTCATCCTCATCGGGACTTCCGCAGGCGATCGGCTGGTAGAATTTGCCCACTGTAGCCAGGGCTCTGGAACTCTGGCTTGGCTGGAGCCAGCAGATCCGTTCCCATTGCCAACTTCTAAGGCCGACTGCGGGACAATACCTCTGCCCCCCCCCCCCCCCCCCCCCCCCCCCCCCCCCCCCCCCCCCCCCCCCCCCCCCCTAGCTATGCAAAACAGATAATACAGCAAGGCTCTGGAACCAAAGGTGCCGGAAAATCAGCTATGGACCTGTATATCTATAGACCACAATTTGGTCAGCTACAGTGCAATATGGTTTGCTGTTTAGAAGCCCATCATTATACAAATGGTCTCAATTCCCCATTGAAGACAGTTGTAGATTACATACAAAATATTGCACAGTTGGGTAAATTAGATGCTTGTCCATCAACTAAATCAGCAAACCCCCTCCAATTCCGATTACAAGGTTGCACTATATGTCAATCTCTTTATTCAAGCTTACTTTATCTGTACAGATAAGCATGAGATTGTGTGCACAAATACACTGGCCCTTAGGCTGGCCAGTGTCCAAATGCCTCGGTGACTGAAGCAGTGGTGCCAGGGATCAACAGACCTCATGAAGCTGCAAGATTTCTGCCTCCAGACTCTTCAGCTTCTTTTCATTCTCCTTCGACTGAGCGAAGATCTCATCTCTGGAAACACGAGCCTCTTCCAGCTCACGTTGGTAGTCCTTCATCTGTGCCTGCAAAAAAGGTTTGAGAATTTTGATTGAAAAATTGAGGCCTTTCAGCCCTCCGAATCACATGGACTGTCTATCGTCCGTTCACACTCGATCCACGTTATCCCACTTCCACACCAGAGGCAATTTACAGAGACCAATTAACCTACAAACCCATATGCCCACGGAACTTGCAGGAAACTGGAGCATCCAGGGAAACATTGCAGTCACAGGGTGAAAAGTGCAAACTCCACAGAGAGCACCCAAGGTCAGGATTGAACTACCCTCGAGCTGTGCTCCACCAGTGTGCCACTGTGCTGCCTGTTTTTGTCTATTTTGTTTACATTGCCCTTCAATCTCATAAGGCAACAAATCATGCTTTGTGCAAACTTAATGTAATTTAACGTTGCTAACTACACAATCATTCATTTAAAATGCAACTACTGCATATTGAGGTTCTTTAACTTAAGAACCTAGATCTTTGTACAAGCAAACTGTAATTGTGAAATTTTCAAATGATTTACCTGAAGTCTACGGAGTTGTTTAATTGCCTCATCACGACTTTTATTCGATGCCTCAATTTGTGCTTCCAGGTCTTTAAGGTCCATCTCCAGCTTCTTCCTCATGGCGACTGCTTGTGCACGCTGCTTCCGTTCATCTTCCAGCTCAGCTTCAAGCTCACGAACCTGTGGTGTGAAGCAACAATCACTGAACTGCAAACCCCTCACTCATCCAAACACCACTAAATCCAAGTTCAACTGTGTAGTTAAAAAGCGTCTATTAACTTCAGATCTAACGCTGCTTATCCTAATTCTACTTATTTAAATGCTTTAAATTTAATCGGCAAAGCTACACTGTTGCTCATATGCTCATTATTACAACTCGGTCCTATTTAGCTGCATACACAAGGTTCTAAACTGCAGTGAATTTTGCCCTCAAATAGTCTCCAACATTACTAGGAGGTTGTGAATGGTGAACGAGGATGAGTAAAGGTAAATTTATCATTGGCGCCCACCGGTAGTCAGGGAGGTTGGAACATTACTAAAGGTCCACCTCGGATTTTCCAGCAACTGATGGTCCTGCACCTCCTTTAATCGGGACAAGATTACGAGAGTGCACTTGAAGTGTCTCCCCTGGAAGTCCCCCCAAAAATGTGGCACCTCGGCCGGTTGACGTGCGCGTCCTCGACTTCATCGTGACTTCCTTGGTCGATCGGTGGGCTGAATTTGCCCCATGGCCATGGCACTCCGGGCCAGTTGCAGCTGGCAAATCTCATAGCCGACTTCCAAGGCCAACCTTACAGGGATCTCTGCCCGTCTCCTCACACCCCCCTCCCCACCCTGAAGTCATGACCTCCATTTGTCCAGCAAAACAGATAATTACCTCTAGCAGTTGGTTGGAAGCTCTGTCTTTACAAGGCCATACATGAATGAAAGGGTGAACGAGAATCTGGTGTAACCAAGTTGCAGGTCAGTTTGCCGCTATTCAGATTAGCTTGATATCATGGCAGGGTGCCCACTAGAATGACTGCAGCTATTCTATAACTTAATTCAGAATTTTGGCATGGGAACAATGAGACAGCACTACAAACTATTTAGAGACACAAAGAACTGCAGAAACTGGAAACTTAAGCAAAACAAAAAGTGTTGGAGGAACTCTGCTAGTCAGGCAGCAATGGTGGTGAGAATGAATAAACAACCTTTTGGGATAATACTGTTCTTTAGACTGTCCACTCCCACACCAGATGCTGCCTGGCCAGCATTCTTTGGCTTCTATTTACTTTCATGGTCAGTTTATTGGCACATGTACCAATTAAGGTTAAGTGAAATTTGATTTACCATACAGCCATACTAAAAAGCAACAAGACACACAACTACATAAAAGTTAACATAAACATCCACCACAGCAGATTCCCCACATTCCTCACTGTGATGGAAGGCAATAAGGTTCAATCTTCTTCCTCTTTATTCTATCGCAGTCGAAGCCCCTGATGTCCGGTGTCTAACCAGAGATCGTGGGCTCCGCGTTGTTAAAGTCCCGCCGGCACCCACGGTTGGAGCCCCAAAGATGACCCGACAGGGATCGCAAACTCCGTGATGGTAGGTCCGCAGGCTCCCGCGATGGAGCTCCCGGTCGATCTCCAGCAAAGGCTGCCAACTCCACAATGTTGGGCCGCAGTGCGGACGGTGATACGATTCGGAAAAATATCGCATCTCCGTCGAGGTAAGAGATTAGAAAAAGTTTCCCCCAACTCCTCCCTTCCCCCCTCCCCCACATAAAACAGCTAAAGAACACTAATAAAACATACATTTAATATACAAAGCAGACGCAAGGAAGGAAAGGACAGACAGACTGTTGGAGAGGCAGCAATTGCTGGCGCCATCCGGTTGGTTTAAGTCATTTGAATTTCACTGTATCTTAATTGGTTCATGTGACAATAAACTGACCTTGAAACCTTGAACTTGAACAAAATTACTTTCTTTGGGAAAAGGATATTGATGAGAAATTATAATTTGTTGAAGGATTTACCTGCTTAACCAACATTCTCTTCTTCTCTTCATTCTGCTCATCTCTGGCCTGCAGGTCGCGGTCAAACTGGGCCTTCATGGCCTGCATGTTGACCTCCAAACGAAGCTTGGCATCTTCTGTGGCCTGCAGCTCATCCTCTAGCTCCTCAAGCTGGGTCCTCATCTCGTCCACCTGTTGTTCCAAGGCCCGCTTGGATTTCTCAAGTTCGTGCACCTTCCCAAATGCAAAAACAAGATCACTCAGGTACAGCTATTTATTGATCGACTCCCCATCTCCTCCAGGGTGATATTGTTATGTGAGTAATGGGAAACATCAGTTTACAGTGTGCCAACTAGACATCTCCAAACACAAAGGGTTCACCTTCCCTTCCTATTCACCAAGATATTACATACCATCGAACAATGCACTTGTAACACAATGACATTAAATTGCCTTGAAAGATAGTTTACACAACCTTGCCTCTAAATATACAAAGTGACACATGAATAGGAGAACATCCAAAACATTTTCCAGCTGAAAGTATATTGATATCTAAAAATATTTTTCAGGCCCCAACTTTACAGATATCTTAAAATTAAAAATTGCATTTCAACTCTATCCATGGCTTAAATGGGAAGTTTTTTCCTCATAGTCCCACTAGCAGTTCTAACTTCAGGCAAGGCTAAATTTACAGATTAAAAGTTCATTGCAAGAAACCCAAATTGTAATCAGAAGTAACTCCTGAAATAACCAGGGTGCCAAGGGAAAATATAAGAATAAAAACCCAACTAACTGTTACTTTTAAAATTAAGGAACACTATTTAAAAAAAAACAACAACTTTTCAGTAAGCTGGCAAGGACAAAAATTGTAGAAATTTTGAACCAATCCTGCACCCACTTTGCTAGCGCTACAATATATATATATTAAATATTGATGCCCATGTCTGAAAATTTGAGATCAGACTATTTTTAAAACATTGAAAGTGACAAGTTAACTCCAAATCCAAAAACTATTTTAACTAACCATATAGTGACTGCTAGGTTCCATCAAGCTTCAGGTAAAGCCCAATGGCAGATGAGCAGGTGTAACAACAAATCTCACTGATATCAAAAGGCACAAGAAAATTATGACACTCGGCCCATTGAGTCTGCTTTGCCATTTGATCATTGTTGATCTATTATTTAATGCCATTCTCCTGCCTTCTCCCCGTAACCTTTGTATCCTTACTAATCAAGAACCTATCAATCTCTGCTTTAAAAACAATCAATGACTTGGTCTCCACCACCGTCTGTCGCAATGAATTCCACAGATTTATCACCCTCTGGCTAAAGAAATTCAACCTCATCTCCACTCTAAATGAGATAATGTGTGTTTGTGACAGGAAAGCCTCGATGTGCAATCCAATAGGGATATAAAAAGCTCAACTATTGGCGAATGTACTCCAAGCTATTCAGGAAGGCTATTTTGAAGTATCAAACATTTTTAGTTGTACATTGTTCTGCGGTTCTTTGAATTAACTTACGTTCTTGCCCACATCATCCTTGGAGCTCATCAGGTCCTCCATTTCAGTGCGGAGTTGCTTGTTGTGTCTCTCCAGCTCTTCTTTAGCTTCAAGAGCCTCGTCCAGCGCTCTGGTCAACAGCAGCGTTTTTGTCTCCTTTTCTCTGGCTTCTGCCTCAGCTCTATCCCTTTCCTCAGCATAGCGAGCAGAAATGTTCTTTTCCTCAGCCAGCATCTGATCAAAGCAAAGTTCATTTTAAATAATGAAACTTTTAAATTCATATAAATCTATAACATTTAGAGTAATGAACTATAGCATCTTTTAGGATTCTTTAAAGTGCTTATTTCAAACCAGACTGTTTTAATCCTCCACTTTTTTAGTATTTTCAACTGAGCTGTGATGTAGACGTCAAGAACAGAATAGCCATCAAGTGACATAGTCTGCTCAAGTCTCCAAGAGCTATATTTAACTTGAGTCTCTTGACTACGATTGTACGGGTGTAAAATTGCTGAATGTTAATAATTTGGGGGTTGAAAAACCTACTTGATTGAGGCTCACTTTAGTCAACCAGAACAATGAAATCCACGGCAACCCATGCAGGATGGCGATGGAACATGCCATCTTGTGTTGATCCCAAAAGACCCATCATCAAATACAATTGTTTAAATTAAAACAAATTATATTGCAGATAGGACGGCAGTGACACAGCTGGTAGAGCTGCTGCCTCAGCCCCAATGACCCGGGTTCGATTCTGATCTTGGGTGCTGTCAGTACGGAGTTTTCACATTCTCTGTGTGTCTGCGTGAGTTTCCTCCTGGTGCTCCGGTTTTCTCACACATCCCAAAGACATGTTGGGTTGTAGGTTCATTGGTCTTTGTACATTACCCCTAGTGTGTAGAGGGTGGATGAGAAAGTGGAATAACAGAACTAGAGTGAACGAGTGATCGATAGTCGCATGGACTTGGTGGTGGGCCAAAGAGCCTTTCCTTGTTGCATCTCCCTTAACATTTAGAAATCAGTATTTCCAGCTGAAATACAATGCTGAAAACCACATTCTGCACTTTGGTATTTTTCTCTTTGCTCTACCTGTTGTGTTTGGCTGGTTGTATTCATATACAGTATTATCCGATTTCATTGGATTGCACACAAACAAGATTTTCCATTATCCCCAACACACGTGACAATAATAAACCAATATCAATAGTACCTGATCAAATTTCTTCTGTTTTTTCTCAAGATTGGAGACAATTTGACGTTGGTGGTCAAGGTCCACCAACAGATCATCAAGCTCCTGTTGAAGACGGTTTTTGGTTTTCTCCATTTTATCAAAGGCCACTGTTTTCTCTTCAAAGCGTTGAGTGAGCGCCTCCACATCTTTCAGAAGTTTTCTCTTGGCCTCTTCCAGGCCATCTATTGTCGTCACATCTTCATCCACTTTCTTCTTTGCGTCAGTCAGCTAAATTAAGAGGTTAAGATCAGAAATTGCACCAGCCCACAATCCGGAATTCAAAGAAATACATTTTTCAAAGGATCACGTCATGATTTTTTGTCTCTTAAATTGCAAAAACATGTTAAATACTTCAAAAAGGTTATTTTGTTTGAAAGTTGCATTTGCAGCATTACTTTGCAAAAAGTTTAGCAATATTTCCGCAAGAAAAACAGGTAAAAGATTAAAAATCTTTACAGTCTGAATTAAAAACAATTTGCAGTCTGATACTTTGCAGAGTATTTAAAGTTCAAAAGATTGTCTGCCAATATTTTATTATTTTTAAATGATTTGTTTTTTAAGTCTTGAAAATTGGTGTTGTACTTGCATCAAAGTTGTTTAGGATCAGTACAATTTCTTTACAGGCAAAGTCATTTATACATGGAACAGTGTAACACAGGAACAGGCCCTCTGGCCCACAATATCTGTGCCGAACATGATGCCAAGTTTAAACTAATCTCCTCTGCCTGCACACAATCCATATCTCTCCATTCTCTGCTTATCCATGTGCCTATCTAAAATCCTCTTAAGTGCCACTATTGTATCTACCTCCACCCCCACCCTGGCAGTGTGTTCCAAGCACTCACCACCCTAATAGAAAAATGCCCCACTCACCACCCTAATTTAAAAAAAATCTCCTTTAAACCTTGTCCCTCCCACCTTAAAGCTATGCCGTCTAGTGTTTGCCATTTACACGCTGTGCAGCACAGTGGCCAGTGGTAGAGTTACTGACTTACAGCACCAGAGACCTGGGTTCGATCCTACTGTGGGTACCGTCTGTACAGAGTTTGTACGTTCTTCCTGTGACCTGCGTGGGCTTTCTCCGGGATCTCTGGTTTCCTCCCACACTCGAAAGATCTATAGGCGTGTAGGTTAATTGGCTTGGTGTAATTGTAAATAGGTGCTAGTGTGTGAAGGATAGTGTTAGTGTACAGAGATTGCTGGTTGGCGTGAACTCTGTGGGCCGAAGGGCCCATTTCCACGCTGTAATTAAACTAAACTCTGGGAAAAATGGTTTTGATCATCTATCCTATGCATGCCAAAAAAACGAAACTGCCAAGGACCAGTTACCACAGGAACAGTTGTCTTCACATGGTGCAACAAATACCTGAATTTGGAGAATGGCCAACTGCTTCTCAAGACTCTTCTTCAATTCCTCATCTTCCTCCTGCTGCTCTTGGAGATTGTTCTTCTCTTCTTCCAGTTGACGAATGCGACTGCTGAGGTTCAATTTTTGCCGTGTCTCCTCTTGCAGCAGCTCCTATTACATGCGAATGCAAACAGAGTGGATCATCATATTGATAAATCGGAGCAATCATTTATATTTAATATAACGCTATTGGTACAAAAACTAAAAGTTGTGGCAGGCTTAGCCAAATTAAAAAACCTTCTTTTTTTTTCCCCATCCACTATGACTCTAACCCTCACACTTTAGAAGTTATCAGTTTTTTAGGACAGATTGATATCTCACCAAGAGCCAATACCTATAAATTGGGAACAAGCTACACATGGCCACCTTCTCCCCAAAATACAAGTACAAGGCTGTGATTGTATGGTGTGGTTAATAGGTCATTCAATAGCAGTCGATACCTGGGCACAACCTTTTCCATAATTGGCTGAGTTCAAAGTGATCAGACGTTAGTGCTGGAGTAACTCAGCAGGACAGGCAACATCTCTGGAGAACATGGTTTGGTGATATTTTGGGTCAGGATTATTCTTCAGAATCAACTCCATCTGAATAAGAGCCCTGACCCAAAATATCGCCAACCCATGCTCTCGAGAGATGCTGCCTGACCCACTGAGTTACTCTAGTACTGTGCCTTTTCTTTGTAAAGCAGCATTTGAGGTTCCTTGTCTTCATCATAATCAAACTGCTTTTAAAATGGAAAAATAACGTGTCAACCACCTAAATCTCAGCTCTTCCCTGTAGTATTGATATTTGAAGTGGACCATTTCTCTTCCTCCCAAAATAAATTCTGGTGAACACAAAGCTCCCTTAAAAGGTTTGACATTCACGCGTGTCAGTTTGGTTACCTGTGCATCTTGGAGTGCAGATTCCAAATTGGCAGTATCTTTCGTTAGCTTTATTGCTTTCTTCTCAGCTTCCTCGAGAAGTCCAGAGATATTGTCTAATTCATTCTAGTAAAGGAGAGGGCAAATCCACGATGTGTACAAAATAAGTCTCAGATGTTTCTATCATCTCATTTATTACACATACATTCTTGGCATCAATTTCAAATAAAGGGCTGCTCGCGCCTCAACATGCATAATCTGCCCAAGTGCCATCAGGTAACAGGATCAATATATACATTCTGAAAAAAATCATTTTATAAATAAATGAGATAAAATATAAATTTTGAAAGTAGCTGGAAGTGCCAGATATTAACTGCATCTGGAATCAATTTAACTTAGAAACAGAACAGGTTCACATCTAGCATAAACCAAGGTAATCTCTCCATTATAATGCCATTTGCTAATAATTTCCATCTTCCAAGTGATCAATGTGCCAGGATGATAAAATTAATAGACAGCTTTGAAAAAAAATGCTACCAACCAAACAAATTGTTGCAATTGTCATCCCAGAGTTTAAAACGACAAGAAATTCAATTTAAGTTATATTTATTGTACATGATCAACAGTAAAGGTCTGATGTCAAACAAGATTAAACGATGCTCCAAAGCAAAGACCATAAACTACATCGTGGCGTTTAACCGCTGCAAAATATTACTCTCAAATTTCTTACCTGAAGCTTGTGGGACTTATCAAAAAATTCAGATTTTGCCTTTTCACTCTCTACAAACTTGAGCTGCAACTCCTGTACGTGCGATTCAAGCTTCTTCCGTTTATGCTCAGATTCAGCCTTTGCATGCTGCAAGCTCTTTACCTCACCAGCCAACTCCTTGTTATCATTTTCCAAACCCTGTTTGCTCTTTTCCAAGTTGCCCTTGTGCTGTTTATGAAATAGAAGCAATTCACTTGTTAATTACTTGTTAAGTTACTTGTGCAAGTTCTCACCCGTAAGAGTACACTTCTAAAGAACATTCAGTGAGGTTTATTCAAGAAATAATAATTCTGGGCTCCTCTTACAATACAATATATTTATTGTCATTTGAACCTCAAATGAAGTTCAAACAATTTTTTTTTTGCAGTCATACAACAAGAAAAGCGCCAAGACACACAACCAATACAATTTACACAAACATCCATCACAGTGAAACATCCTCACTATGATGGAAGGCAAAGTCTTGTCTCTCCCGTGTTCCATTCTTCTCCCGATGTTAAAGCTCCCAGGGGGCGATGGCAAGTCCCGCGGCCGTTAAAACCGCGCCGGGCGATGTAAGGCCCCGCTCCGGGTCATTTACAAACCCGCAACTCGGGCAGGAGAAACTGCCGTTGCGGGAGCTCCGAAAGGTTGTCTCCCACCAGGGACACCCAAGCTCCCAATGTCATCGTCCACCGGACCTGCGACTGGAGCCTCCGAGCTCCGGAGTCGGGTCGCAGCCTCGCACCACCACAGCTCCCCATGCTCCAAAGCCGCCCAGCCCCACGATGGTAAGTCCGCAGGCTCCGCGACTGGAGCCCCCAGGTCGTTCCAGTTGGAGGCCGCTCCACAGTGCTAGGCCCCAACAACAACGGAGACCCGACAGGGAAGAGATTTAAATGTGTGTCTCTCCCCCCCCCCCCCCCCCCCAAACATATACGCAGCTAAAAACAATATTAAAACCACAACGAACTACACATTCAACAGGACAAAAATAAAAAAGATAGACGGACTGCAGATGTCACTGCAATGTCGGTCGTGAAACCGTGGAAACGGGCCCTTCGGCCCAACAAGTCCACGCCGACCAGCGATCGCCCCATACACACTAGGACAATTAACCTACAAACCCATAGGTCTTTGGAGTGTGGGAGGAAACCGGAGCAGCCAGAGAAAACTCATGCGGTCACAGGGATAGGGTACAAACCCTGTACAGACAGTACCCGTAGTTAAGATCGAAACCCGGGTCTCTGGTGCTGTAAGGCAGCAACTCTACTGCTGCACCACTGTGCCATCCACTATGGCACTCTGCATGTTAGTCAGAGTCAGCAAAGGCTTTCTAACAATTAAGACAAGTCCTAGGGATGCAATTAGTAAATTAAATACTGCAAATTGGCATCTGCCAATATAAATTTGCCAAATGTTTTGTCCCATGCATAGATTCATGATCTAAACCTCTCATTGTCATGATTGCATCCTGTAATTATATTTCAAAATGCACTTTGAGGGAAATTCTGTGGTACTGACCCTCTTGGCTTGTTCAAGCTGTTCTGAGAGCTCCTCCAGGGCAGTACTGTGTCTTTGACGAATATCCTGGATTTGAACTTCATGGGCTTTAGTCTCCTCTTCGATGGCCTTCTTGAGCTCAGCTACCTCCTGCTCACGTTTGGATCTGTCGTTAAGTAACAGGTATGTCAGAATTTTAATCAAAAAATACTGACTTGCTTTATTCATACAGTTATCAGCTTCAGTACAAACTTTATTGTACTCATCTAAGAGCATAGTTAGGAAAACAGCACTTTGCACAGGAAGGTTCCAGGGTTGAAGGGACTCGGGCCACAATGAGATCAGGCTGGACTGGGGCAGTTCCCAATCATACCACTGTTCAGCTTTAATAGACAAAAAGGCCATTTGTATGATGGAACCACACACAGACCTGTGCTCAGAACTGTGAAAGTCCACATGGCCAAGTGGAATAAAGAGCAAGGGAAAATGTCAAATGAAAAACTGCTCAATTATACACGAAAGCACGAAAATTCCCAAAACATTTTTTAGTGGAGGGGCAATGTATCTTTCAAAGAGTCAAACCTAAACTGCAATGGTGTGGAATTTGCAGAATCTATATTTAAGCCACCACTGTAATGCCAATACACAGCAAAACACGGACCTCAGCCTCTAGGATATTCTTGGGACTGAGACTTTGGTTGCATTACAGACTTTTAATTTTTGCAGTATTATGGTTATCTTGTATTATGGTGATTAAAGTTTTGTATTTTTGATTATATATGAATGAATGATTTATGTTAGTCATACATTAAAAAGAACAAAACTTTACAATCTGTGTGAATATGAACCAACATTGTATCCATTTCACACAACGTTCACATAATCAATGACCGAAAAAGGAATAGGCTGAAGCCACAAAGCTTATTTATGCCTATCCTATACAATTTATATCATATATTGTGTAGTTTACTGAATTTATGGGTCTGTTTAGCTGCAGCAAGTAAGAATTTCATTGTTCTGTTGACAGTACATATGACAATTAAATACTCCTGGCTCGGCCTGAGGCAGAGTCCAATGTTACTCCCTCACACTGTGACTGACTGTCCCAGACAACGGAAGGAAGGAAAGGGGAAAACAATGAGAGAGAGAGGGGCAAATGGCAGTGCACATTTGGACCCAGGATGGCAACTGTCAGTGAAAAGGCAGCCGTTTCAACTTCAGTAACTCAGGTTGGACTCTGACCTCCTGTGCTTTGTTGGAGATTACACATCCTCTGTGACTGTATTGGTTTCCCCCAGATGCTCTGGTTATCATCCATATCCCACAGTAGTGCTTCACCAGAGGTTGGAACAGCTTCTTTCCCTCTGTTATCAGGCGTCTGAACAACTCTTCCATAAGCTTGGGTACTGCGACTCATCTTGGAAATTTCTGGAGTGTCTCGACTTGGAACGTCACCCATTTCTTCTCTCCAGATATGCTGCCTGTCCTGCTGAGTTACTCCAGCATTTCATGTCCATCTTTGACTCATCTCTATCCCATTGTGGATATTGGGCTCCGTCTCTGTAACTGGTTCACTACAACGTTGAGAACTATGTGCTGCACTCTGTATCTTTCCCATTGCTCTATCTATTGTACTTCAGTTTGACTTGATTGTATTAGGTGAGAATAGGTGACAGTGAAATGCACTGGAGATGGGGCAGGAGAGGTTGCACTGTCTGCTGGACACTTGGTGAGCAAAATGCCACTTTCTACCTTGTAATGAAAATGAGAAACTATAGGCAAAATGGTGAATGTGGAGACGTAGAGGGAATATGTAGCAAAGAACAGCAAATGCTGGTTTAAACCGAAGAGACACAAAAAGCTGGAGTAACTGACTGACTTGAGTCTGAAGAAGGGTCTCGACCTGATACGTCACCCATTCCTTCTCTCCAGAGATGCTGCCTGTCCCGCTGAGTTATTCCGGCATTTTGTGTCTATCTCCAAGGGAATAAAATGATTGTTCCCTCGGTGACTGCTGTTAATAGCGGCTTCCAGGGCCATATGTTGGGCTACCTTTCTTATGGCCTGGGGAGGACAGGACTGTGAGGCAACCCAGCTTCTTGCTCAATGTTGAACGCTTGCCCACTTAACTCCATGGTCCTCATGAAGAATGGTGGCCATCTGCTAAAGTTTCAGTATTAGCCAGGAGGTGAAGGTACAAAATGGTTTCAAGTGCGTGAAGCAGAGGCTGCTTCATCCAATAAATATCCCTGACTTTTGAAAACTACAGCTATTATCATCCACATTAGTTTTCCCTCAAAAAGAAAGTGCTGGAGTAACACAGCGAGTCAGGTAGCATTTTTGGAGCACATGGATAGGTCAAGGTATCCATGAGGATTTGTAGACTTCCCCCTCAAGGTATGCCTAAGAAATCTCCTCTCACCCTACTTGGAATAAATGTTCCTCCTCCCAAACCAGCATCTGCAATTCCTCATTTTTAAACTTAGTTTTTCTCAATTTTGTGCCTTGCGCCTCTTAATTGCAACTGGGAATGTCTCAATGATGTAAATTAAGTCAAGAATTTTGCCAACTGTATTTCAGAAATTTCAGTCATTTTACTGCAATATTTTCTAATGTAGCATACAAATTCATTTTATTACACACATTTAATTCACACAATGGCCATATGGGGCCAAGTGCTTCATAAACAAATAGTACTTTATCAAAACAGCTGAAGAAATAGCATTTCAAAACGCTGTAAAAACCAAGTGGTGTAAATGAGCAAGTCTCAAATGATCATAGCTTCAGTACAAGAACTTTACCTCAGTTCTTGCTGAGCTGCTGTGGTATCCAAAGTATCCTCCAGTTCAGTCTTCAAAGCTTCGAGCTCTTCACTTAGGTCTCTCTTCTGCTTATCTGCCTTGTTGCGGGCGCCCTTCTCCGATTCCAGGTCCTCCTGTAGCTCGGAAATCTGAACCTGCAGCTCCCGGATTAGTTTGAGCGCATTATTTTTCTGAACAATTTCTTCATCACCTCTGAAAGAAAGCCACAGATTGAGGAATAACTTTAAGGTGAGGGGGGCGCAAAGTTTAAAGATGTGTGGGGCATATGTTTTTTGTTACACATGGGGTGGTGGATGCCTGGAATACGCTGTCGGGGGTGGTGGTTGAGGAAGACACGTTGGTGGCATTTCAAAGACTTTTTAGATAGGCACATGGATATGCTGGAAATAAAATATGGATTATGCGCAGACTGATAAGAATTGATCTTGGCATCATGTTTGGTATAGACAGTGGGCCGATGGTCATGTTCTTGAGCTGTATTATTCTATGTTCTAACACAACAGCCATCACTCTACACACTTTTGCTAGTTAGCAAATTTTCCATGGACTCGTACTGCCAGGAGTTAAACTCAAAGCCACATCGTTGTTCAAATCAGAATTTTTATTTGCAGAGTTCAACAGGTCACTTCTGTAGATTGCATCCAGGTGCTGTCCAAAATTAAATAGTATTGAATAACACCAACAGAATCAAAGGATGCCCAAACACATCTGAACAGAAATAGGAGCAGGCAGTTTATGCCCTTCAGCTATTGCTCTCTAGGCAAATCTCTGGCCTGTATTCATACAATTGCTTTTATCTCGTTTCCAGGACTACTTCTGATTGTAAAAGAAAATGCTTGAATTCCCAATTTCATTTCCAGAGGTCTGGCTCTAATGTTTAGGTTGTAACTAAAATTCTACACTTCACTTCCAATGGATATACTCCTCTGCACAATGTCCTCCCAAATCATGCAAAACTTTGATCAAGACACCACTTAAATGCATTTTACGCACATTATAAACCTTGGAACTTTTAGTGATCCCTCAGTCTGGATTTTAAAGCTGTTAGAACTAGGCTATGCTCCAAAGACTAATGCTTGTCAAGACTTTCTCTCTGGTCTAATTGACTTTGAATAACTGCATCACTCTCATCTCTTCAATTACAGTATGCGGGACATGAAAGCTTATATTTTGGATTTCGAGCATCTGCAGTATTTTAGTTCTTGGTATTTTAATTACCCACTTAAATTGATTCTCAGTCTACCTCCCTCGTCGCTCCAAAATCCCACGGCTCCTTTGGTCTCCACTGCTTCCTTCATTTCCCATTTACAAACAACTCCAATATCAATGTTGAATGCTTAACTTAACCTCAAAGCATCTTTTGAAGTTCATCCAACAGTTTTCAAATGTGGAATAAACTAATCAGTGAGTGCTAATTAAAAGGGAAGTAACATTCGTGCCACAATTGCTGAACAATAACCACCTACAATAAAAATCCAAGTACGTCTTGACATTCTACAGCAGTAATGATTACTATTATTGGGTGGGGGCTCTTCATGTAGTCATCACACAAATGCAGTGCCTGAAGAATAACTAGTGGTGTGAGACTCATCTCCCGATTTGTTAAAGCTATTTCAACAAATTCCAGGCACTTGTTAGGAGAGTGATGGGTGTCACAAAACCTGCCTGGATGAGAGAAGCTTCAACAGGTACAGCTTCCGCTTTGCCCTTCTTAATTGACTTGATCAAAGCAGCCTACTTGATTCACATCCCATCAACCATCACAAACAGTCACCCTCAACATAGCTTGTGCATATCTACAAAATGTAGTACAGATACACAGAGCATCAACAGCAACTCACAGATCTGTGACTCATTCCTCGAACTTCCAAACTCACTACGTTGCAGCAATTCCTTTATAAGCCAAATTCACCAGACCAAGATGGCAGTTGACCATCACCATGGCAAATGGGAATGAATTATTGTGCCTGCATCACAATAACGAGTACAATTGATGTACAGCTCTCTAACCTGGCCAGGGCAGCCTGTAGCTCCTCTTCTTTCTTCACCAATTGTATCTTCAGTTCCTCGATCTGCTGCTGTAACTCAGCGATTTGGTCTTGTAAATCTGTGGTCTCACCATCCAGTTTTCTCTTTGATTTTTCCAGTTCTTGTCTGGTTTTCTCCTCCTTCTTCAAACGTTCTGCACAATAGGTTTAAGGTGAGGGAGGAACACAGAGTATTATTTTAAACACCAAGGGTGGTGGGTAAATGGAACGAGCTGCCAGAGTAGGTTGTTGAGGCAGGTGCTATTGTTATATTCAAGACATTTGGACAGGAACACGGATAGGATAGATTGAGAGGATTATGGATCAAGCGGGGCAGGTATGACTAGTGTAGATGGGGCATGTTGACTGGCATGGACTAGTTGGGCCGAAGGGTCTGTTTCCACGCTATATGACTGACACAGTAATAGAGCAACAACGGAGAATATTCAGAAATATTTTCTTCTCTCTATGATTTTTCAGCTTTCCAAATTTCATAATAGAATTTCAATCCACTGCTCTCAACCATATTTAATTAAAACATTCAAGCTGCATAGATCACACTTTCACAAAAAACATGCTACTTGGGTAAACACAAAATAACAATGTTGGATTGTATGCAACAGGTGGGGAGGTGTTTGCGAGAAAATATTCAAATTAAATTGGATTTCTACTGGTTTTAGACTTTACTCTAGACTTTAGAGATACAGTGCAGGAACAGGCCTTTCGGCCTAAGTCCGCGCCGACCAGTGATCCCCGCATACTAACACTATCCTTCACACTAGGTTCAATTTACAATATTTTACCGAGGTCAATCGACCTACTAACCCGAGACAGACACAAAAAACTGGAGTAACTCAACGGGTCAAAATGCCATCAGTCCCACTGAGTTACTCCAGCTTTTTATGTCTATCTTCGGTATAAATCAGCGCCTGCAGTTCCTTCCTACACAACCTACAAACCTGTATGTCTGTGTGGGGTGGGTGGAAACCGGAGCACCCGGAGAAAACGCATGGGGTCACAGAATGTACAAACTCCATACAGACAGTACTCGTGGTCAAGGTCATACCAGTGTCTAAGGCGCTGCAAAGCAGCAACTCTACCGCTGTTTCTACTATCCAACTTCCTCCGTTGGAAGTTGCCACATGCTGGGATCCATTTCAAGGGAGGAATCTGCAGTGGCAAGTAACCTGCCAGATTTACAGGTAAATGGAGACGTGCACAAAACAATTACAGTTTTGAACTAGGCCTTAAGCAGAGCCAGGAGGGAACACCTCGGCAAAAGGTCTGTAAGAACTTTACCATTACCAGTGAATGCAACAGCTAAGAAAAGACTCCAACAAATAACCAAAGTGAATCAAAAAGCGGTGTCATTTTAAACAGCCATTCATTACCTAGTTTGAAGGAACAACTATTTTCTCTCATTAAGAGGATGTGCCCGAATCCAACTGACCTCGGGAAAATCCTAGATCGCCACCCTAAGATGGCAGCTTACCTTCACCATCTCAAGGGCAAATAGGAATGGATCTTTAATAGATCAAAGTGCTGGAGCAACTCAGCGGTCCAGGCAGCATCTATGGAGAATATGGATTGGTGATATTTTAGCTCGGGACCCCCCTTCAGAATCATATTCGTTGCCTGAAGAAGGGTCCCAACCTGAAACGTTACCAATCCATGTTCTCCACAGATGCTGGCCCTACCTGCTGAGTTATTCCAGCTGTTTGTGTCTTTTTCTGAACCAGCATCTGCAGTTCCTATGTCTACAGTGTTCATTAGTGACAGCTGCATCTTTGTCACATAACAATAATAATTGATATTGAGCTTTGACCTGGCCAGACCACCTTAACCTACTCATAGCCACCTGAGGCACTGGCTTGCAGTTAAGAGCTGATTACATTGCTGTCTGTGTTGTTTTGTATCGGGCAGTTGAGATTGACAGGTTTACCCGATTGTTTCATGATCAATTGTTAGCTTTATTTCCGAAAACCTGCTTTATTTTCCACTTGATAAGCTGAAATTGGAAGCTTTTAAACTTGTCTCCCCTAATCAGGCAGTAGTGGTGGAGCGGGAGAGTTGCGGTCTCAGTGCCAGAGACCCAGGTTTGATCATGACAGCGGGTGCTCTCTGTACGGAGTTTATACGTTCTCCCTGTGACCATGTAGGTTTTTTCAGGATGATCCCGTTTCCTCCAGACGTACAGATTTGCACATTCATTGGCTTTGGAAAATATTGTCAATTGTCTGCAGTGTGCAGGATAATGCTTGAGTACAGGGTGATCGCCGGTTAGAGGGGACTTGGTGGGCCGAAGGGCCTGTTTCCACACTGCATCTAAAGTCTAAATCATAAAGCTCTGGTCTCTGGAATACTAGTCCAGGAACATTCAATGTCATTATTTATCTTCACGGACCTGATGGATCGCATTTGAAATAGTAACATATTTCTGTTTAAATTGTATTTTTATTTATCAGAAGTCCACATTTCAATCATTTCATCAAATACATTCAGTTCGTGTTGGGAACTTGTGCGTCAAAGCTGCAAATAAAGCTCATCCCTCATGGAACTGATTATAATGGTAGCGTGTAAGCAAAGGCTTCTAACCATTGGCACTTTACCTTCTAGGTCTGTAATCATCATTTCCTGCTTGTTCTTGACTTTACTCAGATTCTTTGCCTTTTCCTCCTCCTCTGCCAGTTGCGAAGCAAACTCAGAAAGCCGGTCTTCATACAGTTTTTTCTCCTATCACATTAAAAGCATGTTTTAAATTAACCACTAGTTCATTTAATAGGTTAGCGTCTTCCAAAACTAAATCACTTTCCCAGCAACTAAAGCTGTTCAGGAAAGCATTGTGCAAGATTCAAATCATGAATGACCCAACTTAAAAGAAACCACGCAATCTATATCAACATGAAGGTGCATTCTTTAATATGATTCCCAGTTGACCATGTGTTTAGCTCCCATTTAAGATACAAGTTTCAAGAGTCAGAGTTTAGGAGGGGATCGATCAGCTGATTGAATGGTGCCAGAACCACCACCTTGCTCTCACCATTACTAAGGCCAAGAAGCTAACTGTTGACTTTAAAAGAGGGCTGAGGATCCATGAGCCTCTTTATTGACAAGAGGTGGTATAGAGTCAATTACTTCAAAATCCTGGGTCTGCATATCTCTGAAGATCTAAGGTAGATACAAAATGCTGGAGTAACTCAGCGGGACAGGCAGCATCTCTGGAGAGAAGGAATGGGTGACGGTTCGGGTCGAGACCCTTCTTCCGACTCTATGGCCACGTCTTAACCCAGAACCGTTACTAAATCCTCCTCTGAAGATCTATCCTGGACCCTGCACATTGATGCAATTATAAAGAACGCCCATCGACACCTCTACTTTCTTAGAAGACTGATGCGAATCAGTGTTTTGATGAATACTCTCAAAATTGTACAGGTGTAGAGACCATATTATGGTTGCATCATGACCTGTTTCAGCAACTCAAACCCCCAGGAATAGATTACAACAAGTCGTGGGCATTGCCCGGTCCTTCACAGGTACTGAACTCCCCACCAAAGGGCCCCACAGGAGTCGTTGCCTCCACAAAGGCAGCCAGCATCATCAAGGACCCACACCATCCTGGGCATGCTCTCTTTTCACTCCTGCCATCGGGAAGGTGATTTAGGAGTCTGAAAACTGACCACCAGGTTCAAGAACAGCTTCTTCCCAATAACCGTTAATCTATTGAACACCACAAACACCAACTAAATTTTGAACTATGGACCGCCTTGGCTGTGGTAGGGACTTCAGGGTTTAGTCTTGCTTTGCTAAAATATTGTCTTTTAAATTTTTTTTTTTTGGTTTATTATGTTTACAGACCAGTTATGCTGCTGCAAGAAAGTATTTTGCTATTCTGTTTCAGTATATAGGACATTTAAACGCATTCGATTCTTGAAGTTCTAACAGCTGGACATCACGTGTAAAAAGACAATTTAGGGAAGGAATTGTTGGCCATTCCTCAGTTCTCTCCTCCCACACCCCGGATACAACGTGGAAAATAAATCAGCCTTTATTTTGGCAAGGGGTTAAATCAAGGGTGAAATGAATAGTAAAAACAAATTATTAAACTATTTGAAATCTGAAATAAAAAAAATCAAATACAGTTCTACTGACAATATTTTCTTCAAAGATTGAACGTGCAACGGTCACCAACTACATTTTTCTGTAATGGCCATTAAAACAGTTCTCCTGCAGTGGAACTCACTTTTGTTAATTTAGAATTCTGGTCTTCCAACATCAAGATTTCTTCTTCCACTTTCTTGATTTTAGCCTCTGCTGTGACTTTCTCAAGCTGAAGCTTCTGCCGAGCTCCTTCCTCTTCATCGAGTTGTTCTTCTAGATCCTGGTAAGAAAACATTATTAAATTACTTCTGGTTTGTGCACGCGAGTTAGAACCCCAATATCTCAGCAATTTGAAGACAGCCACTGTACCTGGCAAGTAAACACACACACACACGGGCATGTTTGAGAATTATTCAAAAGAGATACTTCGAGACGTTTTTTTCTTCTCTAAATTATTCGTAAAAGACTTGGCAGATGTCAAGTGGGGCAAAATAACAGTTGGCAAGAAGGATTGCGCAGGGGGAAATAACTGAACTTTAAAGCATCAAATGTTACACTTCAATGTTTAAAATATTTCTTTACAGATGCAGTGCAAATTATTTCTGTAATTTCAGGATTTAAATAATCAATAATGGCCAAAACTACATGTACAGGTAAAATTACCCATCCTCAAATAATTAGAAGCCTCGCGTCGAATCTAGACAAAAATACAGACTTTACTCATATACCAGAAAATGGCAATGGCCAGTATCCATCCATCCTTGTACAATCACGTTCAAAATAAAAATTAGTCAAAGTTATCAACTGTGCATGCACCTGAATATGTTGTTGCATTTTCTTCTTTTCATTCTGCATTTGCTGGTTTCGTTCCTCCTCTTCCTCCACTCTCGCTTCCAAATCGTGCAAGATTTCCTCCAGTTCCTGCTTTTTATTGGCCAGACGGACTCGCATTTCCTCTGCTTCTACAAAGAGCTCAGTCTCAGCTTGCAGCTGTTCAGCCAGAATATTCTTCTCTTCAATTATCTAGGTGGAGCATTCATCACATTGCATTACTGATTTGCTGAACAACGAGTTACACAAACAAAACCCATTCAGAACTAGATGACCAGCACGTGAAAATACATCTCAGCATCGGAGCTTCTGTCGAACCAATATGACCGAGAAAGTCTTCTACAGCTGTAGGCAACACTTGAGAACAGCGACAAAATACTGGAGTGCCTCAGGAGGTCAGGCTGCATCTCTGGAGAACATGAATAAGCAACATTTTGCATTGGGACCCTTCTTCAATTCCCGTAACAAAATGTTGTCCATTAATCTTCTCCGGAGATGTTGCCGGACCCATTGAGTTACTGCAGCATCTGCAGTTCTGTCTATTTGAGAAGTGGTTTTTTACAGTTCTATCCCCAAGTCAAAATTTACAAACATAAATTTCCAGCATTTAATGAAATTCACATCATACAGTGCATTCAGAAAGTATTCAGACCCCTTCACTTTTTCCACATTTTGTTACCTTACAGCCTTATTCTAAAATGGATTAAATTCATTTTTATCATCATCAATCTACACACAATACCCCATAATAGCAAAAACAGGTTTAGAAAATTTTGCAAAGTAATTAAAAAGAAATAACTGAAATATCATATTTACATAAGCATTCAGACCCTTTACTCAGTACTTTGTTGAGGCACCTTTGGCAGCGATTACAGCCTCAAATCTTCTTGATGCTACAAGTTTGGCACACCTGTATTTGGGTCATTTCTCCCATTCTTCTCTGCAGATCCTCTCAAGCTCCGTCAGGTTGGATGGGGAGTGTTGATGCACAGCTATTTTCAGGTCCCTCCAGAGATGTTCGATCGGGTACAAGTCCGGGCTCTAGCTGGGCCACTCAAGGACATTCAGACTTGTCACAAAGCCACTCCTATGTTGTCTTGGCTGTGTGCTTGGGGTCATTGTCCTGTTGGAAGGTGAACCTCCGCCCTAGTCTGAGATCCAGATCGCTCTGGAGCAGCTTTTCACCAAGGATCTCTCTGTACTTTGCTCCGTTCATCTTTCCCTCGATCCTGACTAGCCTCCCAGTTCCTGCCACTGAAAAACATCCCCACAGCATGATGCTGCCACCACCCTGCTTCACCGTGATAAGCGGTGCCTGGTTTCTTCCAGACATTCAAAGAGTTCAATCTTGGTTTCATCAGACCAGAGAATCTTGTTTCTCATGGTCTGAGAGTCCTTTAGGTGCCTTTTGGAAAACTCCAAGCGGGCTGTCATGTGCCTTTTACTGAGGAGTGGCTTCCGTCTGGCCATTCTGCCATAAAGGCCTGATTGGTGGAGTGCTGCAGATATAGTTGTCCTTCTGGAAGGTTCTCCCATCTCCACAGAGGAGTGATCATCGGGTTCTTGGTCACTTCCCTGACCAAGGCCCTTCTCCCCCGATTGCTCAGTTTGGCCGGGCGGCCAGCTCCATGAAGAGTCCTGGTGGTTCCAAAGTTCTTCCATTTAAGAATGACGGAGGCCACTGTGCTCTTCGGGACCTGCAATGCTGCAGAAATTGTTTTATACCCTTCCCCAGATCTGTGTCTCGACACAATCCTGTCTCGGAGGTCTCTGGACAATTCCTTCGTCATCATGGCTTGGTTTTAGTTCTGACATGCACTGGCCAACTGTGGTACCTTAAATAGACAGGTATGTGCCTTTCCAAATCATGTCCAATCAATTTAATTTACCACTGGTGGACTCCAATCAAGTTGTAGAAATATCTCAAGGATAATCAATGGAAACAGGATGCACCAAAGCTCAATTTTGAGTGTCACAGCAAAGGGTCGGAATACTTAGGTAAATGTGATATTTCAGTTATTTATTTTTAATTACTTTGCAAACATTTCTAAACACCTGTTTTCGCTTCGTCATTCTGGAATATTGTGTGTAGATTGATGATTAAAACAATAAAAAAATGAATCCATTTTAAAATAAGGCTGTAACATAACAAAATGTGGAAAAAGTGATGGGGTCTGAATACTTTCTGAATGTACTGTATATGCATTGACATGAAGCACATAACTCATTATATTTGTTTCTAAACCCAAGCAAAGAATGATCAAATATTAGCTTCATGGAAGGACCCATCTCTCCCCAGCCCTCACCTTAACTTTGACTCGGCTAATAGAAAAGGTTTCAATTCCACCATTTTCTCTTTCAGGTGTTATATTTTCCCACCACATCAAAACGATTTCACAGTAGAGAAAACATGAACGTTTTTAATTTTAGAGAAATGGGCCTTTTAGCCCTTTGAGACCATGCCGACCAGTGAACATCCCATACACTAGTTCTATCCCACACACTAGGGACAATTTGGAATAGAAAGCACAAAACCCTCCCGCGGCATCACTGTCCTGCACCCTACGCTCTCTGGTCGTCTGGAACTTCTCGGCAACTTGGGCACAAATGGATTCAATGTTTTGACTTTTCAGTTAGTCAAATATTAACAAGACAGTCTCCAGATAGAATCACGCAATCAGTTGCAGCATAGAACGAGGCCAATTAGATCATAATGGTTCAATGGTAGAGCTCGTCCCATTCACTGTTTGCCCTGCAAACCTTTCACTTATTCAGTTCTTTTAAACCCAACTATTTAATCTATCTCCACTAATACGACGATAGCCTTCCAGTCCCAAACAAATCCCTGTGCATTTCATCTCACTTTTTGCTATTTGGCGGTTACTTTTGTTTGATGTCCCCCAGTTACTGAATTATTCAAGGGAAACAGTGTATCTCCATCTACTGTCTATGCTGTTCATTAACATAAATAGTTCAGATCAATCTTTTCAAAATCATCTCTGTGCAAGGAACAAAAACATGTTCTTCGGTCTCTTTGCAAAATTGTAGTCCCTCATATTTAGAATGTTTCAGATTCGTCTTTTCAACATCCTCTTCAATGTCTTATCAATTTCTCCAAAAGATGGCACAAAGAATGGGGAAAATACTCATTATGTCTGCAAACTCTGCCAGATCATCATGAATTTTCTGCTGTGTACTCTTTATCTCTACTTATAAAACAAACTCTAAACCTACTCTGTGTAGCTGCTGGTTTAAATCAACAGGAGGTCAGCATTTTGTGTCTACCTTAGATATGAACCTACTCTGTCACTCTCAACAATCGATGCAAATATACCTTCAGATCTCACTACTCTTTTAGAATTGGCTCTGCTAGTTTATCTTACTGCTGGAAAAAAGTGTACATTTTAGATGTTTACATTGAAATATTTGCCATGGATCTTAAAGCCATGTAATGTTCATGACTTTACACACCTGCTGATTCTTTCTTGCCATCGCTGTAAGATCTGCCTCCACCTTTACATGCTTCTCTTTCACCTTTGTCAGCTCATCCTCTTTGGAAAGCAATTCTTCCTCCTGACGGGTTACCTGTAACAGTGGCTTAACCTAAAAAAAAAAAATACAACTTGGTAAATGAAGATGGTGTGCTAACAAAAAAAAATGCTTCTTTAAACTTTAAATAGTTGATTTTTTTTTTAAAATCAAAAGCGATCCTGAGTGTATATCAAAAATACTGAGGTTCATAATCTTACAGCAATTTGTTAACATATGTAAGACACAGTGCTGGAGTAACACAGTGGGTCAGGCAGCATGTGTGGGGGGAATGAATAGACTGTTTCGGGTAGGCATTCTTCCTCAGACTGATTATAGTGTGGGGCGAGTGAAGAAGAAGAGACAAAGTCAGGTGAATGATAGACGGATAAAGGTGAGGAAGGATTTGATGAATGGAGTAAGTGATGAAGGCCAGTGATGAAAAGGAGACCAAAGGGAGTCAGATAAAGAGGGAAGGAGTGTGAAAAGTCAAACCAGATGGGGAGGATATAGGTGGAAGAGCATAAGGGGATGGGGAGGAAGGATTTTGGGGGGGGGGGGGGGAGGGTTAATGGGAGAAATTATTGCGCGCCGGGGTGGAGGCACAGGAAAGTGAAGGGGTGGGGAAGGGGGCTACTTAGAATCGGAGAATTCAACCTTCACACCATTGAGTTGTGAACTATCTAATAACACAAGCAAATCTGCGTAATCTCAGTTCTGGACTATCTGTGGAGACATGGTGCAAATCCAACCTTGGTGAAGAGTCGCCACCACTGCCAGTGTCTGAGCTTTAGGTAAGCAGCACAGTTCCTTTGTAAAACCTTCAGTGCACTCAACTGTTGTTGCTTTCTTAAGAATGCCCTGTAAAGCAAAGAAGGGTATTCATTTAAGAGAGTAAGCCAATTCAGTTGTCAATGAGTCGCAAGAGGAATACAGCGTGGCCTTTCAGCCCATTGAAATCCCATATACACTAATCCTGCATATTCTTCGCACACCCTCCCAAATACCCCATATTTCAAGCAATTTACAGTCGTCAATTATTCCATCAACCTATATCTTGGGGATGTGAGTGGAAACCAGTAAAAAAACATGTAGTTGCCAGGAGTTTGTGCGTAGACAACATTGAACATTTTTGATTGAAAAATGTTGCACTGCAATGAGCCCTTCAGTCCACCAACTCCTTGCCGACTATCGATCATCCGTTCACAGTAGCTATGTTATCCCACAGTTTAAGAATAAGGAGTAAGCCATTTAGAATGGAGACGAGGAAGCACTTTTTCTCATAGAGAGTGGTGAGTCTGTGGAATTCTCTGCTTCAGAGGGCGGTGGAGGCAGGTTCTCTGGATGCTTTCAAGCGAGAGCTAGATAGGGCTCTTAAAAATAGCAGAGTCAGAGGTTATGGGGAGAAGGCGGGAACGGGGTACTGATTGGGGATGATCAGCCATAATCACATGGAATGGCGGTGCTGGCTCGAAGGGCCAAATGGCCTACTCCTGCACCTATGCTCATCCATTCCCTACACATTAGGATCAAGTTAGAGGCCAATTAACCTACAAACCCTCACGTCTTTGGGATGCGAGAGGACACCAGAGGACACGAAGGAAACCCAAGCGGTCACAGGGAGAACATGCAACAGTCAGCACCCAAGGTTAGGATCGAACCAGAGTCTCTGGTACTGCGAGGCAGATCTACCAGCTGCACCACTGATTAATTCCATATCACTAGAGCAGTGTGATGCAGCAGCACTTTTGTGCCACTTTTGTCTTTTCTATCACATTCCCACTGCCTTACATTTATCAAGGAGACAATACCCAATTCCCCCTTAACTGGAAAGATTAAAGAGCCAGGCTGTTTTTGAAATGCAGCATGCAGGAAAACTAAATATTACCCAGTGGTTGAACAGCGAGTCAGTAATCATATATCATCTACACACTTCTGAACCCCGTTTTTCATGTGAAAACTTGGGAGATCTGCTCAAAAGTAAAATTCAGAATGGTAGGGAGAGTTGAATGCAAAACAGACGTTTAGTGTTAAAAACAGCATTCAAAACGCGGGACATAATTTACCAACAATGATTATATCTATAAGGATGCAAGGCAAGCTGTATGATTACTATGGACACTGGCACCAACAATTTATCTCAAGTATAGGAGATAGAATGAAATAGCGACAGAAGGATAGGAATTGGAATCAAGTTAGACGTGATAGAGGGAAACAGATGTATCAAGAGAGTATAAAATTTACAAGGATAATACATCAAAACTTCCAGACATATATTTCTCCCGTAGGAATACGACATTACAGACTCAGTTCTTGTCATTCCTGCAGCTTCAAGGTTAAGTGTCAAAGCAGGAACATAAATCTTGTCAAAAAGGGTATTATTCTTAAATACCAGCCCCAGCTTTTCAAAGAAATTCAAGAGCACAAGTCCAAATCCTCCAATTTTTTTAAAATGAGAAAGAAGAGTAGCTCAGGTTTTTGAAAGGTTGATTGCAGTGCCACGCAGATCAAATAATTCATGCTGAATTGTATCTCAGGGAATTGTTTCACAGTATTCTTTAATAAATGCTTTCTAAAATTCTGGCCTCAGTCTCAGTGGTGAATTTGCAACGCAGTGTGAAATAAAAGCTATGTTCTTTAACCTCGTGAAGGAAAGTTGACATGTTATAAAAGCAGTAGTGATGATTTACTTATCCCCTTACATTATAAACATTCCTCGTGCAGAGCACCCTTAAACATTCCACAGGAACATGCGGCACAATGGTGGAGCTACTGCCTCACAGCGCCAGAGACCCGGGTTCAAACCCGACTATGGGAACGGTCTCTGCGGAGTTTGTACGTTCTCCCTGTGACCGCATGGGTTTTATTCTGGTGACTCAGTTTTCTCCCTTATCCTAAAGGCATGCAGGTTTGCAGGTTAATTGGCTTCTGTAAATTGCCCCTTGTGTGTAGGTTGCGAAACTGGGATAACATGGGTGATCAAAGGTCGCCGTGAACTAAGCAGGCCAAGGGCCTGTTTCCACGCTGTATCTCTAAAACTAAGAAACAGATTTAACATTAAGCAGCACCAGTTTTCACATTGACTCAAGGACAATAAGACACAGGTTTAATGTGAGAGGGGGAGATTTACAAAGGACCCGAGAGGCAACATTCTCTCTCCCCCCCTACACAGAGGGTGATATGAACAAGGAACAAGCTGCCAGATAAAGTGGTAGAGGCAGGTACAATTATGACATTAAAAGACATGTGGACGGGTATATATGGAAAGTTTGGAGGAATATGGACCAGCTACGTGGGAGTAGCAGTTAGGTAATTTGGTTGGCTTGGACGGGTTGGCTGTAGGTACCATGCTTTATGATTCTATGGCAAAGGACAACAAGAATACAACATACAAAACCATATAACATTTGTGCAGAGTGGATGGAAGTTGCTTAAGTAACAAAAAGCTCAATCTGTATACATCTCCTGTTCTAACCTCAAACTGCAATATTAAATTGCCCCAAAGGGACATTATTTTTAGTAACAAGCCTTATTCTTCCTCTGCAATCCGAGGTGACCTTGCACATATTTATCTTGTACTTAATACCATCAATCAACCATTAGCAAGCCTGACACAAGTTATTCAACTGGGAAGATGAAGTTCATTTTACACCAGCAGGAGTTTATAATGCTGAAGGTATGTTGTTGTGAGAAGACAGGATTGATTCATAAGTCAGGCATTGCAATGTGGTTTGAGTCGGGGCCAAACAAAGAACTGCCCAACAGATATTCAAAATATTAATGTTATCTCCCTAACTTCTCTAAACACAGATTAATACCAAATTGAGTTTATGTTGACCTAGTTATTGTGAACATGTATTTCCTACATACAGTTTGAACAACCAGTCTGAATAGTGCCACTTAGTCTATTTTAGAGATACAGCGTGGAAACGGGCCCTTCGACCCCCAAGTCCGCGCTGACCAGCGATCTCCACTATCCCACACACACTACGGACAATTTACAATTTATTTTTAATCCGAAGGCAAGTAACCTACAAACCTGGGTGTCTTTGGAATGTGGGAGGAAACCGGAGAACCCGGAGAAAACCCATGCAGGTCACGGGGGGAACATACAAACTCTGTACAGACAGGAACGAACCCGTGTGTTTGGCACTGTAAGGCAGCAACTCTGCAGCGCCACCATTTCCCCCAAATGTACAAGAAAAACGAGTCAGTGCTGGTCATCAAAAACTATTGAAAGATCCCAGCTATCAATTGAAGTTTCACTGGATTCCATTCCAGGTCAGCAACAAAAATTAACGTGGCATGTGTAAAACTTACTTTCGAGCCAGATAACCACGGCAGACAGCTTGGAATAGAATGATTATATCAGTGATCTTCAGATCTCGCTCTTCTTCCAAATGCGCTAGAACCCCGGCACGAAAAAAGATCTTACTCTGGCCAATACGGAATAAATTGGAGTCCAATTCCAAGGAATGAATCTGATTCCCAAGTAAGGAGAGAATGGTAGCCAAGATTAAATATCCATGAAGAAATGTATAAGGAACTATTCATTCAACAGACCACAGAACCAAACCCCTCGTCCCACAGCATTCATGCCAACCACCTGCACCACTATAATCCCTAAAAACCTTCACCCAGAGAGTTGTGAATCTGTGGAGTTCTCTGCCTCATATGGCAGTGGAGGCCAGTTCTCTGGATGCTTTCAAGAGAGAGTTGGATAGAGCTCTTAAAGCTAGCGGAGTCAGGGGATATGGCGAGAAGGCAGGAATGGGGTACGGATTGTGGAAGATCAGCCATGATTGAATTGAATTTCCTTTATTGTCATTCAAACAAGTTTGAACGAGATTTTGTACCATGTAGTCATGACAGAAAAAAAGCAACAAAACACACAATGAACACAATTTAACATGAGCATCCATCAGAGTGAATCTCCAAGCACCTCCTCACTGTAATGGAAGGCAAAAATTCTTATCTCTTCCTTGCTTGTTCTCCCACTGCGTCGAGGCGATTGAGGTTCTCGATGTTGAAGTCCCGTCCGGGTGATGGTAAATCCCGTGGCCGATTTTAAGCTCTGCGAACGGGCCGATTCAAACTCCGCGATTCGGGGCTGTCGATCATATTGAATGGCTCGAAGGGCCGAATGTCCTACTCCTGCACCTATTGTTTATTTTCCCTTTTGCATTGATTCCATCGATTCTGCCCACCCCATCCATAAGACACACAAGCAGAATTGGGCAATTTGGCCCATCGAGCTGCTCCACTGGTAGACACAAAGTAGTGAAGTCAGCAGGACAGGCAGCATTTCTGGAGAGAAGGAATGGGTGACGTTTAGGGTGGAGACCCTTCTTCAGACTGATGATCGCGTCTGCTCCGCTATATGGTCATGGCTGATTTATATATCCCCCTCAATCCGATTCTCCTGCCTTCTCCCACAGCATTTAACGCCCCTTTTCTCTTTCCACCCACATTAACAAGCACACCTTGGGCATGTGGGAGGAAAGCCAAGCTGTTCCAGGGAGAACTTGCAAACTTCACACACGCAGCACCCAAGATCAGGATCAAACCCTATGATAGACAGCACCATTCACCACTGCACAATGGTGCCACCCAGTTTTGGATATTGTCCACTATAAAAGTTATATTGACAAAAATTAAACTAAATAGGAAGAGAGATTAATGCCCACATCACCCAGAAAGAAAATGCAGAATCCAGACTTAATGTAACAATTTCTAATACATGGATATTCAAGTTTATAGAAACATATAATATTCTTAAACGATTGGACAAGCTAGATGCAGGAAAAATGTTCCCTATGTTGGGGGAGTCCTGAACCAGGGGGTTACAGTTTAAGAATAAGGGGTAGCCCATTTAGGACTGAGATTAGGAAAAACTTCTTTACCCAGAGTTGTGAATCTGTGGAATTCTCTGTCAAAGAAGGCAGTGGAGGCCAATTCACTGGACGTTTTCAAGAGCGAGTTAGATTTAGCTCTTAGGGCTAAAGGAATCAAGGGATATGGGGAAAAAGCAGGAACGGTTTACTGATTTTAAATGAGGGGTACACCATTTAAGGCTGGAGAAACTCAGCGGGTGCAGCAGCATCTAAGGAGCGAAGGAGATAGGCAACGTTTCGGGCCGAAACCCTTCTTCAGACTGATGGGAGGTTGGGAAAGGGAGGGGGGTAGAGGGGAGAAGAAAGGCAAAAGGAGGAGGAGCCCGAGGGCTGAGGGAGAGATGGGAAGGGGAGGAGACAGCAAAGGTTAACAGAATTGAGAAAATTCAATGTTCAAGCCCAGAGGATGCAGACTCCCCAAGCGGAATACGAGGTGCTGTTCCTCCAATTTGCGGTGTTGTTCACTCTGGCCGTGGAGGAGGCCCAGGACAGAGAGGTCGGATACGGAATGGGAGGGGGAGTTGAAGTGCTGAGCCACCGGGAAGTCAGGTTGATTATTGCGGACCAAGCGGAGGTGTTCGGCGAAACGATCGCCAAGCCTCCGCTTGGTCTCACCGATATAGATCAGCTGGCATCTAGAGCAGCGGATGCAGTAGATGAGGTTGGAGGAGGTGCAGGTGAACCTCTGTCGGACCTGGAAGGACTGCTTGGGTCCCTGAAAGGAGTGGAGGGGGGGGGGGGGGGGGGGGGGGGGGGGGGGGGGGGGGGGGGGGGGGGGGGGGGGGGGGGGGGTGGGGGAGGGGGGGGGGGGGGGGGGGGGGGGGGGGGGGGGGGGTGGGGGGGGGGGGGGGGGGAGGTAAAGGGACAAGTGTAGCATCTCTTGCGGTTGCAAGGGAAAGTGCCCGGGGAAGGGGTAGAGCGGGAGGGAAGGGAAGAATTGACAAGGGAGTTGCGGAGGGAGCGATCTTTGCGGAAGGCAGATGGGGGGGGAGATGGGAAGATGTGGCGAGTGGAGGGGTCACGTGGTGGCGAAACTGGCGGAGGACTATGTATTGCATGTGCCGGCTGGTGGGGTGAAAGCTGAGGACCAGGGCGTAGTCGGAGGAATTGGGAATAGGGGATGGAGTCCTTACAGGAAGCAGGGTGGGAGGAAGAGTAGTCCAGGTAGCTGTGGGAGTTAGTTGGTTTGTAGTGGATGTCGGTCAGGAGTGTATCACCTGCAATAGAGATGGTGAGGTCCTGGAATGGTAGGGGAGTGTTAGAAATGGTCCCTGTATTTGAGTGCCGGATGGAAGTTGGTAGTGAAATGGAAGAAGTCAGTCAGTTGTGTGTGGGTGCAGGAGGGGACACCAAAACAGTCGTCAATGTAACGAGGTAGAGGTCGGGGATGGGGCCCTGGTACGCCGAGAACAAGAATTGTTCGACGTACCCGACAAACAGGCAAGCGTAGCTGGGGCCCATGCGTGTGCTCATAGCTACGCCTTGTGTTTGGAGGAAATGGGAGCATTCAAAAGAGAAGTTATTGAGGGTAAGGACCAACTCCGCTAGGCGGAGGAGGCCCTCAGTGGACGGGTATGGGTTGCTCTTCTGGTCGAGGAAGAACCGGAGGGCTTTGAGACCATCCTGGTGGGGGATGGAGGTGTAGAGTGACTGGACGTTCATGGTGAAGACGAGAGGATGCGGGCCTGGAGAATGGAATGCGCGGAGCCGACGGAGATTGGAGTGAGACGGAAGTGGAGAAGTCGAGGCGGTTGATATCCAGACGCCAGTTCTGGATAGAGTGCTAAAGCCGGAGGGCCACGAGGAGGGGGTTCGTTGGAGACAGGAAAAGGGATCATCAGTGGGGGGCGAGGACTTCTTCCCGTGGAAGAACGCTGTGAGGCGGAGGCGACGGTAGAAGAGCTCCAAGTCGTGGTGGGCGCGGAACTCATTGAGGTGGGGACGGAGGGGGACAAAGGTAAGACCTCTGCTGAGGACCGACCTTTCGGTGTTGGAGAGGGGGAGGTCCGAGGGGGATGGTGAACACCCGGCAAGGATGGAGGTTGTGGCCAGAGGAAGGCAGGTGAGTGGACTGAGGACGAAGTGTTGTGTGGTGGGGGGGTGGAGGGTGGTCAGGGGGTGGGGGGGTATGGGGGCTGTGGTGTGGGTGGGGAAGAGCAGGGGTTACATAGTGGGGGGGGGTTGGTGAAGACCCAGTGGAATAGCCACTGAGGTTACCAGGGTTGGGGAGATGGGCACTTGGACCCAGTGCCGTCAAAACCAGAGAGGTGTGAGTTAGCAACGTGGAGGCTTCAGGCCCACTGCAGAGTCCAGTCTGCAGGTGAGGCGACGGCTGCGGGCTGCTGGAGGGCGGTGGAGTGTCGTGGGTCGGCGGACCCGAAGGTAGGAGTCCGCGGGCAGTAGAGTCGGGGTTGGCGGGTGATGCGTGGGTGATCCCGGTGGGCGGGTGGTCGGTGGGGCGCCGTAGTTCAGTCCGCCCGGTGAAGCGGCGAGATGAGTGTGGTCTGATTTTAAATGATCAACCATGATCATATTGAATGGCTCGGAGGGGTGAATGGCCTACCCCTGCACCTATTTTTCTATTTGTATGTTCTATGTTTCTAATATTTGCAAAAGGACCAATAATTTATCTTGTGCAGTGTCAAAAGCTTACAATAACAAAAATGGAAAACTAATTATCTACCATTCGTTCACAGGCTTGTTTGCCATCCATGAAGCCTTTTGGAATGGAGTTGGGAGTCAGGATTTCATACCTGGAAAGGAAAGAAGATGCTTACAAACGTCACATCCAACTTTCAAAAGAGCCCTTTCATTACCTCATGTTAAAATGTTAATTTTAAATTGAGAGATTCCATTATTGTTTATTTTAAACAACATAAAGTTGAGACTTGCACACACCAGCATTCTTTTACCAAGAACAAAATTCACATCAAAATTAGATTTCAACATCTTGATGCTAATACACCATTTCTGTCACGTAGAACGATGAGGTTAAATGAATTTAAATTTAAGACCATTTTCTATGACAAACAAAAATAGCTCCAATTCAATTTTGCCCTAAAACATTGCACAAAAATATGATAAAATACAGTCCTAGCGTCATGCACCGGTCTTCATCAGTAGGGCGGCAGTAGAAAGGATCTAAAACTTCAAGTTCTTAGGTGTTCACATCTCTGATGATCTGTCCTGGGCACTGCTGGTCCATGCAATCGTAAAGAATGTTCACCAACGCCTCTACTTTCTCAGACGTTGGAGGCGATTCACCATCGTGCAAACAATCTAGTAATTCTACCCTCTTTCCTCCCCCAACCCCCCCCCCCCCCACCCCCACAAACACTACCTCTGTCTGAACTCTTGGAAGACTATTCTGTTTGGAAATCCTTGACGGCAGATTCTAATTCCTTCCAATACACCATTGCAGCGTAACTGGTCAAGAACCAAATGAGGATCCAGCTTTCCGGCCTGCAAAAACATGAAGCCATCCGATGAGCAAATTTGTGAATGCATCAAGCAATTTCAATTTATTTTTAAACATCTGCGCCAAATGTGCAAGATGTAATGAATAGTAAACATTTTTCAGTTTAATTAAATTGAAATGTATAACATGGAAACAGGCCCTTCTGCCCACTGAATCCATGTCAACCACTGATCGTGCATTCACATTAGTTCTGTGTTAGCCCACTTTCACATCCATTTCCTACTCACCATGGGCAATTTACAGAGGATAATTAACCTACAACCTTGCACATCTTTGGGCTTGGAAGGAAACCAGAACACACAAACAAAACCCATTCAGTCATCGGGTGAACCTGCAGGCTCCATACAGGCAGTGACCAATTTCAGGATTGAACCCAGATCTCTGGCGATGCGAGGCAGCAGCTTTACCCGCTGCGCTACCATGCCACCACGTGGCAATCATTTTTTAAGTGTGTCATTGACGTTTGCTGTTCAGAAACTATTTCAACACTATGGATTGGCTGGAAGTCTCAGGGTTAAAATAATGCAGCTGCTGCTTTTAATGTTAATTCTGAAATAATTTTCCAAATATGAAAAAAATAACAATTCATCAAAATTGGAGAAATTCAGACAATGAATCTATGTTTCAATTAGATTACTCCTTTTTCTCCGAGATCCACAGAAAACATGCTAAAGTTTATTGGTGGTGGACCTTCCTATCTCAGGAGTTATCCTGTGAATCTGCTCGTATCTATTGTTAAATAAGCAGGGTGCAAACTGTTCCCCACTACTCCGCACAAGGCCACACCAATGGAACTCTATTCCTAACCATGAACTCCGTAGCAATAAAGGTCAATTTTCTATTTTCCTTCTCAACTACTAGCTGCATCTGCGCTTCATGCACTGCAGCACCCAGCCCATATCCTGCACCTTTTCCACTGAGATAGTATTCAGTTTTTGATGGCTCCTACCAAACTACATAACCTCAGATTTTCCAACATCAGACTCCATTGTGCATAGCCTTTTAACTAGTTTCAGGAAATCCAAACACACTGTATTTACAGGTTCTATTCAACCAACTCAGGTCATTACATATCCTCAAAGTACTGCAGCAAATTAGCCAAACACAATTTCCCTTTCATAAACCATGCTGACTTGGTTTGATTGCATTCAGCTTTAAACAACCAGCTATTTCTTCCTTGATTACTCACTCCAGCATTTTCCTAACAGATGTTAAGTTAACTAGCTTTGTGCTTTTTAGCTCTTTCCCATCTAGAACAAGGGCTTGGCATTATAGTTTTCCATCAGCAAAATTCCTCCTCTGTACATGATCACATTTCAGACCAAAGCTTCACATGACAAGTAATTTGTTTTTACATTGGCATAATGGGGTTTGCCAGTCCCTCTATCTGGGAAAATACCTACCCTTTTCTCATGGTTTGGAATGATGCAGCGGACAAAATTGGGGTTAGTGTTGCGGAGTGTTGCCATTAGTTTGGCCAAGGACTCTTTGTATAATTGTCCCACCGTGCGGAACATGCCCTTCTTGGTCTTGTATGCGGCACCAAAGGCAGTCTCATTCATGCCAGCTACTTGGTCCAAACCCACAATGCGGTCAACTGAAAATATAATCACAAATGTATTTTTTAAAAAGCATCATGTTATGCTTATGCACGGTAAAATCTCATGAGTTGTAAAAACAGCAAGAAGTTCTTCAACTATCAACTCTATGGGACATAAACATAGTAGACCATATAGGTCCTTCATACAAACACCAGTGAAATCACTGATCTTCTATACAAGATAAACAGAGCAAAAAAAATGCAAAAAAAAAAAAAAATTCAGGAAGCATCTGAATAGTAAATGTTTCAGTTTGATAACCATTCAGAAGAAAAATTGGAGATTTTAAATCCAATGCATGATCTGCTGTAGGAACTGGTCAAGGATCTGTGGAAGGACAGAAATTGTCGAAGTTTCAGCTCTGACCCCTGTATCAGGAGAAACTCAGTGGGTTGAGTGGCAGGAGGGGGCAAGAAGAAGGGGTCACAATAGAAGTGAGGGAGGCAGAGGAATTGATAACAAGTCTTGTTAAAAGATGCGAGGTTTCAACCCAAAGTGTCGTCAATTCCTCTCTCGCCACTCATCCAATGGTAATGGAACAAGAAGCAAAATTCTGGAGCAACAGCAAGCTGGGATGTTATATTGTAGTTTTACAAAACATTAGTGAGACCACATTTGTGAATATTGTGTGCATTTCTAGTCACCACACTATAGGATGGATAATGATTGGGCTGGAGGGAGAGAGCAGAGGAGATTCACCGGGATGTTGCCTGATTTGATGTCATTAGTTTAGACAACATAGTAGATAAGCTGAACTCGTTTACCCAGAGGTAAATGAGAGTGAGGTATGGAAAATAAGAAGCGTCGATATGGCAGATGGTCAGAATCCTTTCCCATGGGAGGGAAACCAAAATGAAGATGGCATCGGTTTGAGATGAGAGGATGTGAAATTTCATGGGAAAGTCTTGTTTAAATAAAACTGGTTTCTCACTGGAACCATTGCCAGTGGTGTAGTATCAGATACAACATGCGCTCGGAATAGGCCAAGTAGAGGATAGGGATATAGAAGGAAGGCAATTGGTTAAGAAGTGCCGAATGTGGCGATTCTTCCTACTCTTGACCCAACTAAAACATTTTCAACTTTGCTGTTAATTTTTATCTTCATGTGGTCCATTTTACATTCTAGACTTCTTCACCTCGGACTACAGAGCTGCTGTCAGATCTGCTGCAAACCCATAGACTTGTATTTCTCAATGACAATTCCTCCCAAATTGCCTCCTACTAAACCTCCTATTATATTCTGTCAGTTTCAGATTTTGTATACTTAATTGGACAAAACCTGCCAAAGGCCTCTAACTGGCTCTCATTTTCTCAGGTTGGGAATCCCGTCTAGCATAACTGAATATAGTCAATCATGTCTGGAAACGCAAGGAAGCGAAGATGCTGAAATCTTGAGCAAAACACAAAGTGCTGGAATAACGCAGTAGGTCTGGCAGCATCAGCGGAGGGATTCTACCAATCGATGGTAGCCAGTGTCATCTTCTTCGCTATCGTGGGGCAGCAGGCCGAAGGCCGCGGACACAAGCAGCATTAACAAGCTCATCAGAAAGGCTGGCTCCATCCCAGGGGTGGAGTTAAATGGTTTAGGTCGGGACTTTTTTTCAGATGCTTGGGTTAGTTTAGAGATACAGCACGGAAACAGGCCCTTCAGCCCACCAACTCTGCATCGACCAGCGATCCCCACATAACAACACTAAACTACACCCATTAGGGACAATTTACAATTTTACCAAGCCAATTAACCTACAAACCTGAACATCTTTGGAAACATAGAAAATAGGTGCAGGAGGAGGCCATTCGGCCCTTCGAGCCAGCACCGCCATTCATTGTGATCATGGCTGAGCGTCCGCTATCAATAACCAGTGCCTGCCTTCTCCCCATATCCCTTGACTCCACTAGCCCCTAGAGCTCTATCCAACTCTCTCGTAAATCCATCCAGTGATTTGGCCTCCACTGCCCTCTGTGGCAGGGAATTCCATAAATTCACAATTCTCTGTGTAAAACTCTCTGGAGTGTGGGAGGAAACCAGAGCTCTCGGGGAAAACCCACGCAGGTCACGGGGAGAACATACAAACTCTGCACACATAGCACCTGCAGACAGGATCAAACCCTGATCTCTGGTGATGTAAGGCAGCAACTATCACTGCGCCACTGTACTGAACAGGTTTCCTGACCTGAAACATCACAACCTTTCCCTCCACAGATGCTGCCTGACTGACTCCCGAGCTTTGCATTTCCTCAGTCATGTTACATTTCTCTTCATATCTGGAACTAAAAAGTTTATTTTGCCCACTGGCTCAGCCTGCATTCTCTGTAACTTCCATCGCCAGGTATCCTCTCTTCCCAGTATACCAGAAGCCATTTCCTCTCAGGCATTCCAGCTTACCCCTACAATACACCCAAAATTCACTGCCATGCCCACAGTACCTTCATGGGAATCACATGCTATTGGCCTCTCTCTTCCACCAAGGCTCAAGGTGCACATACCAGGTGAAGCAGCAAGTGTCTCATATGTTTAATTTGGGATACTTTATCACTCCTACTGATATGGCATTTCTTAAATTGGACAAATATTTTGGGGAACACCCGTTCGGTCCACAAGTGTGCCCTTGAACCTTTGGTTGCCTGTCACTTTAATGCTCGTCCCACCCAACTAGTGTTGGCCTCCGACTCCATTATACTGAAGGTTGAAGTGAGTTTAAAGACGAACACATCATCTCGAAGGGCGTAAAGTGCCCAGAATTCATTAATTTTACATATTTCCAGCTTTACAAATTTCATATTTGTACTATTTGCTGTTTTCTCCTTTGATAACTTTAACACCTGCTTCTCCTAATTAAGTTTGGACAAGGCTATTTCTACATCCTATTACAAACTTCTTTCACCATGGGCCATCTTTTGGCATGTAATGACACTTATCTTTCACCCCAGACGGAACCCTTTTCTCTCTTATGGGGCTGTCCCACTGTACGAGCTAATTCAAGAGTTCTCCCAAGTTCCCCCCCGATTCAAACTGTTGAAAAATCGTCACGAGTCTTCCCGAGCTTACCGAGCTACCCAAGAACCTGCCGTTAGCGTTACGAGCCGCTAAGAGACGTCCCGTGCTCCGATGTACCCTCTACGTGCTTACGAGATAGATTTTTTTTTTAAACTCGGGAGAGCTGTTGATTTAGCTCGTACAGTGGGACAGCCCTATAATTCTCCCACATTAAAATTGTTTATATAACTTCTAATTCTAAAGAAAGTTGAAATGCTCAGAAAAAAGCCCCAAAAAATGCTGTGACTGATAAATCAAAGTAATGAAGTGGAATCTCAAATAATCTGTCATTTTAAACTAAAATGTACTTCAAGTTATGAATACTCCCAATAACATGAGAAAGCTAAATACACAAAACCATTTCACAAAACGTTGGCATCAGAGAAAAATAATTACTTACCATCCTTCCACAACTCTGCCACAAACTTGTCCAATGATTGATGTAAGAGGGTGGCTACATTATCATTGAGTGGATCCATGTTTTTCAGAAGCCATTCATCTGCCTTGTAATCCACCTGGTACAAGAATGTCACAGATTACCTGTAGTTATTGGTACTTATGGTGTATTTAAAAAACAGCACTGTAAAACACGTTTCTGAAATTTTCCAGAACTGTTTTAGTTTTGAGATACAACGTGGGAACAGGCCCCTTGGCCCACTGAGTTCATCATGCACACTAGTTCTATGTTTCTCATCCAATCCCTCCACACTCCGCGCAATTTACAGCAGCCAATTAAGCTACAAACCCACATGTCTTTGGGATGTGGGAAGAAGGGAGCATCTGGAGGGAACCCACACAGTCATAGGAAGAAGGTGCAAACTCCACACAGATAGCACCCATGGTCAGGATCGAAGCCGAGTCTCCAGCATTGTGAGGCAGCAACTCTACCGCTGTGCCAATGGTTGCATTCAGAGCACCTACACTCACTGTTGTCCTTAATTATTTTATTTTGGGGGAAATAAACATTTCTGGTCAAACCCTTAGAAAAGGAATACAGCTAAATATACCATTTTGATTATGATCCGAGGTAATGTATATTAATTACACAAAAGATGAAAAAATAATGACAAGTTTTGCGCATTAGACACTTTGAACACTGGTCAAGTTGCTGGCTGTATCTAGTACATAGTCACTAGGCTGTCAATTGGAGTACTTAAATTCCTTCTTATCCACTCTCCGATCAGTCAAGAGGTACAGAAAACGCACACCTCCAGATTCTGGGACAGTTTCTTCCCAGCTGTTATCAGGCATCTGAACCATCCCACTAACAACTGGAGAGCAGTTCTGAAATACTATCTACCTCATTGGAGATCTTTGATTAGACTTTATCTTGCACTAAATGTTATTCATGCTATTCCCTTTTATCATGGATCTGCACACTGGACGGCTCGACTGTAATCACGTATTGTCTTTCCGCTGACTGGTTAGCACGCAAATGCTTCGCACTGTACCTCGGTACACGTCATAATAAATTAACTTCCTCAATTAAGTTAGTTAAAATTTAATTAAAATATAGTATTATTGCTGGTTACTAAGAAATTATAGAAAAGTTTTAAATCCATTTGGTTTACAAATATCCCAAGGGATAAGAAATGTCTTTCGTACATAGGGTCCCCTCTGACCAACAGCTCGATTACTTTTTTTTTACTAATCGCCTTTAAAATGGTTCCACAAACCACTTACTCCATTCAGAGTAATTAGTGATAGAAACCAAGGCCAACCAGGCCACCAATGCCCTTGAACAAAAAAAAGTTGCCAAAATTAATAGCGATATACAGATCTATTAAGGAACTGAAAAACAACTCCTTTTATGGTCTGGTTGTGCCTCTCAAAAATTACATTAAAAAATGTTGTAATAATCACACTGGGACTAGAACGAAAGAATGAACAAAGAGCAAGTTTTCTACCCAAGTCAAAGCCAGATTATATTGTTCATTTCTCAGTATGATTAATGCCAAATATATCCAGCGTGCCAAGACATGGTCACAAAGTATATTTAACTAAATTGGTACCTCATCCAACAAACTTACAATGTAGTGAAGTCATTAAAAACATACCTATATAAACCAGCTTGAATCCTTTCACCTAATCCAAGTGCCCATTTAAGGTTTTCAAGTTATGAACAGACAGTATAATCTATTCTGAACATCGAGCATTCCACTAATAGACATACCTTGCCAGCATAATGAATTATGCAGAAGTCAGCTTTGTCTTTGAGTTGTCTTGGCTTTTGGAATTTTGAATGAGTACCTTGTTCTTGGCTCAACTTTTCCACAAATGTCTTATCAGTAGCCTTGGGAAACCAGCATTCCTCATCCAGCAGAGCCAATACACCAGGAGGATTTGCCTGGCAAAGAAAGTGAATATTTAACAGGTTTACATTTAATACCCCTCAAAACATTTTCTTCACAGAAGTGTTTACATTTTCCAATTTTAGAACTTTTTAAGCTTTGCTTCGACTGTGATTTAAAAATAGCTATATTTGGGGGAAAAAAAGGACAACATGGAGTTACTCAGCAGGTCAGGTAGCATCTCTGGAAACCATGGATAGGTGACGTTTTGGGTCAGGTCTTGTGTTCTGGGACCTTTCACAGATAATTGTATCCAAAAGGTGAATAGCTGGATTGAGATAAATTGGCACCACTAGGGTGACTAAAAGATTTAAGGGTGACCTTGCAATTTCTTGTTTGGCTAAAGGGTGCATGCAAGTTTTAAGTCCTGAACATTTAGTGTTATATTGGAGGCAATGCAATAACACCTTTGAACGGGATGCAGAGCAATTTCCAAATGATAGACATCAGACCCCAACCTGCTGCCAGTTCACTCCTCCCCCTTCCTTTATCTTACATTCCTTTTGTCTCCTTTTTATTTCTAGTCCTTGTCCACCCATCTGCCTATCAAAGCCCAACTCACCATATCCACCTATCACTTGCCAGGCTTTGCCCCCCCCCCCCCCCCCCCCCAACAACCCCATTACAATCAGTCTGAAGAAGTGTCCCAACTGAAACATTGTCTACCCATGTCCTACAAAGATGCTGCCTAAGCCGATGAGCTGCTCCAGCACTGCAGTATCTTTAGTACAACACAGGAACAGGCCCTTCAGCCCACAATGCCTGTGCCAAACATGATGCCATGTTAAACAAATCTTTGCCTGCATGTGATCTACACTCCTCCATTCCCCAAATATCCTTGTGCTTATTCGAAAACTTCTTAAACACCATTATTGTATCAGGCTCCACCACCATCACTGGCAGTGCTTTCCAGGCACCCACCCCCCCCCCCCCCCCCCCCCGGCAGCACGATCCGAGCACCCATCATTCTTTAAAACTCTTGCCCCAAGCATACCCATTAAACTTTGTCCCTGTCACCATAAAGCTATGCCCTCTAGTCTTTGGCCATTCCAGCTTTGGATAAAGATTCTGACTTTCAATCAAACACAAGTCACTCAATGTAATATACTTTTATCAGGTCTCCCCCTCAACCTCTGACATACTAGAAAAGACAATCCAAGTTTGTCCAATCTCTCCCTATAGCTAATATATTCCAATCCAAGCTGTAACGTTTACTAAACTTCATTACTGATCTTACCCCCACCCACATTGCAACACGTGTCTTCATAACCTCCTTGATGCGACTTTCACCGATTGGCCTTTTTCTGCTTTTATCCAGTTAATTCATCTCCAACTGAAGTAACTGGAGATCATCTTTTTAAAAATATTAATTTCTGCAGTGCTAATGGTGGTAATTATGAAACAAATCAATGTGCAGAATTTTCATTCTTACAGGTCTTTCAATGAGGTCAATGCAAGGCTGCAGATCCAGACCAAAGTCAATGAAATTCCACTCTATGCCCTCTCGCTGGTATTCCTCTTGTTCCAAGATAAACATGGTGTGGTTAAACAGCTGCTGCAACTTTTCATTGGTGTAGTTTATACACAGCTGTTCAAATGAGTTTAGCTGCAATAAAAATGTACAATTGAGGATTTGTTCAAAGTCTGTTGAAACTTAACATAGGAACACAAACAAATAAGCAGCTATACTTAAAAAGACCCTGCTCCCCCATTGACCAATCTTAATCCCAAATCCCCTCCTAGTATCATTATTAATATTTCACCTCTATTCATCATATCTAACCACATCCCAATATCCAAGATTTATATCTCCAAGATTGACATCAACTCAAAAGGTGGAGCATCTATTGAATTCTCATGCAGTGTTCTAAAGTTTTGCAATTTCCTCATATAAATGGTTTATATGAACAAATTAGTTTATTGGCCAAGTATTCACATACAAGGAATTTGCCGTGGTGCTCCGCCCACTAGTGACATGACATACAGTGACAGTTAGGAATGGCACGTAAAACATTATTGATTAAACATGTGAATTAAATAAAATACCAGAGAAAAAGGAGGCCAACAGATTTTTGGTTATTGAGTTGAGTATCAGCCATAAATGCAGACAGCAAACATGTATTTTTTGGGAATATGCCACCCACAAGTTTATTCACTGGAGACAATGTTCACTAGTTAAAACATTAATGTGAAAAATATTACAAAAAATGTAACTGGGATTTTCACAAAATATTTTCTATTTTTTCCATCCCTACCCCTCCACCAAACCCAAATTGAAATGCATTCAAAGTTACCACTGCCTTACCCATGGATCTCTCTCAACTAGGCCGAAATATTAATTCCACTCCCAGACCTTTATGCACTGTCCCACCACAAGTCTCTTTCTCATCATCTGCTCGAGCTCAGAACCAAGTTAAGCAGATCCCAATGCTGCATGCTGTCTGCAAAACTTAAGACACAAGTTAGTTTTCTACTTGATTACTCTTGAGATGAACTTGGAAGCACGGGACAGGGTTGTAATATATCTAAATGGACTTACTTCAAAGATTTCAAAACCAGCAATATCCAAAATGCCAATGAAAGAAGCTCCCTGTCGTTTTGTCCTGTCCAAAGCTTTGTTGATGCGATGAACAAGCCAACGAAAAAGGCGTTCATATGTAGCCTTTGCTAATGCTTCAATAGCAAAGTCAGCCTTGAATCAAAAACAATTTTTCTTATAAAGAAAACATTTCAAACAAAAGCAGTAGCTTTAAATCACTTGCATCGCTACAAGCCACAACCGTACCTGTTCTTTGGTCTGCGCTTTCTGAACATAGTCTCGGCCAACTTTGATGCGTGGGGTGAGTATAGCGCGAGTGAATTCCATTACATTCATTCCCAGCAGGTGACAGAGTTTCTGAGCAGCTTAAGAGGACATTCATTAATCTATAATGTACCTCAAAATAAGTGACTTCATTATATTCCATGCAAGTCCAAATATAAATCCCCTTTCAACAGGCATGCCGTCAACATTTTTCAAGTATCTATGAATAATTTCATAATTGATTCTGGCTAAATCCTTATTTTGATTTATTAGCTTTGAATACAGAAGGCAAACTGCTGTAAGTAAGAGTACTTCAAACTGGAGAATGCAAGAGCGTAACGTTAAACAGGAACGAGCCAATTTGTTGGTAAACCAGTAAATAGGGTCCTGATATCATCAAAACTTGGAAGGGAATACAAATATAAAGATGCACATATTCTACTGCATCCCTCAACTTGATACTCTCTTCTCTGCATGTATTCAGTACCACACCAGCAGCAGTTGCCTTCTGACATCTGGCTAAGTATATAGTGTATATGCGTGAGCAAAAAGCAAGGTGCACTTCGGAAAAGTTCCTTCATGGAGCAGGTCATTAAACCATGAAACATTGTTGAAAAAGCAGTGCAAGGCAGAGATCGGTGCACCTCAAAAATAAACAAATCCAGGAAAGGAAAATGTAGGACTTTGGGCAAAGATGATTTATGGATTGCTGGTAGATACTGTGGTCCAATAGTAAACTCCAGTGTTGCATAAATCCATGCAAAGATAGTCAGTGGAAAACCAAATAATTTAAACTGGACACCATTATTCAACACACAAGTGAGTTTATGTCCGAGAATCCTCCAACATCCATTCACCCCATCAACACATTCTTTTATTCCGCTCATCTTCACACAGTGTAATTTCCCTTACTGTAGTCTTGATCCGCATTCTAACCACTCCTTGCCCAAAGGGTTTTGATGATTTTCATATTAGATATTTGTGGCTCTTAAACTTGAGATTTCAAGTGAAAATGTCTACGTTACCTTAGCTTATCAGAATTTTCAGAACATCAAACTCTCAGTTGTTACTTTTCTAATGAAAGCTTGAACATTTCTCGTGGTTTGATTTGCAGATTTGGGTACGGTTCCAATTTTTTAATTTTTCTAGTGGTTCTTTTTAAATAATTAGGAAAATCATAACTTTATTCAATACAGAAGTGGCCTAGCCAAAGCTTGGTTCAAAGAATTCAAAAACGTATTTTCATTTCTTCAAACAAGGGAAAATTCCTCAAAACTTGGATGTGACCTGCTATTGCACTTTCCTTTAAATTCCTGAATTTCTGCATAGTTATACAGAGATATTGAATCAAATTTATGTTCATTCTTAAGTACGTGCTTCCAATAGAAAAATTGGGTCCTTGGTTTGACCCTTACATAAGAATAGCAGTAGAATTAGGCCATTCGGCCCATCAAGTTTACTCCACCATTCAATTATGGTTGATCTATCTCTCCCTCCTAACCCAATTATGCTGCCTTACTTCCCCACCCCCCCCCCCCCCCCACATAAACTCTGACACCCGTACTAATCAAGAATCTATCTATCTCTGCCTTAATATCCACAGACTTTTCCTCAACAACCTTCTGTGACAAAGAATTCCGCAGATTCACCACCCTCTGACTAAATAAATTTCTCTTCATCTCCTTCCTAAAATAATGTCCTTTAATTTTGAGGCTATGACCTCTAGTCCTAAGCTCTCCCCACTAGTGGAAACATTCTCTCCACACCTACTCTATCCAAGCCTTTTACTAATCTGTATGTTTCAATGAGGTCCCCCTCATTTATCTAAACTTCAGCAAGTACAGGCCCAGTGCCGATAAACGCTCCTCATAGGTTAACCTGATGTGCTATCTAACTCTGACAAGGTGGTGGCATGGGACTTCCAATGGCTTCAGCAGCTTTTTTTTTTTAAGCGGAGGAAAGATGACTATGGCTAGAATGTGAAGTGTTTGCAGACTGCATGGGACAGCCATATCAACAGCATTTCCGACCAACATTATTTAGACCCATGAGGGGACGTTTTACCGGCATTTCAAACATGGCAAATAGCTTAACGCCCTTGTGTTGGAATTGATGATAATCTCCATAAACTGATGAAATAACTTACCCGTGTTGTCCGGCATTGATGCTTGATCTGTGTTCCTTTCCTTCTTAAACACAATATTGCCAAACTGCAGTGCTGATGAGGCCACCTTTAGCATCGCTGTGATAATATAGCAGAACATTTAATTGTCAATCGTCAAAATTTCACCCCCTGCTATTAATCTCATGAACCAATCACCTCTCTCATACCCACTTTCTTGAGGTTCTGCCACAAACTCTAATTTTTAGCCACATCACTTAGTTATTCTGTAATAGTCCGAGAGTTGTTTTTTGCACCAATTCAAATTATTCTTCAGTGTGTGCATATTCTGCACTCATTGTATTACCATTCACACTGTTTACCATGAGCTTCATGCAAACAAATAATTTCATTGCACTGGGGCATATGACAATAATAAACTAATAGGAATCTGAATAACAAATTATTTAACAAAATAGATGTTTCTCAATTACATGGAGTAATCACCAAATTTTGGATGCCAAGAGTGAGCACATTCCTCACAAATCCAAAGTTCTATCTTTCCAAACAATCATGTCTATTTTAACAAGAAAGCTGTGGATGTGGATTGGACAGTCCAGCTTAAGTTCTACTTGCAGAATAGAGCAACATTACATTGTTATACAAGTTTAAAACTTGTAATGCAAATTGGCAGTGCCAAGTAAACCAAGTGTAAGTTCTTATTTGGGTATCAGAAAAAATGTACACTGTTTGTAAAAAAGTAAAATCACTTGGCACTTAATGCTATAGCCTGAATATGAAAACAACTTTAAATAGCATAACACCCTCAAGAGAAAGAATACTGCCTTGAAATTTAAATACTGGGGACATTTAATTATATCTGCATCTAGAAACAACGACTACAGCATGTTGACTCAGTTGTTGGGTCACCACTGATAAACTTATGACTCGTCATCCAAAGGTAACATGCACACAGCTGGCTACAAAAACATGCAACCTTTAGCTTAATTAAAGGAAAAACTAAAACTGACAAAATGTAATAATATACTTGAGCAAATAAATATTTAAAACTTGAGGAAAACTTGGCCAATTCTACCACAGCTCATTCCAGAAAAAACAAGCCTGCACATTCATCTGTTACTTTTTTACTGAGGGACTGGAATACACCGAATATTTTTAGCACAATCTAATCTTGCTTCTGCAATATGGCAATAGTTGTCTTCCTCAAGAAACCTCGTGTAGAAAAATCGTTGTATAAAACAATTGTATCAACAGGGAAACAGGATTAGGGATGAGGAAGTTTCAGTGCTTGCAATAAGTTTTATTCATCCCATTAGATTTTCAAAATTAAAGGTCTTTTCAAAGGATATGTTTAATAAAGGCTACATGTTACACGTATTAATAAAAGCATTTGCTTGTCAATTTTTATGGCCACCCACAGTGAAATTGAGACCGACCTCATGACACAATGGTGTCTGATTACTGCGGGGAGGTTACATGGAACCGGGAACGTTTTTTTCACCCAAACGCACCTTTTCCCAACTTATCATTTTACCAAAGTAACTTTTAAATGGTTCTTTCCCAAATTATTTGGCCTTCTAATCATTCAGCCCACTAAAATATAAATATTGTTCCCCAATTCAGCAATTGCATTGTATACAATTTGATTGATAGAAATATGCATTCTACTTACAACATGTATGATTAGAAACAGGGAGAAAGTGTTGTACTTCAATTGCTTTTTTAATCTTTTTAGACTGCCCCTCAATTATCTGTCTTTAATGTGTATGTTATTAAGTATTAACATTACTAATTACTAGAAGCTAAAACTATACCAGCATTTTGACCATATCATTTAATTTGCCGCATTATAATATTGAAGGAGTTAATTGATACACTGTTTGCATCTTTTCAGTTGCTGTGAATTAACATTGTAGACAACCTGCATGTGTATACACATTGGCACTTGGTTTTACACAAGTCTAATTTGTGACTTAAAAGGAAATAGAGCCGACACTCTCTCCATTGCAATTCCTATTTTTTATCCCTTTGCATAAAGAGTATCACATTACATGGTAGGGTTAGGGTGACGGAAGTGCAGGCTGATGAATTAGCACCACATCCAAATGAAATGCACAAACAAAATATTAAGACGCTGCATAAAAGATGAAAATACTCCACAGGTCAGCCAGCAATTTGTGCAAGGAAGTGACCAGGTCAGATTAATGCTACTGACTTGTCAAATATCTCCAGTCTTTTCTTGGTATCTAAATGTAGTATTTTTTTGTTGGAAAAAGTTGCAGATTGGCCAATTAGATTTAAGAAACACACCACTGTGTTTTAAAAAGCAAACTATTCAGTCAATATTAAATTAGCTCGCACTGGGGCTAAATATACCCAACAAATGTTAAAGAGTTTACTTTAAATCTTCACATTCAAGATTGTCTGAATGCACTAATAAGCAATGTGGAAGACACAATGTTCCCCCCCCCCCCTCCCCCCCCATATTTGCGTATCCTATGGCAGCAAATGGATCTTGATCAAAATGTTTTTTTTTAAATGTAAAGCAGTGTCTCGAGTCATAGAAAGTTGAAACAGGCCCTTCGGCCCAACGTGCACAAACTGACCAACATATCCCATCTACACTAGTCACACCTGCCTGCATTTGGCCCATATCCCACTAAATCTGTCCTATCCATGTACCTAAATGTTTCTTAAATGTTCAGATTGTACCTGCTTGAACATCAGTTGTACAATTCACAAATGGTTAGAGTTGTTATACCAAAATTATCAGTTTCTGTGGGCATTTCGTTTCTGACCCATTGAAGCATGCTACCGGTGATTCCAGCTATAAAATTGTTAATTAATAAATTTTCTGACGTGGACTGAGAACTAATTTTAAAGCAACCTTATTAGATTCTATTTTAAGATGTTCTCTATTGTTAACCACCCACCAGATAATATCCCACTTTGTCCTAATTTGTTCTAAAACACTCCATTCAAAATCATTCAACCATGCAGCTCTCTCATCATATAGTTACCATAAAATCCTTCAATAACTATGACACTTGTTCATGGATCGGTTATAAATAATGTAGACAGTAGCATCTTACACAGAATTTCCTCATGGGAGAAACCCATGATATGCATTGCCTCCATAGTTTCTTGGAAGTTGTCCTTCTCTTGTTGTCCAGGGATGGGAACATAGCCATTGGATAGGAACCGGTAGTTATTGAATCCTTCGAGCAGCAAATCGGCTGAATGCAAAAGCAATTTTTATTTCAAAATGACTTCAGACATTGATTTTGTAGCATACCTCCCACCATTCCCACTACCATTTGCAAATCAAGGCAGCATATTGTAGAAACAAGGAACTGAGGATGTTAGTTTAGTTTATGTTGTTTAATATTTTTTATTAGAAGTACATAATAAAACCATTTCATGTGTAACAGTCATACATTACTAATATTGTCAATATTATCAATTATTTAATAACTCTGCTTCTATATATTTTTTATTTTTTATATAGAAAATTTTAAGGAGAGAGAAAAAAACCCAAGAAGGTATAATAAAAAAGAATGGAATCATTTACTAATAATACATCATTGGAGATATGTTCGTAAATTATAAAATATAACTCTTCATCTAACCCCCTTAATTCGAGTTTCAGTCAGGTTCTCGTGCCGAACCAGCTTGCCCGTTCAGATAATCAATAAATGGAGACCATATTCTGATAAAAAGTTCTTGTTTGTCCATTAAGACAAGTCTGATTCTTTCCAAATGTAGGGCCTCCGACATTTCCATAATCCACATTTTGATTGTGGGGGTTATAGGGTGTTAGTTTAGTTTAGAGGTACAGCACAGAAACAGGCCCTTCGGCCCACCGAGTCCATGCCGACCAGCGATCGATCTCCTTACACTAGCACTATCGTACACACTAGGGACAATTTACAATTTGTAAAGAAACCAATTAGCCTACAAATCTGTATGTCTATGGAGTGGGAAGCTAACCGGAGCATCTGGAGAAAACCCACATGGGCATGGGGAGAATGTACAAACACCACCCATAGTCAGGATAGATCCTGGGTATCTGGTGCTGTGAGGCGGCACCTCTACCCCTGCGCCAAATGCTGGATTAACTCAGAGGGTCAGGCAGCAGCTCTGGAGAATATCGATAGGTCACATTTTGGGTCCAGAATCCTACCAGCAATTTAAAAAAACAAATTATTATTATTATTATTTTTTAAATGGGACATTATTTAAACAAAGAGAGGAAAACAATTGCATCAAATGGACATATGGCCCACAATTTAAACAAAGGCTACCAACACGCCAACCACCCTCTGTTTACATTGACCATTTCAAGTGCAATGAAAGGCTGCTTTAAGGTTAAAAAAAATCCATTCAACTATTACATTATACATCAACAGATTAATTTAAAAAAATCAATATTTAACCATGGAGGTCAGAGCTAAAGTAATGTATACATTTGAGCAAAGTTATTGGTTGTTGATCACAGGGAATGCAAGTCCCTATTCAGGAATCATTGAAGTGAGTGGCATTGAAAGGAAACAGATTCAGGCATCCAATTTAATTTGTGCAGCAAAGCAGCATTATTGGTTAATCCCGTTTCCCAGATATTCCCAAATCCCACAGCTCTTCAAAACCTCAGCCACGTACTTTGAAGAATGGCATGAGTTTGTGCCTTCATCTTTCCACACGCCGCGTTCCAGATACCGCCGCCCCCACCCTCCACTCCAACCACCTGTCGGAGTTTTCTTCCCTCAACTCCTACAAATGCACTTAAATCCACATTGCCTCATTTATTGACGTCTACAATGAAAATTTGTCCTTCCTATCCACATCTCAGCTTTATACAGTTCCTTTATAATCTCCATCAGTCATTTTGCTTCTGAAGGGGACAATCCCAGTAAACTCATTAATATTCTGCAGCTTCCCAATGCCCTACAATCTCCCCTGTTCCCCCTCTCGCATGATTACATCCTTCCTCTGCTGTGGCTGCCAGAACACTTACAAATACACTGGCCATGGTCAATCCTTCAATGCAGTTCTAACACTTCCCTCCCTGCTCCTATATTCCACACCTCCTCCAATAAAGTAGCCCGTACATTGCCTTATTTGCCCTACTGCCTTGGTCTTGGAATGTGCATTCCAGAATTTCTGTTCATCTAGTTTGATATTTTGCCATTTCCTGTGGCATTTCCTAGTCTTCATTGTCCTCCCAATTACATCAGATCAAATTACATGTACAACTGTTTTGGCCACATGCAGTTTTCTCATTAACTTTACCAAATTTAACAAACTCATTTTTTTCGCTACAACAACCTCCAAATCATTGAAAAGCAAGTTTGACAGAACTCAAATGCATGCAGTGTTTACGTTTTAGAGACAACATGGAAACAGCCCTTCAGCCTACACCGACCACCCATCGCTGGACCCCCAATTCACATTATTTCTATATTATCCCTCTTTCTCATCAGCTTCCTACACATTAGGGGCAATTTTACAGAGACCAATTATTTTATAAACCCGCATGTCTTTGGGGTGTGGGAGGAAACTGGAGGACCCGGGGGAAATCCACGCGATCGCAGGGTGAAGGTGAAAGCTTCACACAGGTAGCACCAGAGGTCACAATCAAATGTGGGTCTCTGGTGCTGTGAGGCAGCAGCTCTACCTGGTGCACCACTGTGATACCCTCTTAAGTAGTTGAAAGGTTATTGAGACCTACATGAACTGCTACAGTACAGACAGAATTAAATCTAGTCTTTCTGGTCAATGTTTCAATCCGTTGAGAAATCCTAAATTGATACATAAAATACAAGATAAACGCCCAGAAATTTTAATAGACTAGGTATATGAACGAAGTTGCAAAACAGTGTTCACTTAAACATTGAGACAATAGGTCAACTCAAAAGCATTCCAGGTCTCTCAAAGCAGCCAAAATATTTGCATTATAAAAATTAAGCACTGATGCTTTCCACATTGTTCAGGAAATTTTGCTCAAATCAACAATGGATAACATCAAATCTAATTTTAGCAAAGATGGGAAAAGTTCCAACTTATGTACTTTACAACCACATCAGAGACCAAAACCTTAAATGAAGTCAAGATCAATCGCAGATGTCTCTTTGCCAATGAAGTTTGGAAAGAAATATTCAGTTTATGTTCTTCAGCATGCCTGACCTTTATTTTCTAACCCATCACTGAACAGGTCAAGAAAAACACAGTATTTAAACTCTTCTGCATCCAAACTGAATGTATGCAGTTGATGAGTTTTTGAGGGTGGTTTTGAAGAGTTGGTGGGTAATGGATGAAAGGTGAAGTTGATAGTGTGGGGGGTGGTTTGCAAGAGAATACACTCAACATTTAGTATTGAATTGACTTACATTTAAGATGTTCTCCAGCTCCACAGAGTAGTTGATAAAAGATGTGGAATGTCCGTTCGTCCTTTGCCTGGCGTATTGCACGGGACTTTTCCAAAAGATCTTGTGAAGGTCAAGTCTAATCACCAAATCATTTGCAATGACTAAAACATGTTGATCAGCTAATTCAATCAAAAATGCATCCGTTTCTGTAGGTGTACTCTTTAAGTGTACAGAAAATCTTAATTAATCAAAGTTTTTCAAACAATGCTGGATGAGAAGAATTTTGAATATATTATAGAGAACAGTTGTCACCATAAAAATGTGTACCTTGGATGTTAGGTCGCCCTATAACAAAGGTATTACTTAGAAATTGTGATACAAGAGAGAAGGTGAATTTAAAGCTTCACCAGTATTTGGGTAGTAAGGAAATTGGGCCCAAATTGACCAGAGTTTTCCCAACCCAGTGAGAGATTATTTTCAATTACTAATTGTTATCTCTCTGCCAACAAATAATGCTCAAACATTTGACCAGATTGACCTAGTAATAAAAAGTTACAAGTCTCTTCGGCTTGAATAGTTTCTACATACCAAATTATATGGCTGCATAAATTTCACAACTGCATATTTTGAGCAGCTAAACAATAGAACCGTTTGTTGATGCTGATGACATACCAACGTATAAAGCCAGACCACCACTTTATATCAATGGCCAAAAGAAGTTAAACCAAAACGTAGTTAGTATGCAATAATAAGTAATTACATTTGAGAATAAACAGATAATTTACTCAACCATGAAGGTAGCACAAATGAGGATTTTTCAGATTGAATGAGACCCCAAAAGCTAATTTTGCCCAAAGATTTGATTAAACCAACAAAACTCACCTTTCATCGGAATGATCTGAGACTGCCACAACCATCTTTTCAGTCAAAACTTAATTTGCTATAGAAAAGTTATTTTACCCCTAATTTCCTCTTTTGGTTTATTCATAAGTTTGCCTGAAATTTATATTCGAATTTACTCCAAAAATGAATTTGAACATATTGCATCTTCCATTAACTTTCTTTGCTCCTGAAGCAAATCAACCCAGCTTCTCTACGTTACTGAACTTCCACATCACAAGCAGTACTCCAGCAAATCTTTGAAGGGTCTTGCACTGCCTCGTCTTTCCAATGGATGGAACATAGATTTGATCATGATACTTCACCGAGACTTAAATTAGTACTGAAGAGCCTAATGATAACCCTCTTGCTTTTATACTCAACAAACCTCGTACAATTGTCTTTTTCAACTCATTGTGATTGTGCATATAAAATGATGAGATTAGTCAGAACCTTTACTCAGGATGGAAATATCAACTACCAGAGGGCATAGCTTTCTGGTGAAAGGGGCAAAGTTAAAAGGAGATGTGTGAGGCAAGTTCTTTTTACATAGTAGGTGGCTAATGCTTGAAACACGTGGGTGGTGAATTCCTTGTATGTACATACTTGGCCAATAAATGTATTCATTCATTCAGGTGTCATGGAGGAACCCAATATAATAATGTCATTTAAGTCTTTTGGCAGAGAATAGAGGGATATTGAATATGTGAAGGCAGTTAAGAGTTGGTTTTGGCATCATCTTTGGCACAGGCATGGCAGGCTGAGAAATATGTTTGGTGTTCTCTTCAGGTGTTAGGATCTCAATGAAGGAAGGCAGAACTTGCTGCTGAGTTAACAACATGGTCATCTGACCACACAATGCATACCAAACGGTACAGGGATCGTTAAAGTTTCCCACCCCATCGTATTCAATATACTTCCAAATTCTAGTGAAAACATTGCAGCGCAAAACATTCCTTATGCAAATATTGGCATGATTATTTAATGTTACAACTCAATATTACAAACACCCTCCCTAAAATACAGCAGTGAGGAGGATACAAGTCTCAATGTTGGCCCCCACAATATAACCAGTGACGTCAAAATTAATTCGGATGAATTTTCCCTGCAAGAGAAAAAGGGCATTTTAGCAAAGTTACATGGTCTTACAACTTTTGTCAATATAGTAGAATTTGTCCCAAGTTTAGGTACATATTTCACATACGAAAATCATTGACATTTCTGAAGATCCAAAATTAATCAGTTGTTAACCAACTTCAAATACCCAAGTCAAGCCAATAAGGGAGACTAGCACAGAAAAAAATACTTAAGGACACAAAATGCTGGAGTAACTCAGTGAGTCAGACACCTTCGTTGGAGAACATGAATAGGCGACGTTTCTGGTTGGGACTCTTCTCCAGACTGATTGTAGTGGAAGGGGGGCAGGGAGGAGAGAAGAAAGCTGGAACAGAGGAGAGGCAGGACAAAGTGTGGCAGGTAATAGGAGGAGACAGACAAGTGGGGGTTTTGAAAGGCAGATGATTAAAGAAAGGCCAGAGATTAAAGCAGATGGTGTGAGATGGACTGATTGCAAATTGTGTAGCCAGAGGAAGAAATGTAGGAGGAAGTAGTGGGTGTGGGAGAATCGGTGATAGTCCTGGTGGGGCACAGCGGAGGGAAGGGGGAGAGAAAGCGAAGACGGGAGGTTGTTAGAGGTTACTTAAAATTGGAGAATTCAATGTTCATACCATTGGATTGTAATCTACCCAAGCGGAATATTTTCCTCTCAATGAGAAATACCTGTTCCACCTCATTGAAACCAAGGAAAATGTATCATCTTCAATCAAAATCTGACGTGAACAAGACTGCATACAAATGCAGAATGTAACAGCATGAGTGAACTGTCAAAGGGCTAAATACTGAGTAATCATTAGACACAAGACAGACACTAAGATGGAACGCAACGGCAGAAAAAACAAGCTTAACCCAGTTAAAAAAAAAAACTGCGCTGATATAACTCAGCGGGTCAGGCAGCCTGTCTGGAGAACATAGAGTGGGGGCATTCAGGGTCGGGGGCCCTTCTTCACACTCCGTAACACTTCAAAATATAAAGTTTGTTACCGCCCCTTCATTTCTCCTGGCTTAAGTTAATCACATTTATGAGATTTTATTTTACTCTAGTGGAATTCTGTGAACAACAATTAAAATAACATTTTTGAAACCAAATTAGTGATACAACATTCACTTCTGATTTATGCTATGTCATTTATGGTAATTCGTTAAAAAAACAACTCAAATTGCTCTTTCACAAGTTTAAACTTCCGACGTGAAGCATAACATTTTAAAATTCTTCCACAAAATACTGCAAGCATTAGTCTCAGCTCAGCATATGTAGATGTATATATGTTACTAATTTGTAGCCCTTGGCCGATTTTAGTCATACTGCTCCACTGTAACTGGATTGTTTTCCCTTCTGAACAACTTAAATCAAGAGCTACTCTGTATGGTTCCCAGAAGACCATGTTTAAAAGACTCTGCTTTACTGAGTGCTGTACATCAGTAATCTCAATGGGGAGAAGAGATAAAGCAAATAAGGAATAAGGATGCAAGTACATAAGGGGATGGAAAGAACTAAGATGCAAATATGAAAGGCTGAATGAATATCAACTAGGCACAAATACATTGTGACAATTTAATTAATTTTTAAATGAACATTGCTTTACTAATTTTTTTTAATCCAGTCACCTCCACTCTATTCAGTAGAAAAACCCATTTACGTTCCCAAGCTGCAATGTTTCAAGCTGTGCAATGATTTTTTTTTTAGGATGATAAAACAAGGCGTCTTTTCAATAGTCCTTCCTATTCAGTAGCAAAGATCACTCAGAAAGAATGCACACGCAGTTGCGTGAATGGAAATCCAGCCAAATTCAGAGTAAATCACTGAACACCTACATGAGCCACGCTCTCAAGCACAGCTTAAAATTAAAATTTCCAAGTGATGAGACACTAAAAAGAGAGATTTCAGCATATCCATAAACATTCCTTTGTAAACTTTGAAAGTATTCTCACATGGAGAATCATTTTCTGAACAGCTGCCTATCCAAATTATAAAATCTTAGAGGATGCTACCTGCTAATATCTTTGCCAGTCTGAGCCTCTTGTGACCTGGGGCCAATGCTTATACTAGGGTTTTAAGATAAGTGGACATGTGTGCTTGCTCCAGTTTCATTCAGAATTCAGCCTTAAAAACATCTTTTCATTCAATATGCTAATTTCATGGCTAATATTTGTGGGTGCCCCTTTCTTGGACATCAATTCTACTGATGTTACCACATTAACGCGTTGATTAAGCCGCCAATATATCTAAACTTTCTTTTCAGTATCAGGTTTCACAGAAAGCTGAAGCAATCAACCTCCAGAAGAGTTCTAAATAACCTCATGTATCTCACATTTTGTTTTTCTCTTTGTCTGATAACTGTTGAAATAAAGCACCATGATTTGAGTTGTAATTTATGGCTTCTAGATGAGAAAGTTAATAGAGAGATACACAAGAAGATAGTTCTACAGGGGTAATGTGCCCCTTACGTAAGCAACTCCACTCCATCTGGTTATTATTACCAAGCACACAGCTAAGGTTTGTGAAAGGAAAGGATTTCTGGTTTCCTCTCAAGATCAAGTGTTGAAATCCCGACTGACAAACCTCATAGTTGGCTAAGAATATGATTAAGGGAACTAGGAACACAAGACAGTTGTGGTCATTCATTTTAACAGTTGCTACACTTGGCCATTATCCAAGTACCCATTGAACTTGTTAAATCCACATCTCATAATATCTGTTCCCAGATTTTTGTACTCTGCAACAGATTATGTAGCATGACATTCCAGTGGAGTTCTAAAATTTGACATTCCAATGATCAAACCATTTTACTGCAGAATTTCACAATTTATTATAGTTTTCCATTCCCAGCACACACGTTTCCACTTTAAATTTTTTGTTCAGGTTACAAAATGTGACATGCTCAGTAAGTGCAAGAACTCAAAGGGTTAACCCATATTTTTTCTTCATTTGAATAGACATTTCTTCTGTTGCCGAATAACTCAACTTTCCCTTTTTTGTTCTATAATTCAGTTTCCAAAATGAAATGTCAATACAAATTAGGCACATGTGATACCAAAGGATCTTTGTTTGGAATAAGCATTGATAATCATCTTACTTTAAATCTGAATCAAATTTATCATGTATAAATGTTTTAAAAAAAAAATCCTGTTCTTTTAAGGTGCATTTCCAAGAAACCACATAGTGAATGATGCAATTGTTAGGAAAGTAAAGAATTCAGAGACTTGACAGTTTGTCAATGAAATTTTAATTTGTGCAAAATATGACAAGGAGCCTATTCACAGAGAGTCACTGAATTACTCAGCCCAGAAACTAGGCTCTTTGGCTCACTATGCCCATCCCAAATATCAAACATCTGACACTCATCCTATTCTTCATCTTGCAATCCCATCAACTAGTTTTACCTTCCCACTCATATTCCTACATGAGGGGCAAGTTACAGTAACCAATTAACCTAAAAGGCCACACGGTGCATGTTGGCAGGTTAATTAACTAATGTAACTTGCACACGGAAGGAAACCAGAGCAGCTACATGGAGGAACCCATGGAATTACAGGGTGTACATGCAAACTACACGTCAACATTGGGATCAAACCAGGATCTCTGGAACTGTAGCAGGGCTGACCACTGCAGTATCTCGATGCAGAGGCAGGATGATAGAGGATGTGGGGCTCAGTAAGAGGATTAAAGATAATGAACAAAATGCTGAACAGGTCACGCAGCACATGTGGAAATAAACAGCTAATCCTTCGGTACACAAGAGGCTGCTGAGGCTGGAATCACAAGTTTAAAAAAATGAAACTGAAGGAAGAACCTGTGGAGGGAAATGGACATGTTGTTTGGGGTCAGGACCCTTCAGTCTGATGATAGACGACATCTTGGTGCGGGATGCTTCTTCAGTTCGAAAGGCCCCAATCCAAAACATCTGTCCATTTCCCTCTACTGTTGCTGCTTGGCCTGCTGAGTTCCTCTAGCATTTTGTTTTTACTCAATCTTTCATCAGAAACAGAAAGAATGGGAATACAAGTTAAACTTGGAGATGATCGGGGAGATTAAGTTACCACCAGAGAATCTATCTGGTAGAGAGGCCTGGGTTGCCCAGAAGAATCCACTGCATAAGGAATCATCTGGATGATGTATGATGACGATGGACACTAAATTGCTGGAGTAACTCAGCGCGTCTGGCAGCATCTCTGGAGAAAAGGAATGGGGGGTGCTTCGGGATGGAACTCAAAAGATAAAGAGCCAGCTCCGAAATAGTTCAGTTGGGGGAGTGTTGGACTGGAAACCCGAGGGTCCCAGGTTCATTCACGGGTTTCGGCAGTTTTGAAATTTGCACTCAGAGCGGAGAAGGATTCCGATCCAAAACTGTCATATGAGGAAAGATTGAAAAGACTAGGCTTGGATTCACTGAGGAACTCACGCTAGTGGAGACAAGGGATATGGGGGAAGGCAGGCACAGGTTATTGATAGGGAACGAACAGCCATGATCACAATGAATGGCGGTGCTGGCTCAAAGGGCTGAATGGCCTCCTCCTGCACCTATTTTCTATGTTTCTAAAACATCACCTATTCCTTTTCGCCAAAGATGCTGCTTGACCTGCTGAGTTACTCCAGCATTTCGTGTCAGTCTTTGGTATATACTAGCATCTGCAGTTCCTTCCTACACACGTGATATATAATGACTGATAGAGAAAGGAAAAGAGGGATATGTAAAAGCTGTGGTGTAGGTCAGAGCTGTTGCAGAGAACCAAAAACAAAAGACATTGGAAATACTCAGGATGTTAATGGAATGAGAGAAAAAAGTTAATATCACAGATGGATAATGTTACAGCAGAACTGGCCAGTTTTAATACTGACAAAGAGGGCTATCCAAAAACCACAGATCAATGCAAACTCCTCAAGGTTGTAAGGTGCCCAGAATGAAAATGGGAGCCATGCATGGGAATTGGAAGTGAGGTGGAGAATTAATCTGATATGCAACTGAATGTAAAGAGCCATTTACAGACTAAACAAAAGGTTGGTTATCTGTAAAGCAGTGGATAAAGAGATTAAAGAGATTGGATGAAGCAGTGGATAAATCCAATACTTTGGATTAGAAGCGTTGAGGGGAAAGGGGATCGAGAGATTCAAAGGGAATGGCCCATTCAGGAGGCTGAAAGGGGGCAGGGCGTCTGGATTTGGAATCAATTTAGGAAATTATGAAGTTGACCCCTTGAACATGGTAGGCGAGAGGATGGAAAGGAGAGACCAGGAAGTCTATCCTTGAGCCTCAAACAAACAGCTGGAAGAACTCAGCAGGTTGTGCAGCATCTATGGGGAATGGGAATTGGCGATATTGATGACATTTGGGGTCGGGACCCTTCAAACTTCTTTCTGGGCCAGTTTGAAGAAGGGCCCCAGATCCAAAATGCCACCTAGCCATGTGCTCCAGAGATGCTGCCTGACCCGCTGAGTTACTCCAGCACTTTGTGTCTTTTTTTGTAAGACAGCGTCAGCAGCTCCTTGTGACTCCAAGAAAATAAGACAACAAGGTTGGGTTCAAATAGGCCAGGTGAGTTTTATCAATAAATGAGCTTAGGAGGGTAGGGTGGGACAGGGCCAACTGCCCACTAGCAGCAGGAAGCATGCAGGTTACACAGAATGTGGCTCCCCATTTAACACATGGCTACATTGTGCACCACAGCTACCCAAGCTGAACCCAATAGGACACAACTGTGTGTGGATCACGTACCAAAATAATTTTAAGTCCGTGAGGTCATGTTAGGTTCAGAACAACCATGCTGCAAGTCAATGCAGATCAGATTTTAATCCTTTGCAGAGCAGACACCAACTTGAAGCATAAATCGAACTTACTTACAGCAACATGAAAACAAATTCAACTAGATAAGCTGTTTCCAGTGATCCTGAATGGGGTATCCTGTCATGGATGGATGTTAGTTCTCTGTGCAGTACAAAGCAAGATATTTGCATTTATCTCTGCAATATAACTTCAATCCACAAGTGATGGACTCTGGTGGAATGTACTTTCACCAATGCTTGATGGAAAAGTCAACAAGGGAAACCATGTCTGTTGTATAAGACAGGAACAGATAAATAGGTGCAGGAGTAGGCCATTCATCCCTTCAAACCAGCACTGACATTCTGGCTGATCAGCTAAAATCAGGAACCCATTCCTGCTTTTTCCCCATAATCCCTTAATTCATTTAGCCCTAAGAGTTAAATCTAACTCTCTCTTGAAAACATTTTACTTATCTGCCCTCAGGTCTAATTCTTTCAGCACTTAAAATATTTTGACTTTTAGAAATAAAACAGTTGCTATCTGGTTTCAGGACTGAAAACATTACTGGTTATTCAAATGTTCCCACTGAGCTTCTCTCTCAGTATAACTTAATTTGAAATGTAAGCTTGGGTCATGATACCAACTCTATTTGAACCTTAAATGAAAAGCAGAGCAGCTATCAAGTTTTTACATGGAAGACCTTATCAGACTCGACTTACAACGTGGAAACAGCACGCAGAGTCCATGTCGACCAGCGATCACCACGTACACTAATACTATCCTACACACTAGGTACAATTCTACATTTTTTACTGAAGCCAATTAACCTATAAACCTGTACGTCTTTGGAGCGTGGAAGGAAACTGGAGCACCCAAAGAAAATCCACATGGTCAAAGGGAGAACGTACAAAGTCCATATACACAGCACGTGTAGACAGGATCAAACCTGGGTCTTTGGCGCTGTCAGGCAGCAACGTTAGCGTTGCTCTACTGTGCCGTCCCATCTCTGCAGTCTAAAAGCTTATGGCCAGAGACACAAAGGGCAGTATAGTGGCACAGCGGTAGAGCTGCTGCCTTACAACTCCAGAGACCAGGGTTCAAACTTGACGACAGGTGGTGCCTGAACGGAACTTGTACGTTCTTCCTGTGACCGTGTGAGTTTTCTCCAGCTGCTCCGGTTTCCTCCCGCACTCCAAAGACATAAAGGTTGGTAATTAATTGGTTTTGGTAAAGATTGTAAATTGTTCCTAGTGTGTAGGATAGTGCTAGTGTATGGGGTGATCGTTGGTCAGCGTGGACTCAGTGGGCCGAAGGGCCTGTTTCTCCGCTGTATCTCAAGCTAAAAACAAGGCTTTCTACTTTTAAAGTTGTAACAATATTCCTTGGTTTTACGAATAAACAATGTGGATTACAGAACAACAGTCTGAAAACATGAAAATAACTTGCAGATGCACCGTTTAGGATGAAGCTTTCCAAAATTTGGCTAAGGTGGTTTTTTTTTGCATTTCACACTTCTGAAGATATTGGTTCAATTACTCTGGAATCAGTGTTTCAGCCTAAATCATTTTTTTTTTAAAGTAAACAAATGGTTTTTCTAATCCAAAACTCCAAATATGGCAATGATTGGTTGAATCCAAGTTTGGCTTTTGCAACATGGGTTATTAATTTCAGTCTAAAGGCAGTCATGTTGACATCCATCAGCCAAACGCTGTCACATGATTAAAATCACTGCCAGGCACTGATTTGCTCCCTCAAAGTTGTATGCAAAGATATTGTTGGCTTCTCCACAAAACTAAAAAAAAGTACATTCCAATCTTCTTTGGTATTTGATCATTCAGGTACAGAGCCTACGAATCCTGCGAATAACTGGAGCATTATACACTAAATTTAACAATCCATTTTTAAATTACTTGCCTCTGCCTAAAAATATAGTTCTATAACTACCAGCCCTATTGTGCAAAGGACATTTTGTTTTTCATCCAAAGTCAATCCCTTTCACCTAATCTGAAAAAATTATATTAGTAGAGTCTGATGAGCTATGCCTTAATGGCAAAAAAAAGTTGTTTTTTTTAATTTAAATGTCTCACCCTGGTCACTCCCTCTTCTCTTCTAAAATCTTGCCTGATACGAGAGAAGTTTGAAAACACATAACTCCAGATTCAGGGACAGTTTCTTCCCCGCTGTTATAATGCAACTGAACTGTTCTCTCACCAGCTACAGTGCGGCCTGACCCATCTACCTCATTGGAAACCTTTCAACTATCTTTGGTTCAATATCCAAAGTAAAGATTTAGTTTCCATCTTGACTTTATCTTGCACTACATGTTGTACCTTTTATCCTTATCTATACACTGTGGGCAGCTCGATTGTGATTATGTACAGTCTTTTCTTTTACTGGATAGCATACAACAAAAAAAGCTTTTCACTGTACTTTGGTAGGTGACAAACTAAACTAAACTGAAGACAAGTTTTCAAACCAGGCCAGAAATTTAAGCTAAGCTGTGTGATTGATAACTTACTCAACTGCAGCTTTAGTTTTCCTCCTGGAACTTTAAAGAGTTAACGGTCTTTGACCTTTTTTGTTCCTTTAAGATCCTCCTTAAAACTTACAAATTTAACTTAATGGCCTTGCATTTCTTGTGGCTTAGCATCTTAAATCATTCATTAATACTTCATGAAGTGGCTTAATATATTCTGCTCTTTAAAAGAGTGTCGTACAAATAAATGACTGCATACTCAATCATTAAATACTACATTGTACAATGTTTGCTGTATATTTCAAACATCTTTTAAAGAATGACAGTTGGCAGACATTAATAATACCGAAACAAAGAAGTTCTTAGCCGCACCTTTAGGCTAATGGGTGAATTTTTTTCCACATTGGCAAAATAATTTGGAAAAATAAAGTTGTCCTTGTCAAGTTGACACTAGCACTGGACAACCAAGCACTTCGATTTGCAGCTCATTACTTGCGTTAGTAAATGACAGGTTGTAGATGATCTGGAATCAAAAGTTTACAAAATGATATTGAAAATCCAAACTTTGTTTCAAGCAGTCTGAATGAAGGACAGAATCCAAAAATACATGGCTCGCCTTTTACCTTCCCTTCTCAAATCTCTGTACTCCCTCAGCACTGCTCATACAATCTTGATGGTTTGTGCCCTGTCTGAACCAATAAAATACACATACAAGATATTATGGAGCGATGAAACATGGGTCACCCTCAAAATGTGACAGTTTACTTACAAAACGTGAAGAATTGTCATTTTTCACAGTTTTGGCATTGCCAAACGATTCTAGTATAGGGTTTGCTTGCAGAAGCTGTCTCTCGAGTTCTCCCTTCAAAGAAGTAAAAGAAAAAAAAAGAAAAAATTTATATCCACCAAAAAGAGAACAAGAACAACACAATCACGGTGGTCCAAATATCTGCACATCAGAAATTAGTGAGAGACGTAGATTTTTGGAGTTTTTGAAGCTTTTCAATGTATATCAAGAATGGTTGAGCCCAGCACCTGATAGAAGCAACATGCAGAAGCAATTAAGTTAATGTTACTGAAACCAACTGCATTGCAGTCAGGGAAAGTGAAGCTTTTCAGATATGCACAAGTTAGATATGAATGCGAGAAGAATAGATAAGAATATTTTTTAATTGTAGAACAAGATACTTGGTGTGCACTGCTTCCATTACCATATAACCATATAACAATTACAGCACGGAGACAGGCCCTCTCGGCCCTTCCAGTCCGTGCCGACCAACTGGTGCAGTAGTTCTCAACATCCATTGCAAGCCCACTGACTCCCACAGATACCCCAACTGCACTTTGTAACCCTAGTCTCCTGCAAGCATCGTTTCATTCTCTCAGTTTCTCCATCCATGTTGTACTTGTTGCAATGACAAGACTCGGCATATTTGCAACAAATGTTTCAATCTTGGAGCAAACACAACATAGATGGAGAGTAGAACTGTGAGAATTAAATGTCTTCCTTTCTGTTACCACAATGTTAACAGTGATGAAGGGCTTCTTCTCCGTTAACACAGCCTTTGACCATCTTTCATCCATATCCTGCGCTTATGCTCTTACCCTCTCTCATAAGGGAGGGTAGGGCTTCGTGGATAGAGTTCCCACATCCTCTATGTCTGCCACCTGCCTCCACATTCAACAAATCTTCTCCACAATGCCTGCCACCTACTAAGAGATTCCACCCCTTGGGCCCTTAAAGCATTTCACATGGACTGTTCCCTTCACGACTCTCAGATTCACTGTTAATCCCACCAATCGCTCCCCTCCCTTTCTTAAAACATTTCACCTCACAAACATACATCTTTTAAATTCTTCCCGTTCCCATTATCTAGAGAATCAAAATCTTCCCAGGTGAAGCAGCAATTCACTTGCACCTTTCTCCAATGTAGTGTACCAGATTAGCAATGTGTGACTTACATATAGCCTGTGTATAATAGGCATTTAGGAAACTAGCAACATGGATTTGCAAGCTATGGGATGTGCCATGTGGGAACAGCTGTATTTCCGACTTGCCAACTGTTCAGGTCATGAACAGTTCATAGGAACAAAACCTTGCCCTAACCTTGGGACAACTGGAATTGCTTCTGGCGTTCACAATGTGGTGGCCACTACATTGGAGAATATAAATGCAGATTGGGTTACCATATTACTGAACACATGCATTGAATCGGCATGGGAAACCACAGTTACCTGTGGCCTGTTGCTTTAATTTCCCAACACAATGACCCATTGGTCTGTGTCCACCAGTACTGTCACACTGAGGCCCAACTTTAGGTTGAGCATTTCAGGGCAGCATAGTGACGCAGCAAGCAGTGCCACTATCTCCTAGCACCAGAGACCTGGGTTCAATCTTCACCGTGGATTCTGTCTGTGTGGAGTTCTCCCTGTGACTGCGCGGGTTTCTACTGGGTGCTTAGATTTCCTCCCACATTCCAAAGACATGTAAGTTTGTAGGTTAATTGGCCTCTGTAAATTGCCCATAGTGTGTAGGGAGTGGATGAGAAAGTGGGTTAACATGGAACTAGTGTGAACATGTGATTGATGGTCACCATGGTCTCAGTGGGCCAGACTCTATTTCCATATTGTATCTCTAAGCTAAACCTCTGGGCACATTATAACTATCTGAACTCATTGAATTCAGATACTTCAGATAACTTGATTTCTCAGTCCATCTTAGTCCATTAATATAAACTCAGCTTTTTTTTTTTACCTTCCTATTTCTTCTATGGAGTGGACAGCCAAATCGATAGTTGCTAGTGGGTTCAATAGCTTGACTCGGCATTGACCAAAGACCAACTAAATCCAGTTGGCTAGAATAAACAAGTTTTTGCAACAAAATTGCTACCCCAAAAATTTCTGCTTGTACTTTAATTTTTAGTTTGCATTCTATCAACTAAATAGCACTTTGATATATCTGTGACAATAGATCCATACTGGAGACAACGAGGATGCAAAATGGCTTGTTGCAGACAAATTGAGTGCGAGTGATTGCCCATATAGACAGAGGGGGAAGAATTATTTATTTCTAGATAAATATTCAAAGAATTTTGGACCAGGCAAATAGTGGGATCAGGCAGGGAAGTGGAATGGAAACAAGATCAGATCATCCATGATCTCACTGAATAGCAGAGCAGGCTCATACAGCTGTATGGCCAAATCATACTATGTATTTCAATAGTTCCTAATGTATTTCCCTCCCTCACTCGTGCCATATATTATCGGTTCATCAGAATGGATCAAAATCCTCAACCTTAGCAATCAATAAAACCGGCATTAAATTCATTAAAAATACCTGTAAACAGTCATTATCCACTGATTTGTTGTTTGCAGATCCACATACTTGCAAGGTTAAACCCAGGGCCCACTGCAGGTTTTTCTACACAATATGATTCTACATACATGTATAGACTTAAGTATCAGCCATTAACAGACCACTTGCACCTTATGGGTCTGTGCAGTGAATTGTTCATACAGAACAGAGTATTGGTTTACATTGCTACACCTTGCGCTTTGACACCAAATCATAACCTGCAAGTACCAATACAATCAATTATAGGGGGATATTGAGTATGAAGGAGGGCCCACTGCTGGACCCATTATATCACCCAGTGGAGGTCAATGCCTTTAACCCTCGGAAAGCTTGGGAATGAACAGCATTCACTTATCATATTACTGTGTTAGGGTGAGGTCTGGTCAGAGTCTACTGACCCTAGCTTGGGTTATGGGAACAGCATTCCCACCAGCCTGAGAATGCCCAGGACAGGAAGCAAGATTACTGAAGATAAACACAAAATGCTGGTGTAACTCAGTGGGACAGGCAGCATCTCTGGAAAGAAAGGAATAGGTGACGTTTTGGGTCTCGACCTGAAACATCACCCATTCCTTCTCTCCAGAAATGCTGCGAGTTGATAGAGTAAGAGCTGAATGCACAGATTTTCCCTCTTGGATCAGCTAGAATATTCATTTGCAAAGGGTAAAGAGGATACATCGCCAGTGACTGAAGTAGATGAGCCTATATTAGGTGACACAATGATTTGGGGAGAAATACCCAGCATTCAACTGATACAGTGATCTGCTGAACATTCTGCATTTAGTTCGATTAAAGTTCCAAATGACCTAACAATAGCAAATGTGCATGATCTTTCTCACTCGTTTTCAAACCAGATTATCCATGTATGAATATTGAGCCTCAATCTGATTTTTTTTTTAAACTGTAGCTGTTAAACTACGCCAATAATATTACAATTACAAATAACTACATCTGCAAATTACCACAATACTTCACTGCCACAAATGGCGATTAATTTTACCTTCCTTGTCAAGCTTAGACGGAAATCAAAATATGGACTAATAATCTTGAAATCGCATCAAACCCAACATACTTAGTAATAAATAATCTTTAAAATTATCTTCTCAAGTAACTACTATAAGAGGACACTAAATTTAGCAAGTACATTTCAAATGTGAAGACATTTCTCATCTTGACAGCTGCAAATACTTTCTGGAAAAATTTAGTTGAAACCAATGTATTACAGTGAACTATGCATCTTTATTTTTCACATCATGGAGACAGAACAAAGATCTAAATATCTGGGAAGAAGAAAACGTGCAGTTGAGGTCAGTCTCAAATAAGAGGGTGAAAGAGTCTCAAATATGTTGCAGTGAAACAAAGGTGTATCTCCTGGTGATGCCCCAGCTGATTCTGTAACATGACTTTGGCCTCTCAGAAACACAGCAGGTTTAATGAAGGTTGCTACATGACAAGAACTTTGAGCAGAAGATGAATTTCAAAATAAAATTTGGGCTAAGTATCTGGGGAAACAGATGCCCTTCACACGTAATCCCTTAGTCTGCTAGTGGCACAAATATTTAGTACATCTGGATTCACATCTCAGAAGAGCAGTTAAAATATTCCCATGCTTGTATTCTCCAGAAGGAAGCTATTGTAACAAACACGCAAGGCCTTTGAGGGGCATGGAGAAGTATCTTCTAAAGGCATCATGAAGCAAATTCCTAACATACTGCACCAGTGACTACTTTCCACATGTTTCGCAGGGAGGGGCATATCAAGTTCCTGTCTGCAATTACGAGAAGACATTTAAAATCAAGGAGATTGTACAGATGGAACCCCTGACATCCCTAATGTTAGAAAACTGCAGAATGCATTCAATAAAGCTGTTCAAGATATATGCTAGAAAATCAGCACACTTCAAAGTAAAACTTCAAACGTGTGAAAGCATTTTAAACTGGTTACCGCAATCTTAACCGACAGACTACCAGATGGGATACAAAAAATTCAGCTTTAAAGAAGTCAGGACAAACTAGGATAAACAATTTAGGGCAAAATACTAGACATTTTCATTTGATAAACGTCTTAGAAACTAGGTAGCAATTCCGCAATGAAGAAAAAGACCAGGATTGCTTTAGCTTCAGCAAATAAAGCAGTGAAATCATGCAAAGTAAACCAAAAAGAGACAAGACGTTATCAAGAATTGATGCTATTGCTTGCTGCAAGATACATTCTCGGAGGCAAAATATCTTGCCAGTTGCAAAAACAATAGCATCCTGTTTCTTGTGCCCATTGTGTGATTAAATTTGAAATTACCAGAGCCATAATAACAGGGATTAAAACTACATGCTACTCACATACAACATTGATGTTCCACTCTGTAGTCAATGGGCAGAAACAGAATGCATACCAAAATAAAAATGTTAGTGACATGACAATACAGGTTTACTTAAACTACTTTAGATCTATACCAGACCACAAGTAGGGCGATTTAAGACACAAAATGACACGATATGCATGAAATTTAATAAAAATAAGGCGCGCAATTTACAAATTTTGGCCATTTTTAATTCTGCTTTTAAAACATCTTTTCATGGCTCAAAGTAAAGCATACAAAAAATAAATCCGATCAGCACTAGGTAGACAGGAATTTCAAATGGGTTAAAGAACTAATGAATTAATTACCTCTATCGCAAGAATGTTTAAATCCCCAAATCACCAATTTTACACAATTGGTGTAAACACAATTCCCCGCTTCCTCATGAAGAAAACAGCAATTAGCTTGAATTATAGGGACTTCTTTTCTTCCTTTTATGATCTCTTCCACTTCAAAATTCTGCCCTCCCTACCCACCACTGAATGACTAAACATTCTTTTATCAAACCTGAATAGTCCTCTCCATAGTCCTAATGCACTATCACAGCATCTACGATGTTATGTTTCCAAAATAAAGAGTGGATATCAAGTCTTTAATATGGAAAAATATCCCAAGAAATATTATAGCGAGAATGCAAATGGGCTGGTTAAAAACTAAGTTTAAGATATTTGTACAGGCAAAGAAAATATCAGGAGGTGGTTTTCTTGATTGCTTGAAAAAATATAATTTCATTCTCTCTTAATGGAAGAACATTTCAGGTTTTCCGTGGTGGAAAAGTGAGGGATGGGAGTAATTGCAAAAGAAGCCAGAGATAAATTGAAGATCTTGAAGGTTACAGGGCTAAAGTAAAAAATGACTGGACTGGCACTTCAAACACTAGGATGACGATTATAAGTAAATAAAACTGGATTTTGGTGAACTGGAAATTAAAGCAAGCGAACAAGTTTATTTTAGTTTAGTTTATTGTCACATGTAGCGAGGTAGAGTGAACAGCTTTTGTTGCGTGCTAACCACTAAGCGGAAAGATAATACATTAATACGATCGAGCCATCCAGTGTTCTGACAGAGTATAAAGGGATTAACGTGAATAATGTTTGTGCAAGATAAAGTCCAGTAAAGTCTGAATAATCTGAGGGTCTCCAATTAGGTAGATAGTAGCTCAGGCCTGCTCTCTAGTTGTTGGTAGGATGGTTCAGTTGCCTGATAACAGCTGTGAAGAAATTGTCCCTAAATCTGAAGGCGTGCATTTTCACACTGGGGGGATTGGGCAAATAGAACTTAGTGGAGTGTTCGAGGAGGGCACAACTTTTGGATAATCTCAGGTTTGAGGTGGAAAAGCAAGGGATTGGGATAAAGCAACCTGAAGAACAGTGCCATAAAATATAATTTATAAAACAGGCATACACAAAGCTGGAGTAACTCAGCGGGACAGGCAGAATCTCGTTTCGGGTCGAGACCCTTCTTCAGTCTAGCGATCTCAACCCAAAGCGTCACCCATTGCTTCTCTCAAGAGACGCTGCCTGCCCACCCGAATTACTCCAGCTTTGAGTATCTTTGGGTTAAACCAGCACCTGCAGTTCCTCCCTGCAGAATTTATAAAAAAAAGTGGACAAATAAAGCAAGTTTCAGCAACACGTCAGATTTAAGTAGAATTTGGATTGCAACCGGAGGGATTTTACAGAGATATTTTATCCAAGTGAACTATTTAGAAACTTCTTACATACATCAAATAACCAACTTTTAGACCTTTTAACACCTAACTGTAGTAACAGGGATGCCACACTAACCACTTCAAACATCAAATTATTTGATCTATTACCAATTGCGGCTGGCAAGTTTCCTCTGTTGGCAACGGACCTGGGAGTGCGAAAGAACTAATAAACACCCACTGAAAGTTAGAGGACAAACACAGGCAAATCTCCAATAAGATGCTCAGATTTCTAGAGATGAATAGGACACCCATCAAAAGATCAGACTCAGTGGGAAAGGTTGATTTCACATATAGGGCAAATAATAATTTCCCCTCAAGGTAGAATTATTTTTGAAATAATAATCCTTACACGCCTTTTCCTTTGGGACAAAATCTACTAGTGTGCCACAAAAGTCATCATTTTAAACCTGCAGATTGTTCTCTACGCTAATATATTGTGGTCAAAATTATGCAATTTCCTACAAGAAATTTCATATAAATATAATTCAAGTGAAGCAGAAAATATTCCTATGAAGCAACTTAAGCATACAATTTTCGCCTCCATTGATACATTGTTCAAAACAGTCGGAAAATTGAACAGTGAAAGGTCCATTTATAAAATTGTTACAAGCGAAATAACATGCAAATCTGCTCAATTCACATTATGAATACAAGTATGGGATTGTGAAAAGTTGCCGATTGACTTCTTTCAAGAGCTCCGAGTAATTGCAAATGAAAAGGGTTTGCGCAAAGACGATTCAGAATATTAAATGTAATCAAACAGGAAAAGCTGTCAATTACATGCTGCAAATAGTTAAACTGAACAGCATTTGACACTTGCCTGATGTTTCACTGGTTTAGGCGATTCGAGCTGCTTGTCGCAAACAAATTAAATAGTATTGTTAGGAAATACACACGCCAACGTCAAAAAGGCATAAACTTCAAAACAGGTGGGAACATCTAGTCAAATTCTATGGAGCAAGCATTTTGATTATGCACATGCAGATTTTGCTGAAGGAATTAAAAGTCCTAGAGGAACAAAATTCAGTCATAAAATGATCGCCACCATGAAATAGAGAGCAAGTTCATTTCAGTTTTAGAGTTCCATGGTAAAAATCTTTTCCTTTAATCCAATAAGGAATTTATTTGACACTGGGCTGTTACGACAGATGCCAAGCTTTGCATTGCAAGAATTATAGCAGCACAAAACTAACTTTCAGGCAAAAACAACCATGAAAAGATGGCTAGTTAAACTTGTTTGAACTACATAATGAATGGAAATCTTACATTTTAATAATTAAAATGCAGATTATCTTGGCAGGTATAAAAGCAACGTGGAGATAATATATATAAGCATCTGGATAAACAGGGTCTGATCAGGAACAGTCAACATGGATTTGTGCCTGGAAGGTCATGTTTGACAAACCTTCTTGAATTTTTTGAAGCGGTAACTAGGGAAATTGATGAGGGTAAAGCAGTGGATGTTGTCTATATGGATTTCAGTAAGGCCTTTGACAAGGTTCCCCATGGAAGGTTGGTTCAGAAGGTTCAATCTTTGGGTGTTAATGGCGGAGTAGCAAGATGGATTCAACAGTGGCTGAATGGGAGATGTCAGAGAGTAATGGTGGATGGCTGTTTGTCAGGTTGGAAGCCGGTGACCAGTGGGGTGCCTCAGGGATCTGTGTTGGGTCCACTGTTGTTTGTCATGTACATCAATGATCTGGATGATGGGGTGGAAAATTGGATAAGTAAGTATGCAGATGATACTAAGATAGGTGGTATTGTGGATAATGAAGTAGATTCTCAAAGTCTACAGAGAGATTTGGGCCATTCGGAAAAGTGGGCTGAAAGATGGCAGATGGAGTTTAATGCTGTTAAGTGTGAAGTGCTACATCTTGGCAGGACAAATCAAAATAGGACGTACATGGTAAATGGTAGGGAATTGAGGAATGCTGTGGAACAGAGGGATCTAGGAATAACTGTGCATAGTTCCCTGAAGGTGGAAATCGCATGTAGATAGGGTGGTAAAGAAAGCCTTTGGTGTGCTGGCCTTTATAAATCAGAGCATTGAATATAGGAGTAGGGAAGTAATGTTAAAATTGTACAAGGCATTGGTAAGACCAATTCTGGAGTATGGTGTACAATTTTGGTCGCCTAGTTATAGGAAGGATGTCAACAAAATAGAGAGAGTACAGAGGAGATTTACTAGAATGTTGCCAGGGTTCCAAAACTATGTTACAGAGAAAGGTTGAACAAGTTAGGTCTTTATTCTTTGGAGCGCAGAAGGTTAAGGGGGGGACTTGATTGAGGTCTTTAAAATGATGAAAGGGATAGACAGAGTTGACGTGGATAAGCTTTTCCCATTGAGGGTAGGGAAGATTCAAACAAGAGGACATGACATGAGAATTAAGGGACAGAAGTTTAGGGGTAACGTGAGGGGGAACTTCTTTACTCAGAGGGTGGTGGCTGTGTGGAATGAGCTTCCAGCAGAGGTGGTGGAGGCAGGATCGATTTTAACATTTAAAAGTAAAGTGGATAGGTATATGGACGTGAAGGGAATGGAGGGGTATGGTCTGAGTGCAGGTAGATGGGACTAGCGGAAAACAAATGGTCGGCACGGACTGGAAGGGCCGAGAGGGCCTGTCTCCGTGCTGTAATTGTTATATGGTTATATGGATGTTTTGTGGCCTTAAATAAGTTTTAAAAATTAAAAAACTGCAGATGGGAGAAATTTAAAAAATGCTGTTCGAAAACCCATTTGAACTGGGGGAGAGAGAGAGAAAGCAGCCACTATAAACAATCGTTCTCTCTCCTTCACAGTTCTGGTGACAGGTCGTCAAGCTGAAGTGTTAACTGTTTTCCCCCCCACCGCTAAACAAAAGTGATGCCAGTTTGAGAAACGGAAATCACTAGAATTGAAACATATCTATTTGGGCAAATACTCAAGAGCTTTGAGAGGGTCAAACTCAGCAGTATGATCACTGAATATAGGTTATTATAATGCAGTTTGTATCGCATTATGTGTACAAGGATTTGGAAGGAATAAACTAAACGGGCTTGCAATGGTCTTGCTAAAAAAGGACTTGCAATATCTTAAGCCATAAATGTCCCGAGGGAAAAACCACTTGACATTTTTGTTCTCTGGCAGCAGTCACTCAGAGTGGCTGGTTCGGAGGTAGCTGACAAGTTAAATGTGGGAACCATAGACAGGACATCATTAGTCAGATGGTGGTGAATCTGTGGAATTCTTTGCCACAGAAGGCTGTGGAGGCCTTTTTGTTAGATGGATATTTTTAAGGCAGAGATAGATTCTTGATTAGTACAGGTGTCAGGGTTAGAAGGGAGAAGGGAGAAGGCGGGAGAAACGGGTTAGAAGGGAGAGAGTAAATGGCGGCGTAAACTTGATGGGCCAAATGGCCGAATTCTGCTGCTATCACATGACCTTACGGGGACAGGAAAAGCAATGTCAAAATATCTGTTGCTTCCATCGCCAGAACACGGCTTGCAAAGTGTTGCTACTAATACAAGCGAGGCTCAACTATAACACTAAATATTTTCAGACCACACCATAAAATTTGCAAGCCCTCCAAAGAGGTGTTAACTTTTACATTTTACAATTCCATAACCCTGATGCCCTTGTAGGTTATAGTGTACAAACCTAAAATGTGTGTTTAATCAAATGTATTGCATAGATTAGCCAATAGTGTACAGCAAATTAAATACTTTTGACAATGCTCTACAAAAATCTTTCTGGCAACTTGCAAACTAGGGTCTTGCAATGCAACAACAAATCTTGCACCTCCTACTATTTCAGTGTAAAACCTTTTTTTTTTAAATTGGAGGGATAATCTTTTTGGACAATGGAGCAGTAGGCTTAGCATTTCAGTCATAAGATCCAAAAACAAAGGGGCTTGGTTTAATACCCACCAAAATAATGGCAGTGTCATCATGCTACGCGCATTGTGGCTAGGACATTAGGTGCTCACGCTGCCGGAGACGAACTCTAAACCTTGCAATTTGGAGCTACAGTTCATGCTGTTCCAATGTTCTAGATTTACATATCATTTCACAGTGGTCACCATTTTCTGGAAAACTAATTTTGTCAGATCCACGAGGCAAAACAGAGCAGCACTTTAAAATGCAAATCATTCTACATTACATCTTATTCAGCATATAGATATTACATACAAGGAACATTTTAAAGCTGTCAGCAAAGCGATACCTATATGCCATATCACCCGATGAGGTATTTGCATTCAACATTCTGCAACACAATATTGTCAGTTAGTTGCATTATGCAATCATAAGCCACAACAATATTAATGTGTTAACGAAAAAAAAACAAAAAAGTTGTACAAGCATACCTGGGCAATTACTCGGGATTAATATCAAAAAAGCTTTATGGGAAATTAAACTCACTGGAATATTGTGGTCCTTCCGTACTTTGTGAGAAGAAGCAACATGGGCCAGATATTGAATAACTTTCTTGGTATTTTCTGTCTTGCCTGCACCAGATTCTCCTCTGCATTAAAAAAAAAGTTTAGGAAACAGTTAATTTCAAAGATTAACATATGGCCCAAGAGCACACGAAACATTTAGGCTTTCATGGGACGCTGCAAGAAAGAATTTCATGGTTCAATTTTGGTGCATATGCCATTAAAACACCCTTGACTCTTGTATGACAAACGAAAGCCAAGAATTATCGTTAATCAAGATTCAAAAGAGTTTATTGTCATGTGTCCCAGATAGGACAATGTAATTCTTGCTTTGCTTCAGCACAACAGAATATAGTAGGCATAAATAAATACAGAACAGATCAGTGTGACCATATATCAGAGTGTGAGTGTGAGTGAGTGTGTGTGTGTATGTGTATTAATCACACACACACACACACACACACACACACACACATCAGATAAAGCGCAATGGGCTATAAATGTTCAGAGTTTTGTTTGAGATGAGTTTCTGCCTGATGGTTGTGGGGAAGTAGCTATTCCTGAACCTGGATGTTGCAGATTTCAGGCTCCTGTACCTTCTACCTGAAGGCAGCGGGGAGATGAGTGAGCGGCCAGGATGGTGTGGATCCTTGATGATTTTGACTTACAAAATTTTTAAGGGGTTGGACAGGCTAGATGTAGGAAGATTGTTCCTGATGTTGGGGAGGTCCGGGACAAGAGGTCACAGTTTAAGGATAAGGGGGAAGTCTTTTAGGACCGAGATGAGAAAATCATTTTTCACACAGAGAGTGGTGAATCTGTGGAATTCTCTGCCACAGAAGGTAGTTGAGGCCAGTTCGTTGGCCATATTTAAGAGGGAGTTGGATGTGGCCCTTGTGGCTGAAGGGATCAGGGGGTATGGAGAGAAGGCAGGTACAGGATACCGAGTTGGATGATCAGCCATGATCATATTGAATGGCGGTGCAGGCTCGAAGGGACAAATGGCCTGCTCCTGCACCTAATTTCTATGTTTCTATGATGCTGGCAGCCTTTGAGGCAGCGATCCCCTCAATGGTAGGGAGGTCAGAGCCGATGATGGACTGGGCAGTGTTTACAACTTTTTGCAGTCTTTTCCGCTCCTTTGCGCTCAAGTTGTTGAACCAAGCCACGATGCAACCGGTCAGCATGCGCTCTACTGTGCACCTGTAGAAGTTCGAGAGAGTCCTTCTTGACATACTGACTCTCCGTAATCTTCTCCGGAAGTAGAGGCGCTGATGCGCTTTCTTTATAATTTATCAAGGAGCCAAGTCGGAGCATTCAACCTTCCAGAGAAGGGAAGATGTTGTCTACATTTTGATTAGTTCAGCAGATAATTTTAGATTTACTTTATTAATGTAATGAAGTACAATGAAACATTTTGTTTTGCATGCTATCCAAATAAATCAGGTGCACCAAATACAAATCATCAAATTCAAGTACAATAGATGTAGCAAAGGAGAAGATACAGAGTGCAGAATATAGCTCTCAGCATTGTAAGCTCATCAGTTGCTTCAATGGAAAGTAGGATGGGTCAGATAAGACTGAAAGAAGATGAATCAATTTCTATATAGAGAAGTTTGGATTCTGGACACCCATTTGCCATGATAACAAAACTCAATGAATGAGTGAAAGAATACTTTGTCACATGTGACAAGTCACAGCGAAAATCTTTGCTTACATATCCAAGATATGCAATAGTCGCCACATAAAGAGCACTTACCAAGTTACAAAAGTATCCCGCTTCAGGGGTACGTTTGTTCTTCCCCACTCCCCCACATCGGTCCCCCTACGCTGAGACCTCCATTGCCCATTGTTCTACCTCCCATGGCGGTCCCCCTCGCGCTGGGCCTTCCTTCGGCAGCGGCATCCTCACTCTGAGTGGTCCGTCCTCGTCATCGACCTCTCCACCGTCGCTGCCAGCTCCCCTCCTGAAGCCTCCGTGGTGCTGACCCAGGCTCCTCTGACCTGGGCTTCTCCGCAGCCATCCGGGAGGCATGGAGACTGCGGCGCCTCAATAAAGCCCTCTGGCCGCAGCTGTGGCTCAGCGGGAAGCTCAAATATACCAAGCATTGTGCATTAAAAATCACAAAAACAAGATTATCCTGAAGGTTAAGCGGAAACTCACAGTCCTAAGTAGACACCCCCTTCTCAATTCAATCCAAGTTTGGAGAATGTTAGTCTGACGCAGGGTCCCGACCCAAAACGTCACCCACCCCTTTTCTCCAGAGATACTGCCTGATCTATTGTATTACTCCAGCACTGTGTTTTCATCTTTGGAGTCCAATTCTGCTCTTATGTCTTCACTTTCAAAGGCAAGCAGATAGGAAGTAAGTACGAGTGCAGTGATAATGTGAATATATTGTGTTATCAATATATTTCCATCAAATAAGCTCTTCCGAACAGTACCGGAAAAAAAAAAAAATTAAACCATTCTTTGTGCACTGCTTCACTCAGGACCAAGTAAGATTTTTCTTCAGCGTGATTTCAGTTTAATTAGAAACTACACAACAGAATGAGAGGGAAGCAGTGACAATCCAACAACCGTTGGCATTACAATGCTGACATCCAGTAAGGGTTTTAGCATTGCAATGAACACTAGTCACACCAGCCATAGCCACAGCTGCTAATTTATTACAAGATCGACTGGAGTCCATTTGCTAAATGCATGACTGAACACCAGGTCACATTCTTTTCTTGGAGGCCACATCCCCTGCCGCTTGAAAAGCAATACATTTCCTGTTGACATCCAGATAGGAACCTGCAATCAGTCCTTAACTGGTTTACAAAAATGTGCGGTATCCATTCTTGTTGGCATTCAAATCCACAATTGGTTTTTCTATTCTCCAAAGGCCAATTTCAGTCATTTTTCCTCTTAAGGCAACATTTTTATAAAAATCCAATCCCCCCCCCCCCCCAAATCAAAACCAAGACCATTTACCAAATGCAGTCTTTAAGAGGATACAACGTTAAAAGGAAAAAGATGTATGCTTAAAATATCTGCAACCTGGATGACTTCTGAATGTTGCATTAGTGTGCAATAGATGGTCATAATAGGAATGCAGTAATCCAAAGAATTATCACCGTTTCAACAAGATTTATGAACCTGCAGGCACGTCAGCATATAACATGACAAATATTTATAAAACCATATACTCAAGCACTAGAAATGACATTTATGCAAATACTTTGAAATAGATAACTTGAAGATTTCTAAACAAAAAAGTGGTATGTTGTTCCGAATTGCTTAACCACATTCGAGCCGTGCAGCAGTTAGCGCAGCTCTCTAGTGTAGGGACAGAGAGACAATCCTGATCTTGAGTGTTGTTTATATAGAATTTACAACAATTCCCATGATCTGTGGTCATTAAATATATTACAGTCTATTAATTGGCTACACAATATTGCCCTGTGTGTAGCAGGGTGGCAGAAGAATTATAGTGGGTTGTGATTGACGAGTATGGTCAGAGGAAAATGGGACGGATGTGCTGGAGGTTAGAAGATGATTCACGTGGAAGTAGGACAAATGGACTGTTTCTTTGCAGCACAACTCCGTGACAAATCGGATAAGGAACCATTGGATATGAAAGAGTTTACAATGACAAAACGCCTGATATTGCAGCTGAAGTTATCAGACTACCACAATGTTAGACTATTGAAATGAACCCACAAGACTGATGCTGAAATCTAAAATTAATGTTGGCACAGACTCTGCAGCTTTCAAATGCGAGTACCAGCAAGCACTTCAGATGTTAATGAATAATTCCCACAGTAAAAATAACCTTGAAGGTATTGCAATATTTTGCATAATAAGGAACATATGAAAATACCACACTAGTCCAATATTGTTTGATTGACCTCTCAAGAATTAGAAACTGTTTGTGTGGGGTCTGCTATTCCCTCTGTTTTCAAAACTCTCCATTTCCGAAATTAATTATACCTAATCCTCTACCTTAATCTCACATGGGTTTAAGGTTAGTCACCCCAAATAAATCTCAGATCAAAAAGCCACTTTACACCTTGTTTGAAGCAGATTCTTCAAGACAACTTGCTGCTCAGTCTGATGACATCACTTGCAGGATGCTGCAGATCAAAAGATAGGAAATCCATGCCAAGGAGACCACTTGGTTTGCTGAGTAGCTCCTGTTCAGCACAGTGGCAAGTCTGGCACTCTGCAACAGACTGAAACCAGGGAGCAGAGTATGTAAAACGGAAAGATGGCTCTTGTTGTGCTGCTAACAAAACACCAGCATATCCTATTAAAACACAAAGTTGTGGGGGAAGTCTGTAGGTCAGGAAGCATCAATGGCGGGAATGGACAGGTGATAATTCAGGTTGGGTCCTTTCGTCAGACTATCCAGATCCTCCTCCACAGATGCTGCTGACTGATCAAGTTCCTCAAGCACTGTGTCTTGCTTACGATTCCAGCATCTGCAGTTCCTTGTGTCTTCTATACAGTCCACCCTCTGTATAACAGATTATAGGGAGGGGAATGGTTCACAGTAATGGTAAATGGCGGCACCAGAAATGGCAACGACCCAAAATCTGCAACGCGCGTTGAATCCAACCTTCCTTTTTTCATACAAATCATTAAACACACATAAACATCCTTTAGTATACACATACACATAAACTCAATTGTCTAAATGACAATGAGTTGGGGGATCAGAACCAACAGGAGGTAAGCACAAAGTGCTGGGAATTCTCTGTAACTCTCTGGGTGCTTTCAGCTAGATAGACAGTCAGGGATATGGGGAGAAGGCAGGAACGGGGTATGATTGGGGATGAATCAGCCGTGATCTGGAGGGCCGAATGGCATGGAAACATAGGCAATGATGTTTTACCTCTGTTCCTTGCACATGTGTCTTAACAGCCTTTTGACCATCTCTGACATCATCTTCCCACCATCGCTCAGATCTGAGCCAACCGCCGAATTGAGGAGATTTGGCAGCCTGGGGAAGAGGCAAGGATCGAAGGCGTCATTGGTTGTGGCCTGTGAGTGCCGGCAGTAAAACCATGCAGCAGACCTCACCTAGGCAGTTTTCAGGCGTCACCATGTTTTGGTGCTGATAAAGTTACAAATGTTCACCGAACAGTCCTATCTTCTGCCTGCCGCCACATGTGGCAGCAGCCCCTCCACCTCTGTTGGCCCCCACCACCATTCTCGTCGGCTGCTACTTTTCTTCATTCAAGGCGGCACGGGTCCTGTCCACGCCGGTGGATTGGGGACGAGTTTGGAGTGTGTGGTGGGCGAGCATGGTCCAGTGGGCCTGTTGGAAGCTTTGGCCCCGGCGCGTGGGACACTCTCGGCACAAATTGCATGTTGATTAATTGAAGGGAAATAGAACGGATTCAGGTTCTCCAAGGGGGCTGGCCACGATCTTGTTACACAGGCGTTAGCTTCATGGGCCGATTTGAAACTTAGATTTGCACAAGTGTCATGCGAACTTTGCAGGCCATTTGTCCCCAATGAAAATTCTGCCAAAGTTCATGACTTCTGTGAACTACTTACACAGTGCATGTTGGGTCCTGGAAACAAGTCGTGTGCTCAAGTCTAAGCAATTTACATCCACATTGGTTTGAAATGAAAGAACATTTTTTTTTAAATGGACCACTAAATCAGCCCGTTGTTTAGCATTCCCATTGTTTATTTGCACGAGTGTTACATTGAGAATGCAGAGCACATAAAGTAAATAGATTCAAATGTTTCAACACTGCCAATCCTTCACTGGTGGAAATGGGTACCAAAGGTTCATCATCTGATTCACACTTTGCAAATGGGGCTAACATAGCTGATCATGATTCATCATAATTTGCTGGTGAAATGCTATGCACTTTGAAAACTTGAAGTTTGCCTTAAAAATTAGATTTGGAGCTACATTCCAAATGCTTGGGCAATGCCAGGATAAAATAAGACAGCACAATGCACATTTTAGCAGTACTGAAAATATACTTACGTGCAAAGAATTGATTGATCTTCACGATCTGGGGGAAAAAAAAGAAACAAAAGCAAGAAGTCAGCAGGATTGACACTGTGGTTACATTAATTACACTATGTGTTTTATTTCATTCAAACATCCTCCTTCAAAATCCCAGGCAAGTTAAGTGCACTTTGGAAAGTTGCCACCATTAGCTGTCTACAAGTTACAGAGAACAGTACAGATATAACAATGTAACTTCTTCAGACCACTTTAGACAGGGAGACAAGCCAAAGATAATTCAAGAGCAGGTAATACTATTTGAAGTCTATTTCATTGCTTAATTGACACCTATTAGAAAATAAATTTATGCATTAAGATTTGAGTTAAGTGGAAAAACTCATTTTATTTCAATTCAAGAAGCACTTGATCATAGATGAAAGTTAAGATGTCGGGCGTGGGGTACCTGAAACAAAAGGGCTGAACCGAAATGCCAACTTGGTCTCTCATTCCACAGGTGCTGCATGACCTGCCATGCCTTTGTAACATTTTATTACAATGCTCCACTACTGTTGTGTCCTTAAAGCCCTGTCCCACGATACGAGTTCATTCCAAGAGCTCTCCCGAGTTTGCCCTGATTCGAACTCGGAGATTTACAGTAATCGCCACTCGGGACTCTCGTGGACATTTTTCAACGTGTTGAAAAATCTTCACGGGTCTTCCCATGCCTACCTGCCGTTAGCACGTCTTCCCGAGTACCTGCCATTTGCGTTACAAGCCGCTAAGAGACGTCCCCGAGCTCCAACGTACCCGCTACGTTCATTATCCATGCTTACCACGAGTTTGATTTTTTTTTAAACTCGGGAGAGCTCTTGGCATGAACTCGTACTGTGGGACAGGGCCATTAGGATGTCAAAGATAACCTTTGAGCCATGTCGCTATAACAACTCGAGTGACTAAACAGACCAGTTTGAGCTTTGAACTGGGACACATTGTGGGAAATTTAGTTTTCAGTTGCATAATTAACAGACCTATACATGCTGCAAGATTTATGTTGCTTGTGTTTCTGAGCTGCCTTTCTTTCTCTTCCACTCATGGACTAACCACAGCAAAGATGAGGCACTGGCCGGAGAAACGATGAATGAGATCATCCCAGGACTCTGGGTTAATAGCAGAACCATGTTAGACTATCAATCCGTCCTCAAATTGCAACTATACTTATGGTAGAAAGGAATGACACAGATTACTGTCGTGGTCAGGATAAGTGTGTTAAAAAGTCATGTAGTAAACACTGTAAAGACAAGTAATATTTGTTTGAGGTTTTAAAACAGGAAAAGTGGCACAGAAGACTATCAAATTACAAATGTCTTATATCAAAGGCTTATAATCTTGCCAAAGGCTCAGCAAAGTCTGAGAACCAAACTTGTTAAATTCAGAGGCACAATGTATTGACTTTAGAAAGTAGAATGAGTGTGCTGGCTATAAAAGGGCTTCAATAAATATTTTTTAAAAGGAAATTAGCTAAATACGAGTCAGATATAGACAGTCACAAGAATGCGCGCCATTCAAGACATCAGCAAAAACTCTTTCAACTAACAAGGTGAAATTGATTTTTTTTTTAAACGAGCACCAATAAATGGGCAACTGGGTCAGAGCAAATTAGCAACTCAAAAATACTGCACAGATGTGTGACAGCACATTGGCGCAGTGGTAGAGTTGCTACCTTTCAGCGCCAGAGACCTGGGTTCCATCCAGACCATGGGTGCTGTCGGTATGGAGTTTGCACATTCTTCCTGTGACTACATGGGGCTTTTGCTGGGTGCTCCAGTTTCCTCCCACACTCCAAAGGTGTGCTGGTCTGTAGGTTAATTGGCTTCTGTTAATTGTCCCTAGTGTGTAGCCTAGAACGAGTGTATGGGTGGTCACTGGTTGGCACAGACTCGGTGGGCATGATTCTATGCTGTATCTCTAAACCAAGTATTAGAATCGAATAAATGAATGGAGTTCAAGGTGAGACAAACTTAGCATCTGGGGCTGTATCCAAGGGTTTTGAAATCAATTATGTTGGAACTAATGGCCGAATAAAGCCATCTATCAAAATTCCATTGATTCAATCTCCACAGATTAAAGACAGCAGATATAATGCCACAATTTGAAGGCGACATTGACTCATTAGCCAGCAATGATAGGATAATTCTGGAATCCACGAAGCAGCGACAGGATACCAAATAACTGGATAGAGATAATGTGGATTTATGAAAGGAAAAAAAAAAAAAAAATCACATTTGAGAACTATGTTAGAACATTGAAGTTACAAGTCAGTAACAGGTTACAAGTACAAGAAGAGTAAACCAGTGCAAACCAGTTGATGCAGTATGCTTAAACTGTTAAATATTCTTGATAAAGTGCCACACAAGAGACCCAATACAATTAGAGCTGTAGATAGACACAAAATGCTGGTTTAACTCAGCGGGTCAGGCAGCATCTCTGGAGAAAAGGAGAAGTTGGTGTTTCAAGTCGAGACTCTTCTTCAGACTGCCAGTGGATTTCCTCTATTCCATTTCTCCGAAGATGCTGCCTGACCTGCTGAGTTACTCCAGCAATTTGTGTAAACCAGCATCTGCAGTTCCTTCCCACACAATTACAGGTGGTGATATATTGCATGGATGATGATTAACCATCCCCATCAATAGCAGGTCCAAGCCCTTGATATTTAAAATAATACCAATGCTATTACCTACCCCAACCCCACCAACCTGTGATCAGAACATTAACTGCCCTTGTGAAAATGGGGTGCAGAAAGCAGGAGGAATATCTTGCAGCAAATAACAAACCAAGGATGTTACACACAATCTCAAGGAACAGCACCTCATATTCCACTTGTGTAGCTTACAACCCAACAATATGAAGATACACAAAATTCTGGAGAAACTCAGCGGGACAGTCAGCATCTCTGGATAGAAGGAATGGGTGACGTTTTGGGTCGAGACCCTTCTTCGATCCCTGTCCACTTCCACCATTATCTCACCTGCTGGCTTTTCATTTCACTCCTTCTCTCCTTATTCAACACCTTTTCACTCCTTTTCATCATTAACCTTTGTCAGTTATTCTGCCCATTTGCCAATAACACCCCCTCCCAGTATCCACCCATCACCTGCCAGGCATTGCGCTCACCTGTGTTCCAGCTTTCTCCCCCTCTACCACAATCAGTCTGAAGAGTCTCGACCCGAAATGTTGCCGGTTCATTTCCCTCCACAGATGTTGTCTGACCCGCTGCATTTCTCCAGCATTGAGTTTTGCAATTCTATAGTCTACAAGGCACTTGTTGGCAGTGGAAGGGAGCCACTTGCCTGAATGAATGGACCTTCAATCATCCTCAAGATGCTCATCCGGAACTCAGATGTGCAGCACAGTTGCGCAATGGTAGAGTTGCTGCCTTACAGTGCCAAAGACCCATGTTCGATCCTGACTACGGAGTTTGTATGTTCTCCCTGTGACCATATGGGTTTTTTCCGGGTGCTTTGATTTCTTCCCACATTCCAAAGACATGTTAATTGGCTTCAGTAAAATTGTAAACGTCCCTAGTGTGTATAGGATAATGTTAGTGTGCAGCGTGACCGCTGGTCGCATGGACTCGAAGAACCTATTTCTAAGCTGTATCGCTAAAACTAAAACCCAGTCCAGGGTTGGGGAACCTGCGGCCTTCTAGGCCATTAAGTGCGGCCTTTTGAACGAATCCAAATTTTATAGAATAAATCCTTTTATTTTTATTTAAGAAGGAACTGCAGATGCTGGGAAATTGAAGGTAGACAAAAATGCTGGAGAAACTCAGCGGGTGAGGCAACATCTATGGAGCGAAGGAAAAAGGCGACGTTTCAGGAAGGAAAAGGGTGACCCGAAACATCGCCTATTTCCTTCGCTGCATAGATGCTGCCTCACACGCTGAGTTTCTCCAGCATTGTCTACCTTTTATTTTTATTAATATGTTTTTGCTTTTGATTTAATAATAAATCATCTTTTATTAGTTTCATTTTAATCTTAAAATGAACGCATTTAAAATAACAAAGAGTAAAAGACGATTCAATTAAATTATCCTCCCCCACTGACGGCCACAATTAAAACATTAGTAAGTCATGAGGGTTATTTAGACAAAATAATGTACATTTTGAATTTTATCTAATTGAATTTTCTTGGTTGTGGCCTTGTTAAATTACAGCTAACATAATGCGGCATTCCAACATGAAAAGGTTCCCCACCCCTGAGCTAGTCCAATCTAAATATTCAATATATCCAGCACTGGCAAACCGTGGTATTAGTAAGTCATCGCAATTTCTTGCCTGGTCTATTCAAATGGCATCATCCAGCCTCCCATCCTGTATATCCAGAGGGTAAAAGTACAGCAAATACAAATGAACACCTCTCCACACATTAACATGCATACCATTCCAGTTCAAAATATAATCATTTCATAGCTTTGACCACATCTACAATCCCCAGAATGAATGCAGAAGTTGAAAGAAGTGGTTCACCAACCTTTGCAGGGTTAGCAGAGGGATGGATGATGAAAGATGGATGATAAAACACGCCAGCAAATAAAACATCCTAGAGGTGAATAATGGGTGCACTTTGTTCAAGCCACAAGTACATGATAATTAACGGCCATAAATCACACAGGAACCAACGCAACTCTTTCAGCTACAGCACTGGTCTTCACTAAAAATATCTGGTAACATTTTAACAAAAAATAACATCTTTGTCCATTGTTTTATGATATTGTAGGGCAGTTAACATTGTCAAGTTTGCTTCAGGTTTTTATTGGGTAATTCAATAGGCTATGAAACTCAAACTCACTTTCAACTTCCAAGGATAATAATGAACCTGCTCTGCTAATTACTAATGCAACTACAGTGCTTGCTCTCCATAATGTTTGGAACAAAAACCCACCATTTATTTATTTGCCTCTGTACTCCACAATTTGAGGTTTGTAATAGGGAAAAATAACATGTGGTTAAAGTGCATATTGTCAGATATTATTAAAGGTCATTTTTATACATTTTGGTTTCACCATGTAGAAATTACAGCTGTGTTTATACATGGGGCCCCCCCCCCATTTCATGGCACCATAATGTTTGGGACACGTGGCTTCACAGGTGTTTGTAATTGCTCAGGTGTGTTTAAGTGCCTCCTCAATGCAGGTATAAGAGAGCTCTCAACACCTAGTCTTTCCTTCAGTCTTTCCATCACCTTTGGAAACTTTTATCGTTGTTTATCAACATGAGGACCAAAGTTGTGTCAATGAAAGTCAAAGAAGCCATTATGTGACTTGGAAACAAGAATAAAACTGTTAGAGACATCAGCCAAACCTTAGGCTTACCAAAATCAACTGTTTGGACCATTAAGAAGAAAGAGAGCACTGGTGAGCTTACTAATCACAAATGGACTGGCAGGCCACGGCTGATGATAGAAGAATTATCTCTATAATATTTTTTTTAAAGTACCTGTCCGACAGATAAGAAACAGGTGTCGGGTGTGGATTTGTCAATGACCATTGTCCGCAGAAGACTTCATGAACATAAATACAGAGGCGACACTGCAAGATGAAAACCACTGGTTAGCCGCAAAAATAGGATGGCCAGGTTAAGTTTGCCAAGTACTTAAAAGAGCAAACTCAGTTCTGGAAAAAGGTCGTGGACAGATGAGACGAATATTAACATATCAGAGTGATGGCAAGAGCAAAGTATGGGGGAGAGAAGGAACTGCCCAAGATCCAAAGCACACCACCTCATCTGTGAAACATGGTGGTGGGGGTGTTATGGCCTGGGCAGGTATAGCTGAAGGTACTGGCTCACTTATCTTAATTGATGATACAACTGCAGATGGTAGTAGCATAATGAATTCTGAAGTTTAGACACATTCTATCTGCTCAAGTTCAAACAATCCCAAACATACTGCTAAAGGAACAAAGGAGTTTTTCAAAGCTAACAAATGGTCAATTCTTGAGTGGCCAAGTCAATCGCCCAAACTGAACCCAATTGAGCATCCCTTTTATATGCTGAAGAGAAAACTGAAGGGGACTAGTCCCCAAAACAAGCAAAAGCTAAAGATGGCTGCAATACAGGCCTGGCAGAGCATCACCAGAGAAGACACCCAGCAACTGGTGATGTCCTTGAATCACAGACTTCAAGCAGACATTGCATGCAAAGGATATCCAACAAAATACAAAACATGACTACTTTCATTTATATGACATTGCAAATATTATGGTGCTCTGAAAAGGGGGGGGGGGGGGGGGGGTTGTTATGGCAAATAAATAAATAATGGGTCTTTGTCCCAAACTTGGAGGGCACTGTACTTTCTCTAGATTTCTATTGACATAATTTAAGCTCACCCCACTTTTGTATTCACTCCCTGCACTCCTGGAGCAATTTACACAGGCCAATTAGCCTACAAACCCATGTCTGTAATGTGGGAGGGAACTGGAGCACCCGGAGGAAACCTATGCTGTCGCAGGGGGAACGTGCAAACTACACACAAACAGGAGACGAGGTCAGGATCAAACCTGCGTCCCTGGCGCTGTAAGGCAGCAGTTCTACTAGCTGCACCACTGGGCATGAAGATCACTCTTGCAAGGTGAAAGCAATTTTTGTCTAGGTGGGCACAGATGGCCTGAGACAAGGATACGACAATCAAATGTTCCAGGCTGAAACTTTATTCATGGCGACATTTCACCATTATATCTCTGGTTGAATGAAGGGTGAAGGGGGAGGAAGCAAAGAGCATTAGGCAGCTTTGGCTCTGACAAACAGCCATAACAATCAGGCTTCAGGCATTGGGTGATATCGCTCAGTGAACAGTGTAGTTTACGCAGTTGGAATGGCTCCCCATTTCTAATGATTTCCATGTGTCCCATTTAGTGTGTAAAACAATTCTGTATTGCCAAGTTTCACATCCTTAGTAAAACCAGACTCAACAGAACTCTGCATTGCCACAGCCTAATGGATTTCTATTTCAGAGGCCTACACGCCCCACTTGTCCACATGTCCTCCATTCAGTAGAATTGTTGGTCTTGTAGTTCAAGCCATGCCTTGCCCAGTGTTCAAATTTCTTTCATGAAAATGACTACAGGGAATTAGTCTGGAGATAATTATAGGTGGAATATAAATAGTTTCATGTTGATAAGGGCTATTAAAAAAAGATTGCAAGGTGTCATATACAAGTTCAAGTTTCATGTTTTGAAAGACTGGAAATGGCCCACAATTGCACCAGCCCTTGGTCAATCTAGACCTCACAACTTGTGCGTAGGAAAATAGGTCTCTAAGATGCCACCTACCTTGCACTACATTCAGATCTGCATCACCTTAAAATAAAAACACCCGTCAGGATGTTCTAGGTTGACAACACCTCAATGTCATAAGAAGGATCTCGATATGAAAGAATTCTTTCTCTCCAGAGATGCTGCAGGTCCTGCTGAGTTACTCCAGCATCGTGTCTATAATATGGAATAAGTTCATTTCTAAACTCCTTGACCTCGAAGATCTTGATCTACAACTGGCTTCTGGACTTGCCGATCTGAGTCAGTCAGAATTGGCCATACTATTTCCTCCACTCTGACCCCTAGCACCAGTGCCCCTCAGCGTGGAGTGCAAGTCCTACTCTACTCCCTGTACACTATGACTGTGTAGCCAAGCATAGTACTAATTCAATCTATAAGTTCACAGATGATACCCCGATGTCAGCTGGAACAACAACGAGACGAATTGCAGGAAAAAGAACAGGAGCCTTGGATCCTGGCATCAGAACAGCCCAAACCTCAAATTCATCAAATGAAAGAATTGACCATTGACCCAAGGAAGCGAGCGGGTGAATACAACCCCATCATCAGAACAGCTGCTTAGAGATGGTTAGCAGCTTCAAGTTCCTAGGCATCCACATCACCAGCAATCCAACCTGTTCCCTTCACGCTGATGCAGTGAACAGGAAAGCACATTAAAATATTTAATTTCTCAGATGTCTGAGAAGATTCAGCATGTCCACAAGGATTGTTTAGAACTATCGATGTGTCATAGATAGTTTTCTGACAGGTTGCATCTTGGCCTCGTATGGCAACTCTACTCTTGGCAGCCTGATCTTCAATTTAAACCAGCACCTGTAGTTCCTTCTTACACAGTGATGATCACATAGAAACATAGAAAATAGGTGCAGGAGTAGGCCATTCAGCCCTTCGAGCCTGCTCCGCCATTCAATATGATCATGGCTGATCATCCAACTCAGTATCCCGTACCCCCCATACCCCCTGATCCCTTTAGCCACAAGGGCCACATCTAACTCCCTCTTAAATATAGCCAATGAACTGGCCTCAACTACCTTCTGTAGCAGATATTCCAGAGACTCACCACTCTGTGTGAAAAATGTTTTCCTCATCTTGGTCCTAAAGGAATTGCCCCTTATCCTTAGACTGTGACCCCTTGTTCTGGACCTCCCCAGCATCGGGAACAATCTTCCTGCATCTAGCCCATCCAACCCCTTAAGAATTTTGTAAGTTTCTATAAGATCCCCCCTCAGTCTTCTAAATTCTAGCGAGTACAAGCCAAGTCTATCCAGTCCTTCCTCATATGAAAGTCCTGACATCCCAGGAATCAGTCTGGTGAACCTTCTCTGTACCCCCTCTATGGCAAGAATGTATTTTCTCAGATTTGGAGACCAAAACGGTACGTAATACTCCAGGTGTTGTCTCGCCAAAACCCTGTACAACTGCAGTAGAACCTCCCTGCTCCTATACTCAAATCCTTTCCATATGAATGCTAACATACCATTTGCTTTCTTCACTGCCTGGTGCACCTGCATGCCTACTTTCAATGATTGGTGTACCATGACACACAGGTCTCATTGCATCTCCCCTTTTCCTAATTTGCCACCATTAAGATAATAATCTAACCTCCTGTTTTTGCCACCAAAGTGGATCTCACATTTATCCACATTATACTGCATCTGCCAAACATTTGCCCACTCACCCAGCCTATCCAAGTCACCTTGCAGCCTCCTAGCATCCTCCTCACACCTAACACTACCCCCCAACTTAGTGTCGTCCGCAAACTTGGAGATGTTGCATTCCATTCCCTCGTCCAAATCACTAATATATATTGTAAATAGCTGGGGTCCCAGCACTGAGCCTTGCGGTACCCCACTAGTCACTGCCTGCCATTCTGAAAAGGACCCATTTACTCCTACCCTTTGCTTCCTGTCTGCCAGCCAGTTCTCTATCCCCATCAATACTGAACCCCCAATACCATGTGCTTTAAGTTTGTATACTAATCTCTTATGTGGGACCCTGTCAAAGGCCTTCTGAAAGTCTAGATATAACACATTCACTGGTTCTCCCTTATCCACTCTACTAAATTCTCGAAAATTCTATGAGATTCGTCAGACATGATTTACCTTTCGTAAATCCATGCTGACTTTGTCTAATGATTTCACCACTTTCCAAATATACTGCTATCCCATCTTTAATAACTGACTCTAGCAGTTTCCCCACTACTGATGTTAGACTAACTGGTCTGTAATTCCCCGTTTTCTCTCTCCCTTCTTTTTTTAAAAAGTGGGGTTACATTAGCTACCCTCCAATCCTCAGGAACTACTCCAGAATCTAAGGAGTTTTGAAAAATTATCACTAATGCATCCACTATTTCTGTGGCTACTTCCTTGAGTACTCTGGGATGCAGACTATCTGGCCCTGGGGATTTATCGGCCTTTAATCCATTCAATTTACCCAACACCACTTCCCGGCTAACCTGGATTTCACTCAGTTCCTCCACCTCATTTGACCCCCCCCCCCCCCCCCCCCCCCCCCCCCCCCCCCCCCCCCCGTCCCCTGCTATTTCCGGCAGATTATTCATGTCTTCCTTAGTGAAGACAGATCCAAAGTAGTTATTCAATTGGTCTGCCATGTCCTTGTTCCCCATGATCAATTCACCCGTTTCTGACTGCAAGGGACCTACATTTGTTTTAACTAATCTCTTTCTCTTCACATATCTATAAAAACGTTTGCAGTCAGTTTTTAATTTCCCTGCCAGTTTTCTTTCATAATCTATTTTCCCTTTCCTAATTAAGCCCTTTGTCATCCTCTGCTGAACTCTGAATTTCTCCCAGTCCTCTGGTAGGCTGCTTTTTCTGGCTAATTTGTATGCTTCATCTTTTGTTTTTATACTATCCCTGATTTCCCTTGTTATCCATGGATGCACTACCTGCCCCGATTCTTTTGCCAAACTGGGATTGTTGTAGTTCATCCATGCAGTCTTTAAATACCTTCCATTGCACATCCACTTTCAATCCTTTATCATTTGCCAGTATATCTTGGCCAATTCACTTGTCATACCTTCAAAGTTACCTTTGTTTATGTTCAGAACCCTTGTTTCTGACTTAAGTCACTCTCCATCCTAATGAAGAACTCAACCATATTATGGTCACTCTTGCCCAAGGGGCCCCGCACAACAAGACTGCTAACTAACCCTTCCTCATTACTCAATACCCAGTCTAGAATAGCCTGCTCTCTCGTTGGTTCAGAAAACTATCCCACATACATTCCAAGAAATCCTCTCCCTCAGCACCCCTGCCCATTTGATTCACCCAATCTATATGTAGATTGAAGTCACCCATTAAAACTGTTTTACCCTTGTTGCACGCGTTTCTAATTTCCTGTTTGATGCCATCCCCAACTCCACTATTACTGTTAGGTGGCCTGTACACAACTCCCACTAGCGTTTTCTGCCCCTTAGAGTTTCGCAGCTCTACCCATATCGATTCCACATCCTCCAAGCTAATGTCCTTCCTTTCTATTGCATTAATCTCCTCTCTCACCAGCAACGCTACCCCACCTCCCTTTCCTTTCTGTCTATCCCTCCTGAATATTGAATATCCCTGGACGTTCAGCTCCCAGCCTTGGTCCCCCTGGAGCCATGTCTCCGTGATCCCAACTATAGCATAGTCATTAATAGCTATCTGCACATTCAACTCGTCCACCTTATTACGAATGCTCCTTGCATTGGGACACAAAGCCTTCAGGCTTGTTTTTACAACATTCTTCCTCCTTATACAATTATTGTCAAAAGTTGACAAGTGGTCCCTTTTGATTTTTGCCCTGGAAACCTACCACCTCTTATTCTCTGTTTATTATTTTTTTCTTCTTTCCCCCCTACATGTTGGGTCTGAGTGCTTCCCTTCTCTGCCTCAGACTCCGTCTGCTGGCTCTCTCTATTTGAGTCCCTCCCCCAACCATTCTAGTTTAAAGTCCCCCGGTAGCCTTTGCAAATTTCCCTGCCAGGATACTGGTCCCCCTCGGGTTCAAGTGCAACCCGTCCTTTTTATACAGGTCACTCCTTCCCCAAAAGAGGTTCCATTGATCCAGAAACTTGAATCCCTGCCCTCTGCACCAGTCCTTCAGCCAGGCATTTATCCTCCACCTTGCTCCATTCCTACTCTCACTGTCGCGTGGCCCTACTCAACACTGGAGGAATTGATCACCAATTGCAGAACACCTCTCTTCAGTCCACAAGGGTGATCCAAAGATTCCAGTTATGCACCTACTGCCAATATAATCTCTTCCCCACTCTGACTAAATCGGATGAAAATTTGCAGCCACTTAATCGTTCACCCAAGAATATTGCAAACCGTTAATGAATTCAACAACTTTAAGTAATATTTCTTGTCTGTGATCGCACTGGCCACTTCTGTCACATTATCCATCCGCAATATTAATTCAGTTGTTCCCTTCTCCCATCTCAACCATCTCTGCAACTTGAAACCAAGTTTTTCTCCTTTCACCATCTCCAATTAAGATATTTGACCCAAAATGTTCTCGTTCAACAGATATAGCCTGACCTGTTGAACATTTGCGGCACTTTAAGCTGTCAGTTGGTATGTTGTTGGGATACAGAACTGAAAATATAACTTTTCAATGAGGGATTATTTGAGACTCAGAGCTGCTTCTGAATAAAGCTTGTGTGTTGTGATCAGATTTCCATTTAAGACATCTCATTTATAAAAATATTTGCCAACTCATCCCTATCATTTAAACAACCTTGACTAAGGAGACGGATCCTCTTTTGACACAACGTGGCCAGAATTGAGGCATCCACTGCAGAAAATAGAGCAAACGCAAGCACATACTGATCATCAACTGTCATAACGTAACCAAAGGTTAAATGTAATAGAAAGAAGCCACCACATTGCTAAGTTATTATTAAATAAATAGTCTGCCAATTTTAGATTAAGTGTGTCTGGTCAGTGGTCAAAGTTCAATCATATGCTGGACCAGGACAATGATTTGCCATCCCATTGTTAGCAATTCCTGGAAAAGATATTCTACCTAAAAACATAAACTTGTCTGGGGAAAAAAAAAAGATTAATTGTGCCCTTGGCTAAAAAACAAACACATGTAAAACGACGTGTCAAAAGGTAAAAAAATGTTAATGCTGAAAATTCCATGTGGATTTATTTCTTCAGGATTAGCAGTTCAATAAAGTTCTATAAAGTTTCACTGACAAAAAAAAATTTGCAAAGAGGATCTATGAAAAAAAATCTCCAATTGAAGACTTGAAACGAATGCTTGCAAGACTGAAGGTGAATGCTTGCGATTATTACATTAATATAGCACCTTCCACAATTTTGAGTCATTCCAAAACACTCCATTGATAAAGCACGAAATTCATTGTGAAAACCAAAATTTTTTCTTTGCATTAACAATAAATGAGTTTGGTATTCCGAAAAACGCAAGGAATCATGGGATTTGTCGAAGGTCACTTGCAATAAACCCCGCCGGCAACCGTGCCGCCGCATGCACACAGACCCGCGCCCCATCCCCAGCCAGGATCAAACCCGGGCCTCTGGCCGCCGAACCGCCACTTGACCGTGTCCCATCGTGTCATCCTGACCACGGAGAAAATGCAGGTCTGCACCCACGCAGCAGCACAGCCGCCAAGAATGTTTATCGCGAGTGACCCATGATCTGGGCATGCGCAGTCGGAATACCGAACTCGCTTATTCTTTCCAGAGAGGATTTGCCTCCAGAGATCCACCATGTTAGCTTCTTTGGAGAAAATAAAACGCATATTTCAAAAAGTATGAAGTTGAGTGTAGTTTAGAGATACAGCACGGAAAAGACCCTTCGGACCACAGAGGCTGCGCCGACCAGTGATCCCTGCTCACTAACGTTTGCGAACACTATCCTACACACACACAGAAGCAACAATTTACAATTTTACTGCAGCCAATTAACCTACAAACTTGTACACCTTTGGAGTGTGGGAAACCAGAGCAGCCGGAGAAAACCCACGCAGGTCATGGGAAGAACGTAGAAACTCCAAATAGACACCACCCGTGGTCAGGATTGAACCCGGGTGTCAGGGGCTGTAAGGCAGCAGCGCTACCACTACGCCACCGTACCGCCCCCAAGTTCTGGAGCACCAGCAAAGCTTTCAGCAGCAAAGTGCTGAAAATATTTAATGTGCAGTATCTTTTGAATGAAGCAGCTAATATTTCACGTCAATGATTTGTTATTTCAGATTTCTAAGAGAAAATTTCAGATTTCTAAGAGAAAATTTCAGATTTCTAAGAGAAAATTTCAGATTTCTAAGAGAAAATTTCAGTTTCAACATCAATGATTTATTCAAAAAGATTAATTCTCACAGCAGCCCATGCATTTAGTGATATCAATTAAAAACATATTTTCATAATTATTTTACAGATGCATAAGATTTTAGGACCTGAACCACATTTCCTCTAATACCCAACTATGAACAGCTCTTCAATTGAATATATGAATTCAATTAAAGATCAAGACCCCAGGAGAGACCCCAGGAGAAACCCAATCTGATAAGTTTGGTTAGGTTTAGGTTTATCATTGTCACTTGTACCAAGGTGTAGTGAAAAGCTTTGTTTTGCACGCTATCCAAATGGATCAAAGATACCATACATAGATGCAATCAGTTCAAGAACAATAGATAGAGCAAAAGGGAAGATACAGAGTGCAGAATATAGTTCTCAGCACGTCTCAATTAGGGACAATGCACCTGGTTTCATGAAGGCTCAATTACAAAGGTGGGGACAGTTACAGAAAGGGATAATGTGCTTATTTCCTCAGGCAAATGGTACTGCATATTTAGGGGAGAAGGTTATACATAGTATTGGACTCGGCCAACACGTCCCCAGAGATACTAAGTTATTTTTCATGCAAGAAATTTGAAAAAGGAAGAAAACCTAGTATATAAAATGTAAATGTTAAACCTAGTAAACATGCAGCTCGAGTAATTAAGAGTTGAGGGGAAGATATGCAAGCAGGTGCAGTACAAGCAAAGACAAACAAAAATGCAACATAAAAACAATGGAATATTAGAAATAAACCAGTTTTGATGGTGAGGCAACATGCTAATGAAGCTTGCCTGAAAGCCTATCATAAAATTCATTCCTTCAATCAATGTAGGGGGGGAGAAACTGGTGTTAAAGACTTTGCAAATCAAGTTGCAAAACATGCAAAGGTATTTCTGTTCTTCACTGATCCCGACCCCCAATGTCACTTGTCCATTCCCACCACAAATACTACGTGACCCATTGAGTTTCTCCAGAACTCCATGACTTGCTAAGAAGTCCAGCATGTACATTTCCTTGTGCCCCACGGTATTTCTGCTGTTGCTAACATTTCTGGAAGCATGTGGGCCACAAAGAACTACCTTCCAATTTTGTGAGGTAAGTAACATGGTCTTTCAATAACTGCCACTTTTCCTTTTACACAAAGGGTGGTAGTTATATGGAATGAACTGACAAGGAGGTAGTGTCGCAACATTTGAAAGCACATTTGGACAGGTACATTGATAGGACAGGTTTAGAGGGATATAGGCCCAACTCGGTGGGACGAGCATAGATGGGGCATGCTGGTCCGTGTGGGCCGAAGGGCCCGTTTCCATGATGTTTGACTATGAACCTTGTTTTAGAAGAACTAGCCAACTGCGAGACAGTCACCAATAAGCATTGGAAAACATTATTGCAATTAACAAGCCTTTACACCAACGGGAAAAAATTATGCACAACTAAATGTCGACTTAATGGTCCACATGCTATGCAGCAGAATAATTTACTGAATGGCTTTAGGCACCAGATCACCTCATTATAAGCCACTGGCATTTTTTTTTAAATTTAAAACCCACATTTTCTCTCTAATCACTTCAGTCTTAGCGTAAAAGAACCTCAACAGCACATATAGTGCCCTCCATAATGTTTGAGCCAAAGACCCATCATTTATTTATTTGCCTCTATACTCCACAATTTGAGATTTGTAATAGAAAAAAAATCACGTGTGGTTAAAGTGCACATTGTCAGGGTTTAATAAACACAATTTTTATACATTTTGGTTTCACCATGTAGAAATTACAGCAGTGTATATACATAGTCCCCCATTTCAGGGCACCATAATGTTTGTGACACAGCAATGTTATGTAAAAGAAAGTTGTCATGTTTAGTATTTTGTTGCATATCCTTTGCATGCAATGACTGCTTGAAGTCTGCGATTCATGACTTGGCTAGAATTGGCCATTTTTTAGCTTTGTAAAAATTCTTTTGTAGCTTTAGCAGTCTGCTTGGGATCATTGTCTTGCTGTAGAATGAATCGTTGGCCAATGAGTTTTGAGGCATTTGTTTGAAGTTGAGCAGATAGAATGTGTCTATACACTTCAGAATTCATTACGCTACTCCAATCAGCAGTTGTATCATCAATGAAGATAAGTGAGCCAGTACCTTCAGCAGCCATACATGCCCAGGCCATAACACTCCCACCACCGTGTTTCACAGATGAAGTGGTATGCTTTGGATCTTGGGCAGTTCCTTTTCTCCTCCATACTTTGCTCTTGCCATCACTCTGATACAAGTCAATCTTCATCTTATCTGCCCACAAGACCTTTTTCCAGGACTGTGGTTGCTCTTTTAATGACTTTAGCAAATTGTAAAACGGCCATCCTATTTTTGCGGCTAACCAGTGGTTTGCAACTTGCAGTGTAGCCTCTGTATTTCTGTTCATGAAGTCTTCTGACAAATCTACACCCGACTCCTGAAGAGTGTTTCTGATCTGTCAGACAGGCATTTGTTTTTTTTCCCTTTATTATAGAGGGAATTCTTCCATCATCAGCTGTGGAGGTCTTCCTTGGCTTGCCAGTCCCTTTGTGATTAGTAAGCTCACCAGTGCTCTCTTTCTTCTTAATGATGTTCCAAACAGTTGATTTTGGTAAGCCTAAGGTTTGGCTGATGTCTCTAACAGTTTTATTCTTGTTCCCAAGTCTCATAATGGCTTATTTGACTTTCATTGACACAACTTTGGCCCTCATGTTGATAAACAGCAATAAAAGTTTCCGAAGGTGATTGGAGGAAGACTGGAGGAAGGACTAGGTGCTGAGAGCTCTCTTATACCTGCATTAAGGAGGCAATTAAACACGCCTGAGCAATTACAAACGCCCGCTAAGCCATGTGTACCAAACATTATGGTGCCATGAAATGGGGGGGGACTACGTATGAACACAGCTGTAATTTCTACATGGTGAAACCGAAATGTATAAAAATGACCTTTAATAAAATCTGACAATGTGCACTTTATCCACATGTGATTTTTTTTCTATTACAAACCACAAATTGTGGAGTTCAGAGGCGAATAAATAAATGATGGGTCTTTGCCCCAAACATTATGAAGGGCAGTGTAGCTGAGCAAATTAAAATACCATCTAGTTTCTGGAGAACATTTTTTAATGTGTCACATGGCATGGAAACTCAATGGCTTATTGAAGTAATAAACCAGTAAGTAATCAGCCCTGTCCAAATTGAATCACACACCGATTAATTGTAGGTCATTTATAATGTAGGTTCATTGATGATGCATTTAATTTTGCTACCCACGATTTCACACTCAATTAACAACCTCCAATTGGAGTCATTAACCAACAAAGCAGGCCTTACACGTCTTCCTCCATTGTGCATGCCTTAATGAAAGTAAGTTTTGCCCTAAAACATAATCCAGCATTTAATTTGTTATGCCCGTGTTAAAAATTATACACTTAGTGCAGACTGAAATACTTCAATGGCGTTTCACATTCCAAATACATTTAGTATTAGTCTCCTCCCACATCGTAAAGAAAGTGTGTGGGGATGGAAGGTTAATTAACCATTGTAAATTGTTCATGTTGTATGGAATGGTAGAACCACAGGAGAGTGTAATGGGTTAGTGGACAAAATAAAATTGGATTAAAGTTAATGGGTGCTTGATGGGGCCTGAAGGGCCTGTTTCCAACACTACAAGACTGACAAATCCATTGATCTTAGGATATTGATAAGTTTATTTCATGGGCAGACAAGCAATTTACCCAAATTTCTGGCCACTACACAGTTATGGCATCCTAACTAATGCAATTAACCATTGGAGTGAATGTTACATGAATTTAACTTTTGAAAATTAAACCTTGTATACAGGGTGATGGTCACCCATTTACTCCAATCCCTTTTATTGAGGAAAACAGAATGGGCATTTTAAATCTTAAAGAAAGCCTCAGAAACCACCTCTGCCCAGTGAATGCAGCACCACTTGAAGTGCTGGAGCAACTCACAAGACAAGCAGCATTTGGGGTTCCAACCCGAAACATCACCCAAGATGGGCCCCGATCCACGATGATACATATCCATGTTATGCAGAGATGCTGACCGGCCGAGTTACTCCAGCACCACCTTCCTAGGTAAGCCAGCATCCTCAGTTTCCAGTGTCTATATATTATTGAAACAAAAATTTAGGCTGTCCAAGTCAAACAAGTGCAGGGAATCCTATGCAGACAAGTGATCATACCTGGTGAGTAAAATACTTTCCATCAATAATAATTTTCCAGTTAGGATGGCACCTGCCTCAAACATCATTTTTCTTGTAATCTCCACTAATGCTCATTGACATACTTCTTGGAAAATGGTTTTGATTCCTTCTCAGCTCAATGAACACAAAGGACACAATTAACACTAAAGACAGTCGGGAGGGTACATGGATAGTATGGTATACGAATCAAATGCAGGCAAAGGGGACTAGCTTAGATGGGGCATCATGGATGGAGTGGGCAAGTTGGGCCGAGGGGGCCCATTTCAGTGCTATATGTCTAGAAAGTGGCGGGACAATAGCCCGGGCCATGTCGTCAGATCCGTCGAGTGCTCCCAGTATTCTAGGTTCTCAGCAACCATGGAAATTTGCTTTTCTTGAAAAAGGAAGGAAGTAATTTTATTTTATACCCTTGGGCCTAACCAGTCATGTGTTCAATACATCTTCAAGGAATCACCTTCCAAGATCTACTTATGTTTTCAATCTTTTGCTTGCCTTGAGTGAGATTAGTGCAAAGTTGAACAGAGTGGCCAATACTTTACTCAATTTAACTTTCTCGTGTGTGGTTGAGATGGTATTTTTGGTTAGAGTGATTCAAGGGTCACCTTGAATGGAACCACTTTACGTACGGAATGTGTAGGAGCTTGGACTGGTTTACACATCATCCAAAAGTGCACAAATCAACAAAACAGTGCTCCACTGCATACAATACTAGACTATCTTAAAATCAAGAGTAAATACCAGTGTCTAACACTGTTATGTGCAGCATCAACGAAGGAAAACATGTTTACCCTGATTAGGTCCAATTTGTAGTGTTCAAAGCCCATTTTCTCTACAAGGGTATGACATAAGAAACTACTGCAGACTGATTCCTGCGTAGACCATCAACTTGATATTGTAATTGTGATGAGTCTGTGATAAACATATCAAGTAGCCTACATGTACCCATCCCATGCGGTTAATTAAGCAGATGTTCTTTTTGAGAGGCACATGTGAGATTAATCTGTGCCATGATGGAGCATATATTACCACTGCAACTGACCAGCATTTGTGCTGACCGTATAAACCTTGTTGCGATTGCGGGGAAAGAAGCCATATTGCATTTATCAATGCAAGCTGCATCACAAACATTCTTCCTGAAAATTATCCCTTGGATCACTGCATACAAAAGTATACTCAATATCTCAAGTGTCAACTTCAGAAAAAACTGGAAATGATAAACACAAAAAACTGGGGTAACTCAGCGGGTCAGGCAGCATCTCTGGAGAAAAGGAATAGGTGACATTTTGGGTCGAGACCCTTCTTCAGACTGAGAGTCAGGGGAAGAGAAATTAAATATATTTGCCACTCAGTACAATGCATTCATTTTTTTCCATGCATTCATCCACAGAACAACAATTTCATGAAAACTCAATGGAAATAGAACTAGTTGTGTTTTAGATCAACAACATGCACTTTTGCTGCAGTGAAGTTAATAACTGATTCCGAGTAACTTACATTGGTCCAATTTGATTGATTTGAGAAGCACATTGTTTTAATTACAATTAAACAATACATTCTTTTGATGAATGCCTGCCATGTGGATGGGAGTCAACTCCAGAGCAAAGGAAACTTCCAGTAGTTCCCAGTTCCATAATTTAAAAGAATTATCACAACTTCATGCCATGGAAATAGTTTTTAACGTTAACCCATCCGTTACAGAAAATGCAATGATCGTGTTCCCCATTCTCCTCTTTCACCGTCACACAAAGCCTTTGACTCATTCCTGATTTTTCATAGCCATTTTCAAATCAAAAGCAAGAGAGGTGGAATTGTTTTTAGTTGCAATGAACTAAAATTAGGAGACCATGTAAAATATGATCATCCCATTTCCAACAGACTCAACTGTAGTTCTTGGTCCTGTCGCCCCTGCCCCTTTTACATGGAATCTTAGTAATGATTCCATTGGGACTTGCCCTGCTCCCTCTTTTAACCAGGCTATAGAGCTTGAAGAAGAGTCCCGACTCGAAACGTTATCCATTCTCTTTCTCCAGAAATGCTGCCTGGCCATCTGAAACTCCAGCACTCTGAGCCTATCTTCAGTATATAGGGGGTTTGCACGATAGGTCACTGGGTCATAGGGCTTGACGCACGGAGCCGCTCAATCCATCTGGAGGACATACGCCACTTCCGGTACATGTTATTAATGCAAGAAACGCGTACTTTACGACCGGTTAAAAACCGCCAAAATGTTGGATTTTTGTGGAAGTCGGAGTAAGCGTGAGAGACATGTACCCAACTTCAGAATTCCAAAAGTGAAGTGAAATGAGGGTACTATATACCGTCATTTCTCCTCACTTTTGGAATTCTGAAGTAGGCTAAATGTCTCTCACGCTTATCCCGATTTCCATAATTATTTACAGTGCAAAAATTGACCTTTTCGGCGGGTTTTAACGGGCCTGCTACACTGTAAGTGCTTACCTGCAGTTCATCCCGTGTAATCCACTTGGGGTAGCGTAGCAACAGCACAGGTCATGGGTCGTGACCCGACTGCCATGAAACCTCCCTATACCAGCACCTGCAGTTCCTTTCTACCCATTAATTCTACAACAGTTGCCCATAGTGCCAAATAATGAGAATGATACATAGCCAAGATGAAATAATTTTCATTTTTATAAAAGTCACTTTCAAACATTGTGAAGTTTCTCTGATGATTTACTAATAGCATCCTGTTACATTTGTTTAATTGGTTAAAGGGTATATAATAAAGTCCCACATAAAACACCAGACATTCTTACCAAAATTGACAAAATTAATTTCTACTCATGAGACAGAGCACGTGAATCATTAATTCCTTTATCACTGAAAATGCAAGTCATTGACATAAATTGTAAATGCTGAGGCCCCAGAACCAATCCCTGGGCCATATGACTGCATGACAATCGCAAAGAAAGTACAGATTTTTACCTCCCGTTTCCTTTCAGCCAATACATTACCTCCTGCATCATGAGCTTTTACGTTCCACAACATACTGTGATGCAGCAGCTTATCAAATTACTTTTGCAAACCCAGGAATAGCACAACACATGCTAGTCATCAAAAATGCATAGCACCTCACTTAAACAGAAAATGGCAGAAATATTAAAACCAGGCAGCATCTTTGGAAAAATAAACTGCTTCAATGCTTCAGGCTGAAGACTTGGAACTAACTGGGAAATAGAGGAAAAGGAAATTTTAAGATTAGTTTAGAGATACAGCATGGAAACCGACCCTTTGGCCCACATAGTCTGCACCGACCAATGAACACCTATCCTACACACTAGGGGCAACTTACAGAAGCCAATTAACCTACGAACCTGTACATCTTTGGAGTGCGAGAGGAAACTGGAGCACCCGGAGAATACGTACACGGTCACAGGGAACGTAGAAATTTCGTTCAGACAGCACCCATAGTCAGGGTCGAACCTGGGTCTCTGGCACTAAAGCCCCTGTCCCACTTTCACAACCTAATTGGCGACCTCTCCTGAGTTTGCCCTTGCCTCATACTCGCAGCATGGTCGCCACGAGGTCATAGGAGGTCTTTGTAACTCTTCTCTCATGCGTGGTCTGCACGTACTCATGGCCTCGAGTAGGTTGCGGCGTTTTTTTTCCAGCCTGATAAAAAATGTCCACGAGTAAAAAGTCGGCATGGAAAACAAATCGATACTTTTTACTCGTAAGTAGGTCGTGACGGTAGTCGTAGGTCGGTAACTGGCCCGAGAAAAAGAAATGCAAACATGACATCATTTTATCATGTGATGAGTTTCCACTCGTAGATAGTCGTTGTTGGTCTGAGGTGTGGCAGACTGAGGTCGAGGGGGGGTCGTAGACATAGTTGTAGGAGGTATTTTACTTTGCCGAGTCAACATGACCTGGACATTTTTTTCAACTCGTCTAGGGTCTTCTAAACTTGTGGATTAGATTGTCCAAGTGGGACAGGCCCTTAAGGCAGCAGCTCTACCGTGTCGGCAGAGAAGGTGGGGGAGAAATGGATACGACAAGGATACATTCAGGAACACCATGGGGGTAAATTGCAGATGTCATCCGATTGATAATTTAATGAGGTTTCAAATGGCAATGCACAGATAATTATTCATCTGGATTTAAGGATTTCATCTGGTTAGATATAGCTCTCGGGGCTAACGGAATCAAAGGATATGGGGAGAAAGCAGGAACGGGGTACTGATTTGGAATGATCAGCCATGAGTACAGGCCCAAGGGCCAAATGGCCTACTCCTGCGCCTATTTTCTATGTAAAATCTGATGTATGACATCTACTGCTTTCAAATGCCTTTGTTGTAGTTATTGAATTTGGGAAAAGCTTCTCATAAAGTATCTTGGACCCACCAATTCCCCGCCGATCATCCACCACCCATTTTGAAAAAGGTTAAATTGCAAAATAATTGCTCCCCATTTGACTATCCAGACAATGCTGGGAATTAGATTAAACTGCTATTGGGATTTACGATCATACGAACTGAAATAACATGCACAGGTACCCTCCCTCCTTAAAGGACAAATTACATCATTTCCAAATCCTTTTCAATCAAAACTTAATGGATAATCTTTAATAACGCTAGTTAAAAATATAATCATTGTTCCCAAGCATTGAAATCAGTAATCCTGTCGCACAAGTATACCACTTATAGTTCAAGATCACAGTGGGGATTCATTAGAGCTATTTAATCTGTCCTGACTGGATAAATAATGTTACAGACTGCTCATTCCAACCATTCCAGACAGGAAAGCTACACTCAACTTTTTTGCTGTTTTGAACAAAATGCTACTTGAAAAAACCTCAGTCTTGACCATTTATGGCCCCATTCACATTCCTTTCAATAGATCTCTTCCAAAGTTAACAATAGGAGTGAAAGAGCGGGTACACAAAAGGCTGGAGAAACTCAGCGGGTGCAGCAGCATCTAAGGAGCGAAGGAGATAGGCGACATTTCGGGTCGAGACCCTTCCTCAGACTGGTCAGGGATCAGGGAAACGAGAGATATAGACGATGATGTGGAGAGATAAAGAACAATGAATGAAAGATATGCAAAAAAGTATCGCTGATAAAGGGAACAAGCCATTATAAGCTGTTTGTAGTGTGAAAATGAGAAGGTAGTGCGACTAGGGTGGGGGAGAGAGAGAGATAGAGAGAGAGGGAATGCCAGGGCCCAAGGGCTGAGCGAGAGGTGGGAAGGGGAGGAGACAGCAACAGAATTGAGAACATTCAATGTTCAAGCCCAGAGGATGCAGACTCCCCAAGCGGAATATGAGGTGCTGTTCCTCCAATTTGCGGTGTTGCTCACTCTGGCCGTGGAGGAGGCCCAGGACCGAGAGGTCGGATACGGAATGGGAGGGGGAGTTGAAGTGCTGAGCCACCGGGAGGTCGGGTTGGTTATTGCGGATCGAGCGGAGGTGTTCGGCGAAACGATCGCCAAGCCTCCGCTTGGTCTCACCGATATAGCTCATCTGGCATCTGGAGCAGCGGATGCAGTAGATGAGGTTGGAGGAGGTGCTGGTGAACCTCTGTCGGACCTGGAAGGACTGCTTGGGTCCCTGAAAGGAGTGGAGGGGGGAGGTGAAGGGACAAGTGTAGCATTTCTTGCGGTTGCAAGGGAAAGTGCCCGGGGAAGGGGTGGAGCGTGGGGGAAGGGAAGAATTGACAAGGGAGTTGCGGAGGGAGCGGTCTTTGCGGAAGGCAGACAGGGGGGGAGATGGGAAGATGTGGCAAGTGGAGGGGTCACGTTGGAGGTGGCGAAACTGGCGGAGGACTATGTGTTGTATTTGCCGGCTGGTGGGGTGAAAGGTGAGGACCAAGGGGGACTCGGCCCTTGTTGCGAGTGGGGGAATGAGGAGAGAGGGCAGTGTTGCGGGGTATGGAGGAGACCCTGGTGCGAGCCTCATCTATAATGGGGGAGGGGAATCCCTGTTCTCTGAAGAATGAGGCCATTTGTGATGACCTGGTGTGGAACACCTCATCCTGGGAGCAGATGCGGCGTAGACGGAGGAATTGGGAATTGGGATGGAGTCCTTACAGGAAGCAGGGTGGGAGGAAGAGTAGTCCAGGTAGCTGTGGGAGTCAGTAGGTTTGTAGTGGATGTCGGTCAGGAGCGTATCACCTGCAATAGAGATGGTGAGGTCAAGGAATGGTAGGGAAATGTCGGAAATGGTCCAAGTGTGTTTGAGTGCCGGATGGAAGTTGGTGGTGAAATGGATGAAGTCAGTCAGTTGTGTGTGGGTGCAGGAGGTGACACCAAAGCAGCCGTCGATGTAACGGAGGTAGAGGTCGGGGATGGGGCCCTGGTACGCCGAGAACAAGGATTGTTCGACGTACCCGACAAAGAGGCAAGCGTAGCTGGGGTCCATGGGTTGGCCCATAGCTACGCCTTGTGTTTGGAAGAAATGGGAGGAGTCAAAAGAGAAGTTACGGAGGGTGAGGACCAACTCCGCTAGACGGAGGAGGGCGTCAGTGGACGGGTATGGGTTGCTCCTCTGGTCGAGGAAGAACCGGAGGGCTTTGAGACCGTCCTGGTGGGGGATGGAGGTGTAGAGTGACTGGACGTCCATGGTAAAGATGAGAGGATGGGGGCCTGGAGAATGGAATGCGTGGAGCCGACGGAGAGTGTCTGAGGTGTCTTGAACATAGGCGGGGAGGGATTTAACAAAAGGGGAAAGGATGGCGTCAAGGTATGTGGAAATGTGTTCAGTGGGGCACGAACAAGCAGACACAGTGGGTCTGCCAGGGCAGTCGGGTTTGTGGATCTTGGGGAGAAGGTAAAATTGGGCCGTGCGTGGCTGGGAACCAATGAGGTTGGAGGCTCGGGGGGGGGGGGGGGGGGGGTGGGGTAGGGAGCCGGAGCTGATGAAGTCGGTCATGGTGCTCGAGATGGTGGCCTGGTGTTCATCAGTGGGGTCATGGTCACTGGGGTAAGTAGGAGGAGGTGTCCGAGAGTTGGCGCGTGGCCTCCGCTTTGTAGAGATCGACGCGCCAGACTACCACGGCACCTCCCTTGTCGGCGGGTTTGATAACCCAGTCTGGGTTGTTACGGAGTGAGTCGATGGCAGTACGTTCGGGGGTTGAGAGATTGGAGTGAGACAGGGGAATGAAGTCGAGGCGGTTGATGTCCCAACGGCAGTTCTGGATAAAAAGTTCTAGAGCCGGAAGGCTACGAGGGGGGTCCAAGTGGAGGGGGTACGTTGGAGAAAGAGCAGTGTTTGGGATGAGCTTCAGTTTTCATAAATCCATTCTCCTGCCATGATTCAAAAGGCAGAGTTGTTGAAACCCAGTAAAGCAATTCTCACTGGGGAAAAGCTACCCTGATTTTAAGCAAGTTATAACCACGTACAGAGATACAGCGTGGAAACAGCCTTTCGGCACACTGTGTCCACACCCGCCAGCGATCCCAGTACACTAGCACTATCTTCCACACAAGGGACGATTTATAATTTTTTTTTTTTAGCAAAACCAACTAACCTGTATGTCTTTGGAATCGAGGAGTAAATCGGAGAAAGTCTACATGGTCAGAGAGAGAATGTACAAACTCTTTAAGAAGGAACTGCAGATGCTGGAAAATCGAAGGTAGACAAAAGTGCTGGAGAAACTCAGTGGGTGCAGCAGCACCTATGGAGCGAAGGAAATGGGCAACGTTTCGGAACAAAACCCTTCTGTCAGACCTTATGAAAACAGACCTTCTTCACAAATGTACAAACTCTGTACGGCAGCACCCATAGTCAGGATCAAACACTGGTTTCTGGCACTGTATGGCAGCAACTACCAGTGCACCACTGTGCCACCTACGTAATTGCTAATTGTAATCAAGCACACTGATAACTACATCTATTGTAATTTAATAATGCATATTTGCACTATTCACTACAGGAAACAGAACATGAAGCCAAGTTCCATCTTTGAAAGTATTTTTAAATGGGTGTCAAGTGCCATAAAATGCCTAGGGTCAGTTTTTGCTATACCATGCCATTTATGAAGATATAGCAAAACTGATAAGCACAATCATAAGTGTAAAAGTGATTGTAGTGTAATAGTAGATTTCACCAAGGCAGTACACAAAGGATCACCACTTTTCTTGCGCCAAAAGTCTCAAAGTTCTTAAGAGTGCAGTCTTATCTAGGCCCAAGAGGCCCATTGTAACACCAATCCTCTCCATCCGCCACCATCATGAAATCGGCCCTTTGTCCAGCATCCGCTGCAGTCGCCAATTTTATTCATCGGTTCCTGCTCTTCGGGGTGGAGCAAGAGATGAGGCTTGGACAACTCCAGGCAGGTTCCTGGGACTGCAGCGGGCGAGCCAGGCCTACTGTCGGGGTGTGGCCGTGGGTGCAGGGAGCTTCTACCATTGCATAACTTGTCGGGAGCTTTGGAGTCAAGGTGAGCCAAACTAGGTTTACATGCTGTAAAATTATGACCGCCAAAACTGACCTCCCATGTTTTACAACCACCCACCCCGGTGTCAGAGAGATCCGCCAAATTTGCAGAGAGATTCGCCATTGGCGAAAAAAGTTAAGGGAGAAAAGTCTTAAATCACAATGAACATTCCATTTTAAACTAGCACAGAAATTGGGTGCTGTAATCATCCATATTAGGTTCACGATGCTCCCCTAGTGTTCTTCGAGTTGTCAAGGAGAGGCGAAAGATCACTAGTCATGCAAAGATGTTTCTTCACGCATTTAATTTCCAGCAAATGTTGCCATATCTTCCAAAGTATTTCTTGAAGCAAAAACTTTGTTGCAGAAGATCGGCTATAAAAAGCACAGCACGCTGATTTAACCACTCGCATCCACGATATAGATGACAAAGCTGTGACTAATGGCGAGTTATTTAAGTGTGCAAGCCTTTGCAACGGATCAATCTCACCACTATGCAGACCAGACTAGTCTGAAACCTAGATGCTACCCGACCAGAGTCTCTCTAGGACTGTGTGATATGCTCAGGACTCCAGCATCTGCAGTCTCTTACGTCTTTCACAACTGATTTAATTGATAAACCCACATAATCATCCCACAGTTTACTACTTTATTGTTAAGGGACCAAATTCAACCGCCACAATTCAATTATCTTTACTCATGTTGCCCACTTGCGTGACAACCACAATTGTTAACGTCACGCTTTGAGAACGATGATAGTAGATTGGCACAAATAACAAGTTTTAGGATATATTTGGAGTTGCAATTGTCAGAGCTCCAATGGAAGTTAGTAACAATCATTTGTCAACACAACTCCATAGCAATACAATAAAATTGCACTGCTACATTGGTAAGAGGCCAAAGATTAATCAATAGGAATGGACGAATGCCTTATGAATTTGTCAGAATGCTCAAAACTGGAATAAGCTCAACCTAAAAGATTAAGGAGATAGTTTAACTTTATTTTACACTTTTGAGATAGCATTTAAAATTCCCTTTTGAACCCAGAATAATTACATGCTTAAGATAAACATTCCTTTCTTTCTTTTAAAATCTTTATTAACTTTTTTTCCAAAAATAAAAACAAAACAAAAAAATAATGATTAACAATGATATTGATAAATAGGGATCAGGATTACATTAATAACAGGTATAACCTAAATACGAGTCCAGTATCAAAATTACACATTGAATATAGACCTCCCGGTCTCTATGTTAATAAACGATTAAAAGAAAACTTACATATTTGTTTTTAAATAAAAAAAAGAAAAAGAAAACCCCGCTAAACTAGAAAAAAAAAGCAAAACAGAATCCGAGCTGAGAATTTCAACAATTTAAGTCCCCGTTTGTCGTCAAGTCTGTTCCTCCATATAAAGGTAAAATAATTTTTATAACAGTGGGAGGGAACAATTTATGTTGTGTGAAAATGTTGAATAAATCTTCCCCAAGTCTTATCAAATTTAACCAAGGGTTCAACAACATTCCTATCTCATGCAAAGAAAATGCTTGAACAAAAATTAAGATTTGTAGAATTAATAGGGCTCTAAATGGCTAGGGAATGAATGAGAAAGTAACATAACAGAATTAGTGATGGTGATCAATGGTTAGTGTGGACTCAGTGGGTCAAAGGGCCAGGTTGTATGTTGTATCTCCAAATTCAAAACTGCAAGGTATGAAATTAAAGCTAGAAAAAATGCTGGAGAAACTCAGCGGGTGAGGCAGCATCTATGGAGCGAAGGAAATCGGCAACGTTTCGGGTCGAACCCTTCGCTCCATAGATGCTGCCTCACCTGCTGAGTTTCTCCAGCATTTCTGTCTGCCTTTGATTTTCCAGCATCTGCAAATCAAGCCACAACGTAAAATATATTTGGTGTATCTAGAGCACAAAACTGAACGAGCATTTAATCTTCAAAATCTGATAGATTAATAGCTAGCAAACTTAATAGAACACTGATTTTTTCTTTTTGTGCATGGATTTGCTAAAACAGTGATACCACAGTATAATTTGAGTGTGATGTTTTACAATACAGCACCTCGGAGACCAGGCCTGTTATCCAAATGCAGATTTACGCTGCAGGGCTGATGAGCATCAATATACATAAAATATTAAATTGCCCAATCGTCTTTGAAATTCTTATGGCACATTAGCAAGTCCAACATGCATGGTACATTGTTAACAGCCTTGAAACACAAATTAATGAAGGATATCCTCACCAAATCCCCACCTTGTTGTCTCAGTAATCCAGAGACGGGTTTGGAGCCATAGAGATGGCATCTGCTGTGGACCTGTTGCAATGCCTAGCAAACTGCAACGGGTCAAGACTGGCATGGATGCAGGAGTTAGTGTGTGCCATCACCAGTTTTCAAAGCACTTCATGATGGTGATATCAGACCCACTGGACAGTAGTCATTAAGGCACTCTGCCTTCTTTTTCTTTGGTACTGGGATGGGAGCAGCCTCTGAAGCAGGTGGAATCCTTGGAATGTAGTGAGAGGTAAAGGATGTTTGTGAATACCTCGACCAGCTGATCCACCAGGTACTGAGGACATGACTGGGGACTCCACCCAGGCCAGTGGCTTTCCACAGATCTACTCTCAGGAAAGCCGATCTTGCGCCTGCCCCAATAATCGTTGGTACAGGCGCACCCGAGACTAGCGGGGTGGGTGGCATTCCACTACTGACCTTGTGTTCACCATGCGCATAGAAAACATGGGCGAGTTCATCAGGGAGGACCCACTGTTGTCAGTAATACAAAGTGGAGTGACATTTGGATTAAGTATAACAACACACCTTATCCAAAGTCGCTGTTCCAATTGCAAGAAATATCAAGGCCTACTGACTACGCAGGAATTCTTAATTTTAACTACGTAGCTTAACCAAGCAATTCAAAGCTACATCCCACAAAACTGGTGGTGTAAGCTAACAAAGTTCAAAGTTCAGCACAAAAAAAATCCCCCCAAAAAAATCAAAGGATTTCAATTATTTCAGATAAATAGGTCATAGTAGCCTGCAGCCAACAATCATTTTAAAAGCAAAAAATATCCAAGTAACAGGCTAATGAATGGACATGGGTATAGTTTTCAAACTGGTGCCCGTCATAAACAGGCCTTCAACATGGGTGCAGTACTTAGCATCTCACTTCTTGGGAATATAAGTGCTACACTGACTTTCAGCCGAAAGTTAATGTAATTATGAAAAATAATATTACCAAACAACCCACTTCGTTAATTATAAGATAGCTGGCCACATTTGTAAATAGCCTTGCATTTCCTCATTAAACCATTTTGAAATACTGATCAATAAGCTGTTAAATAACCTCAGAACTATTTGGGAGATGCAAATCTGCAGCAATCAACAAATCTATTGCATATAGTGAACGCAGTGAAGCATTTGACTGATTTGCATAGTAGGCTGATCTAGAAGAGGCATACAAGGTCGATGATAATTTGGTAGATCAATTTCAAAATTTAAGATAGACAAAAAGGAGCAACTCAGCAGGACAGGCAGCATCTCTGGAGAGAAGGAATGGGTGACTTTTTGGGTCGAGACCTTTCTTCAGATTTTACTTGGCCGTATAAGACAGAGCTTAGTGTTGGAGGAGTATTATTCTGACTGGAGTTCTGCAACCAGTGATGTTCCGTAGATCAGTGCTCAGACCCATTTGGACACAAATGGTAAGTGGGCTGATTAGTAAGTTTGCAAGCAAGACAAAAACAAGCAGTGTTGTGGATAGCAAGGAAGGTTATCAAAGGAAACAGGAGGATCAGATGAAAATATGGGCAATGTCAGATGGACATGCAAGAGTGAGGCATTACACTTTGGGAGGTCCAAGTATACAGTAAATGGCAGGGCGCTGACAAGCATTGTTGTCTAGTGGGCCCTTGGAGGGCAAGTCCTTAGTTCCCTGAATGTAGCAACAGAAGTAGATTGGATGGTAAAGAGCGCATGGAACATACTTGCATTCATCATTCAGGGGATTGATTTTAAACTTGGGAAGTATATTGCAGCTCCAAAGTTTTGGTTAGGCCACATTTGGAAAGATTGTGTAGAGTTCTGGTCATTGCATTCCAGAAAGGATGCAGGGGTATTGGAAAAGATGCAAGAGGTTCACCAGGATGCTGCCTGGAGCACAGAGTATTAGCTGAAAGGAAAGGTCAAACAAACACATCAATCATCATCTTTGGGACGTCAGGGGGCTGAGGCATGATCTCATAGAATTACCAAATTATGAGAGGATAGACAGGGCAGTGTTTTCCTCCCAGGTGGAAATAATCTAGGATAACAGATTTAAGGTGAAGGGGGGGGGGGGGGGGGGGGGGGGGGGGGGGAGGAGTGTAAAGGAGAGATGTGAGGCAATTTGTTTGTATAAACTAGGGGTGGGTGCCTGGAATGCACTGCCAGGGGAGGTGACAGAAGCAGATACAATAGCAACATTTAAGAGCCATTTAGACAGGCACATGAACTGACTGGGGATGGAGGGGCAGAGACATGTGAAGGCAAGTGGGATTAGTTTAAATTGGCATCCTGTCCAAGTACATATCATGGGCAAAAGGGCCAGTTCATGTGCTGTACTATTCAAAGTTCTATGTAAGTAAGATGCTTATACAAAACCTCAAATTAAGTCTATATTCACCTGATATAAAAATAATATTAAGGCAACTAAGTGCAAAACATTGTGACATTTCCACAATTGCTGACGTTCACAGTTTTGCCTCCTCCTCTGGAAAGAGCAGACTTGCGTAGTCATGAATCCTATCCAGTGTAACACTACTACATTAGCCACACGGCTATTTTCTTTGTTATATGAAATTATTTGACAGGATGCGTGCGCAGTCTCATTTTGTCAGAAAGTAAGAAATGCATGCTACATAAATGTGCCGTGTTAACAAAGCTCAGATGCGGGGAACTTGGCATACTGTAGTGTGCAATCACCAAAGGATAAACAGTTAGTGCTTAGATACATACAGTTCTTAAAGTAATCAGAATATTAGCACGTGTGGCAAGGAGGATTGGTTGCAGAAGCTTGGACAGCGGAGCCGAGAAGAAATGTTATGTTTCAGTTGGACAGCACTCTGGAAGATCACACCTGAAGTGTGGTGTTCAGTATCAAAGGATCCTACGGATGTTAACATATTGGATGAAGTTTGAAGATTTACCTAAAATGGACATGGTTATCTTGGGAAAGAAGGTTGAACACACCACATTCATACTCAAGGGAGTTACAGTAAGTAAAAACTAAATATAGAAAATAGGGCGATAATAGTCTTTTACCCAGAGTAGGGGAATACCATAACAACATTTAAAAGATATCTGGATGGGTAACATGGATAGAAAAGGTTTGGAAGGATATGGGCTAAACATGGGCTGATGGGACTAGTGTAGATGGGCATCTTGATCAGCATGGACAAGTTGGAACAGAGGGCCCATTTCCATGCTGAATGTTTGAGTCAGTCTGAACAATGGTCTGGACCAAAACATCACATCATCCATTCCTTCCACAGATGCTGCCTGGCCAGTGTTTTGGTCGAAATTTAAGCATTTGCAGTTCCCTCTCCCTTTCTGTTGGTTGCTTTAATGAAGTGTAAAAGATCCCAAGGAGTTTAGGCAGAGAATGCAGACATTGCATTTCCTCAAATGGAAGAATCTAGAACCACAGTTTAAAAATAAGGGGCAAAATAATGTCAAAACTCTCTGGAGCTCTTCTTCGAAAAGAATGGCGGAAACAGAATCTAACTATTTTTAAGGCGTAGGTAGGGTCTTGGGAAGTAGTAGGTGAAATAATGCTGCAGTAGGCATAACAATTGATGTTACAGCTATTGATGAATGACAAAGCTGGCTTGAAGGGGAAAATTGCCCATTCCTGTTCTTAGCTCCCAAGTTCCTGTGAACACCTTACACCCATTGACAGTCCAGTATCCTTAATTGACAAATAAGAATTTTCAAAATAAAGATGCAAGGATAAAATGTCATCTAATTTGTGAACGTCAAATAATGAACTAGACAATTTACAGATCCAAACATATGGTCTTTGTATATTTATTTTCCATGAAAGAAATCAAGAAATAGAAACATAGAAAATAGGTGCAGGAGTAGGCCATTCAGCCCTTTGAGCCTGCACCGCCATTCAATATGATCATGGCTGATCATCCAACTCGGTATCCTGTACCTGCCTTCTCTCCATACCCCCTGATCCCTTTAGCCACAAGGGCCACATCTAACTCCCTCTTAAATATAGCCAATAAACTGGCCTCAACTACCTTCTGTGGCAGAGAATTCCAGAGGCTCACCACTCTCGGTGTGAAAAATGTTTTCCTCATCTCAGTCCTAAATGAATTCCCCCTTATCCTTAGACTGTGACCCCTTGTTCTGGACCTCCCCAATATTGAGAACAATCTTCCTCAAACTAGCCTATCCAACCCCTTAAGAATTTTGTAAGTTTCTATAGGATCCCCCCTCAGTCTTCTAAATTCTAGCGAGTACAAGCCAAGTCTATCCAGTCTTTCCTCATATGAAAGTCCTGACATCCCAGGAATCAGTCTGGTGAACCTTCTCTGTACCCCCTCTATGGCAAGAATGTATTTTCTCAGATTTGGAGACCAAAACTGTACACAATACTCCAGATGTGGTCTCTCCAAAACCATGTACAATTGCAGTAGAACCTCCCTGCTCCTATACCCAAATCCTTTCGCTATGAATGCTAACATACCATTTCCTTTCTTCACTGCCTGCTGCACCTGCACGCCTACTTTCAATGACTGGTGTACCATGACACCCAGGTCTCGCTGCATCTCCCCTTTTCCTAATTTGCCACCATTAAGATAATAGTCTACCCTCCTGTTTTTGCCACCAAAGTGGATGACCTCACATTTATCCACATTATACTGCATCTGCCATGCATTTGCCCACTCACCCTGCCTAATGACACTTTCCCTCAGCAAACTTTGAAAAGATTGGAGGAGCATATACAACATGACCTCTCATGCAATTTGGGGAGATTGGCACATCAGCCATGGATATCTTAGTGGACATTACAATAGGACACAACTCAAGCATGCACAAAATGCTGTTTATACTTCGATGCATGCAATTCCATCAAGCTAAGGCAAATAACTTCAAACCTCACCCCAATGAACCAAGCTATAGTTTCAGATGAAACAATAGCCAATTCCATTTGGTATGTAAAATATGACAGACTCCACTCAAATTACACTACTTGCACTTCTGAGGTTCCAAAGAATTTCCCAGCCAATCACAGAACACTACATAGAAATAAAAGTTACCTCTTTTCTTCATGAAAGTTGAAGAATTTTGTCTTGGCACAGTCACAGAATAATAATAATAATACAAAAGAGACAATTTGAAAGTGATCAATGTGAAAGCAGGATAACAGAACAAGTGTAAATAAATGGTTTATGTTGAAAAGATTTCGGCAGTCGCCTGTAGTAGCCCAAGTGGGACAGGCCCTTAACAATGCAATCACTAGGCAGCTGTTAAAAGTCCATGTTACTTAATTCATGCCTGGGTAACTGACCAGACCACCTGGCATTTCTCCACTCGGTCTATAAACATATGGAAACAAAGAAACCCAGTAAAACCATGTCAGCTTTCACTATGATATAACCTCTACACAAAACAACCATTATGCAGTGATTTAGACTTTCACGAACAGTCGAAAATTTGGCTCATTGCCAAGCCCCTCCAACATGACATATTGCAACTGGAATCATGAACATCTGATGAACAAATGTTCAAAGATATTTAATGCATCGATTCCTTTGCACCATTTTAAGCACTGCAGTTTTAATTACCGACGTTCATTCCCAATGAGCACTTCAGCCATTCAGAAATGTTTATTACTGCATCACTTCCACTCAGGTCAAATTCAAACTATTACAGGGGGGGAGAGAGAAATTAAAAGCTACACCTCCTGCACCCAAATGCATTTAGCAGCTGGAAAATAAAGCCAAGCCATTGCTCTTCCACTGTAAAGCATAAACATATTGGATAAATACTGATGGTGCAAGGAACCGCAGATGCTGGAATTTTATGCAGCAAACCAGCAGTTCAGGGAGCATCTCTGGAGGACACAACACGCTATAGTTCAGTGTCACGTGCTTCGCGATACAGTTAAAAGCTTTTTTGCATGCTAACCAATTAGCAGAAATATTATATGAGATTACAATCAAGTCATTCACAGTGTTCAGATACATGAAGATGGGAATAATGTTTAGTGCCAGATAAAGTCCAGTGTCCAGTAAAGATAGTCTGAGGGTCTACAGTGAGGTAGATAGTAGATCAGGTCATCGCTCTAGTTGTTGGTAGGATGATTCAGTTGCCTGATAACAACTGGGAAGAAACCGTCCCTGAATCTGAAGATGTGCATTTTCACACTTCTGTACCTTCTGTAGTTGCTTTGTAGTATGGTCTGGGCTATGTCCTCAATTTTCTGCAATTTCCTGTGGCCTTGGATGGACATTTCCAGTGGATACCCTTCCTCAAACTGATTATGGAGTGCTTTTTAGAAAAATCATGAATACAGGTGCACAGTAGCGAGCATATTCACTGGTTGCATCACAGCCTGGTTCGGCATCTTGAATGCCCAGGAGCAAAGAAGACTACAAAATAGTCATCACTGCCCAGTCCATCACGGGTTCCGACCTCGCCACCATCGAAGGGATTTACAGAAGTCACTGTCTCAAAAAGGTTGCCAGCATCAGAAACCCACACCACCCTGGCCACATACTCATTTCACCCCTGCCATCGGGAAGGTGGTAGAGGAGCCTGAAAACTGTAACATACAGTTTGAGGAACAGCTTCTTCCCTCCAGCCATTAGGCTATTAAACTCAAATAAGCTCTGAACTACATAGATTATTGTTATTATTGCACTTTGTTTTTTGTGTGCGTATATATAAATATTATATGATCTGTATACATGAGCATATGCAAGTATGTGTATATACATACTGCGCTTTTTTCTCATTTATTGTATTGTTTACAGTGTACTATGTTTCCATATTCTGTTGTGCTGAAGCAAATAAGAATTTCATTGTTCTATCTGGGGCATTTGACAATAAAACATTCTTGACTCTCGATATATCCCAGGCACTTTAACTCCTTTGCATTAAACATAACCCATTTAGATTTGCGCTGTAAAAACAAAATTCTGAAAATACTTGGGTCGGGCAATGTTCTCTAGAGAAAGTTAAAGACCTTCATCAGAACTCGATGTCTCTTAAACAGTCATTGACCAGAAACATTAACTGTTTCTCTCGCCACAATGCTGCCCGATCTGTTAAATATTTCCAGAACTGTTTTTATTTCAGATTCCCAACAACTGCAGTTTTTCCAAGTACAAATTTTAGCCATTAGTCTTAAAGATCAATGCAATTATTTCAAAGTACTGATTTCACCTTTGCTGCTGGACCCATTTAAATGCACTTTTATGTATTTAAATCAAGTAATCTCCATTTACCAATGGATAAAGAAAAGGTATCGTCACCCCCTAGCTAATTTTGTTCTTCCAGACTGCCATTTCCAACTAGTAATTTCTTGAACAAGCCAAGCATCTTAAATTTAATCAACTTAATTATTTTGATGCACGGACCCATTCAAGATTTTTCTGAGATATTTATCAGAATTTGGCAAGACCACACTTAATCAAAGACAATGGATTTTGGTTTCACACTCACTGATATACCTCCCTTTGAATTAAGTGTTGACTTTAGACTAATGAGGGGTCAGAGTGCAGAGGGAAAGACCAAATGTGTGTACCAAGAGGCACAGCTGGTAGAGCTGCTGCCTCACAGCACCAGCAAACCAGGTTCGATCCCGAATTTAGTCGTGAGGAGTTTGCATGTTCCTCTTGTAACCACATTAGTTTCCTCCCACATTCCAAAGACGTTAGTTTGTAGATTAATTGGCCACAGCAAATGGCCCTCAATATGTAGGGAGTGGATGAGAAAGTGGGACAAATAGAACAAATGTAAAATGATTGGTATGGACTTGGTGGACTGCAGGGCCAGTTTCCACGCTGTGACTCCAAACAAACTATATCCAGAAAAAAGGGGAAGAGTCTCAAAATAAGGGGACATCAGGCTTTAGACCAAAATGGTGAAAAATATTTTGCACACATCTATTTGGAATTATCTACCTTTAAAGGATTGTGGATAACAATCGAGTATTCAAGGACAAGACCAGTAATAATTCTTGGACAGCTTTAAAAAAAAAAAAAAAAATAAAAAGTGGAGTGTAGTTTTCAGGTATGACAATCAGTCATGATCTTATTTGATGGCTATTGAATAGCCATTTCATATTCATTGAATACGTTAAAGCTTTATTGCATCGTATTCAATGGGAGATTAAAGTAGAGCAGATAATGCGATCTACCCTGCCCTCTGACAATAACAGGGGTCTCTCATTCTAACATTGAACTATAAGCCTAGATAGCCAGCAAGATCCTGGAGTGCATTCGAACCACGAGATGTGCAATACACAAGATCTTACCGTGAGCCAAGAAGAGTTAACTCTGAACACAGCTGATACCATAGTCACTCCCACACAAAGTTTCACATTTGGATTTAGAGGTGGCACAGTGGTAGAGTTGCTGCCTGACAGTTTATAAGTTCTCCCTGTGACCTTTAAATCAACCAATATTAAGCAATATTCAACAACCATTACTAGGGACAATACACTTTTTTTTTTAAACCTATGCCAATTAACCAGTCTTTGGAGTGTGGGAGGAAACCGGAGCACACTGAGAAAACCCACGCAGTCACAGAGAGAACATACAAACTCCATACAGACAGTAACTCTTGGTTAAAAAGAGACAGCAACTCGACTGCTGCGCCACTATGCTCCCCCAAACATTACTGTTCTTGTGCAAAAACGGTTTATTCCCCACCAAAACAGAACATTAAACAGACATTTACAATGGGAAGAAAAAACAACTTGTGCGTCCCAACTTTAAATTGGTAACATGTGCTCATACTCTGACCAGAACATATTTCAAAGTGGTCTGAAACAACAAACTAGAATGCTAATAATTTAGCTCTTGGGCATTGAAACCAAGTCAACATAGACATTAATGTAAATTAGCATGAGGAATTTGTCCCTTTTTTTTTTAAAAACACGCCAATGCAATCCAGTTTTGCCTCTTACCCTGCAACATGCTTCTGTAGGCACTTTCAGAGATGGCGTAGATGTGTGGTGGCATCTCATGTCGCTTTTTCCCTCTGTACATGTCAATAATTTGTTCCGCATAAATGGGGAGATTCTTGTACGGATTAATCACCACACAGAAGAGACCAGAGTACGTCTAAAGAAGGAAAAAGAAACCATTAAGAATGGAAAATTGATTTTGACAGGAGTATGTAATTAAGATCAAAAGATAATAGTCCAACATCATTAAATCACAAACATTTAAAAGCTGAACTTTCTAAACTACCAAAGTCTTAATATTCCAACATTCCCCGGTCCTGACTAGAGAAAGGCAGGAATATTGTTCAGCTAGCATTGAGTTTGCTTTTATTGTCACGTAGGCCACACAGTGAAATTAGTTTCTTACAAAAAAAAGTCCAGTAGCGTATTGCCATACCCGAGCACATCCCCGATTAGCAAAGCGTACAGAAATAATCTATTGATCCCGCATGCAAGAAGCGCCATTTTCAAATTGCAGTCCACTCTCTAATTATGAGCGGTGCCTGATCCGGGCAAGTCCCAGGCTCTGGCAGGGCCTCCAGCCTTCACCTTCCTTGGACTCGACATCCCTTTCTTCACCCGTCCACCACTGTGCCCCCGGGGTGCCTCATGCAAAACTATACTAAAATCCAAATACTGATAGTTCTGCGTAGTTTTCCATTTCATGAGTACAAATTAAAATGTTTAATGATCTACCCATTCCTAATCTACCTTGAATTTGGGACTCAAAACCAAGGTGGAACTGGGATTAATTCAACAGTACTTTACATAACTATCACCTTGGTCAATAAAGTCCATACTGCCATTCTCAATCTAACTCATTAATTTGATCTTATCCATAATAATTATCGATCCAATGTTAATTATCCTGGCAAGTCTTTTTTTTCTAAGAGTTTTAGGAAACCACCTTGCTTCAAACTTTCCTATTTATTCTATTTTAAGAAAAACATTATCCGATTTGGCCAATAATCAGCCAAAGGATTACAAGCCAACTTCATCTTTGATCAAACTCTTCAAAAGCCACTATTGGAATTTGCTTTGGAAGCTGCAGCTGCAATGATAGGAAACTTTCAACACTTGCCATCATTACTCTAGGAAAGTGACAGCAAGTTCTGGCATCTGCAGATGTGCAGTTCCATCTGGAAATTCAAAGCTTCTTGCAAAAGACGTATTGCTCGCTGCGTGCGTGCGCAAGCACCAGAGTTTGGAGAATCAGTGATCTGGTGCAATCTTCAAATTTGTAATTATTATTGCTGTATAAAAATCAGATAAACTTGCTTGAGCAAGCTTTAATAGAGCACCAATATTTTGCTGCTATTGAACAATGTTTCTGGGCCTTTGAGCTAATGTTGAGTGATGGTTATTGCCCTCAAAGTAACAAAGATGTTAGTTTGAAAGAACCTTAAGGACCCCAACGCAAAATGTTGCCTATCCATCTTCTTGAGAGATGTTGCCTGACTGGCTGAGTTTCTCCAGCACTGCGTCAATTTTGGTGTAGAAGCATCTGCAGATATTCATGTCGTAATGTTTGTCATTTGAGCATCTTCCTTAAATTCGCACAGTATTTTAAATATTGTTCAAGAAAAAAAATGAGCCATGCTTTGCCAATTATAAGAATTCCATGCAATTGGCCACTCGACACCACTGCTTTTAGACATCAAGAATCTGTTCAGATTCTGTTCAGCTGTAAAATACAAAAAAGTTGTGCTGCACAAGTTGATGAACCTTCATGAAAAAACACAAAGGTCTGGAGTAACTCTGCAGGTCAGGCAGCATCTGTGGAGGGAATGCATAGGCAATGTTTCAGTCTGAAAAAGGGTGTTGACTGGAAATGTCACCTATCCTTTCCCTCCACAGATGCTGCATGATCCACTGAGCTACTCCAGCACTACTTTGTTCAGCAATTGAATGATTGTTCTGTTTTCTTTCCCCCCTAATTCCCAAACATTGAGAATGCAAAAACTATGAAACACTCCACATTATTTCTATTAATAGTCAAAGTCGTACAACATGAAAAGCGGCCCTTCGGCCCAAGCTAACCTAGATGTTCACCAGTACGCGTTTGACACATATCACTCTAAACATTTCCTATCCATGTATCTGTCCAAATGTCTTTTAAATGTTATAGTACCTGCCTCAACTACCTCCTCTGCCAGGTCATTATATATAGCCAACACCCTCTGAAAAGTTCCCCTTCAAGTCCCAAATATATTTTTCCCCTCTCATGTCCTCTGGTTCTTGATTCTGCTACTCTGGATTAAAAAATAATTTTAAAAACACCCTTTCTTCTCCCACTTGACCTTGAACATCTCTATAATATGACCGCCTCATCCTCCGGCACAATGGGAGGAAGATTTTGGAACTACCACATTTTCAACTGACCTACCGTCAGTTTTGCTTCCCTCTGTGGAACTACCTTAAATCTAAAAGTTTTGATGCAAATGTTCTGGTTGCTCTTTATAAAGGGATATATCCAGGTTTCCTGGATGAGGTCTAATGTTCAATAAGATCATGACTGATCCTTGGTCTCATGTTAATTTTACAGACAGAGCCCCACACCATCATTCCCTTAATGCCCAAAGTCTGTCAATCTCAGCCATGGTTAGTTTTGATGGGGATAGCATTGAACTACTCACCTGACACTTGAACTGAAATTCCATTTACTTGAAATGGGAGCGAAAGTACTAACTCAAATTCAAAACACAATTTTTAAATGTAACCTAAGGTTTTTTTTTGCACATTAAAAGTTACCCAAGTTTTTTGAACATTTTAGTGTTCAAGCAGTTTTTGACAGGTTGGATACATGGCCAAATTAGCAGACAAATAAGGAAGCCCAAATACAAAAATGCATCAAGTTGTGAGAATCAAATTAATATTTTTTTTAAAGCAATAAACTATGGAATTATCTTGTTCACGATTGCAGAGGATAGCTGACAATGTGATTCCCAAAACATGCTAAAACCACCAGAGTAAAGGGAGTCAACTCTGGAACCTGGAAACCAAACCTTAAATTAAGCTTCCAGGTTTTGTTTGATTGCATTATGGGCAGGGGTTATTCTGGTCTCCCTTTCCACATGATGGTACTACATTGCCCAAAGAATTGAGGATCCAGTCAGCTTGATAGCATGTTGTAATTATTACGTAAATCTCAGGTGCACAAAACTCAGAATTGGCAGGAAGGTTTAGAACCTTGGCCTGTTTCGTGGTAAAACAAATATAGAATCTCAATGGTCCATTCTCATTGTGGGTGGGAAAAGAGACAATGGATTATGTGGATTAGGTCACATTTGTTCAGGATTAAAATCCATTCCAGATTTGCTTAAGCATTAACAGATTGATATTTCATTTATTTATGCTGGGCAGTCGAAATGATATTAGGAACAACTTTTCTAGAACTTGATGGGAAAAACACATCTACATCAAGCTGGCCAGAATCAGTTTACATTGCAATACTTATTCAAAATCTGTTCTTTGGACTTCATGGTTGCAGTACAAAATTGGGTGCCTGTCACCCAAAATTCAGTAAATACTGGCCGCCAGCCCAAAACCGCACCAGAATGTTTAAGAAAATATTTTTTACTGAGGGCTTCACGTTGCTGTTTGGTCCCTTCAAATATTTAGTTCTTGGGATCCAGCCAAGTTGATCCTTCAAATGCAAGCAAAAACTTCACAAAGACTTAATTGATCATTAGCACAAATTTGGTAAGTAGTGATACTGCACACCATTTGTAATATTGTACACGTATAACTAAATCCACTGACCAAGAACACAAGCACTTTATGTTTAAGCATGTGTAGATCTGAATTGTTGTATGCATCATGCAAAATGACTTTCCATTGCATTTAGGTGACTTGTTAGTCGTCATTAATTATTAAGCAGCATTTGGTTACAACCAGTTATGGTGTTTATTTGGGTCAATCCTGAAAGGTATAATAATCTCTTTCCTCCATCGCCAGCTACACCCCACCCTTCCATATAGAATGGTCCAGTAATCACCACTCAACCTTTTCACTCTGGTGCCAGTGAAAATCAAAAAAAACTTTAGAGTTAACTCTATACTTCCCATTTTTTCTATCCAACATCAAAACACTTATTTTTAAGCATCCCTTTACATCAGCTCAAGATAAATTCCTCATCAGGTCACTAATCAGTCTGAGAAATTAGGAAGCCCAAATGCAAAAGTAATTCTCAGCTGTCACATACAAATTAAAGCCAATGACATTAGTGGAATTCTCTTGTTCATATTTATGGCTTATGGCTGAAGAGAGTTCCCAACTACCTAACAGGTCAAATCCATCAGCAAAAAAGTTAATTAAGTTTGGGACTGATAAATTAAAACTTGGGCACCAATCGCCGAACCTCAAAATCTGCCCACATTACTCCACGTGTTATAACCAATGCCTTGTACGGCTTGGATACAACGTCCTGTCTTTCATACTTAATGTCCCAACTGATGAAGACAAGAATGCTGTACGCTGTAAACCTAATGCTGTATAGCTTCTTTAAACTCCATCTACTTGTTTTTCTACTATCAGGGAGCTATGGATTTGCACCCCAAGATCTATCAGTGTTGCTAAGTAGCAATGTTACAAAATTTTGAGATTTTAAAAATCAAGTCTGCAATTTATCCCATCTGATAAAGCATAAAAAGTTTAATTTGACACCTAGTTCACTTTCATATATTCTGTATTAAAAAAAGTTACGGCCATTTTCATACACGGAAATTGGCATCTTGTTCCCCATTGCCTTTCCATTGACTTAACTTAAAAGCTGTGATCGAGAACAGTCAAAAGCCCATAACTTTCTTAAAAATTAAGAGAACAATGAAATTTTCAGTTATTACAGATTGAAGCATTCTGAAAAAAATATAAAACAATGTTACTTGGATGACCTGAAATTAAAGCATATAATTAGTTACCTAATTGTAGCTAATTACAAAATGGACTGTTGCGTTGGAAATAGTAATAAACACCCAGACTGCCTTGAAAATTCAAAAATGTGATCTTCTCAAGATCAGAACTTTAATATTATTGTATTATACGCTGTAAGTCCGTAACAGATAGGTAAATAAATTACAATTTCTAGCAAAAGACCAAGTCTTTATGGAGAAGATCAGTTGCTAGCTGGTACATCGGTATATCAAAATAAACTGGTTATACATCAAAAGTAAAAAAAGTATTCCAGTTTGCGTGTGTTTTACTACAATCAGACCCTAATGTATTGGAGGAAAGGTGTGGTTACAGTCTTTAATGTTTTTGCACTTTAGTTTTGTTGTTTAATCACTGTTTTATTAAATAAAGACTCAACCTGCCCATGGTAATGGTTATGAGCCTCATTTTTAAAGAATGTTTGTACAGCGAAATCAGTCATGGTAATGAACAACACACTCATCTTCAAAGGAATGCAAAGCTAGCTCAACTCATTACTTCAGTTTAAAAAAAAAACAAAAGCCTGCCAATCCTCATTTCTATCATGGATCAATTCCACAGGTCATCTTGTTAATTAAAATTAAGGCAACTAGCACCCACTCAACAGATAAGTAAGACCTGCACTCCCTCTCTCTACACCCCTCCCCAATTTTTATTTGTCCTGCCAATTCCTCTGTTTGCATTAATACATCCCTTCGCCATCCCCTCTTCCCACAGCCAACAATGGACCACCAAATGGAGATGAACTACCAAATTCTACTGCTTAGAGCTTTGATGCCAATCTGGGATTTTGCAGAAGAAGCTAATAACTTGCTTCTTGGCCTTGTGGGTTAACACCTTGGTTGCTGCTGCCCTGATACCTCATAAGCTACTGACCCGGCTCTATACAAATACAAAGCAAAAGGCTATAGTTATATTTACCATTCCTACTTATGACACAGGGTTCAGCAAGCAGGTCTAGATCAGAGACTGTATCCACAAAATCAAGAAGGAACACTACACACAGTGCCCTCATTCTGCCTGGTGTAGGTCTATTATTGGAGTATTCACAACAGTGGCAGAATTTGAAAAGACTACATTGGTGTTTTAAGTTAAACTGTGAATTTTAAATTGACTTCAAAATTTGTTCCTTCACCCCCAACATCTGATAGATTAAATAGGAGAATCCTCCAGCTATGCGTTACCCAACCCCAATACATACAAGGCACAGCAGTAGAGCTGCTGCCAGAGACGCAGGTTCAATTCAGACAATGGGTACTGTGTGCAGAGTTTGTACATTCTCCGTCACTGTGTGGGGTTTGGCTGGGTGCTCTGACAAATTCCCACATTTCAAAGACGTGCAGGTTTATAGGTTAATTGGCTTCCATAAATTGTCCCTAGTGTATAGGATAGCATTAGCATATGGACAATGTTGGTCAGTGCAGACTCAGTGGGCCAAAAGCCTGTTTCTACGATGTACCTTTAACTAATATGTCCCTTCAAATGGATCAACTATTTCATATGCTCAATGCCAGATTCATTCAAATATTAAGTTTCATTGAAATTCTTCATTGGATTAATAATCACATATTTGCACTCAAATCCCAAGGCAATTATAACAGTTCACATCCTGTTCTTGGTTTTGTCAAATAATTTGAGTTTGAACATCCACTCAATGTACTTAACACCTCTCTCTCTCTATCCCTATCTCCCCAAGCCCAGACAGTTCAGGATTATTTATTCCATAAAATAAATGAGAACTTTTACCAAGTGGAAAAATAATCTTTGGAACAAAAAGACAGCACACATACAAAACTATTTTTGGTACCAAAAATGATCCTCACATGCAATGAATGGTCCAGGCTAAAGCCTTTGCAACTGTCCTGCACAGTCTGATGGCCAAATTCTTGACATTTTACTTTAGATCAAATTACTAGCAGAGTTGAGTGCTTGTGAACCATACCCATCAAGACAAACACACCCTCAATGGAAGATTTCCTCCTGCTGCCTGACCCACAGAGTTCCTCTTGCACTTTTGTTTAATTGCTCAATATTCCAGCATCTGCAGTGTTGTGCCTAAATGCAACAGTTCCTTTGAACAAAACAAGTGTTATAGGAAGATAACATTGTTGGATATTAGAATATTCATTGAGCAGTGAGATAATATTTCTAGGTTAGTCAGAATGTTTTGTTTTACAAAGTTCAGTGGTTTAAAAGTGCTGAAATAATACCGAGAAAGCAGGTACAACAACTTGTTCCAGGTCCCAGCAGAACTTCAGCTGTCATTCATATTAACTGGGGGTACACAAAAAGCTGGAGAAACTCAGCGGGTGCAGCAGCATCTAAGGAGCGAAGGAGATAGGCGACGTTTCGGGTCGAGACCCTTCTTCAGACCATATTAACTCAATAAGTTTAGTTTAATTTAGAGATGCAGCATGGAAACAAACAGGCCCCTGCTGACCAGCCACACCCGTACATTATCGCTATCCTGCACATGCTAGTGACAATTTACAAATTTACCAAGCCAATTAACCTACAAACCTGCATTTTGTTGGTGTTTGGGAGGAAACCGGAGATCCCAGAGAAAACCCACAGGACACGGAGAGAAGGTACAAGCTCGATGCAGACAGCTCCCTAGTCAAGATCAAAACCTGGTCTCTGGCACTGTAAAGCAGCAACTCTACCGTTGCTCCACTGTGCTGCCTCAAATCAAGTTGTCAAATCAAAAATAAAACTTCTTATAGCTGTCCCATTAGTCTTTTTTGTGTTTACAAAGATACTGCACATGGACTCAAAGGTGGAGGTAGTGAACGATGGTAAGGAACATAAACATTATTCCTTTAAGTGAGTCAGATGTGCAGCCAAAAACAAGTTCAACCTACACAAAAAAATCCCCTACAGTTAGAGATGGTCTAAACTCACGACTCAATTCTGTGAGATTAAAAAATGCCAAAGCTACAATTTTCGACATGAAAAATTAAAAATAAAATTCTAAAGAAACAAATCTACAGATAATCAAAACTTGAAAAAAACTTCCTTCACCTCCGCTCCCAACCACTTCCCTTTTGGCTACAGCAAGGACACAATTGCCCAGCCCTCATTTCCCACCCTAACAGCGTATGCATTCAACACTTCCTTGGCACTTTATTCCACCTACAAGATTCTCAGCATTCCACAAAGACCGATTATGCAGAAATCTTAACAGTGAGCCAAGAATCAAGTCCGCAGTTTGTACCAGCTTGCTGTTAATCTTCCAGCACGTGGATGCTTCGGAGCCGAGCAAAAAGCATCAAATCAAGATGTTTGAGACACTCTGGCACATGAAACAATTGTCTACATGTTGCCATTCACAGCTATTGACTTCCTTCACCCATATTTATTTTGAGAGAAGAGTGACAATTCTGTATCATGTGTTGAATTATGGAATCTGCATCCCTGAAAGGGTGGTGAATCTGTATAATTCTTTGCCACAGAAGGTTGTGGAGGCCAAGCCCGTAGATATTTTTAAGGCAGAGATAGATAGATCCTTGATATGGGTGCTCGGAGTTATGGAGAAGGCAGGAGAATAGTGTTAGGAGGGAGTTAGGGACCAGCCATGATTGAATGGTGTAGACTGGAAGGGCCGAATGGCCCAATTGTGCTCCTATCACTTATGATCTTTCCGACACGAGTACTGTTCAAATGTACCCCCACAAGCAAAGAATGAAAATGGACATTTTAATTTACTTGAGACTTAAAATCGGAGGTCAATGAGGTAAAAAGCATCAGCTTTCCAAAAATGGATCACTGTCCACAGCTAACAAGTGGTAGAGACATAATACTGCCTCTGGAGAATTACAGGCAAGCATTAAAAAAAATCTTTAGAAAGTTGGATAGTCCAACTGTTGGTATATTTAATATTTGAGTAAAAAGAATCTTGAAATGACAAAAATCAAAAATAAACCATGGGATGCAAAGTGACCAAGCAAGTTAATGTAACAAAGTTAGCTCCTCAGCCAAAAGTCACATAAAAGAATCAACTAACAGACATGATACTTCATTATCTTCCTCTTTGCTCTATTGTATCCCAGTTTGGATTGACTGTATCTGACCCGATAGGACACCATGCAAAAACAAAGCTTTAAACTGTATGTCTCACACAACAATAATAAACCTAAACCACATCACAAAAAGGGATACAGGTTGAAGGGGATGTTGCAGGCAATGAAGCCAAGACGTTTTGTACCAGCGAAATTGGAACTTTCAGTCGTCTCAAAGAAAGGAAGATATTTCTAAATAATATGAATGAATTATTTGCCTACCACTTCCCCAGGACCTGTACAGCAAGTGCACCACTTTCCCCGTTGGCTCTTCAGCTTGAGGAACAGCAATATTCAGGAAGTGTCAAATAACATTCGGCAACTTAATTTGAAATATATAGTTTACTCGTTTGAAACTTACATAAATCAAGCCAGAGTAATATCGATCCTTCAAATTATGCAAGACTGACGCTTCGTTCAAGCAGGTGAGCTCGGCCATATCTTCCACCTTAGAGAACTTGGGCGGATTCATTTTCTGAATGTCATCCTTGTTGACCAGAGCCTTCTTGCCATTCTCTATTAGCTCCACCACAACTTCATCACCTCGCTCCTCTTGAATGCTGGCAGCCTCAAAACCATGGCGTTCTGATGGCACCCACACAAGTTTTTTGGCAGTCCAGTCGGCCTGAGTAGCAGGGTTGTACACCAGAGCCCTATCCACAAAGAGATACCTCTCTGGATCTTCGTGGTGACTCCGCTGCGCCATTGGAATATAAGAGCAGCCAAACTTTACCTGCAAGACAAAATAAATCAATGAACATATGGCGGTAACATAACTAGTCAAGAGTTGTCATATGTCCCAAATAGAACAATAAAATTCTTACTTACAGCAGCACAATACAATATATAAATATAGTACTCTAAACCATATAAACAAATAGTTCTACACCCACACACAATAATAGCGCCAAAAGACAAAACCAATGCTCCAAATCAATGCATTTCAGAGTTTATTTGCAGGTTGGAGTGTTTTAGTAGTATCATTAACAGTGCAAAAAGTAATTTTTCAAGTGCGAAATAAATATTGCATGTACAAAAATGTAAGTAGGAAAAGAACCTCAATGCAAGAGAAAGCTAACTACCTAGCCATCACCATTCTACTATATATCCATCACCATGGCTGTATTGGTAAGAGTGGCTTCTCTTTTTCCAGAGAAGGACATTATGTTGTCTAGTGCTTCCAATAAGTTACAATGAACGGATTCAAAAATCCAACAATGTAAACTCATGCATCCATGAGGCACTGCCGCTTTGTATTCCACGATCACCACATTTGGCCTCATGATCCAACATATCCTTCACTAAATAGGTACAAGGCTAGGGACGAGTCTTGATTCAATAAGATAAATGAACAGCATGCCAGGGGAAGCACCTGACATACCTAAAAATAAGTCATTACCTTGGTGGAGTTACAATATACAATACAGGAATCCAAAAGCAGGAAGAAAAGGCCGTGATTCTGAAGTTAAGGAAACAACCCCCCCCCCCCCCCCCCCCCCCCCCCCGTTGCAATGCGAGACAATTTTAACTCAAATTTCACTGTACCTTAATTGGTTAAGTAATAATAAACGCGAACTTGAACTTAATGACCAGAGATGTGGACACTCACCAGAAAGCTGACTGATCTGCTGAGTACACAGTATTGGGAATTTTCTGCTATTACTGCAATTGATGAATTTGCACAAGTTAAACAGCAGAATCAGCAACCCGTAGACAGTAATTGATCCCACAATTAAGGGTCAGCTCACAGATCTGCCAGGCACACACGCCATTGATTAAAAATGCTCTGACAGGTTAGTAGGTAGGACTGATGAAACATCAGGGGCAGCACGGTGGAGCAGCGGTAGAGTTGCTGCCTTATAGCGAATGCAGAGCCGGAGACCCGGGTTTGAACCCGACTATTGGTGCTGTCTGCACTGAGTTTGTACTTTCTCCCTGGTGACCTGCGTGGGTTTTCTCCGAAATCTTCGGTTTCCTGCCACACTCTAAAGACTACCGGTATGTAGGTTAATAGGCTTGGTAAATGTAAAAATTGTCCCTAATGGGTATAGGATAGTGGTAATATGCGGGAATCGCTGGTCGGCGCGGGACCAGTGGGCCGAAAATGCCTGTTTCCGCACTGTATATCTAAACTAAACTTTCATAGTCCCATGATAATGTGTCCGAGCTAACAAGAGGCAGATTAACAGACATATTGAATTAAACACTGTCACAAGTGCCAAGTCAGTGAAATTCTTCAATTATGCAAATAGTCACCCATGCAGGGCACTTGCAAGGTTACAAATCCCCCCCCCCCCCCCCCCTCCCTCCCAATGCCAGGTCCACCTTTATTCCTTCCCTAGGCAGGGGTGTCCTCACTTCCAAGTGTCCGTCCTCTTCCGGCACAATCATCGACCACCGACCGCACTGACCTCTCCACCAACGTTTCCCGGGTCCTCTCCGGGCACCTCCGTGCTGCCGACCCAGGCCCCAGCTGCGGGCCCCGCAGACCCAGGCACCGATTAACGCGGGCTTTGTCAACCCACGAGGCTCTTTCTCCGACTCACGATGTTCCGGCCCGCAAGGGCAAGTATCAGTTACCCGGAAAGGAGTCCATTCACCTCTGACACTCAGAAGATGCCATCAACATCTCCACGGAAGTCACTGAATGGAACACTAGTCCATTCACATTTTCTTATATTAACATGTCCATCTTTTTAGTCCATTCACTTAGCAGTCAATTAACAGGTCAGAGGCAGTATGTGCCTCACTATCGATTCCCCAAAAGCTCCCATTTATTACTAAGCAGGTCCAACATGGTAGAACGGACGAGCACAGCTCCAGCAAGTCACATTCCTTCCACCATCACAGCAAAAGTATGTACTAAGGTCAGCACAGCAGTAGAGTTGTTGCCTTACAGCGCCAGAGACCCAGGTTTGATCTTTTTTTTAAATTTAATTTTATTAGAAGTACAGGAATATGGGTTTTGTTTGTAGGGAGTTTGCACATTTTCCGTGACTGCATGGGTTTTCTCTGGGTGCTCCGGTTTCCTCCCGCACCTCAAAGGCATGTGGGTTTGTAGGTTAATTGGCTTCTGTAAAATGTCCCTGGTGTGTAGAACTAGTTGCTGATCGTTTCCATACTGTATATCTAAAATTTTAAAAAGGCCCCATTAAATTTTAAAAGGGATTTCTTTAACTTTTCCCAAGACACCAACTAGTAAACATACACAGAATACCATTTTGAATTAGTCCAAAGTCACACCCAATTCGTAACAATAAAAATATTTTAGGACTGACCCAGTCTAAAACAACTGGCAGAAATCAGAAACTCTCCAAAGCATTGTCAAGAAAAATGAGCATTTCCCAACAACTAACTACAAAAGGTATCACTTTTACTGGTGGATAGGCATTAAGTGTTAACCACCTCACCAGCACCTCCAAACCACAAACACTAAACGTTACCAATTCTACTGCAGTCCCCGACATAGAGATTATTTTTGTACTACTGTTGCAACAAAGGAATTTATTTACATTTCTGATTATTTGTCAATTCAGGTTAACCACTTGTCAATGTTGTCGAGTGATGACAAATTTAGTATTATTATGACTGGAACATGGCAATCAACGATGACCCTTACAACGGTTATCCTTCTGGTAGACAACAGGCAGGTCCCCTGGACTACAAAATTCCCCTGGAATATTCTCCCCCACTCCGAGTAATGGGCATTGAGACTGTGGATGTGACTGAAATTCTTCACTACTGAGTCAGTGGGAATTCAGATTAACCTCTTGCTGGTGCTGTTGTGTGGTCATGGCAGATTTATTATTTTTATTTATCAAGGTGACAGGTGATTTGAGGGGAGCGGGGTGCTGGAGATTTTACCAAATACAAAAATAACCAAAAAAAGAGTTTACCCACCAACCCCACTTTCACTCATTTCAGTTTACCACAAAAAGGTATTTGATCCGAATTCTCCAGAATACCCTTCTAGTAATGCAGTCCCTAAATGAAATACCCATGCTCAGGTAGTTTTACACATCCCCGTTTGAACACAAGGCATCTCCAACATGTCAGTCACAAGTTCCATTTACTTAACGATTATCACACAACAAGCTTGCCCTAAGAATGGATGAGAAAGTGGGAGAATGGGCTGCAAAATAATTGGAACATTTAGAACAGGAATTTCTAATTGCTATTAGTCTGACTTTGCAAAAGTAAAATTAAAAACAGTCAGATTATCATCAATAATTTCAGTGGAAGTGCTGCTGTAATTGTTTACACATATGGAAGTGTAATCACCTTCAGGGGCACAGTGGCACAACTACAGCTGCTGTCTCAGTGTCAGAGACCCAGATTCGATCCCTACTCGTGGTTGACTGTGTGGAGCTTGCAAGTTCCTGTTACTGCGTGGGTTTCTATCACGCGCTCTGATTTCTTCCCACATCCCAAGAACTGTTGGCTGTGTGGGCTAATTCACCTCTGTAAATTCCCCCTAATATGTAAGCAATGGATGAGAAAGTGGGAGAACATGGAACTGGTTAACAAGTTATTGGTTATCAGCATGGACTCAGTGGACCGAAGGGCCCGTTTCCATGTTGTGTATCCAAAGTAAACCACATGCCTAGCTTTCACTGACATTTCACTTTTTTTTTAAAAATTGATGTCAGACAAAATCTTTTAAAGTATGCAATATAATACTGGAGTCATTCTGCCTATGTAAATTCAAAATCCTGCACTTATGCCAGAAATTGGCATCATTTCATACATTGCGAAAGTCACAAATCCTTGTTTGGAGGGATATGGACAAATCGCAGGCAGGTGGGACTAGTGTAGCTGGGTCATGTTGGCCGGTGTGGGCGAGTTGGGCCAAAGGACCCGTTTCCACACTGTATCACTCTATGACTATAACAGCCCAAGGAATTTGAAATATCAGCTACAAAAGCAAACTTTTGCTGGCGTCACCCATTCCTTCTCTCCAGATGCTGCCTGCCCCACTGTTACTCCAGCATTTTTTTTAAATCTTCAGTGTAAACCAGCACCTGCAGTTCCTTCCTATGCTTCACTTAGCATTCCCAAAATAAACCAAGCAATTAAAAAAAAAGAATTGTCCACCTACATTTATGAAGGTGCAAGCAATAGTTAAATATTGCTATAAGAGCATAAACAAGGAAATAGCACAATAGCAGCAAATTGTCCCACAGCAGATAAAGGAATTGCTGATCATTCTCTCACCTCCATACAGATAGTAAACTAGGGCAAGATCTTTGATTACCAATTGTGTATTTGTAGGTCCGTACTCATATTGCAATGCTACTCGGTTAACAAAAAGGTCATCAAGTCAATTCATAAAAAGATGATGTGTCATGGAGATCAATTGACGAAAGTAGATCTGGATAAAATACTGTTGCATCTGCAAGGTCAAGTGACATCTAGTGGGCCATTTTGATGCACTTTGGTGCATCAGTAATTACCAGAACAAACCAATCATCTGCACCAATTTAAGCTAACTTTAGACAAGTTAAAGAGTTAGTTAATTCCTGCCAAAATACAATTCGCCCCGTTACACAAATACAATTATTTTGGGAATTCTGAAAAAACACAGAATCAAAAAGTAGTAACCTGACCAGAGCCTTGCACGTGAGATATAAATTCAAAATGTCTTGGCATCCTGTTGAATCTGTTTAATACCACCTCTCATTTGTGGGACTGAACAATGGATTGTTCAAAGAAGCCCTTTCAACACCTATCTCTTCATGTTTAATTTCACAAAGGAAAACACACACATTCCATTTTTGTTCTTTTTCTACACTATACACAATCCCTAGAAGTCCTCTACACTAGAGGTAACAACCTAGCTGAGTGCCACCTGGAAATACAACTGCCATCATCAGATGCAAGCACTGTTTTTCACTCTGCTCCTCCTTTCTTGTCTCTGGCTCCCCACTTTTGACAAAACTCATTTCTCTTCTCAGGTTATCAGAGATTTTTGATTTGAAACAAAATACTTTCAGATGCTGCCCAACCTGAATGTTTCTAGCATTCTCCGCTTTGGTTCACTTTGCAGCCTGCATGATTTTTGTTTTGTTATTTTCAAGTTGGAATGCTGCTCACCATTTCCTGTTGGACAGGAGAGAAGGCAAACCCCACTCTGTTGCTATTTTCAGACAAAACAACACTTCAAGGCAACAAGAGACACACAAAATGCTGGAGCAACTCAGCGAGACAGGCAACATCTCTGGAGAGAAAGATTGAGTGACGTTGAGTCGAGACAGTTCTACACCAATCCTGGTCCAAGCTCTGACAGGAGATTGAATGCATCACTGGTATGTTCGCACACAGACAATATCTAAATGACACATCCTATGACCTTCACTCCCAAACTCATCTCCATAACTCTCCCCAGACACTTTTCAAAATCATTAATAAAATTAATTCCCAATGGGGTCCACAGGAAAGTAACTAAAGGCTCTGGGCAAACAGTTAGGTGCAAGGAACACTAAAGAGAGGTGTTCAGAAAAATAATTAAATCTATTAGTCAAGGGCTTTGGCTACCAATAGAAGAGTGATTATATGCAGAGGTGTGCGAGTGCTCAGAACTGATGCATCACAGAAACATTGGAGATGGAAAAGGACACAATCATTAATATTTTGGAAATGTAGTTCAGGTTTCAAAGGCGATGCATTTTAATTAGTGCCAAAGTAGGTCAGCACACACAAGGGTGCCGGGCAACAGAGCTTGGTGCCTATTAATGGACGCTGAGGATAATGCAAATTAAATAAGGAATATCACCAGAAAGCATTTCAGAATAGAAATGGCATAGTTTACATTTCAACAGCAGATCGATGTAGGTGTAGTTGCCCATGACAACCAGATCGTTACCATAAGCCAATTACTAATCATCATCGTTGCCTGCAATATTTAATGATTTTACTAAAAGAGTGGCTTATGCAATTTTTAATTAAAGAGTTGCAATATTTTGCATATATTAAATGGAAATTATTCTCATTGAAGCCACACATCACTAAGAAAAATTGGCCATTGTCATTGGCAGTCAGTGTCCCAGGACAGAACTACAGGAGCTCTTCAGGGCAGTAACCGTAGGGCAACCATCTTCAGGCCCTTCAATTATGTCCTTCCACCTGAACGTCAGAAGTGGTGATATCCCTAGAGAGTCAAACTGCATCCACAATTTCTGAAAAATGAAACACCCATATTTGCATGCAGCAAGACCAAAACAATATTTGGACAAATTAGAGACAGGTATCATTTGCATCACAAAAGGAGCTAAGCCACAAAGATCTCCAACAAGCTGCAATGACGTGACAAGGGTTTTGAATTACCATATTTTCCAGCAATGAAAACGCTATTTTTTTACCCAAAAATAAGGCACGAAAATCTACCTGTGTCTTGGAGGCCAAAGAAAAATTGACTTGGCTATCCCTCATTGCTGGCAGCTGATGGGAAGTGCCTGTAAAAGGACAGTGCTGCTGGGGGGGGGGGGGGGGGGGAGGAAAATAAAAGTTCCTTTCACAGCGAGTGGGGAGTCCGGCCCGGGTCAGCACGGGCAGTAGTGCCAGGACCAGACAGCGGAACTGGCCTTCTGCCGGCCCGCTCACCTCTGGCAGGGCTCTCCATCTGAACACCTCTCTCCTGCCGCTCGCTGGCCTCGCTCATGTCAGCCGCCTCCCGCAAATCCTTAAGTTCCGACTGCCCTGGGAGCAGGACGTGGCCTCACTTGCTCCACTGGGTTATACTGCCTGGTCCATGTCTTTCGAGAGCAAAGAGAGCAGAGCAGGTCAGCGGGCAATGGATGACAGGACAGCAGGCGGTGGAACTTACTCCTGTGTCAGTGCGAGTAACCTCAATTTGTCCCTTGAACTAGTATTGTCATTAAGATCACAACTGATTCAACTTGTCCCGGTGTCCTCCTGTTTTTCCCCACCATCTCTCCACCTGCCTTCACCCTCCACCCATTCAGTCATTCAGAATGGAGATCTGGAATCCTTGGGCAAATTGATTTGTCACCCTCTTTATCTTTATTTATTTATTTATTTATTTGTTTGTTTGGCGTGAGAAATTCTATGCCTCACCAGCCTTTTTTCAAAATTTATCAACTCAAAATGGGGGTGCGTCATCATTGCCGGGAAATACAGTACTACTGCCAAAAAGAAACTCCATCAAGACAGGAGTCCCTGCTGACCAGCTGTTTCATTGGGCTGCGGGGAAGTTGGGTAGCGGGTCCCCGCGGCCAGACTCGGGGTCGGTGCCACAGAGTCATCAGGATGGGCGCCGCTGGACGGTGGGGGAGGTATGGGATGTCAGTCGGGACTGCGTGGGTGCCAGAGGTCGATGCTCCATTGAAAACAATTGGGGACTAAATAAAATAATTTGTAATTATATCAGTGCCCTCTATGTGACATCGCTTTGCATACCTTGTGCAGGTAAAACAAAGAATCCAGCTGTGACACAAGATAATAAAGTATGTCATCAGGCCACCCACACTGATATAACCAACCGTGACTGGTACAAATTCAATAACACATGCAGTATGTTCAATGACGACCCTAATCACCACTATAATCCTTCATTCCTACCAAAATTAATGCATGATGATGACAGTGCAACTCATCTATAAATTGCTCAACAATCATTCACCAAGGCTATAATGACAATGCCTCTAAACACACGGCCTCAACTACCAAGGATTTCAACCATGTGGAACTCCGCCACCTCCTATCGGCCCACCAGACCTGTTGGGAATATAATTCCTTCGTTGTTTGGTTGATATCGATCTCCTTCAACGCCATGGAAGTGCCTTCATCTGCAGAAATGCAGCCTCGCTACCTAGGATAACTTGATACAAGCTTGCCCATATTGCTTGGAATCCAAAGAAATAAGGAGCTACTACCCCTTTAGAGGACAGTTTTCATAAAAGTCTACAGAATTGAGACAGCAGAAACATTCCCATCGGCTCACCGATTCCACTCCCCACACACTAGCACTGCCCTACACGATAGGGACAATGTACAATTTTACCAAAGCCATTTAACTTACAGACCTGCATGTCTTTGGAATTGGGGGGGGGGGAGGGGGGGGGGAAGGAGAGAGAGAGAAACCGGGGCAACTAGAGAAAACCCATATGCTCACAGGGAGAACGTACAAACTCCGTACAGACAGCACCTGCGGTCAGGATCAAACCCGAATCTCTGACACTAAGGCAGCAACTCTACCGCTGCGCCTTGCTAACATCTGGTCAAAGTCCACGGAGTCACATTTACAAAATTAAAAGCATTAACGTGATCAAAGGAGAGTGGTTCAGGTAAATGCGATTGCTCTATTCAGAGTATGGGTGCCATAGCAACCTGGTGTGCCTAAATCTTCACACTTGAATATACGAGAAAGCTTCCAGTCCATCAAGAACTCCGTTGTCTTTAATGTCAACATGTGCTGCAAAGTCTCCCCCATTGTTTCACTGAAACTTGAGAACTTTGTAATAGTCAAATTCCAAAGACAATGCACACACATGGATCTTGTACCAGCGTCATCTGTGGTACAACACCAAGGATATTTCCCATTTTTTCTTATGACATTTTACACTGTCCCCGTCTGGTGTGACTTGACCCCACAATGGCCAAGTCATAGATCTACCAGGACAACGGGCCTTTATCCTGTTCACTGTATACTCGGGTCAAGCCAATAGTGAAAAAAAAAACTCGGATGTGAACAGGTTAAGGTCAAGATAAGACTCTACTTTTCAGAACTTTTGAAACTTGAAGGGCACAAGTTCACACAATAAACATGACCACTCTGTGTAGTGCCTCGGTGAAGCCCACTGTTCTTATATTACAATTCTTGCACTTTTATACTTATTTATGATTGTGTTTTACTAGATTTTATGCAAAAACAAAGAACATCGCTGCACTTAGGTACATGTGCCATTAAAGTGTCATTGTCTACAAGGCAAACCTTTTATCAAATGATAAATGCAAGAGCACTTTGAGATGAAGATCAAGGTGGCGTTGGGACGCTTAAAAAGAATCAACTTGAACAACTTGAATCAACTTTAATAAATATCCCATCACAAATTGATAGGATACATCGCAGATTATTGAGAAAGGCAAGAGAGGAGATTACAGGAGCCTTGACAAAGATCCGTGTGTAGGAAAGAACTGCAGATGCTGGTTTAAATCGAAGGTAGACACAAAATCCTGGAGTAACTCAGCGGGACAGGCAGCATCTCTAGAGAAAAGAAATGGGTGATGTTTCAGGTTGAGACCCTTCTTCAGACTGATGTCAGGGGAATGGATGGGACAGAGATAGAATGTAGTCGGAGACAGCAAGACCGGTGGGAGAACTGGGAAGGGATGGAGAGAGAGGGAAAGCCAGGGCTATTTGAAGTTAGAGAAGTCAATGTTCATACCACTGGGTGCAAGCTACCCCAACGAAATATGATGTGCTGTTCGTCCAATTTGCGCTGGGTGTCAAAGGTTATTTATTGGTCACGTACACCAATTGGTGGTAGTGAAATGCTGCTTGCCAATGCAGCACAGAAAAAAAATACGGACATAACAATAATAGAGATTTAAACATTAAAAACATCCCCCCACAATTATTCCCATTATGAGGGACGACACAATGTCCAGTCCCCATCCCATGTCCACCCATAGTCGGGCCTATTGAGGCCTCCGCAGTCGCCTTTATAGAGGCCTGATGTTCCAGGCCGTTCTCGCCGGGTGATGGTGCTCCGGCATCGGGCGAATCCTCTCAGCGGCTTGGGACACCTGGAACGGCCGCTTCCTTACTGGAGACTGCGGCTTCCGAAGCCAACAAGGCCACGCTGGATGGAGCTCCACCACTGGTGATCTCGGCGAGAGATCCCAGACTCCCGATGTTAAAGTCAGCGCCGCCGCCCGCAGCTGGCCGCTTCACAGACCCGCAGCTCCGCGATGTTTTTCTCGGCGGTCTCAGCTCATCGGAGTTCCAGCACGGCGACCCGGGCAAGGCATCACCCGCTCCGCGATAGCGCTGTGCTGCCGCCGAAGCTCTGGGCGGTCCCCTCAGGAAATGCCGCTCCAGGTAGGCCGCGAGGATGGGTCGAAAGTGCAGCCCGGAGAAAAGCTGCCTCTCCAATCAGGTTGGGACCCTGAAAAGTAGTTCCCCCCTCCCCCACATAAAAAAGACTAGAACTCCAAAAACAAAACACTAAAACTCACTTAAAAAAAAGTGAAAAAAAACAGCTGCAGGCTGGGCAGCCATACCATACAGGACGATGCCCCCTAGATACTACAGGACTTACTCTGAAAATGGAGGAGGCCTAGGACAGAAAGGTCAGATTGGCAATGGGAGGGGGAATTAAAGTGCTGAGCAACCAGGAGATCAGGTAGATTAAGGCAGACTGAGCGGAGGTGTTCAGCGAAACGATCGCCGAGCCTGGTCTCGATCTGTGTCTTATCTAACCACTGGCGAGGTCCCAGAAGACTGAAGAGTATCTAATGTTGTTCCTTTAAGGGGCTGTCCCACTACGGCGACCTAATCTGTGAGTGTAGAAGAGTTTAGGAGAGTTTGAAAAAAAATGTTGAAGACTTCCTTCAACTATGTTGAAGACTAGCTTCGGGAAAATTGGACACCGAATAGTGGAGAGTGAAGACGACCTCCTTCGATCTTCTTTGACCTCCCTTCGATTATGTTGAAGACTTTCTACGACTACTCTCGATTACCTACGAATAACATGCCGACCTACTAAGACTAAATCCATGAGTAGAAAATTATCGATTTTTTTCCATGGCGACCTTTTTTTACTTGCGGGCATTTTTCAACACTGCGACCTAGCTGAGGCCTCAAGTACGCGGGGACTACTCTCAAGCAGGAAGGAGAGTTACAAAGACCTCCTATGACCTAGTGTCGACCATGCTGCGAGTATGAGTCAAGGGAGAACTCTTCTGAACTTACAGATTAGGTCGCTGCAGTGGGACAGCCCTTTAAGTAAAGAAAAGGGGCTTTACACCACTGAGCTGCACATCAGTGGTGGGGAAGCTAATAGAGCATTCTTTAGGATATAATTTACTCCCATTTGGAAGAGAATGGGCTAATTAGAGACAGTCTGCATGACTTTATATATAGCAGGTCACATCTGACTAACTTGATAAAGTGTTGAGGAGGTGTCCTTTACAGGCAAAAATTAAACCACCCCCCATTAACCACTGTTACTCCTTTTCAGAGTCTGGGTTATATTTTATCCAAGAATGACAGTTTAGTCACTTCAGGCGACCTTAATGTGATCTCTTATTTCCAAAAGTTTCACAAACCACAGGTCTGTTTCATCCCCTTTTCCAAATACCTTGGTGTAATTTACTAGACACCAGTACAAATAACTGGTAATAGGAGAGTGCAAGTACTTGGTTAAATATGCAAGCGAAACCAATACCACACTCCACAATATCCTGTCAATTCAATTGTGCATCCTTACTGCCCAGTGAGCAGATCCTCAGGGCATTGTGTCCAGATCCTGCCATTTTGAGTGTACAATGTGTCAAGTGCGCTCATTGCTACACCACGGACACTTTCCTTTGCAGTAGAGATGTTGCACCATAAAACAGAAAGCCACCATGTACAGCAGAAACAAAGTCCCCCACAATTACCCGATGGGAAGATAAAACTCTGGTGGAATGGAGTGAAAAATAATATTCCAGAAGCAACACTAGGTATCAACCTTCCGTCACTGCCGTAGGTCTTCATTCATGGACTGGACAGAATTCCAATTCTCGGTCATGCATATCTCTGGAGATGTGTCCTGGACCCAGCACATTCATACAATCATAAAGATACCCATCAAAGCCTCTACTTCCTTAGAAGTTCGAGGTGATTTGGTGTGTCGATGAATACTCTTGAACTTCTACAGGTGTGCAGTGGAGAACATATTGACTCGTTGCACCACAGCCTGTTTCAGCAACTCAAATGCCCAGGAACAAAGAAGATTGTAGAAAGTAGTGAACAATGGCCAGTCCATGATGCGTACTGACCAACCCACTATCGAAGCGATCTATAAAAGTTGCTGCCTCAAAAAGGCAGCCTGCATCATTAGGGACCCACACCACCCCAGCCACGCTCTCATTTCACCCCTGACATCGGGGAGGTGGTATAGGAGCCTGACAACTGTGATGTCCAGGAGCAGCTTCTTCCCTACAACCATCAAGCTAGTGAACGCTACAACCTGCAAATAACTCTGAACTACTTAGACACTGTTTTTGTCTTTGCACTATCGTTAACACAATATATTTTTGTTGTTGTTTATTATGGCATTTACAGAGTACAGTTTATATACATATATACACACACATATATGTACACATATACATAAACACACACACACACACACACACATATGTGTGTTGTGCTGCTGCAGGTAAGAATTTCATTGTTCTGTTTTGGGACATATGACAATAAAACACTCTTGACTAAGCAATCTCTACAGCAAAGAGATCAAAGCCTGTGTTGGCCATGTCTAATCATAACCAACAATACACACGCAAGCAGCTATTGGGAAGTAGCGCAGGATGTTCAACTATGATAAGACCCCTGCACTCAAGTTCGATATTGGGTACAACTGCAAACTTCACACAAGAGAACTTAATCCATCTCATTTCCCCTCAAGATGCCTATTATTGGTACTTTAGTCGCCCAATTTGTTCCACGTTCAATCAAGAAGTGCAAAGGCTACAGGACCACACAACCCTGCTGAACTTCTGGAGACTCATACTTGAGAATTAACTGCATCTCTAGCCAAGCAGTTCTAGTTACAACATTGGTATCTAGCCAATGTGGAAAATTCCCCAAAGTAGACCCCTGCATATAAATCATGCAATGTGATGACAGTGCTATCAAACCTTGCATAGTTTATCCATAACTTGCTCACCAATACCCTAATTTGGGTTTTGTCAGGAACCACGTGACCCAACATTTCAGTACAACCTTGATCCAAATGTGGACCGAAAGGGAAAATATCAGAGACAAGCGTGAATATCCTTGACATCAGGGCAGTACTTGCCTTCATCATATCCTGATAAAACAGGTTAGTGGGAAGGGAAAAATATTCATAAGCTCGAAGCACACAAAACTAAAAAAATGTAGTTCGAGGTCATATGAATGTCACACCAAAATCCGTATCACTGACTTGCTTTAATATTCTTCCTTCTTTAGGGCGGGGGGGGGGGGGGGGGGGGGGGGGGGGGTAAGAAGAGGCCTGCTTATCTTGCATATGGCAGCCTCATGCAGTGTCTGCATGCAGACAGACCAACTGCAACACTCCATAATGCTGCAGCATTCGCAACACACCAGTGTCAAGCAACGAGCACCTCCAGGAGAGTAACCACCTTTGCTTGATGCTCACCGGCATGACCCATGCAAAGTCCATCAGCCAAATCCCACGCTCACCGCTTGCCAGAAGCTAAACTGGACCACCCGCAAAAATGTTATGGCTGCAAGTTAAAAGCTGGGTATTGTTGGCATGTACCTCCTCTAAATCTCTTGACTGCAAAGCCTTGTCACCATCTACAAAGTACAGATCTGACATGTAATGGAAAATTCACCACTTGCATGGATAAATGCAACCCCAATTACATAAATAAGCACCATGGCATTATCCTTTAGAAGCTACCTGATTGTGCCCCTATTGACCATCATAAATATACTCTCTCCATTACCTGCACAGCAGTGAGATGCTAGCTAGTGTCAGTGCACTCTCAACCACTCAAGGCTACTTTGATAGAAGCTATCAAATGCTGCAGAGGACATGGCCACATGGGAATACAGGTCTCACATCATCAGGACTTGGAAATATAATATTCCATTTTCTTCACTGGGTCTAAAAACAATGCAACCAAAAGATCTGCAGCAGTTCACCACCAACTACCCCCAAAGGAAGTGTGGGGTCTTGCCAGCAACACCCAAATTCCATTAAAAACCATCATCACAATCACAAAAATAGCTCCTACTCACAAAATCTGAGACAACCCTTATAAATAGAACATTGCCATCTGCCAAGTGACTGCCATTAGCAGCTCTGTAATGCTCAATATTCATAAAAAATATCTAAGCTGTAAAGCGGTGCTGAAATTACGATGAAAAACCCACCATCAGCAAAAAAAAACATGGTTGCTACAACAGTAATGTCGCATCGACTGCAGGAGAGACTACATCCAAGCAAGTTACACCAACGAACAAATATATTTCAATGTTATCCTTCGAAAAGACGTTTGCGCCTCAAGTAAAATAATTCAAATGCTGGAAATTTAAACAAATGGTACATCATAGGACAGGCTGAAGCTGCGAAAGTAAGTATCTCTGGTGAAAACATTTTTTAATTCAGGGCCGTTAACCATTTTTCTCTGCACCCATTCTGCCAGACCTTGATGATTCCTCCTTTCGGGCTTATATTATGCGGCTACTATTAATAGAAAGTGAACAACAAGCGGCATCATTAAAACTGCAAAATGCTCAGAACATAAACATGCGAAGTCACAGCTGGTTTGATCCAATGCGATAAATGGCAGGTGCTAAAGGCCCAGATATGGGAATGACCTGGGAAAAAAAAACACTCTCCGGATTCCATCAAAGGTTGTCCTCCAGTTGGGAGCATTGGTGGAGCTCAAATTTGGGAGAGAAATAACCAACATGTAATGCGCCTTCAGAGCCTATTTTCTAAGATTTCAAAACCCACGGTTGAACAGTTTTAAAAAAAAATAATAATGCTGCCATTGTGACTAACTGGACACATGCGGGAATATTTCTCCAGTTCTCACCAGCTCCCACTTCAAAAACGTGGCTTGTTTTGCATTTGCTGCAGTCTCTCATCCCGCAGTCTCTCAACACCCCTCCCTCCCTCCTCCCTCTCGCCCCCTTGAATTTGACAAACCTCGTACTTTTAAGAATCCACAGCAAATAAACCTAATTGGATTTTTTTTTTTTAAAAGGTGAATACAGAGGGAGAGGGGGGGGGGGGGAGGACACATACCAAAAATGAACGCGAAGGCTGAGATTTCTTTCACCAAAAATCAGCCCCAACTAAACTTGGGTCGAATATATTTGAGTTTAGCAGATCAATTGAGTGACCTCACCCACGGCCGATTGAGTGAGCCAAGGCAGAAATCCCCCCGATAACGGTAACAATATTACACGTTTCACTCGAGGGGGAACGATCCCGCTGAGGATACAATGTAGCCGCGGCTGAGACATTATTACCTCTCGTTAGGAATAAAGTGCCTCCACAAGTCGCCTCCAGCAGACACCGCCAGAGCAAGGACGGCGCCAAAACGATGCGGCTTTTTTTTTCCTCTCTTTTTATTCCCCTTCCCCGCTCCTCCACTAGCAGCAGCAGCCGGCTGCGGTGAGTCCTCGCTTCGCTCTCGCCCAGCAAACTGCCTCAATGCAAGCGACGCCCGACAACTGCAGCTCAGCCCAGGCCCCGCCCCCCCGCGCCGCTGATTGGCGCCTCGGCCACGGGGGCGGCACCGCCCCCTCCTCCCATTGGTGCGGAGCGCCGTCCATCACCCGCCGCCCGCGGTCCTGCCGCTGCCATTGGCCGGCCCGCCTGTCCGTCAGCCCCTGTTCCGGGGAGGGGCTCTCAGCAGCGCCCCCCAGTGGCAGCAGCAGAGGAGCCCCATTGTCCCGCCCATCGGTGGGAGACAGAGGGAGAGGGGGGAGGGCAATGCTGGGGACAGGCAGCATCTCTGCAGAGTAGGAGTGGGTGATGTTTCAGGACCAGAGATACTGTGTGAGAGAGAGAGGAGGGGAGAGGGAGAGTGAAAAGGGGAGAGGGAGAGAGAAAAGGGGAGAGGGAGATGAGGGGAGGAGGGGAGGGAGGAGGGGGGGGAGGAGGGGAGAGGAGGGAGGGGAGAGAGAGGGGGTAGAGGGAGAGAGGGGGAGGGGGGGAGGGAGGGGAGGGGGGGGAGGGGAGGGAGGGAAGAGGGGAGATGAGGGAGAGAGGGAGGGAGAGAGAGGGAAAGGGAGGGTAGAGGGGAGGGAATGGAGGGAAGAGGGGGGGAGGGAGGGGGAGAGAGGGGAGGGAAAGAGGGGAGGGAAGAGGGGAGGGAGAGGGGAGGAAGGAGGGTAGAGGGAAGAGGGGAGAGGGTGAGGGGGGAGGGGGGAGGGAGGGAGGGAGGGAGGGGGAGGGAGGGGAGAGGGAGAGGGAAGAGGAGAGGTGGAGAGGAGGGGAGAGGGTGAGAGAGGGGAGAGGGAGGGTAGAGGGAGAGAGGAGGGGATGAGGGGAGAGGGGAGAGGGGAGAGAGGGGAGGGGGATGGGGAGGGGAGGAGGGAGGGAGAGGGGAGAGGGGAGGGGAGGGAGGGGGAGGGGGAGGGGGAGGGGGAGGGGGGGAGGGGGAGGGAGGGAGAGGGAGGAGGGGAGGGGAGAGGGGGAGGGAGGAGAGGGGAGGGAGGAGGGGGTGGGAGAGGGGGAGAGGGGAGGGAGGGAGGAGGGGGAGGGGAGGGGAGGGGGATGGAGGGGGGAGGGAGGAGGGAGAGGGGAGGGAGGAGGGGAGAGGGGGGGAGAGGGGGAGGGGAGGGAGGGGGGAGGGGGAGGGGGAGGGGAGGAGGGGAGAGGGGAGGGGAGGGAGAGGGGGAGGAGGGGAGAGGGGAGAGGAGGGGAGAGGGAGGGAGGGAGGGGGAGAGGGGAGGAGGTGAGGGGGAGAGGGGGAGGGAGGAGAGGGGAGGAGAGGGAGGAGGGGAGAGGGGAGGGGAGGGGGGAGGGGGAGGGGCAGGGAGAGGGGAGAGGAGGGAGGAGGAGAGGGGAGGGGAGGGAGGGAGGGGGAGGGGGAGGGGAGGGGGGGGAGGAGGGGGAGAGGGAGATGAGGGGGAGGGGGAGGGGAGGAGGGGAGGGGAGGGAGGAGGGGGGAGGGGAGGGGAGAGGGGAGATGAGGGGGAGGGGAGAGGGGAGAGGGAGATGAGGGAGGGGGAGATGAGGGGGAGGGGAGAGGGAGGGAGATGAGGGGAGGGGGAGAGGGGAGGGGGAGGGGGGAGGGAGGGGATGAGGGGGAGGGGAGGGGGGAGGGGTAGAGGGAGATGAGGGGGAGGGGTAGAGGGAGATGAGAGGGGTAGAGGGATGAGGGGGAGGGGGAGGGGTAGAGGGAGAGATGAGGGTAGGGGTAGAGGGAGATGAGGGGGAGGGGATGGAGGAGGGGGAGAGAGGAGGGGAGAGGGGAGAGGGGAGAGGAGATGAGGGGGTGAGAGAGAGGGGGAGGGGAGGGGGAGAGAGGAGGGGAGGGGGGAGAGAGGGGGAGGGGGAGAGGGAGGGGAGGAGGAGGGGAGGGAGGGGGGGAGGAGAGGGGGAGGGGGGGAGGGGGGGAGGGGGGAGGAGAGAGATGAGGGGGGAGGGGAGGAGGAGGGGAGGGGAGGAGGAGAGGGGAGGTTGGATTGCGAGTGCATGTGAGCAGCTTATTAGTATGATTTATAACTGACTTTTTTTTTCTCTGCTTAATAAATGCATTCAAATGCAGCAAAAAGATTCAGGTTTTGGGTTTCCCATGTAAAATTTGAAGTAATAAATCCAACAAGGCGAAAACACTTGCCCGACTCCCGCAGGGGTGAAGCCACTTGCTGAACCGTATCCTGCAAAGCAATGACATCATTGTCTGCGGGGGGATGTTACACATACCATCGGCTTTGTAGCGCCGTCCAGTGACAACAATCCCCACCGTCCTGCTTCATGTGACCCCTCCAGTCTATTAAACACCGAACGTGCAAAATGCCAATGTGTTACGTGGAAAAACTTTTAATGCACGCTACCAGTGGCTGCTGCAAGGCTCTTACGAGTATAATTGCACCTCCCGGATTAAAGACAACGCCGACCTTTATTCCTCTGAAACAAATATTTGAATTGCAGGTTGGATTAAGTTTGTTTACTGTTCCAAAAAAAAGTTAGATCCAATGTCCAATTGTTTAGGTACTGCAGCCTTAAAATTAATAAATCAGCCTAAATAATGCTGTGCACGTGTAGCAAATCCATTTTTTTATCAAGCAAGAAAAGGAGGAAAATATTTTTCATAGTGTACTTTTCTTAAATTTGTCTTCAGCCAACTCATCCATCAGACAGTCCCCCCCCCTCATCCATAGTCTTCCTATTTTAATTGGCTTTCCTCCACCTTATCACTCACATACAACATCTGTGTAGCGAGAGGCTATTCATTGGCCATATAAGGCAAAGTGAGGCGTGTGGGCACTTGGTCCAATTCACACACGCAAGCCGTTACATCACTTACTAGTGGGATCAGTAGTCCGTCTGGTTTCACAGACACTAACTACATTGGACTAGCAGTCGAAATAGTGAGTTAGCCTGAATCTAAAATGGGGATAAACTCAGATTCAGTCTAACAGTAAAATATTAGAATTTATCATTTTTACAGAAATTCATGCGTTTATTATCCTGACAGTCTTACACATTGCAACGCCAAATGACCCGGTGTTGACAGCACATTTTTCACAGTGCACAATCTTATGTGATGTGTCAGTGTGTGAGCATGGCATCGGAATCAAAAACGTCTCCGCTAATTGAAACGGCAGGGATTTTTGTGTCTGTCATCAAAGGTCAGATAACTCAGCAGATGGTTTGGGAGAGAACACTACGGCTGGAACACCTCATATAAGGTAGACGGGAAGAGCCATTTTTGTTTAACTCCTTACCTTATTCCTCAGATCAAAAGGTAATTTAAAGCATACGTTCAAATGGCTGCACCTTGGCAGGATTTTACATGTCATGTAATTCATATATTTCTCAGTAAATTTAATATTTCTGAATAAATTCATTAATAGAAGTGTTGTATATGCCTGATAAAACTAATTTAGGTATAATGCTTTCTACAAAGAAGCATTTTAAGTAATAATTTTCTACATTAATATCATGATGAATAGTCATTCACCTCGGTAGTCATGAAATGCTTTGAGAGGCTGGTGAAGAAACACATCTGCGCCTTCCTCCCTCGCAACATGGACCCATTACAATTTGCATACCGTCCGAACAGATCCACGGACGATGCTGTCTCCCAGGTTTTGCACACCGCTCTCTCCCATCTTGACAGCCAGAAGGGGGGCTACGTGAGGATGCTGTTCATAGACTTCAGTTCAGCCTTCAACACGATAGTCGTCACCAGACTGGCCGCGAAGCTACTGGATTTAGGGCTCAATGCCCCCGTGTGCCTGGGTCCTGGACTTTCTCATCGCCAGGCCCCAGGTAGTCAGGATGGGAGGGAATACATCGAAGTCCCTCACCCTGAGCACAGGATCCCCCCAGGGCTGCGTCCTCAGCCCCCTATTGTACTCCCTGTACACACATGACTGTGTGGCTAGGTTCAGCTCCAAATCGATAATCAAGTTTGCTGATGACACTGTGGTGGTGGGCCTGATCTCAGACAATGATGAGAAGGCCTACCGGGAGGAGGTGGCTGATCTGGCACTCTGGTGTCAGGACAACAGCCTCCTCTTGAACATCATAAAACGAAGGAGCTGATCGTGGACTTTAGGAGGGCACAGCATCCGAGGAAGTACACATCATTGCGGATAAATGGGGATACTGTGGATAGGGAGAGCTGTTTTAAATACCTGGGAGTCCACATCTCTGAGGATATGACATGGACATCGCACGCTGCAGCACTCGTGAGTAAGGCAAGGCAGCGCCTTTACCACCTCAGGCAATTGAGGAAATTCAGAGTGTCTCCGAGGATTCTCCAGTGCTTCTACTCTGCGGCTGTGGAAAGCATCTTGTCCGGAAATATTACAATCTGGTTTGGGAATTGCTCTGCCCAGGACAGGAAGGCTCTGCAGAGAGTAGTGCGTTCGGCCGAACGCAATATGGGAACTTCACTCGCCCCTCTGCAGGAACTATACATCAGGAGGTGCAACTCCAGAGCCAATAAGATAATGGGAGACCCCCTTCCACCCCTGCAACGGACTGTTCCAGCTGCTACGATCAGGCAAACGCCTCTGTTGCCATGCTGTGAGAACAGAGAGGATGAGAAGGAGTTTCTTCCCAGAGGCCATTCGGACTGTAAACTCCTATCTCACTAGGGACTAACTCTACTAACTTACTGTACCACAATACTGCTCACTGTATTTAATATGAAAAAGAACATGTGATTCTGTTTGTAGTTTGTTGGTTGTTTGTTTGTTTTTTGCACACAGTCCGCGAGCATTGCCACTTTTCATTTCACTGCACATCCCGTATGTGTATGTGATGAATAAACTTGACTTGACTTGACTTGATGGTGAGGGAATTATTGTTCATTGAAAAACTCAACCCGTGAAGCTTTATTCTTTATCATTTTTTTATTGAATGGCCATCTGTCTAGGCCCGGATTGTGTACATTAGCGTGCTGATCAACACGTGGCAATGCAATTAAAATCGAGCCTTGTCCTCAATTTTATGTACAAGCATCAGTAGATTCTTCAACATGAAGAATTTGTTATTTCAGTCGGTCCTGCACTCATTCAAAATTGCACACATCCATGATGGACATGCTCTCCAAATTGGCATTGCGGAGGGAATCCGGAACTGGATCCAAAGATAGAAATGCTGGAGTAACTCAGCGAGACAGGCAGCATCTCTGGAATGGGTGACGATTTGGGTCGAGACCCTTCTTCAGACTGAAAGTCATGGGAAAGGGAAGCGAGAGATATAGACAATGATGTTGAGAGGTGTAGAACAAATGAATGATGTGCAAAAAAAAAACAATGAAAAAGGAAACAGGTTAACTGCTAGGTGAGAATGAAAAGCTGGTGTGACTTGGGTGGGGGAGGGATGGAGGGAGAGGGGTTACTTGAAGCTAGAGAAATCAATATTCATACCACTGGATTGTAAGCTTCCCAAGCGATCCAAATGTTCTACATAGATATCCACAGTGCAGTCCCAATTAGTGGGTTTGTCTGGTCTTGTTTGCAGTATAGAATCATTCAAGATCATCCCACATGCATGGATACTTAATATGGTATAAAAGTACTTTGATGTTTCAAAGGTGCTATATTTGCCACGTGCAACTGCCACCATATAGATGTCTACCAAATGCAAGTCTCAAGTCAGGAATGTGATGAAACAATGTCCATTTGCCTGGATGACTGCAGCAGCTTCAACAACACTGGTAGAGCTGGCACCTCACAGCGCCAGAGTCCCAGGTTCCACCCCGACCTGGGCTGTTGTCCGTGGTGAGTTAGCACATTCTCCCCATGACTGCAAGAGTTTCTTTCAGATGCTCCGGTTACCTCTCACAACCAAAGGTCTTGTGAATTTGTAGGCAAATTGGTCTCTGTAAATCGTCCCTGGTGTGTAGGAAGGAAATGGGTAAGTGGGATAAAATGGAACTCATGCAAACGGGTGATCATTTGTCGGTGTGGGCAGAAGGGCCAGAGTCTATGACCTTTCCATCAATCAGACACCACATAGGACATATCAACCTGCTTGATAGCCATCACCATCCACAGACATTCATTCTCTCAACCACTGACGCACAGTAGCAACAGTTTGAGCTATCTACAGGATACACTGCAGAACTTCACCGAGATTCCTTGCAAAGCACCTTCCAAACAAATAACCTCTACCAGCTGAAAGTGCAAGAGCAGCAAAAGCATGCAAGCCTCACTACCTGAACGTTGCCCTCTAAGCATTGCACCATTCTCTCTTGGAAATGTATTGCCGTTACTTCTCTGTCACTGGGTCAAAATCCTGGAAACCCATCCTCACATTATTGTACCCACACCTTAATGACCGTGATGATTGAAGAAAGCAGCTCACCACGACTTTCTAAAGGGCAATCAGTGATAGGCAATTACAGGTAAATACCCCAAGGGGCCATATGAATGGCATGGGTGTTTTCGTTAAAGATAGGTATCAACACCACTACGCATGACACTATTGTATGTATAGAGAATGTATGAAGAGATTTTGCACATTTGTTTTGTATATGTTTCTTTCTGATAAAAACAGAATAAATGCTGGAAGGTTGATGGGTGTATGGAACAAGCTGCCAGAGGAGGTAGTTGAGGCTGGCACTATCCCAACATTTAAGAAACATTTAATAGGCTAGGATAGGTTTTGAGGTAAATGGACCATACGCAGCAGGTGGGACTAGTGTAGCTGGGATGTGTTGGCCAGTGTGGGCAAGTTCTATCACTCTTTGACTATATCCCCGAATGAATATGAAAAGAGAGGGTCTTTGATTGAAAATTGCATGATGCACTATGACATCACACATTTTTGTTTCTAATCTTGCTTCTAAGAAGTGTGAACATTTTATCACTGTGCTTCATTTGCCAATACCTTGATTTTATGTTTCTATGGTTGTAACAATGTTTCAAAAGGACTGTATTCAAAACTATTTTCTTAAACGTAAAAATGATTACTAATTCTGACTTGGATTCACAAGGAACTGCAGATGCTGGAATTTGCTGGGGGAATTCAGAAGTCAGGCAGCATCTGTGGAGGGGATAGACAGATGGCATTTCGGGTCGGGAACCTACCTCAGACTCGAGTGTGATACTGAGTCTAAGACGGATCCTCACCCAAAACACCTGACCTGTTGAGTTCCTCCAGCATTTTGCTCACTGTCTCTGCCTTGCTATTTTATTCTTGTATTAATTTACTTGTGTGAAAAATCTGTTGGGAAGTTCTGAATGATTTCTTGTGGTTCTTGTGTTGAATTATTCTTAGCGACTTTGCAATCAGAGAACTGGGATGTTGAGACACCAATTCAGCTCCTACTCACCATCACATTTTCAACGTATGTTACATATTTTCTTATAAATACGCAGATTGTTTATGTAATATGGTTTAATTTTATGTGGAGATCTAAAAAACTGCAAATGCTGGAATCTTGAGTTGTTGTTTTATGAAATGAGCAATGACCCTAGATTAAAATGTCCCATTGGTCTTTGATTTATTAGCGTTTCATCTGTTCCTTGGCCACATGCTATGAGGAATTCTGAATGTTGCTGTTGATTTATGTGAAATTTTGTTTTAAGATGTGTCATTTCTTAGGAAGATGAAGATTAATGGGAATGCTGTCTGGCAAAAAAAAAAAACACAAAGTGCTGGAGTCATTCAAAGGTTCAAGCAGCATCTTTGGAGGTCAGCAGTAGGCACTGTTTCAGGTCAGGACCATTCTTCAGACTGATTGTAGTTGGGGGGGGGGGGGGGGAGAAAGGGGGAGGGGGGGGGGGGGGGGGACAATGGCATTCAAGTTATAGGTGGGTACAGGTGTGGCGGAGGGGGTGTTGATGATAGATAGATCAACAAAGACCAGAGATGAAAAAGTGACTGAAGGCTCTAAGATAAGAGAGGCATGAAATGTGCGGCTAGGGGAAGAATGTGGATGGAAGGGGATGAGGGATGAAGGGTGGAACCAAAATATTGGGAGAAATGGGTGCACATCCAGGTGGGGCACTGGGAACAGAGGAGGAGGGTTGGCAAATAGAAAAGTCTCTATTTTTTTGAGATGTAAAGAAGAGTGAGATGGTCAGTTTATGCATCAAATATCTTGTCTAAATTTTTAAAGAAGGAACTGCAGATGCTGGAGAATCGAGGGTACACAAAAAGCTGGAGAAACTCAGCGGGTGCAGCAGCATCTAAGGAGCGAAGGAGATAGGCGACGTTTCGGGTCGAGACCCTTCTTCCTTGTCTAAATTATTGTGTTTTCCAGAGTAAGGAATTTGAAAGCCCTAGTTAGGGTTACACAGATATAAATGATCTGCAAATCATTGACATTTATTGACTCTTGTGTTTTACTAGATTAAATTAAAGGAGATAAATTTCTCTGTTGTTTTTGCCACATATTTATAATTTCACATGGATAAAGTGACGTTTTAAAAAGCAAAAGCAAAAATAATATGAAGTAATGGTTTTTCATTCCTGTGCCAACACCAAAATTAGGGTGGCATGGTGGCGCCGCTGGTAGAGCTGCTGCTTCATAGCGCCAGAGACACGGGTTTGATCCTGACCTCGGTTGCTGTCTGTGTAGAGTTTGCATGGTCTGTGACCACATGGTCTCTGGTTTCCTCCCACATCCCAAAGGCATATGGGTTTGGAAGTTAATTGCTCCTTATGTGGGGATGGAATTATAAAGTGGGATAACATGGAATCAGTGTGTGAATGGGAGATTGATGGTCAGCATGGATTTGGTGTGCCGATTCCATGTTATATCTTTCAATTAATCAATCAAATCAGTGCTTGAAATTAAGGGTCTCGACCAAAAATGTCACCTATGCTTGACACACTTGACACATTGTACACTAAAAACTGCAGGATCTGGACACAATGCCCTGAAGATCTGCTCACTGGGCAGTAAGGATGCGCAATTGAATTGACAGGATATTGTGGAGCATGGTATTGGTTTCACTTACATATTTAACCAAGTACTTGCACTCTCCAGATATGCTGCCTGTCCCGCTGAATTACTCTAGCATTTTGTGTCGACATTCATTTGAAATTTAATGTTGATTATTTTTGCACAATCCAGCTATAATTTCTCACAATTGTTAGCAAACTTCACAGGAGCTGTGGAATTCTTTTATTCATTAATGCTGACTAATTTTTCACTGATTAAAACTGCTATTCACTTCATGATTTGGAACTCAATTAACTATGAAATAATTCACAGTGTTAAGGATTCTGACAACAGAGGAAAATGCTACAATGAAATATTTCATTATATTTCATTTCCAAATGAATGGAAATGTATAAATTTACTTATTTGTATTATAGTTTTTCATGAAACTCCATAATTATAAATCTCACTATATTTAATTAATATAGTGAGATTTTGCTTTAGTTCCAATCCAAATTATGCATTATCATCTCGTACTTTGGTGTGCAATTTAGATATCATATGTTAAAATTGCCATATGATGTCAGAATATCAAAGGTGCTCATCCACAAGGTATTGCTGTAATATGTAACATTACAAACCAATTCAAACATAAGAGGTAGCATCAGGTTAGAGCGCTTACATTTACAACTGAAATATATTTGGACAGATTCATGGATAGAAAGGATTTAAGGAACTATGGGCCAAATGGGACCAGCAATCTGGTTGCATTGATTGCCCTACGGGCCAAAGGGCTTGTTTCCATTCCGTATGAATCTATAGGAACCTGTATATATATATATACCGAGGTACAGTAAAAAACTTTTGTTGCGAGCTAACCAGTCAGCAGAAAGACAAGACATGATTACAATCAATCCATTTACAGTGTATAGATACACGATAAGTAAATAATGTTTAGTGCAAGGTAAAGCCAGCAAAGTCCGATCAGGGATAGTCCAAGGGTCACCAATGAGGTGGATAGTAATTCAGCGCTAGTCTCTGGTTGTGGTAGGGTGATTCAGTTGCCTGATAACAGCTGGGAAGAAACTTTCCCTGAATCTGGTGGTGTGCGTTTTTCACACTTCTATACCTTTTGCCTGATGGTAGAGGGGAGAATAACTGCAAATGCTGGAGAGTCAGACAGTCATACAGCATGGAAACAGGCCCTGTGGCCCATCTTCCCCATGCCAAACAAGATGCCCCATCTACACTAATCCCACCTGCCTGCGTTTAGTCCATATCCCTTTAAACTTTTCCTATCCATATACCTGTCCCAATGTCTTTTCTATGTTATAGTACCTGCCTCACTATCTCCTCTGGCAGCTCCTATATACTCACCAACCTCAGTGTGGATAAAGTTGTTCCTCAGGTTCGTATTAAAGCATTCCCCCGCGGTCTAGGCATAAGCTCAGGGGTTGACCGTGCCTTTGCGGTTGCAGCTCCTAGATTGTGGAACTGCATCCCTCTTCCCATCAGAACTGCCCCCTCCATCGACTCCTTTAAGTCGAGACTAAAAACTCATCTCTACTCCCAAGCCTTTCTTGACGTCCTCTGAGCGAGGGCTATATGTATGTAGTGATGTTTGTATTTAATCTATGAACCACTGTTGTTTGTTATACTATTCTTATACCAATGTAAAACACTTTGGCCAACGAGAGTTGTTTTTTAAATGTGCTTTAAAATAAAAGTGACTTGACTTGACCTTAAATCTATGTCCTCTGGTTCTTGATTCCCCTACTTTAGGTAAAAGACTCTGAGCACCTATTCCCTACTTATCTTGTACACCTCCGTAAGATCCATCCTCACCCTCATGCGCTCCAAGGAATAAAGCCCATGCCTAGAATATTATAGAACTATCAGTATGTCTGGCTGCATTATGAATAACAAAATAATGAACGTTCCAGGTCAAATACACTTTTTTAAGAACTGGAAGTCATAGAAAACCACTGGCCCTAGTATTTATCTTCACCAGTTTGTCAAGGGTTATGGGAGAAGGCGGAAGAATGGGCTTGAGAGGGAAAGGTAGATCAGCCGCCATTGAATGGAGGAGTAGCCTTAATGGGCTGAGTGGACTAATTCTGCTCCTACAACATGAACATGAATATTCTCAGTTGAATTTGGAATTCCTCAGATTTTCGAGCCATCCATGCCTGCATTCAGAAAGTCCTGGACAACATCCAGACTTGGACTGATGAGTGACAGGTAACATTGCTACTCATGCTACACAGTGCCAAGCAATGGATATCTCCAACAAATGAGAGGCTAACCTCAGCACATACCAAGCAAAGACAATACTGTTACCAAATTCCTCACCTAGGGTGGAGCAAAGGAGTGGGGGAAATGGATAAGGATGTATCAAATATCCGAGAACATAACTGAAATGAACACATAAGTAATATGGTTAGAAATGGTCAGAGGCTGGGCATTCCGTAGCGAATGACTCCTAAAACTCTTCCACCAGCTGCATGGCACTTCAGGAGTATAATAGTAAGATTAAATGAGAACTTACCAGTTTGAAGTTTGAGCTTGATTTTATGAGGAGGGACGTTGGTGATTACGTGAAGAAGGCCCGCCAGGACGCCTGCGCAGCAAACTTCAAAGCAGCAGTATGAAATCACAAATAAAGAACACCGAAGTAAACAGTAAGATCAGTGACTCGAGAACTACCAGATGATCTTTTATGAGAGAGGGTTGGGCGTGGTGGGCACATAATCACCAACGTTCCTCCTCATAAAATCAAGATCAAACTTCAAACTGGTAAGTTCTCGTTTAATCTTACTATTTTACTTCGGAGTCACGTGAGTGATTCCGTGAAGAGTTCAAAGTTTTGTGATTTCATGCCGCAGATTACAATCTCGGCATCCCACTGCATTTGATTGACTCGAAAGAGAAATAAATGCATTAGTAATAACATTGTATTCAATGTAATGATAGGGTTTATTTAACAATGTAAACAAACAACTGTACCCCTAAAATTTAGGTACTTAAAATGACATTGGCAAACACCCCTGGATTGACAATTGGCCGATGATACATTTCTGAAACATCAGCTCATTTGCCTATCCGACGGCCACTAAAATTTGGTCGAAGGACACATCCCTCCATTTGACCACCAACATAGCTGCTGCCCTAGTATAATGAGATGTAAACACACTCTCTAAATGATATACTGACGTTGATGCTGACCTGGTGGAATGAGACATACAATCGTCAATGTTAATACCCGTTGCAGCCACCTTGAAATAGTCTGAACCGACCTTTTCTTGTGTAATTGTTTATTAACAAATACACAGTGCTGAATCCATAATTCTAAGGATTCTGGTGGCCTTGATAGCATAAATTGAGACAGTGGGGTATTCAAATGATCTTAAAACCATGCCAGCCCTGGTCAGCTCTGCTAGTGTAGACCAGAATGAATATGTAATGGCATGAACAGCCAATTTCATCCTGTCCAGCCACAGCGTTTGCAATGTTTTGCCGTCGTTGTGCTGATATAAGAGTCATAGAAATATAGAAACATAGAAATTAGGTGCAGGAGCAGGCCATTCGGCCCTTCGAGCCTGCACCGCCATTCAATATGATCATGGCTGATCATCCAACTCAGTATCCTGTACCTGCCTTCTCTCCATACCCTCTGATCCCCTTAGCCACAAGGGCCACATCCAACTCACTCTTAAATATAGCCAATGAAACTGGCCTCAACTACCCTCTGTGGCAGAGAGTTCCAGAGACTCACCACTCTCTGTGTGAAGAAAGTCTTTCTCATCTCGGTCTTAAAGGATTTCCCCTTATCCTTAAGCTGTGACCCTTGTCCTGGACTTCCCCAACATCGGGAACAATCTTCCTGCATCTAGCCTGTCCAACCCCTTAAGAATTTTGTAAGTTTCTATAAGATCCCCTCTTAATCTCCTAAATTCCAGAGAGTATAAACCGAGTCTATCCAGTCTTTCTTCATAAGACAGTCCTGACATCCCAGGAATCAGTCTGGTGAACCTTCTCTGCACTCCCTCTATGGCAATAATGTCCTTCCTCAGATTTGGAGACCAAAACTGCACGCAATACTCCAGGTGTGGTCTCACCAAGACCCTGTACAACTGAAGTAGAACCTCCCTGCTCCTGTACTCAAATCCTTTTGCTATGAAAGCTAACATACCATTCGCTATGAAAGCTAACATACCAGTCATGACTAAGGATGTAGCTGGAACCCCTTGGTGAAGTACTGTTTACACATTTACAATAACCAACTGCATAATCTTGTGATGCGAGTACTTGTATCAAGATCTTTTTAACAACTTGATATCCGGGTTGGACCCGACAATGTAGTTCCCTTATGTTACAGCTGTAATTTCTGTATTAATTGAATTATTGTCAATATCACTTAAAATGAACTGGAAATGTCAGTAATTTGTATCATATCAAATGTATCATAATATTTAACAACATTTCTGATCCCCTCAATAGAGATGTACTGCTTTTTTTGGATGCTATCCATGCATACTGCAGTGAACACCCTCATGGCTAAATGTGACAACATGAGGCATAAGTTAATCCATTGAAAATGTGTAAGTCAATAATCATTTACTGAGCAAAGAACAGTCTCCTGAACCACAGTTTAAAACAACAAGTTCTTGCTTTTTGGCATAACTGAATACCGTTGTGCCATAATGCCTGATGAAGCAGGCAACATGGACGCTTGGCCAGTCCGATAGTACGAATCCAAACGAGGTCTAGCTAACTGTTTTAAGACCTAGCTAATGAGGAAGACATAAAGTCCATTCCTCCTATTGAAACGAGAATATATTTCTCCACACTGTTGCGTCACAGATTTTTGCAAACAGTGAACATGCATAAACATGACAAACATTTGATAAAGAATTGAAACATGCTTTCATCATACTTTGAGATGCAACATTTATTCTGTGTTATCATCAATCTAAACTGGACGATACACCAGTGGCAAGGAGATTAATTACAGGATATTCTTCCTAATTACCATGAGACCAACATATGTCACCATTGTAGAGCAGCAACTTAACTTTGTGCATGAAGAATATGTATATTAACTCAAAACCTTACTCAACGGTGCATTAAGTGTATATATTTAGTTGATACCAACAACTGAAGAATTGGTACTCATGCAATCTCCACTACCTTTGAGTAGGTGATGGTATTTGGAACTCTCATCTTGGAGTTCTAACATCAGTTCATAATAACTGAATTCAACCGACCACACTACTGTAGCAAGTTTCAAGTTCAAGTTCAATGAGTATTGTCATGTTCAGCAATGCTAAATATTGTTACTTCATCATTGTGGCTGAAGTAGCCTCAGCTGACAATAGCACAAGGTTGTTAGCAATGATCTAATTGCTACTTACACAAGATCAGTTCCTTGATTAGCTCAGCTGCAACCCAGCTGCCATATTGCCAATTACTTTAATCAGTTTAGTAACAGATTGGTATAACCCCAATCTCTTGCCACAAGGTGGAGACCAGGCTAATAATAATTACAGGTAAATCCCAATGACCAACAACAGTTTATCCCATATTGCAAAGCTTACTGTTATTGTACAGTTATATTGTCTTTGATAACCTTTGTAATGGGATTTGTATAACATGAATCTCTTAACTCATGAACCTGTTGAAGTCAGGAATAATTTTTTTACATACTGAAGTTCATATGCCAGATACTCATCATTGTTCATAATAACATGCCAATCCTGCCTTTTGCATGGGTGGTTTGCATGAGAACTTCTGCCCAATTTCCAAACCCTGGCCATAATCCTTGCTTGGAATGCTCCGGCTGTGCCTCAACCAAATATTTTACCCCTTGTGTGTTGTATAAATAAATATAAATATTACAACTTGTGAACGGTGCACTACCCAAAAAATGGCTAGACCCATTTAGTTGAGCATGATTGGAAGGTGCATGGAATTTCTGAGCTATCATGCTGCCCCCAGCTCCAGTGAACCGCTACTGCCGATGAGCACCTGGGGTGCGTTCTGAACGATGACTTCTGCCCGTTCATGGCCAAATTAATACATCTGCCAGGCTTCTTCCCTTGTAGAATAGACCTACCTGAATAATCGATTCAGCGGCTGGCTCTCACATCCCCCTGTTGGCGTTGTTCACTGCCCGGAGTCATCTTGATCTTTTGCTCTTCCCTTCTCAGAAGGGTGTTTCGTAGACAACTCTAACAGGCACTACCGCAGGCCGTAGGATACAATACTGATATGAACCCATTGGCCTAACCCCAATAGAATATTTTACTGGGATGGCAACTTATTGTCAGGAAAGGTACCTCTGACACGTGCCTTTCATCCCTTTGGGTATGCCCCACGGCCATACCCTGAGACTCAGTGTCAGTAGGATACTGACCCATCTTGGTCTCTGCCTCAGAGAGGGAGACCTTTGCAGCACTGTATACAACAGTTGCTGTATAAGGATAGTTGTTTCAACGCACTATCCAGCCACGGTGAGGAATTCATCCCCCGACTCCGTGGACCTTGCTCTCTAACCCCGGTGGAGAATCATCTCCCGACTCCGTGGGCGAGCAGATATGTGTGAATTTGAGCAACCCTCTGCCAGGCGTTGCTGGTGCTGCCTTTCATAAAGGCCGGCGCTTTTGTCATGAACAGCCCTGCATCAGGCGCTGTTGGCACGGCTCTCCCGTAGGCCGGCACTTCACACATGAAGCAGCCCTGTCAGGTGCTGCTGATACGGCTCTCCCATAGGCCGGTAATGTCACAAATGAAGCAGCCCTGAATCAGGCGCTGCTGGCACGGCTCTCCCGTAGGCCGGCACTTTCATATATGAAGCAGCCCTGTCAGGCGCTGCTGGCGTGGCCTGTCCCATAGGCCCGCACATTTTACACATGAAGCAGCCCTGTCCGGCGCTGCTGGCGTGGCCTGTCCCATAGGCCCGCGCTATTGCTGTGTAAGCTCACTAAATCAACATTTAGTGTACAGCTTTACCTGTGAAAATATAAATCATAGCAACCTGTGCTTAAACAATAATAACATTGTCAGAACAATATCATATAACAATAACTTGTTACTTTCCTTTAGTTTTTTACTCAAAGAAAAAACACAATAAAATACATACTTTTAATTATAAGGAGAATCCTTATATCCCAACTCACCTGAGGGCTGAATGAGTCCCAGTAATTTTTTGACTGGGGACCAATGTCTGTGAGCCACTGACCCCACTGTCAGTGGCTCCAGCGTTGCTTCTTTGCCGTTCAACGGCATCCCACAGGCTTGGAGCCGCTGACCCCCCTGTCAGCGACTCAGTTTAATATTCCTTGCCGTTCCCACGGCATCCCTGCAGGTTGAGGAGCCGCTGACCCGTCTGTTAGCGACTCTGCTTAATTTCCTGCCGTTTTACGGAATTCCTGCAGGTTGCGGAGCTGCTGACCCCTCTGTCAGCGACTCTGCTTAATTTTTTGCCCTTTTTACGGCATCCCTGCAGCTGGGGAGCCGCTAACTGCACTGTTAGCGGCTCCTTATCTCGCAACCCGATCAATTTTGCCGTTTTTTCCGCATTTGCGGTCGGACTGAAATTTCACCACAGTCCATAACCGGCAAGTTGTCTGGCTGCAAAACTGGCGGGAAACCTCTGTAAAAAGAGGCTCCTGCCTAAACCCCTGGTAAGTAAAAATAAACTTACCTTAAAGTTAACTTACCACAGGCAGGAGCTCAGTCCTGCCTGACTGGTGCTTGCGCCAATGCGGCTGACCTAATGCTGCGCAGGCGTCCTGGCGGGCCTTCTTCACGGAATCACTCACGTGACTCCGAAGTAAAATGGAATACTCTCCATTTGACTAGTTGAGTGTAGCTCCAACATCACCCAAAAGGCTCAAGACCATCCAGAAAAAAAATAACTCTCCTGATTTTAATCTGTAGGAAGGAACTGCAGATGCTGGTTTACACTGAAAATAGACACAAACTGCTGGAATAACTCAGCGGATCATGCAGCATCTCTGGAGAGAAGGAATAGGTGCTGCTTCAGGATTTTGACGCAGACTTCACCTATTCCTTTTCTCCAGAGATGCTGCCTGACCTGCTGAGTTACTTCAGCATTTTGTTGTCTATCACCTGATTTTAATCTCATATTTATTCCCCTCACCACTCGTGTCTCAATAAGATGAACTGTAACCAATTTAACAAAAGGTCTTTAAACAGTAAAGAAAAGGTTCTTAAACAACGCACCTCTACCATATAAGGGCAATGTTAGCGGGCAGACAGAAACTCCATGACCACCAAATTTCAAACTCTCCATTGGAACTGTATTGCTTTGCCCCCTTTGTTATTGGGGCAGAATCCTGGAAGTTCCAACTTGAATGAACCCACTTTGGGAAGTCCTTCATCACATGGACTTCTGTGGCTCATAAATCTGCCTCACCACAACCTTCTCTAATGTGGTTAGGAATGGTAATAATTACTGGCCTGACTTCACCCACATATTCCCACCCACATATGAAAAGCAAAAGCAGTGGAGCAATGTGATAATTGACTGGTAGGATTGCTTTCAATAGGTGAAAATGTATAACGTCATATTACATTGCCCGATGATGCCATTTGCAAACAGGATATGACCTACTGTTAGCGCCTTCTTGCCTATTTTACCACCTGAATATAATTTTCACAGCCGCCTCATGCTCCCAAGAAAAGACATTTGCTTGATTGTGATAAGGTTGTTTCTGGCTACATATCCCACACAACTCCCACAAATCCATATTCCACTACATACCCCACCCCAGAACATATATTTCAATACATACAGTACACACATATCAATACATACCCCATGCATACTTACCAACACATACCTACCCCCAAATACTTACACCCCAATACATATCCCACCGCAATCGCGCAAATTCATACACCACACCTACATAACCCACCCAATATATACATAACAATACATACATACCAGTAGTTTAGTTTAGAGATGCAGTGCGGAAACAGGCCCTTTGGCCCAACGAGTCTGCACCGACCAGCGATCCCCGCATATTAACACTATCCTATACACACTAGGGACAATTTACATTTATATAAAGCCAATCAACCTACAAACCTATACGTCTTTGGAGTGTGGGAGGAAACCGAAGATATCGGAGAAAACGCCCACGGTCACGGGGAGAACATACAAACTCTGTACCGACAGCACCCTTAGTCAGGATCGAACCTGGGTCTCTGGTACTGAAAGCGCTGTAAGGCAACAAATCTACTGCTGCGCCACTGTGCCGTCCATATCAATACATACCCCACACATACATACCAATACATAACTCGCCCCCACTACATATCCCATCCCAATCCTGCAAATGCAGACCACAGCTCAAACCCGCAGCTCCCAACCCATCCTTTCCCCGTCTCAGGACATATATTTGATTGCTCCCAACCCATAAAGAAAGAAGCAAAAATAAAATAGGCACAAAATCTTCTTATAATTATGGCAGCTTGAATAATAATTGAATAATAATTAAGAAATTAGAAGTTACTTAATTTTGGAGTTTCAAACAGGCTGAACAAAACCTTCCGTTACAACAGGACATGAATACCTTCCAATGCTGATTAAAATGTGACCTTGCAATTATCAACTGCTTGGATTGTACATTCTGCATTGACAGTGCCATAAAGCAGATGCAAACAAACAATGTATTTATAACCCAAATCTTTGCACAAACAGATAATATCCACGGTAGACAAAAATGCTGGAGAAACTCAGCGGGTGAGGCATCATCTATGGAGTGAAGGAAATAGACAACGTTTCGGGCCGAAACCCTTCTTCAGATAATATCCACGCTGTTTCTCAAGCACGTTTTCCTGTAGGTGTTTCACATATTCAAAAATGTATATAAATTCTTATGTATGCATAGAGATTTAATTTAGTATATGCCCTTAAGCCGCAGAAATTCAGAAATGTTTCCATGCATGTTTCTCAGTGGCCTGTGTCGTTATAAGCTGATTAGTTGGAGTCTCTGTAGACATTCACATGGATCTCCCACAACTGTGACATAAAATTATCCTCCAGTGAACTCAGAAATATTTTCAATAGACTTGAGCTAACAGTTGTTCTGCATAATAACTCGACAGGAAGTTTTATGTCAACTGCCTCTTGCTTGACTGACTCTAGCCAGCAATGATCGAGCAGAAAGCACAATAAGACAGGATTCTGAGACCCCAGGGCATAGAGTTACAGAGCACAAATGTTGCCTCCTCAGGCTGGTTCCTTGCATGCCATCAGTGTTCATTTAGTATAAAGTGGCATCTGCTACAGACACGTCTGAAACACAGCCCTCACTGGATGCCACTTTGGCGAAGGGTATTAGCATGAGCACAGCTAATACTTTCAGATACTATGCAGAGGAAGGAAACTGACAGGAGACCTGGGAGACTGCAGATGCTGGAGGCTGGTACAAAAAAACACAAACCTGCGGGAGGAATTCAGTAGTTGAAGCAGGAAACATAGAAAATAAATGCAGCAGTAGGCCATTCGGCCCTTCGAGCCAGCACCGCCATTCGATATGATCATGGCTGATCATCCAGAATCAGTATCCCGTTCCTGCTTTCTCCCCATATCCCTTGATTGCTTTAGCCCTGAGAGCTATATCCAACTCTCTCTTGAATACATCCAGTGAATAAGCCTCCACTGCCTCTGTGGCAGAGAATTCCGCAGATTCACAACTCTCTCGGTGAAAAGGTTTTTCCTCATCTCAGATCTAAATGGGCTACCCCTTATTCTTAAACTATGACCCCTGGTTCTGGACTCCCCCAACATGGGGAACATTTTTCCTGCATCTAGCCTGTCCAATCCCTTAATAATTTTATATTTCTATAAGATCCCCTCATCCTTCTCAATTCCAGTGAATATGAGTCCAGTCAATCCATTCTTTCATCATATGTCAGTCCTGCCATCCGGGGAATTAACCTGGTGATAATACAACTAATACTTTCAGATGCTAAGCAGAGGAAGGAAACTATGTTGACAGGAGACATGGGAGACTGCAGATGCTGGAGTCTGGCGCAAAAAAAAAACAAAACCTGCTGGAGGAATTCAGTGGGTGAAGCAGGAAGTGCAACATGAACTCCGAGCACCATTATTTTGGAAGTCAACATTCCAGCTAACATTCCCTCAACTCCCACGGCTGGACATATGTTCAATACCAAGAGTGATTTCCCTGCCAAATATATTTAAAGCTATCGTCAGCTACTTTCAGGTTGGTTGCCGGATGATTTCCGTTGCACGGCAATGGCTTAGGACAAATATTTTCTGCTGTCTAAAATTCAATAAAGTACAGGGTTACCGTGCATTGGCCACTGCGTGAAACCCATAGTTCCCAGACAAGGTGCATTCAGAATCATTCTCCACAGAGTATAGGTTCACTGGGAACATTAGAAATGGGCGCAAACAACAGGCTGAACACCAGGAAGAGGGAAGATGTAACGGGGGGAGATCTCAGCAAGGCTCCATCGGTCCCCAAGTGTCCAAGTTGCAAGTGTCGCCGTCGTGGCTATCCCTCGAGCTTGAGGATGATGGTCTACGTTCTGTTGTTTTTATTGACTCTCATGTGGCTTATGAGTCCAAACCTGGCTTTTTTTGTGCTGCTCACAGAACGAAGACGCCTGTGCGTGTCGTTTGTTTAACGTGTACTCGATGTTGAACTCCAAGAAGCACACGGTCCTTCACCAATCCATCAACTTATTCCAATGGCAAGGGAACCAAGATGATTGGAACTGATAGGTCTGTTGCAGCCTTCCTCCTCCTTCACAGCCGTTGAGTTCAAAATAACTTCATCCACCTGGTCCGCTGTTGAGGTCTTGTAGGTTGGATCGTTCTTAGTCTGGACCCTCATCCTCGACCTTACCGCCATGGGTGGCCCTAATAGAAGCTGGTGCTTCCGACAGCATCGCTCTCAGAATCATTGGGACACGCAAGGTAAACGACAAGGTAAACTATCCAAAGAGGGTCGATGAACCGTAAGGAGGGACCGTTGAGTGAGATGTGTGAGTTGCAGTAAGGATGTTTTTTCAAAAGCCCTGTGCTTTCTCCAGACACCACCCCATTCCGAGAACACGTCTAGGACCATTTTACAAGTATTGTCAATGCTAAAATGGAGTTGGGAATATTTTGAATATTGTGCAGTGAATTATAACCATATAACATAACCATATAACAATTACAGCACGGAAACAGGCCCTCTCGGCCCTTCCAGTCCGTGCCGACCATTTGTTTTCCCCTAGTCCCATCTACCTGCACTCAGACCATACCCCTCCATTCCCTTCGCCTGCTGTTGCATGAGGGTAGCCACTCATTTTCTCTGCTTAAAGAAAATGGACTATATTTTAGGACTATATAAAATTATAAAAGGACTGGACAAGCTAGATGCAGGAAAAATGTTCCCAATGTTGGGTGAGTCCAGAACCAGGGGCCACAGTCTTAGAATAAAGGGGAGGTAATTTAAGACTGAGGTGAGAAAAAACTTTTTCACCCAGAGAGTTGTGAATTTATGGAATTCCCTGCCACAGAGGGCAGTGGAGGCCAATTCACTAGATGGATTTAAGAGAGAGTTAGATAGAGCTCTAGGGGCTAGTGGAGTCAAGGGATATGGGGAGAAGGCAGGCACGGGTTATTGATAGGGGACGATCAGCCATGATCACAATGAGTGGAGTGCTAGCTCAAAGGGCTGGATGGCCTCCTCCTGCACCTATTTTATATGTTTCTATGTTTTCTATGTTTCTAAATGTAGGATTAGTGTTAATGGGTGGTTGATGGTCTGCAAAGAAAGAAAGAATTAGAAGTTAAATTATGGGATTATTAAGGTCTCATAATTTAACTTCTAACTACTTATCTCTTTCAATGATTACAATGACAATACAGATACAAAGGGAACTGGACTCGGTCACCAAATTCAGACACAGCTATGGCATCAGCCCATTGGGGATCCACCAAAGAGGTCCTGCTATATCGTACCTCTGGTCAGGCCATGTAACCATGCCTGTGTAAAGACTTTGATAACCTAGACGTACATTGGTATGACTGGACAGCTGATCAATAAAGGCACATTGTGTAGGGAGGAACTGCAGATGCCGGTTTTAACCGAAGACACACACAAAAGGCTGGAGTAACTCAGTGGGTTAGGCAGCATCTCTGGAGAAAAAGAATAGGTGAGGTTTCGGGCCGAGAAATATGCAATGCTGTTCCTCCAATTTAAGCTTGGCTTCACTCTGACAGTGGAGGAGGTCCAGGACAGAAAAGTCAGTATGGGAATGGGCAGAAGAGTTAAAGTGTTTGGCAACTGGGAGATCACGTAGGCTGAGGTGGAATGAGCAAAGCTGTTCAGCGATTCAGGCACTCTGTCGCTCAAATACCCACAAATTAATCAAATTCTAATATTAAGCACTAAGAGAATTCTGTAAATGGACATGCTCTGAGAAGACGGATGTTGGAGGGGAAAGAAATTGCAGAGAATCATGGACGCAGTCCAGACCATCGCGCAAACCAACCACCCTTCCATGGACTCCAGCTACAATTCACACTGCCTCAGCAAGGCCACCAACCAATTGATGGCCAAGTCTCACCCCCTGTCTACTCCCCCCTCCCATCAGGCAAGAGGTACAGAAGTGTGGAAATGCACATCTCCAGATTCAGGGGCAGTTTCTTCCCAGCTGCTATCAGGCAACTGAACCATCCTATCCACAACTACAGAGCGGTCCTGAGCCTCTCCAATCTACCTCATTGGAGAACATTGGATTATCTTTAATCAGATTTACTGGACTTTATCTTGCACTGAATGTTATTCCCTTTATCATGTATCTGTACACTGTGGATGGTTCGATTGGAATCATGTATTGTCTTTCCGTTGACTCGTTAGAACGCAACACCTCGGTACACATGACAATAAAATAAACTAAACTAAACCTTGCATCTTTTGCAGTTTAACTGTCTCTTTTTCTCTGACTTCCTTTGGTTTTAAAGTATCAACAAGACTCTGACATCCATGACATACAGTAATAACCTGGGCTCCAAAAAGTCTGGATCCATCCCAAAGTGTTTGGAATTGCTAACTGTTCAGATGGTTGTCAAGATAAACCCATTAAATGGATCTCTAAATGCAAACAAACAGAGATCTGTTGCAATTGAAACCCTCTGTGTGTGAAAGATCAGTTTGCTTGCAGAATGGCATTTCATCAGCGGCAATGGTGTGTAAACTCAGGCCATCAAAGTAAAGGGCCTGTCCCACTTGGGCGTCATTTGCGTGTCACGCAGAAGGTGTAAATAACATTGCGTAAGTGAAGCGCAAATGACACCCAAGTGGGACAGGCCCTTAAAAGAGAAGGGAAGTCTAGGAATGAATGAATGAATGAATGAGTGAATAAGTTTATTGGCCATGTATTCACATACAAGGAATTTGCCTTGGTGCTCCGCCCACAAGTGACAACGACATACAGCGACAGTTAGGAATGACACATAAAACATTAAACATTAATAATAAAACATTATTGATTAAACATGTGAATTAAATAAGAGAGAAATCCAGAACGATGTTTGGCGGTACTGTAACTCTGATGTTAATGAGTACATCCCTCGTGAAAGTAATCTTTGTAGACAACACAAACAAACAAACACATACAAAACAGCAAGGAGCAGTACATGGTGGCAGCCATCGTCAGCGCCTGCAGCAGCAAGCAGCAGCAAGCAGCAGCAGCTACACTGCAAGCAGTAGACAGAGACTCAAGAGTCTGCAGATGCTGGAATCTTGAGCACAATAACAAACTGATGGAGCAACTCAATTGGTCAGGCAGCATCTCTGGAGAACATGGGCAGGTGACTTTTTAGGGGTGGCACAGTGGTGCAGCAGTAGAGTTGCTGCCTTACAGCACCAGATGCAGGATCGATCCTGACCACGGATGCTGCCTGTACGGAGTTTTACTGTGACGGCGGGAGTTTTCTCCGGGTGCTCCGGTTTCCTCCCACATCTCAAAGATGAACAGGGTTGTAGGTTAAATAGTTTCTGTAAATATTCCCCAGTGTGTGTGTGTAGGGTAGAACTAGTGTATGGGTGATCGCTGGTTGGCTGGACTCGATGGGCGGAAGGGCTGTTTCTCCAATGAAAACTTAATGTTTCCGGTCAGGACTCTTCTTCAGACCCAACCTGAAACATCACCCATCCACGTTCTCCGGAGATGCTCCCTGACCCGTTGAGTTACTCCAGCACTTTGTGTTTTGTTTGTAAACCAGCCTCTGCCATTCCCTGTATGTACATCAGTGCGAGGGAGATGTACAGGCCTGGTTTTTCAGCATGATGGATGGCAGGTATCTGGAACATGTTGCCAGAGATGGTGGTGGAAGCAGATGTGACTGTGGCATTTGAAAGGATTTTAGATGCAGTAGCTACAAGCTGATTGGGAATATGAGGAAAAGCTTTTTATGCATCTTGATCCACTGTGTGCAAGGATGGTGGAATCAGTATCTAAAACTGAATGTGCTCATGAGAAAGCAGAACTTACAGTGCTGATTTGGAAAGGACTAACAAGATTAGCGTGTTAGGAGGGAGCATAGATATGAGGAGCTCCTCCCATGTCATAGTCATTCCTCAGCTATGATTGATAAAGACAAACTCACTGGGATTCAGTGAAAAAGCTCCTTTGTTGATTAGCATCAAAGTGAGTACTAAGGAAGTTGGCTATTGTTGTTAAAGGCAAGTCTTCAATCTCCCAGGACTTAGCGACACGAGCTCATCGGGTCAGTGTAATTTTGCCGAACCACCATCAACATCTTCATTAATGAGTTTTCCCTGTAAAAATTGTAAATGATCCCTAATGTGTACGATATTACTAATGTACAGGATCGCTCGTTGACGGGCCGATAGGCCTATTTTCCGTGTTTTATTTCTAAACTAAATTAAACGAAACTAAAACTAAAAGTGGGAACGCTTGCTTAAGACTGACCAGTGTTCAATTCCATTTGAAATTCTCAGGTAATAAACCTGTTATTCCTGTACACAGCAAGTCTGGATAACTTGATACACCATTACTGTATTTTGTATTATTTCAAAGAACTACTCGAACAATAGCCTATTTTTCTTTGAAAGCAACTTCCAAACTTGTGATCTCAACCATCCGGACAAACCTGGTTTACGGGTCCAAGGGAAGGTCAAGCTATGCTCCATCATACATGAACGTGACAGGAAAGCCAGGGACCATATATCTTCATATCCGTCTATATCTCTCGTTTCCCTTTCCCCTGACTCTCAGTCTGAAGAAGGGTCTCCTATTCCCGAAACGTCACCTATTCCTTTTCTTCAGAGATGCTGCCTGACCTGTTGGGTTACCCCAGCTTTTTGTATCTATGTTCGGTTTAAACCAGCATCTGTAGTTCCTTATGATGCAAGGAAACAACAGACAGCTAACAATGGCCTGTTTCCTTTATCATCGTTACTTTTTTGCATATCAATCATTCATTTGTTCTACATCTCTCTACATCATCTTCTATATCTCTTTGACAGGATTTTTAGATGCAGTAGCTACAAGCTGATTGGGAATATGAGGAAAAGCTTTTTATGCAGAGTGTTGTGCATCTTGATCCACTGTGTGCAAGGATGGTGGAATCAGTATCTAAAACTGAATGTGCTCATGAGAAAGCAGAACTTACAGTGCTGATTTGGAAAGGACTAACAAGATTTAGCGTGTTAGGAGGGAAGCATAGATATGAGGAGCTCCTCCCATGTCATAGTCATTCCTCAGCTATGATTGATAAAGACAAACTCACTGGGATTCAGTGAAAAAGCTCCTTTGTTGATTAAAAGCGAGTACTAAGGAAGATGGCTATTGTTGTTAAAGGCAAGTCTTCAATCTCCCAGGACTTTGCGACACGAGCTCATCGGGTCAGTGTAATTTTACCGAACCACCATCAACGTCTTCATCAATGAGTTTTCCTTTATCACACGTTGAGAAGGGGCGGCACGGTGGCGCAGATGTAGAGTTGCTGCCTTTCAGCGCCAGAGACCAGGGTTTGATTCTGACTACACGTGCTGTCTGTACGGAGTTTGTACGTTCTCAATGGATTTTTCGCAGGTGCTCCCGTTTCCTCCCATGCTCTAAATACATACATGTTTGTAGGTTAATTGGCCTACAATAATAAAATTAAAAAAAAAAAAAAAAAAAAAAAAAAAAAAATTGGCTTCTGTAAAGATTGTAAATGATCCCTAATGTGTACGATATTACTAATGTACAGGATCGCTCGTTGACGGGCCGATAGGCCTATTTCCGTGTTTTATTTCTAAACTAAATTAAACGAAACTAAACTAAAAGTGGGAACGCTTGCTTAAGACTGACCAGTGTTCAATTCCAATTGCAAATTCTCAGGTAATAAACCTGTTATTCCTGTACACAGCAAGTCTGGATAACTTGATACACCATTACTGTATTTTGTATTATTTCAAAGAACTACTCGAACAATAGCCTATATTTCTTTGAAAGCAACTTCCAAACTTGTGATCTCAACCATCCGGACAAACCTGGTTTACGGGTCCAAGGGAAGGTCAAGCTATGCTCCATCATACATGAACGTGACAGGAAAGCCAGGGACCATATATCTTCATATCCGTCTATATCTCTCGTTTCCCTTTCCCCTGACTCTCAGTCTGAAGAAGGGTCTCCTATTCCCGAAACGTCACCTATTCCTTTTCTTCAGAGATGCTGCCTGACCTGTTGGGTTACCCCAGCTTTTTGTATCTATGTTCGGTTTAAACCAGCATCTGTAGTTCCTTATGATGCAAGGAAACAACAGACAGCTAACAATGGCCTGTTTCCTTTATCATCGTTACTTTTTTGCATATCAATCATTCATTTGTTCTACATCTCTCTACATCATCGTCTATATCTCTTGTTTCCCTTTCCCCTGACTCTCGGTCTGAAAAAAGGTATCAACTCAAAACGTCACCCATTCCTTTTCTCCAAAGATGCTGTGTGACGGCTGAGTTACCCCAGCATTTGTGTCTAAATGCCGATCCTTCCCACACACCAGAGAAGTGTATTTTTTTACTCATGACATTGCTGGGTTAAAACCCAAGGAAACCACACTTTAGAGTCTAGTGGGAGAATCTATTTCACAGGATATTTCACAGCAAATGAAGACGGTTGCAAGGCATCACCATCTCAAAGTATTTAAGGTTGGGCATTAAATGGTGAACTTGCCGACAAAACCAAAATCTCAAGCGTTGTAAGCAAAATCAAAAAATATAGTTCAATGCTGACCTCTGGTGGACTTTTTAAACAAAGGTATTTTTAAGTTTGAAATTCAGAGTGTTTGGGTATTAATACATTTTAAAGTTAATCAATACTGTGTAAGGTGAATGGTTTCTATTGCTGGCTTTATTGAAAATTAATGAGATTAACGTGAATTTTGGAGAGATTCAGTGGTAAAAAATATATTGGAGGTCAATAGGTAGACAAAAATGCTGGAGAAACTCAGCGGGTGAGGCAGCATCTATGGAGCGAAGGAAATAGGTGATGTGTTAGGTCGAGACACTTCAATAGAATCTTTAGACTTGAGAGATACTGAGCAGAAATGGGACATTCGGCTCACTGAGTCCGTGTCAACCAGCGATCACATCGTACACTAACACTATCCTACACATGAGGGACAATTTACAATTGTACCAAAGCCAATTAACCGACAAACCTGCACGTCTTTGGAGTGTGGGAAGAAACTGGAGCACTTGGAGAAAACCCACGCAGTCACAGGGAGAACGTACAAACGCCGTACAGACAGCGCCCGCAGTCAGGATTGAATCCGGTTCTCTGGCGCTGGAAGGCAGCAACTCGACCGCTGCGCCACTGTGCTGCTCTTCTTTGCGTAGAGACAATGGAACCAAAGACTTCGTAATTAAAGGCCCTTCCAATTTTAGCTGACCTATACTTAGTACATATGGAGCAAATAGCAGAGGTTAGGACTGATGTTACCAGAGGTAGAGGCCATTACTGCCTGTAGTTTTGGTGTGGAGCCCAGTTGCGGTGAATCTTTTGGCCCACCAGCAGTCGGTTTCCATTATAAGAAGATGCCATAGTCCTTCTGGCCTCTGCAAACTCCGGTGACATTACATCCTGAATACGTTTTTGTTCATTGTAAAAGATAACCTTGCCACTGAACAAGCTCATGCTCATATCTGATGCTGAATCTCAATCAGTGCGCCAAAGATGATTCCTTTGAGATGCCAAATCACTTCTGTTGATTATTCAGAGGTCTATGAACCCATCAGCTGTTCGATGTTGCTTTGGAACATTTGCAAGCATATAACAAAAACAAGTTAGTCATGAAAGAAGTGTAATTTGGAAAAAAAAAACAGTTTTACCCAAGGTAGCAGCATGTTCACATTACTATCAGAAGGTGGCAGTATTTGTTTTATTTATCTTTGAGGGCATTATTTTATCCACAATTACTTAAAGTCCAGAATTACTATGAAAACTGCAGTGAAGATCTACTCTACAGGCATGTTTGGAAAGAATTAAAATGGCTAGGAGATGTGGCTGAAAGGCAACTTGATATTCTGTGTAATTTATATGCTGATTTATTTGACTAATAAAGTTTGGCAGTATGATTTAGCTTTTATTTTGAAAATCATGATTCGTAGCTTACAACTCAAAGGTAGGAACATTGAATTCTATGAATTCAATTTTAGATAACTAATGAACAACACCCCCCCCGCTCTCTTTATTCCTCCCACTCTCTTCCCTGTGATCCACCTGGATGCACACCCATTTCTCCCACTATCCCACCCCCCTTCCCCTTATCCCTTCCTCCATTCCATCCCTCCTCCAGCATCACAATTCACACCTCTTCTCTCCATTTGTCTCCTTTACATCTCTGATCTTTTCTTTGTTCACCCATCTTTCAATTAGGCCCTCTCACTATCCACCTATCATGTGCCTGGCTTCACCCCCCTCTCGCCCCCTGACATGTATCCACCTATCACTTGCCTGGATTCCCCCCTTCTCTTCCAGCAGTTTCAACTGTTCAACAATTAGTTTGAAGACAATTTACGACCCAAGATGTTGCTTATCCAACTTCTCTGGAGATGCTGCCTGACCCACTGATTTACTCCAGTACTTTCTGTTTTTTTGTCTAAGATTTGTAGACTTGTTTATTATTATAGTGAACTTTATTGGTCCCAAAATAGTTGTATATTGCTCAGGACACATGGAATAAATAGGATTTCATAACATGACTGTGTTGTTATTCAAGATTAGGCACAAACCTAGTAGTTTAAACTTAAGAAAAGTTTTTTCCAAAATTCGAAAAGGAGGAAGACTGGTACACCAGTAATTGCCCTGTCCCATGGTACGAGTTCATTCCAAGAGCTCTCCCGAGTTTAAAAAATATCAAACTCGTGGTCAGCACGGAGAATGAACATAGCGGGTACATCGGAGCTCGGGGACGTCTCTTAGCGGCTCGTAACGCTAATGGCAGGTACTCGGGAAGACTCGCTAAAGGCAGGTAAGCACGGGAAGACTCGTGAAGATTTTTCAACATGTTGAAAAATGTCCACGAAAGCCAGAAGTACCGACAAGTGGCCATTTCCGTAAATCTCCGAGTTCGAATCAGCCAAACTCGGGAGAGCTCTTGGAATGAACTTGTATGGTGGGACAGGGCTTTAACACTTGTATTGCAGAATTATGGTATGAATTAAGTGTATTGAATTAATTGAAATGATTTCCAATTATTCAAGCTGCAATTCATTTGGAAATGAGTATATTTAGAATCATACAGTATGGAAACAGGCCCTTTGGCCTGATGTTCCCATGCTAACCATCATGTCCTATCAACATGAATCCTACCTGCCTCCGTTTGGCCCATATTCCTTTTTGTGTTTTTATTGTCTATAAATATTTAAATGTGCTCTTCATTTATATTTGTACTGACTTTATAAAATGACTAAACTAAGTGGGACCCGTTGGGTCCCATGTTCACACAGGAGGGCTGGTCCCACAAAGCAATATTCCACCTCTCCACAAATTCCAATATTGGTGGCCAGTGGGGGGGGGGGTGGTCTTTCTGGAGCACTAGTATGGGTATTGTGGGCTGATGGGACTGGTATCTAGAGGGCTAGCATGAACATTGTGGGCCAAATGGATTCTTGAGGTAGCAGCTCAGTCACTCAAGCCTGATGTGCTGGCAGCTCACTCACAGCTGGTGGGCTAGCAGTTGACTCATGGCTGTTCCTTGAAATTCCATTTCAAGCAGGGTGCAAAGCCACCAAATTCAAGTGCAGTTTCCGACCACTTCAAGCAGGGTGCAAGGCCAACAGATTCAAGTGCCGTTTTATACCACTTCAAGCAGGGTGCAGGGCCACCAAATTCAAGTGCAGTTTCCTACCACTTCAAGTGCAGTTTCATACCATTTCAAGCAGGGTGAAACCACCATAAACCACTATAAAACGACACAAACCACCACATAAACACCACACTCACAGTTCAGTAGACATTCAGTGTGTTCAGTTGATTCACAACTCAGACAGAGTCGTGACCTTGCCCTCCCCCATCTTGCAGCAACTGAGCCACACCCACACTTCCGGGTTTTATAATCCCTCCCCCTCCAGCCAGAAGGGGTGTGGCCTTCATGGCATGATTGACAGGAGAGAGATTCTCAACATTTTTTAAAACACCAATAACACTTTTATTTTTCATTGATGGGAAGAATCCTCTGCACCTGATGTACGGCGGGGGACTGAGTAAGATGGTAAGCTGTAAGTGGTAGCGTTTTATCTAAAATCAATACACAGGAAGTTGTCAAGCTTCCACCAACAACCATTTTTGCAGTGCAGCATTTCAAAGCAGTTACCACCACGAACAACAGCCATTTTTTGCAGTGCAGCATTTCAAAGCAGTCACCACCACCAACAACAGCCATCTTTTGCAGTGCAGCATTTCAAAACAGTTACCACCACCAACAACAGCCATTTTTTGCAGTGTAGCATTTCAAAGCAGTTACCACCACCAACAACAGCCATTTTTTGCAGTGTAGCATTTCAAAGCAGTTACCACCACCAATAACATCCATTTTTTTTGCAGTGCAGCATTTCAAAGCAGTCACCACCACCAACAATAGCCATTTTTTTGTAGTGCAGCATTTCAAAGCAGTTACCACCACCAACAACGATTTGCAGTGCAGAATTTCAAAGCAACCACATTTTCATTTTCAAACCACATTAAGGGCACTCACAGTTGAGTAGACATGTGTTCAATGTTATTCACAGCTCAGTGAGATGTAACCCTCTCGATTCCTCCATCTTGCAGAGACTAAGTGAGGCACAACACTTCCAGGTTTTATAGTCCCTCCCTCCTCCCACCAGCAGGGGCAGCAGAGAGAATCTCAACATTTTTTAAACATTAATAACTCTTTGATTTTTCATCGATGGGAAAAATGCTCTTGTCCTGCACAGCAGAGAGAGACTCTGAGTTAGATGGCCAAAAATCACAGCCATAAGTGGCAGTGTTTTTTCAAAAATCATGAAACAGAAAACAGGAAGTGGTCAAGATCTTACTTTTAGCAATATAGATTTCAATAATTATTTTTAAGGGCATCACATGCATGTGTCAGAGCAGATGCAGTGTGATCTGTGCCAATACACCATTATCTTTGAATATCCAAGCTAGCAGTTCCAAAGTTGGGATTTAGAATTAAATGCTTATTATGTATGTCTTTAATCCATTTAGTTCAGCATTAACTTTCCAGATCTGGGAGAGGTTATCAACTGCTGTCTGCATGAAGTTTATATGTTCTCCCTATGACCCCGTGGGTTTTCTCTTGCTGCTCTGGTTTCCTCCCACACTCCAAAGATGCGCAGGTTTGAAAGTTAATTGGCTTCTGCGTAGTATAGCGCTAATGTTTATGGGGTGATCGCTGGTCGGCGCAGAGTCGATGAGTCGAAGGGCCTGTTTCCACAATGTATCTCTAAAGTGTAAAGTCTAGTTCAAGAGCTAGATAGGGCTCTTAAAAATAGTGGACTCAGGGGATATGGGGAGAAGGCAGGAACGGGGTACTGATTGGGATAATCAGCCATGATCACATTGTATGGCAGGGCTGGCTCGAAGGGCCAAATGGCCTGCTCCTGCACCTATTGTCTATTGTCTATTAAGTCTAAAATGCATGTTCCCAAATTGTGGATTGTGGTTGAGCTAGAAACCAATGTGCTAGACATAATGGCATAACTTGACATTACAGCTTCCACATAACTGATTTTACAACGCTTGTTATGGTTTTTTTTCCCATATTCTGTTTCCTGTTTTTTTCGCCTCAGATTTGTTCCTCTGGTTTTTATTCCTTCCACTATTTAGTTCAGAGATACAGCATGGAAACAGGCTCTTCGGCCCACCCAGACCACTCCGACCATTGATTGCCTGTTCACATTAGTTCTATGTTATCTCACTTTCTCATCCACTCCCTACACACTAGGGGCAATTTAACAGAGGTTGATTAGCCCACAAACCCACACGTCTTTGGAATGTGGGAAGAAACTGGGCCACCGGGTGAAAACTCACACAATCGCAGCAAGCGAAGGCCCGGATCAAATGCAGGCCTCTGCTGTTGTGAGGCAGCAGCTCTACCAGCTGTGCTGCTATAAATTAATTTTTACCTTTTTGTTCTCATGTCTAAAGTCACTGTTGCATCATACATGCAGCATAACAAAGTGAATCTGCCAGGGCTTTTAGTTTGGGAGATTTACATTGATGCATAGATGAAAAGATAGATAAGTCGTGGATTTTCTGTCCAATTTCGACCCGTGAAAATATGAATTATGTAGAACCAGGATCCTGCAATGAAAAAAATATTTGTTCTTTATCCTTCTTTTTTATTCAACCTCAAGGCTGTCTTCATCTTGTTTGACATGCCACTGTGTTCAGGAGCTCAATGTCACAGATCAGCTTTGTTAAACATTAGTTTTAAGGACAGTTTTGTGTGTGCTGTTCGCCTGTTGAAGGAGCAGAGACTACAGTGGATGGAAATCCAGAAACTCTCCAGACGCTGGAAATCTGAGACAAAAATAGAAACACAGAAAACATTCTTTGTCCTGAATCTGGGGAATGGCTATTGGTTTTGAAATTTCAATCATAATTTGCCTTGCATTTCTCCACGGAGCGTGATGAGACAAGTGGCACCGAAAATACTTTAGACTTACTGTTCACTTCGCACCCAGATTTAATCTCGGAAGTTTCATCGTGTGCAGGAATTAGTGATCATTATATTATCCAAGCAAAATTGCGCTTAAAGCTTAAAGTCCCTTCAAAACCACCGCAAAAAATTTCCCTCTGGAAAAAAGTGAACAGCGAGTAATTGAAAGGCTTAGCTAAAAAACTGGCAAAAGATTTCTTCAACCTGCAACCAGATAATAGATCCGTAGAAGACAACTGGGTGTGGCTGAAAAACGCTTTAAATAATATTGTCACAAATCATGTCCCTCAAAAACTAATCAATGGCCGTATGCGTCCTCCTTGGTTTTTGGCAAAACTGAAACGTCTGCAGTAAGAAAGAGAAGTTTTATATCCGTGCCAAAAAAGGGGGTACAAAATTGTACTGGGACAATTTTACTAGTGTGCGAAAGCAAGTCGATCATGCAATTAGGAGTGCTCATAGACAACATGTTTCCTCTATTCTTGGGGGAGAACAACCCAAGGATTTTTGGAGATATGTGAAATCCAGACGGACAGACAACACTGGTGTCCAGATGCTAAAAGTGAACAACTGCCTGATCACTGAGGACCAGGCGAAAGCAGAAGCTCTTGCGATCCAATTCCAACATGTTTTCACCCGGGAAGATGTGGAGCCTTCATCATTTCCAGTCCTTCCGCCCAGCCCATATGCTGATATGCCTGCTATTAAAATTGAGGTTGAAGGTGTCAAGAAGTTATTGCTCAACATAAATACCACAAAAGCAATTGGACCAGATCAGATACAAAATCAAGCCCTCATGATCGCAGCCGAAGAACTGGCTCCAGTTTTACAGTTCATTTTTCAACAATCGCTTGACTTGGGCGATGTACCGCTGGATTGGAGGAAGGCCAACATCACTCCTCTCTTTAAGAAGGGTTCAACCACCAACCCAGTGAATTATCGTCCTGTTTCACTAACAAGTACTTGCTGTAAATTGCTGGAGCATATCATTGATAGTAATCTGATGCTTCACGTGAGCAAACATCATATTCTTGCTGACAACCAACATGCGTTTAGGAGGCATAGATCATGCGAGTCTCAGCTTATCCTGACAACAAATGACCTGGCCAAGCACCTTGACAGTAACGTCATCATGGATTTAGTTGTACTGGACTTTTCTAAAGCATTTGATGTCATCCCACACCAGAGACTGCTTCGGAAGCTTGACTTCTACGGTATTCGTTCCAACACGAAACGTTGGATTTCCAGTTTCCTGACAAAACGTCTTCAGTGTGTGTGTGTGTGAACGGAAATAGCTCCAATTGGCATCCAGTGTTGAGTGGGACATCCCAGGGCACAGTACTTGGCCTACACCTATTTTTGCTTTACATCAATGACATCCATGAAAAAGTCGCAAGTACGACCGGACTATTCGCTGATGATTGTTTGCTGTACCGTCCAATTAAGTCAGCTGATGATGAAGATGCTCTCCAAAAGGATCTCGATACAATGGTTGAATGGTCACAACAATGGGGCATGCAGTTCAACCCTTCCAAATGTGAAACCATGCGTGTCACCAGAAAGAGGAATCCAGGTGTCACATCTTACAACATACTTGGTGTCACCCTTGAATAATCCAAACAAACCAAGTATCTTGGCATCAAATTGCAGAATGATCTACGTTGGAATGGTCAGACTCATCATGCAACAGCGAAAGCAGCAGGTGTCCTAAACTTCCTGAGGCGCACCTTCCATCTTTGTTCAGCTTCTGTCAAGGAGAAGCTGTATTTCACCCTTGTTTGACCCCATCTGGACTACGCAGCTGCAGCTTGGGACCCATACACAGATAAAAACATTTCATCCATCGAGCGTGTCCAAAGACAGGCCGCTCGATTTGTTACTAACACCTACGAGAGAGAAGCGAGTGTCACCAAACTTCTGAATTCTCTGGGGTGGAACCCTCTCCAAGACAGACGTGAAGCTCACCGTTTGACCTGTTTTTACAAAATGTTAAATGGTCAGCTAGACATAGATCACAAGACCTACACTAACCCCAAACCAATTAGGAGCAGACGAGGGCATTCGATCCAATTTGTGGTCCCAGCCACAAAGACAGATGTGTACAGCAATTCGTTCTTCCCACGCACTATTAAAGCATGGAATCATCTCCACCAAACCACGGTTGCCCGGCCAGATGCAACTAAATTTAAAGTGGCACTTTCTTCCCAATAACCCTCTCTGGCTAAACCCCTCCCTTCACCACCTCCAGTTTAAATTCCAGTTGGAATATTTTGGAGGACCAAGTAACCAAGAACCAAGAGCGTTTTGTGTGTCAGCTCACAGTGCAAATGGTATTTAGTGAAATGAATGGCGCCTTTGTGGAATAAAGCTCGTGAGTTCTGATGTATGACTCCACCAGCAGCAAATCTCCCTGAGACCAAGTGATTCTGTTTTAAGCACAGGCCCTCCAATGTAGTTTGGTAAGATGTTGACTTCATAGGGACTGTACCTATACTGGAGATCACTCAATACGAACACGTCCATAACTCAAGCAGGAGCTGATGGATAGTGACCAGGAATGAGAAAACAAATAATAATTCCTTCCCATAAATAGCAGCAAAATGGACAAAGGAAGAAACAAATGTTATGTGTAAACATAAAACATAACCAAAACATAAAGAAAATGTATGTACAGATTTTGAGTCAAGAAAACATGTTGCAGCTCTGTATGATTTTGGTTAGGCCGCGTTTGGAATATTGGAACATAGAACAGTACAGCACAGGAACATAGTAGAGAGGTGCAGGAGGAGGCCATTCGGCCCTTCGAGCCAGCAGCGCCATTTATTGTGATCATGGGTGATTGTCCCCTATCAATAACCCGTGCCTGCCTTCTCCCCATATCCCTTGACTCCACTAGCCCCTAGATCTCTATCTAATTCTCTCTTACATCCATCCAGTGATTTGGCCTTCACTGCCCTCTGTGGCAGGGAATTCCATAAATTTACAACTCTCTGGGTGAAAAAGTTTTTTCTCACCTCAGTCTTAAATTACCTCCCCTTTATTCTAAGACTGTGGCCCCTGGTTCTGGACTCGCCCAACATTGGGAACATTTTTCCTGCATATAGCTTGTCCAGTCCTTTTATAATTTTATATGTTTCTATAAGATCTCCCCTCATCCTTCTAAACTCCAGTGTATACAAGCATAGTCTTTTCAATCTTTCCTAATATGACAGTCCCGCCATCCCAGGGATCAATCTCGTGAACCTACGCTGCACTGCCTCAATCACAAGGATGTCCTTCCTCAAATTAGGAGACCAAAACTGGGCACAATACTCCAGATGTGGTCTCACCAGAGCCCTATACAACTGCCCTTCAGCCACAATGTTTATGCCAAACATGATGTTAAGTTAAACTGATCTTTTCTGCCTGCATATGATCTATGCCATCTATTCTCTGAACTTCCATGTGCCCATCTAAAATCCTCTTAAATGCCACTAATGGATCTGACTCCTCCACCACCCCTGGCAGCCCGTTCCAGGCTCCCGCCACTCTGTGTGCAAAACAATTTGAGCCGCACATCTCCATTGAATTTTCCCCCTTTCATCTCATTGCTGTGCCCTCTAGTGATGGATATTCCCACCCGGGAAAAAGGTTCTGACTGTCTACCCTAACTATGCTTCTCATAATTTTACATTGTGTGCAGTTCTGGTTGTCCCATTATAGGAAGGATTGTAGGCTTTGGAAAAGGTGCAGAAGAGGTTTGCCAGAATGCTGCCTGGATTAGAGGATTTCATCCGCAGGGAGACGTTGGATGGATTTGGATTGTTTTCTCTGGAACCCAGGAGGTTGAGGGGACACTTGATGGAAGTGTATAAAATTATGAGAGGCGTAGATACGGTAGACAGTCAGAACCTTTTTCCCAGGGCGGAAATAAAAAACACTAGAGAGCATAGAATGTGGGTGAGAGGGACAAAATTTAAAAGAGATCAGCAGGGCAAGTATTTTACATGGAGGGTGGTGGGTACTGGTGGGGATGGTGGTGGAGGCAGATACATTAGAGCAGTTTAAGAGGCTGTAGACAGGCACAGGGATTTGCAGAGAATGGCGGGATGTGGATCAAGTGAAGGCAGCGAAGATTAGTTTATCTTTGCATTATGTTCAGCGCGGATATTGTGGGCCGAAGGGCCTGTTGTTGTGCTGTACTGGTCTACGTTCTATGTTCAATAACAGTAAAGCACTAATGTTGTTGGCATATTCAGAATTTAAGAAGACTCATCCACAGTTTCTATTATCTGTGTCCATTTTGGTGGTTTGTTTGCTTACCACCACAGTGATGCAGCTGGTAGAGCTGTTGCCTCACAGATCCAGTGACCCATGTCCAAACTTCACCTCCGCCGTTGACCACATCGGGTTTTGCATATCCTCCCTCTTACTGCTTGTTCTAGTTTCCCTCCAGATTCCAACAAATTGAGAATCATGGGTTATTCTTCTTGGAGCAAAGAGGGTTGGACAGGTATTTGATTAAAGTACACATCATCAACATCATGATTTTGATTTGATAACGAGATGGAAAGTGTTCTCTTGTTCAAGACAGGGTGTTGGGAGGGGGAGTGGTGTTTGAAGGATTGGGGAAAAGTGCAGATTTAAAATTTGGGCAAAGGATACAAGGTGAATCTGAGGAAAATCTTTTGAAAGTGTTTACAATTTTTAGATCATTGCCTGTGGAGATAGATTTGGATAGACTCAGGAGAATGATTGATTCCACAGAGGTGTGAGGAATGGTCAGGTCCCTTCATCATGATAGGATTGCTACTTGGAGATGGGCTAGTCTCAAAGGGCCAGTCTGAGTACAACTGCAGAAGGTCCTCTTTACTCCTATATTTGATTCCTCTTATAAAGGCCAACATGCCATTCGCATTCTTCATTGCCTGCTGTATCTGCATGCTTACTTTCATAGATTGATGTACAAGGGCCCCCGATCCCGTTGTACTTCCCCTTTTTCCCCAATTCCTGTTTGCGCTTTATATTGATTTTAGAACCACTACCACATACGGCTGTGAATTTTGGCCATCTTATTCAGAGTCCCCCTCCGCTCATCAGGTGCCGAGGATTTTTACCATCGATGGAAAAAAAGAGTTATTAGTGTTTAAAATATGTTGAGATTCTCTCTCCTGTCAATCACGCCATGAAGGCCACGCCCCTTCCGGTGGGGGGGAGGGACTATAAAACCCAGAAGTGTGGGCGTGGCTCAGTCTCTGCAAGATGTAGGAGGGAGAGGTCATGACTCGCTGTTTATAATGGCCTTGCACCCTGCTTGAAATGGTATGAAACTGCACTTGAATTTGGTGGCCTTGCATCCTGCTTGAAGTGGTAAGAAACTGCACTTGAATTTGGTGGCCTTGCACCCTGCTTGAAATTGAATTTCAAGGAATAGCCCCGAGTCAACTGCCAGCCCACCAGCCGTGAGTGAGTAAGCTGCCAGCACAACAGGCTTGCGTGACAGCCTCCAGCCCAATAATCCATTTGGCCCACAATGTACATACTAGCCCTCTGGAAACCAGTCCCTTCAGCCCACAACACCCATAGTAGCGCAACAGAAAGCCCCCCCACCCCCTGGCCATCAACATTGGAATTGGTGGAGAGGTGGAATATTGCTTTGGGGGACCAGCCCTCCCGTGTGATGCTGGGACCCAACGGGTCCCACTTAGTCTAGTATTACATATAAAATGAAAAAGAAAGCAGCACAAAGAGTAACTCAGCGAGTCAGGCAGCATCTCTGCAGGACATAGATAGGTGATGTTTCACGAGAGTGTGTTCCTAATGTGTAGGATAGTGCTACCATACGGGGTGATCGCTAGTTGGCGCGGACTCAGTGGGCCGAAGGGCCTGTTTCCACCCTGTATCTAGTCTAAAGTATGTCTAATTGCATTTTGTTGTATATAGTCTAAAGTATAAAGTCTAATTGCATTTTGTAAATGGTACACATTGCAACCACATAAGAAATGTACAATAAAAATAGACACAAATAGCTGGAGTAACTCAGCGGGTCAGACAGCAGCTCTGGAGAAAAGGAATAGGTGACATTTTGGGTGAAGACCCTTCTTCAGATGTAAAATGAAACTTGTACACTTAAATTAAAACAATGCACTATCCTAAAGTTAACTAAAGTCACTAGTAGACAGGTATATGAATAGGACGGGTTGGGAGGGATATGGACCAAGCACAGGCAGGTGGGAATAGTGTAGATGGGATATGTTGGCCGGTGTGGACAAGTTCGGCCGAAGGACCTGTTTCCACACTGTATCAGTATGACTTTTTTTTAAAGAAGGCAAAAGTACATACCTAAAATAGTGTTGTGATTTTGTAGAATTTGTATATCTCCATTAGCATTTTAATTTGTGAGTGAACTAAATTCTCTGGGCAGGCAAGGATTTCAGGCAATAATTATTTGGCCCTCTGTTGGAATACCTGATTTTCTTTCCTTGAGAAATCAATTGCAGACAAAACACTTAACTGATCAAGATATGAACAAAAGGCTAAATACGTATTCAGATTTCACATTGCAATCCCCAAAAGGGAAGGATGAGTCATTGTGTTTAAGTTGTTTGCCTGTTTTCACATCCCACACACCATGCAAAATGCCGCAGCACCAATGTTATTCATTAATTAAAATATAAAATATAATTGCAATGATTATCTGATTACAGGTGCCAGTTAAATCACAGGTTTCAACATTTGTACAAAGAGTGTGCAGAAGCTTGTTATATATTTGCAGAGGCAACACGGTGGCGCAGCGGTAGAGTTGCTGCCTTACAGCACCAGAGACCTGGATTCAATCCTGACTGCGGATGCTGTCAGTACGGAGTTTGTACGTTCTCCCTATGACTCCGTGGGTTTTCTCCAGGTGCTCCAGTTTGCCTGTTTGTGGGCCAAATGGATTCTTGGGCTGGAGGCTCAGTCACGCAAGCCTGTTGTGCTGGCAGCTCACTCACTCACGGCTGGTGGGCTGGCAGTTGACTCGGGGCTATTCCTTGAAATTCCATTTCAAGCAGGGTGCAAGGCCACCAAATTCAAGATGACATTCCAAAGACGTGCAGATTTGTAGGTTAATTGGCTTGGGTAAAAATTGTAAATTGTCCCTGGTGTGTATCGCAGGTCAGCGCAAACTTGATGGGCCAAAGGGCCTGTTTCCCCACTGCATCTACAAAGTAAACTAAACTAAAAAAAGTATGTATTTTCCAACAAAGGATATTGTAAGATATACTGACACATACAAACTCAGATAAGATCTGATGTTACTAATCTCTATGTATTGGTAAGGGCTTTAGATTTACAAGCCTTAATAAAATATAAGTTGAAGCTATGATGGGTAAAGGAGATAGAATAACTGCATTGTTTAATTATTTTCCATTTCTTCTCTGCAGCTTTTAGAGTACTGCAAATCTTCCATCATTTAGGTTTTGATCAATGCTATCATTGAACATTCCGCAGTCCCTGTTAGGATTGAAGTAGGTAAATTCATACGTCATAGGTCATACGATCCAATGAGTCTACTCCGCCATTCAATCACGGCTGATCTTTCTTTCCCCCTCAACCCCATTCCCCTGCCTTCTCCCCACAACCCTTGACACCATTACCAATCATGTATCTGTCAAACTCCGCCTTAAAAATAACCATTGACTTGGCTTCCACAGCCGTCTGTGGCAATTCATTCCCCAGATTCCTCCTCATATCTTTTCTAAAGGTTTTGTCCTTTGATTCTGAGGCTGTGCCCTCTGGTTCTTAACTCTCTCGAGACTGGAAACATCCTATCCACATCCAATCTACCCATGTAATGGAGCTAGAATAGAATAGTTGCAGCTAATATACTTAAAGGGTGCTTTTGATTTGTATTTACTAAGGAAGAGAATTCTGGCAGAGTTTCGGAGGGGTACAAATGGTAGAGATAATGAACAGCAGGGTATGTGGGTTGTGCTTAAGATAGATAGGATAGGATAGAAACCCACACTGCACTAGCCACACACCAATTTCACTGCTGCTATCAGGAAGAAGATAGAGGAGCCTGAAAACTGTAACATTCAGGTTCAGGAACAGCTTCATCACGACAGCCAACCGGCTATTAAAAACTACAACCTCCAAATAATCTCTGAGCTACGTAGACTTGGGGGCATTGGTTTTGTCTTGGTGCACTATTATTGTCTGTTTTTTATGTGTAGGCGTGTGTGTATGTGTATATACACTGAACTTTTTTGTTTATTATATTGTTTACAAAGTTCTATGTTTACATATCCTGTTGTGCAGCTGTAAGTAGGATTTTCACTTTTCTGTCGTGGCTATTTGACAATAAAACACTTGACTCATGACTTAGTTTGTGTGAATGATTTTCAACCCGTTGCGAAGGATAGTTGGGATGGATGGGCTTACCTTAAGCTTCCAAATCTTCCTCAGATGCATGGGGAGGTGGTGGAGGATTAGAAACTGTAAATTCATGGTTATGAGCCATATAACTTTCGTTCTAATTTACATCCTTCATATTATGTTTACCCGTATTTCCCGGCAATGAAGACACTATATTTTACCCAGAAATATGGCACAAAAATGTACCTAGTTCTTGGAGGCAGAAGGTTTGGTTGTTAGCCAAGAAAAATAGACATCAAGAACGATGGTGCTCTACTGAGGGACAGCCAAGTCTATCCCTCGTTGCTGGCAGCTGATGGGAAGCGGCTGTAAAAGAACAGCGTGTGGGGAGTCTGGCCCGGGTCAGCACGGGCAGGAGCGTTGAGAAGGAGGGGGTCGGGGATCATGCAAGCAATATGATTAGTTTTAATCAGCAATTTGAGAAGGAGAACGTTAAATCGGAAGTGGCAGTGATGCAGTTGAACAAAGGGGACTATGAAGGCATGAGAGGGGAGCTGGCCAAAGTAGACTGGAAAGGGATCCTAGCAGGAATGACGGTGGAACAGCAATGGCAGGAATTTCTGGGCATAATCCGGAAGATGCAAGATCATTTCATTCCAAAAAAGAAGAAAGATTCTAAGGGGAGTAGGAGGCAACCGTGGCTGACAAGAGAAGTTAGGGATAGAATAAAACTAAAAGAAAAGATGTATAACACAGCAAAGAGTAGCCGGAAGCCAGAGGATTGGGAAACTTTCATAGGACAACAGAAGGAAACAAGACGGGCATACGGGTTGAAAAGATGAAGTATGAAGGGAAACTGTCCAGGAATATAAAGAAGGACAGTAAAAGCTTCTTTAGATATGTTAATGGAAAAAGAGTATCAAAGTCAAATGTGGGTCCCTTGAAGGCAGACACGGGTGAAATTATTATGGGCAACAAGGAAATGGCAGAAGAGTTGAATAGGTACTTCGGATCTGTCTTCACTAAGGAAGACACAAACAATCTCCCAGATGTACTGGAGGATAGAGGATCTAAGGGGGGAGAGGAACTGAAAGACATTTTCATTAGGTGCGAAATAGTATTGGGTAGGCTAATGGGACTGAAGGATGATAAATCCCCTGGACCTGATGGTCTGCATCCCAGGGACTTAGGGAGGTGGCTCTAGAAATAGTGGACGCATTGGTGATCATTTTCCAATGTTCAATAGATTCAGGATCAGTTCCTGTGGATTGGATAATGTTATCCCACTTTTCAAGAAAGGAGAGAGAGAGAAAACGGGGAATTACAGACCAGTTAGCCTGACTTCGGTGGTGGGAAACATGCTGGAGTCAATTATTAAAGAGGTAATAATGGGGCATTTGAATAGCAGTAAAAGGATTAGTCCAAGTCAACATGAATTTATGAAAGGAAAATCCTGCTTGACTAATCTTCTGGAATTTTTTGAGGATGTGACAAGTAAAATGGATGAAGGGGTGCCAGTGGATGTAGTGTATCTAGACTTTCAGAAAGCCTTTGATAAGGTCCCGCACGGGAGACTGGTGACTAAAGTTCGAGCACATGGTATTGGGGGTATGGTGTTGACATGGTTGTCAGACCGGAAGCAAAGAGTAGGAATGAACGGGTCCTTTTCAGAATGGCAGGCAGTGGCAAGTGGAGTGCCACATGGCTCGGTGTTGGGGCCGCAACTGTTGACCATATATATTAATGATTTGGAAGAGGGAATTAGGAGCAACACTAGCAAGTTTGCGGATGACACAAAGCTGGGTGGCAGTGTGAACTGTGAAGAGGATGTTAGGAGGATGAAGGGTGACCTGGGAAGGTTGAGTGAGTGGGAAGATGCAGTATAATATAGATAAATGTGAGGTTATCCACTTTGGCGGCAAAAACAAGGGGGCAGATTATTATCTCAATGGGGTTAGGTTAGGTAAGGGGGAAGTGCAGCGAGACTTGGGCGTCCTTGTACACCGGTCACTGAAAGTTGGCTTACAGGTACAGCAGGCAGTGAAGAAAGCTAATGGAATGTTGGCCTTCATAGCAAGAAAATATCAGTATAGGAGTAAAGAGGTTTTTCTGCAGTTGTATAGGGCTCTGGTGAGACCACATCTGGAGTATTGTGTACAGTTTAGGTCTCCTAATTTGAGGAAGGACATCCTTGTGATTGAGGCAGTGCAGCGTAGGTTCACGAGATTGATCCCTGGGATGGTGGGACTGTCATATGAGGAAAGATTGAAAAGACTAGGCTTGTATTCACTGGAATTTAGAAGGATGAGGGGGGATCTAATGGAAACATATAAAATTATAAAAGGACTGGACAAGCTAGATGCAGGAAAAATGTTCCCAATCTTGGGCGAGTCCAGGACAAGGGGCCACAGTCTTAGAATAAAGGGGAGATCATTTAAGACTTAGATGTGAAAAAACTTTTTCACCTAGAGAGTTGTGAATTTATGCCACAGAGGGCAGTGGAGGCGATGAATAACAAGACAGCGGGTGGTGGAGCTTACTCCTGTGTCAGTGCGATCAAGGGACCAATTGAGGTTACTCGTGCCGACACAGAAGTAAGCTCCACCGCCCGCTGACCCGCCCAATTGAAATGTCATTGTCCATTCCCTGCAAAGATGCTGCCTGACCTGCTGAATTACTCCAGCACTTTGCGTTTCATTCGGGATTCCAGCATCTGCAGTTCATTATGTCTCGCACCTCAAGTATAACTGTATTAGTAACATTGTTGGCAGGGATGTGTTCGTGTGTAGCAAGGTTTTGCTTTGTCATTCTGCTTTGCTGGTCTGATATGTATTAGTAGGCCCCTCTCGGTCATGACAGATCATGGGCGAATGCAAGCCTGGGCGATGTCATATGGAGGACAGGTTGTTGCCCATGCAGCTCGTCCCCCCTCTCCACGTCGCTGATCGATCCAAAGAAACAGCAGGGCCGTTACAGTTTGGCACCAGCGCCACTGCCTTAGTGGCTCCGATTCCGGATTTTCTTGAGGTTTACTCCTGGAGCCTTTTCCATGACTGTATATGGCCACAAGGCAATGGAGGTTTTAAATCAGAGCTTTCCCTCTCCCAGATGGATTGCCTTTCCAGGCTGATGAGCCCCATCCGCCCGAAACTCGTGGGGGCGTGAGAGTCTTCCTTGCCATGCAGGTCTATAGCACCTGCCCACATATGTATTACATATAACATATATTAATACATTCACATATACGTATACGTTTGTACACACGCACACAGAGTATATTTTACAAACACATATTAAAAAAAATATAATGAGACAATTATTTTTGATTTTACTTATGCAGATAGACACAAAGGTCGGTGCTCATTGGCAGTGCTTTTATGATTTTAAACCAAATTTGCTGAATTTAAATATGAGAAGAATACTTTTCTAAATATAATAATGTGAAAGGGAGACTTGGACATTAAGAAAAAGCATTAACAACAAAGACATGTCCCAGTGTGAGACTCAGCTTTCTGTTAGATCTGCATGTATACATAGGGATTTCTTAGAGCAACTTCATACCACGACAATGGTTAGTTTACAAATGTATGTTTTTTTTTCCCAATGTTTAAATAATCTTTTCGCTGACTGGAGAGCACGCCACAAAAAAGCTTTTCACTGTACTTGGGTACATGAGATAACAGTAAACAAAACTAAACTAAGCTAAAACAATCTGAAATTTGAAGTACAGTTAAATTAAAAGTTTATTTAATTTAGCCCTTAAAATAGAACAATGCACTTTCTCATAAATGTAGTCAATTATGCAGTTAAATTGCTGGTCATGCTAGGCTTTGTGAAAATGTTATATACAGATGAGTCTATATTTTCCTTTAACATTCACTAGTTTGATACTAATACAACTATCCCTTGGATAATTATCAGCACTATCTAATAATCATATCCACCACCTTTACCCTTTAAAAAATGATTAATATAATTATATAATTCACCTGCAAAAATATATCTTGATACTAGACTAAGTGTAACCTGTTGGGTCCCAGCATCACACGGGAGTGGTGGTCACCCAACGCAATATTCCACCTTTCCACCAATTCCAATATTGCTGGCCAGTGTGGGGGGTGGGGGGGGGATTTCTGTTGCACTAGTATGGGTGTTGTGGGCCGAAGGGACTGGTTTCCAGAGGGTTAGTATGTACATTGTAGGCCGAATGGATTCTTGGGCTAGCAGCTCAGTCACTCGGACCTGGCAGGCTGGCAGCTGAGAAACTGCCAGAAATTCTGCCCAAAACAGGTGACAGACTCTGTGAGAGAGAAAGGGGAGAGGATGAACTGAATGGATTATTGGGCTGGCAGTTCAATCACTTACGGCTGGTGGGCTGGCAGTTCACTTACTCACTGCTGGTGGACTGGCAGTGCAGTCACTCACGGCTGGTGGCTGGCAGTTCACTTACTCACGGCTGGTGGGCTGGCAGTGCAGTCACTCACTGCTGATGGGCTGACAGTATCCTTAAAAAAAAAAAATCGCAAACCGTACGTGGATTTTGAATTACATTTTACTCAGATGCAAGCCAAGGAATGGCATAATTGTTAGCTGTTAATTGGACATAATCAACCTCAGAAAATTGACAATATCCTATTGAAAGGGAGTGGGCGTTTAAGCTGTCAGGACATTTTATTACTTGCCAAAAATACCATATTGATAGAAAACTTACTTTTCCACACACCACCCGTAAGTCTGGAGATTTTTTAAATGATAAATTTAGCTTCAGAAGCGTTTTCTTTTTGCATGTAAAAATCCACTTCAGAACCATGGGCAATTTAAACATTTTACAGCCAGATTTATAACTTCTGAAACTTTTTAGATACCAAAGGAATCAAGAAAAACACAAATAATGCCTTACTGTTGATGAAATGCAGTGAGCAAACGTGATAATTCCCAATATTTTCAATCTCGATATCTGCACGGCCATTGTTCGCCAAGCACTTTAGCTGTTGTGGTCCCCTCAGCTCTCGCTTCTACCTTCATTTCTCTTCACTTTTGGAATTCTGAAGTAGGATAGATGTCTCTCACGGCTACCACGACTTCCACAATTATTTACAGCGCAAAAATTCACCATTTTGGTGGTTTTTAACAGGTAGGAAAGTACGCGTTTCATGTATAAACAACATATACCGGAAGCTGCGATGTCCTCCAGATGGATTGAGCGGTTCCGTTTGTCAAGCCTTTTCACCTGGAGACCTTACGTGCAACCCCCCTATACTCACACACAGACTCACTCACACACAGGCTCACTCACACACAGACTCACTCACACACAGACTCACTCACACACAGACTCACTCACACACACAACCGATACTAAAATGCCAAGTAACTTCAGAACGTGCTGAACATACTGTGTGTAAACCGAATGATTCCAACGTTTAAAGCCTCCTGTCGAGGCTGCTGCTGAAGCAAAAATGTGCTTTAATTAACGTCCAAGAAACACACTCACCATAGACAGAGCAGTAAGCTCTCTTGAATTAAGAGCAGTAAGCTCTCTCGTGCCTTCTGCAGTCAGCGCCATCTTGCCACAAACCGGAAACGACGCACTCTGCGCCATCTTGCCGCTAACCGGAAGCGACGTCATTGGCGCCATCTTGCCACTAAGCAGAAGTCATCGAATGAGCGCCAATTTTGCAATTAAACACAGTCCTGATCTAATAAAATGTTTATTCACGCTTTATCCATCCGAAAACTGTTGAAAGCCCTTTAAAAGCCAAGCCAATCGGGCAAACAGTTTGCAAGCCAACAAAACATGTTTGCTGAAAGCCCTTTAAAAAGCCAAGCCAATTGGGCAAAAACATTTTGTAAGCCAATAAAACACGTTTCCTGAAAGCCCTTTAAAAAGCCAAGCCAATTGGGCAAAAACATTTTGCAAGCCAACAAAACACGTTTGCTGAAAGCCCTTTAAAAAGCCAAGCCAATTGGGCAAAAACACTTTGCAAGCTAACAAAACACATTTGCTGAAAGCCCTTTAAAAAGCCAAGCCAATTGGGCAAAAACACTTTGCAAGCCAACAAAACACATTTGCTGAAAGCCACATCCCGAGGACTCACCGTGGAGTAGACGTTCGTTCAGTGTTATTCGCAGCTCAGAGAGCCATGACCCTCTCGCTTCCTCCATCTGGCAGAGACTGAGTGAGCCACGACACTTCCGGGTTTTATAGTCCCTCCTCCATGCCGCCAGCGGGGGCAGCAGAGAGAATGGTGAAATTTTTTAAAACATTAATATCCCTCTGATTTGTCATCAATGGGAAAAATCCTCCAATCCAGTCTGGTGGAGGGGGGCTCTGAGCGGGGTGGCCAAAAATGACGGCCATAAGTGGCGGTGTTCTCTCGAAAATCACAAAACAAAAAGTCAAAAGTGGTCAAGATCTTAGTTTTAGTAATATAGATAATACCTACACTTCAGCTTGGAAATCCATAAACATAAACTGTGGGCAGCATAGTTGCGCAGTGGTCGAGTTGCTGCCTTACGGTGCCTGAGACCCACGTTCAATCCTAACTACTGGTGCTGTCTGTACCTAGTGTGTACGTTCTCCCTGTGACCACGTGAGTTTTCTCCAGGTGCTCCAGTTTCCTCCCACATTCCAAAAGCGTGTAGGTTTATAGGTTAATTCTGTAAAAATTGTCCCTAGTGTGTCGGATAGAACCAGTGCACGGGTGATTATTGGTTGGCGTGGACTCAGTGGGCTGAACAGCCTGTTTCCACGCTGTATCTCTAAAAACTAAAAGAAAAACACTAACAGTAGTTCTATAGCCTGCTTAATGACGTTGTGTTGACACGAAATGGTTCATGGAGTTACAGTAGATGCAAAAATCTAACAATGCTAAAAACTCTAAGCCTTCATAGAAAAATGCAATGTATAGTTTGTCGATTTAATTCCAACAAGTAATGTTTTGTAGGTGTTGGCCTCTGGTACAAACAAAACGTATTTGCTGCATCTGTATTTGGTAATTTATTTGGGTGCTGGGATTAAGGCATGTAATGCGATATGTGGTAAATTATTTATTCTGTGAGTTTCATGTGGACAAGCAACCTCATTGCATCCTAATGTACACAGCAATAAACTAATGTTAAAGAGAGTCATACAGTCACATAGCATGGAAATAGGTCCTTCAGCCCAACTAGCCCATGCCCAATATGCCCCATCTATACTAGTCCCACCTGCCAGCATTTGGTCCATATCCCTCTAAACCTTTCCTATCCATGGAGGTGTCCAAATGTATTTTAAATGTTGTTACAGTACCTGCCTCAACTACCCCTCATTCTAGATACCCACCACTCTTTCTGTGAAAAAGTTGGGCCTCTGGATCTTATTAAATCTTTCCCCTCTCTACTTAAATCTACGTCCTTAGGTTCTTGATTACTCTGCTCTGGTTAAAAAACTCTGTGTATCTATCCTACCTATTCCGTTCATGATCTTATACACCTCGATAAGATGACCCCTCAACCTTCTGCGTTCCAAGAAATAAAGTCCTAGCCTGCCGACCTCTCTCTATAGCTCATGCCCTCAAGTCCTGGTAACATCCTCATACACCGCTGCACACTTTCCAGCTTAATGACATCTTTCCGATTGCAGGGTGACTAAAACTGAACATACAGTAATACCACAAATGTGGCCTCACCAATGTCTTGCAACAACTGTAACATAATATCCCAACCTCTATACTTAATATTATGCAATGAAAATAAACTATCTTTGGTATAAACCAGTATCCATAGACACAGAATTCTGGAGTAACTCAACGGGTCAGGTAGCATCTCTGGCAAAAATGGATAGGCGATGTTCAGGTCGGAACCCTTCTGCCTACACCTCTATACTCTATACACTCAATAAAGAAAGCCAATGAACCAAAAGGTTTCTTGACCACCCTACTTAAATCTGAAATAGTTACATGGTGAGCAGCAGGTTCAAGAAATAGTTAATAGTGACCCCCAGGTTCAAGAATAGCTTCTTCCTAACAACCATAAGACTCATAAAGACAAAACAACACAACATTAATCTCAACAATGAACTACTATGTGGTCTGTGGTTGCACTAGGGACTACTCATAACCATATAATAACCATATAACAATTACAGCACGGAAACAGGCCCTCTCGGCCCTTCCAGTCCGTGCCGACCATTTATTTTCCCCTAGTCCCATCTACCTGCACTCAGACCATACCCCTCCATTCCCTTCCCATCCATATACCTATCCACTTTACTTTTAAATGTTAAAATCATTCCTGCCTCCACCACTTCTGCTGGAAGCTCATTCCACACAGCCACCACTCTCTGAGTAAAGAAGTTCCCCCTCATGTTACCCCTAAACTTCTGTCCCTTAATTCTCATGCCATGCCCTCTAGTTTGAATCTTCCCTACCCTCAATGGGAAAAGCTTATCCACGTCAACTCTGTCTATCCTTTTCATCATTTTAAAGACCTCAATCAAGTCCCCCCTTAACCTTCTGCGCTCCAAAGAATAAAGACCTAACTTGTTCAACCTTTCTCTGTAACTTAGTTGCTGGAACCCTGGCAACATTCTAGTAAATCTCCTCTGTACTCTCTCTATTTTGTTGACATCCTTCCTATAATTAGGCGACCAAAATTGTACACCATACTCCAGAATTGGTCTTACCAATGCCTTGTACAATTTTAACATTACTTCCCTACTCCTATATTCAATGCTCTGATTTATAAAGGCCAGCACACCAAAAGCTTTCTTTACCACCCTATCTACATGCGATTCCACCTTCAGGGAATTATGCACAGTTATTCCTAGATCCCTCTGTTCCACAGCATTCCTCAATTCCCTACCATTTACCATGTACGTCCTATTTTGATTAGTCCTGCCAAGATGTAGCACCTCACACTTATCAGCATTAAACTCCATCTGCCATCTTTCAGCCCACTTTTCCAAATGGCCCAAATCTCTCTGTAGACTTTGAAAATCTACTTCATTATCCACACCCCACCTATCTTAGTATCATCTGCATACTTACTTATCCAATTTTCCACCCCATCATCCAGATCATTGATGTACATGACAAACAGTGGACCCAACACAGATCCCTGAGGCACCCCACTAGTCACTGACAAACAGCCATCCACCATTACTCTCTGACATCTCCCATTCAGCCACTGTTGAATCCATCTTGCTACTCCGCCATTAACACCCAAAGATTGAACCTTCTTAACCAACCTTCCATGGGGAACCTTGTCAAAGGCCTTACTGAAATCCATATAGACAACATCCACTGCTTTACCCTCATCAATTTCCCTAGTAACCTCTTCAAAAAATTCAAGAAGGTTTGTCAAACATGACCTTCCAGGCACAAATCCATGTTGACTGTTCCTGATCAGACCCTGTTTATCCAGATGCTTATATATATTATCTCTAAGTATCCTTTCCATTAATTTGCCCACCACTGATGTCAAACTAACAGGTCTATAATTGCTAGGTTTATTCTTTGAACCCTTTTTAAACAATGGAACAACATGCGCAGTACGCCAATCCTCCGGCACTATTCCCGTTTCTAATGACATTTGAAACATGTATTATGGCTATTATTTTTTTGAATTTTCATTTGTTTATTAAGTATTATCTAAGTACAGCATTTACCGTCGTTATGCTGAAGGTAAGAATGCCATTGTTCCATTGTTGGTTTAATGGACAATTAAGCACTCTTGACTCTGGAGAAGAATTAAATAATATTTGCAAAGAAAATGCGGCACAGTGGCGCAGCGGCAGAGTAGACTAACATCTCCCTGTCATTAAAGGGCGGCGCAGTGGCACAGCAGTAGAGTTGCTGCCTTACAGCACTTGCAGCGCCGGAGACCCGAGTTTGATCCCGACTACAGGCGCTGCCTGGACAGAGTGTGTACGTTCTCCCTGTGACCCGTGTGGGTTTTCTCCGAGATCTTCGGTTTCCTCCCACACTCCAAAGACGTGGAGGTATGTAGGTAAATTGGCTTGGTAAATGTAAAAATTATCCCTAGTGGGTGTAGGATAGTGTTAGTATGTGGGGATCGCTGGTCAGCATGGACCCGGTAGGCCGAAGCCCTGTTTCCTCACTGTATCTCTAAACTAAACTAAACAAATGTCGTTCGGTAATACTTTGCAGTAATGTTATATATAATATTAAATGTTTAGCAATGTTAAATATAATGTTAAATGATTGGTAAAGTTAAATATAATGTTAAAGTGACGCAGCAGTAGAGTTGCTGTCTTACAGCGCCAGATTCATGGGTTTGATCCTGACCGCGAGTGATGTCTGTGAGTTAGTACACTCTCCCTGTAACCACGTGGGTTTTCTCCGGGTGCTCCGGTTTCCTCCCACAAGATGTACAGGTTTGTAGGTTAATTGGCTTCAGTAAAAATTGTACATTGTCCCAAGTGTGTAGGATGGTGCATTTGTGTACACATGTTTTGTCAGTTTAATTACGTAGGATTAAAATCCAATAGTCTTTTTTTGTATCTTTCCCCAAATGATCATGTTCCCTAAATTCCACGTCAAACTAAATTGACTGAAGTGAGTGACTCGACTAAGAACATGGCTCCCTGCTATTTTATCAATATCTCTGCATTAATTTCATTCTCTGAGCACTCCAAAGGCATTGGAAGATTTCAGCCTGACAACCGCGCAGATCAAACGGAGCTGCTCTTTCAGTCACAGTGAATGACGCAGGAAGTCAGTGAGTCACCAGATCCCCTGGGACGAGACATTTTCTCAGCTTTATTCATTCTCTGTGGAGCTGCATCATGCTATGGTGTAAAGCACTATCCGATTACACCAGGCAGATCAAGCCTGAAGAATGTCTGCCAGAATACCTATTGCTGCAGTGCTTATATATTCTGCTTTTCAGCTGAACCTTAGCTGTTGTCAACAGAAGACTGCAGTGAGGAACCAATGCAAATCTTGCTTGCAGTTCATAGCAGTAAAACGTAACCACATTTTTTTCCCTCCTGCCAGACTGTTGTCCAGACAGCATCACACAGAATCTAAATCAAAAAAAGGGATATTACACAACATGAAACTGTGACTCTATTCAACTGCTTTTAAATAATTATTTAGTTTAGAGACACAGCATGGAAACGGGACCTTCCATCCAATATGTCCACGCTGACCATTGATCACCCATTCACACTCGTTCTATGTTATCCCACTCTCACATCCAATCCCTACACATTCGGCAAGAACAGTGGCGCAACGGTAGAGTTGCTGCCTTAGACCCGGGTTTGATCCTGACTAAGATGCTGTCTGTACGGAGTTTGCACATTCTCCCCGGGTTTTCCCCAGGCCATCCGGTTTCCTGGTGTAGAGGATAGTGCCAGTATACGGAGATCGCTGGTCGGCGCCGGCTCGGTGGGCCAAAAGGCCTGTTTCCGCACTGTATCTCCGAACTAGACTGAACTAAACTAAACTAAACATAAGGGGCAACAATGCAGACACCAATTATTCTACAAACCCGCCGTGTTTGGGATGTAGGTAGAAACCAGAGCATTAAGGCACCACGGCAGGGTGGCACAGTGGTAGAGTTGCTGCCGCACAGTGCTTTCAGCACCAGAGACGCGGGTTCCATCCTAACTATGGGGGCTGTCTATACAGGGTTTGCACTTTCTCCCTATGACTGCGTGAGTTTTCTCCGAGATCTTTGGTTTCTGCCACAATCCAAAGACGTGCAGGTTTGTAGGTTAATTGGCTTGGTATGAATGTAAAATTGTCCCTAGTGTGTGTAGGATAGTATTAATGTGCAGGGATCGCTGGTCGGTGCAGACTTGGTAGGCCGAAAGACCCGTTTCCACACTGCATCTCTAAACTAAACAAAACACTCGGAAGAAGCCCACGCAGTCACAAAGAGAACTTGCAAATTCTACACTGACATCACCTGAGGTCAGAATTGAACCCGGGTCTCTGGCACCATGAGACCGCTGCCCTGTCAGTTCCACCACTGTGCCACGCAGTGTATTGGTAAAAATTCCATCTCTCGTGGTAATTTGAGGGCAAATTTTTACATTCTATTCAGAAAAATATATGACATCTTAGTGATTTTCTGGCAAACATTACACTGAAAGCTCTTTAAGCTTCTCATAACATTTTAATAGGAAGATGAATACTTAATGAATGTTTGGCAAGTTAGCATTGTTCCCAGTCAGAAGTAGTTATGCAATTTGATTGATGGAGACAAAAGAAAATGCAATGCTGGAATCATGAGCAAAAAATATAAAGTCATTATCTCTGTCCTTCTGTCTTTCACTCCCCCCTCACTTGTATCCACTGTTCACTTTTTAAATATACTTTATTTGTTTTTAGTTTTAGATATACAGTGTGGAAACAGGCCCTTCTGCCCACCGAGTCCGCACCGACTGCCGATTCCTGCACATTAACACTATCCTACACACACCAGTGACAATTTACACTTATACCACGGCAATTAGCTTACAAACCTGTACGTCTTTGGAGTGATGGAGGAAACCGAGGATCTTGGGAAAAACCCTCGCAGGTCACGGGGAGGACGTACAAAGTCCGTACAGACAGCATGTTTTGTCAGGATCAAACCCGGGTCTCCGGTGCTGCAAATGGTGTAAAGCAACAACTCAACCACTGCGCCACCATGCCGCCACTTTTTTTAAATAAAAAAATCTTCTCTAGTTCCGGGTTTTCTGGTTTACTTGCCAGGCTTTGCTCCATCCCCACCTCTCATCATGGAGTAGCCATGTGGAAAGTTTTCTTTATGGAATTCTTTGTGGAAAGTTTTACTCTGGATATCAATAGGAAACTTAAGTTTCCCAGACATGACATAATAGGTTAACAAATGTAATATCTTATATGGTAATCGATTGAATCATTTGAAAGATGGCACTGCATCCTTTCCATGTTAGTTCTGACTACATAAAGTCCTCAGTACCATCATGCCCAAACTTTCAACAATTTAGTGTTCAAAAGTCATAGGAGCAGAATTAGGCCATTCGGCCCATTGAGTCTGCTCCACCATTCAATCACGGCTGATATATTTTTCCCTCTTAACCCTATTCTTCTGTCTTCTCCCCATAATGTTTGACATCACTTACTAATCAAGAACTTTTCAATCTCCGCCATAAAAGTAGTCAAAGACTTGACTTCCACAGCCGTCTGTGGCAATGAAATCCAAAGATTCACCACCCTCTGGCTAAAGTACTCAAGTACAATAAGTAGAGCAAAGGGGACAGAGAATATCATTAGAACATTTGGATATGGTGCTAGATTTACAGGTAGAAAAGAGATTTAAAAGAATACAGTGTGTATCAGATGATAGTTGACCCTCCTCTGGGAAGAGGGCGCTATCTTGGACTTTCCACATCCAACATGTCGAGCATCCGCTCCACTGCTACTGCTGCCCCTCAATACACATTGAAGAATAAATCTGTCAGATACAAGAAGTAAACCTTAAATTCCTTACCTTGATTGCGCATTCTCTCCTCATAGAAGCTCGATATTCACTCAGCCTGTATTTTTCTACCAGCAGCACTTCCATCTCAAACAGTCCCTCTCTTGTTCAATCTCTTTTGCTCAAAATTAATGTAAAGGGGGAGGAGTTAAAACAAATCCTAGGACCATACATTAAACTACTTATAAAGTCATACAGCACAAAAACAGGCCCTTTGGCTCAACCTGCCAAAGTTACTCTCATTCACCTGTATCCCTCCAAACCTTGCCTATCCATGTGACCAAGTGTCCTTTAAATGATGTTTTATTGTCCCTGCCTCAACTACCTCCTCTGGCTGCTCATTCCATATATTCAACATCCTCGGTATTAAGGAATGGGTGACGTTTCGGGTCGGACTGAAGAAGAGTCTCGACCTGAAACATCACCCACTCCTTCCCTCCAGAGATGCTGCCTGCCCGCTGGGTTACTCCAGCATTTTGTGTCTATCTTCGGTGTAAACCAGCATCTGCAGTTCCTTCCTACACCCTTGCTGTTAATACAATTGGCTAAGACCAAACAAAGCCCGATAATTATATTATAATCCATATTATAATAACAAAAATATATTATAACTCTTCTGGCCATACAGTATCGTGTACCGTGAGTGTTAATTCTCTGTTCACCTTTGGGTCACATCTCACCAGCGCTCATTTTAACCAACATTCTTCTTCTTGTGCATGGCGTGCACAGCCTAAAGTTGTAGGACAACTTGTTCTATTTGATTTTATTTGATTGTGCACGCCCCATTTGATTGCATTTATCGAAACAGGGTGGACCACGTGACGGTTGCACCCCTGACCAACATTATTGTCCTTCAGGAGATCCCACTTGCAGCGCTGTGAAATACCATACCTTTCATGACAAAGACATGGACATCCAATAGATTATTCTTTCCTTATAATCATTGTTATTGTGCACACAAAAGTTTGCAAACAATCCAGAAGCAGGAAACTGATAAATGACTGGTTTGATTTCTGGTGGTGTTGGGTGAGAGAAGATTGCAAATGTAGCTATTCCATCTAATGCCTTGGCAAATATCAACTTACTCGACAAAAAATATTGCTAAGCTGCAGACCTTTCATTTTGTACAGTTCAGCAGCACATTAAATATCAATGTGCTAATCTAGGACACAAAGCGATGGAGTAACTCAACAGGTCAGGCAGCATCTCTGGTGAACATGGATAGGTGATGTTTTGGGTAGGGACTCTTCTTCAGACTTCATGTTTTGGGTCTAGACCCTTCTTGAGACCAGCATTTGCAGTTCTTTATTTCTACAATATGCTAATCGAGGCACGATCAATGCACGACCATAGACTCATAGGCATACAATAGGAAAGAGGCACTTCAGCCCAACTTGTCTATGCCGACCATGATGCTAGTCCTATTCGACTGCATTTGGCCCATGTGCCTCTAAACCTTTTCTATCCAAATACACTCTTTTGTTGTGCTCCTGTATAAATGCTTGAGAACAAGTTGAGTTTGCTCCACCAACACCCATCATACAGCCAGTGATGAACTATTCTGGAAGCATGTGCTATTTGTATTTATGTTTAAATACTTGCTGAGAGGGATGCAGAGACCCGGTTTCAATCCTGACTATGGGTGCTGTCTGTGTGAAGTTTGCACGTTCTCCCTGTGACCGTGTGGGTTTTCTCCAGGTGTTCTGGTTTCCTCCCACATCCCAAAGATGTGCAGGTTAATTGGCTTCTATAAATTGCCCCAGTGAGTGGGATAGAACTAGAGTACGGGATGATCGCTGGTCAGCACCGACTCAGTGGGCTGAAGGGCCTGTTTCCAAAATGTATTACTAAACTAAAACTAAACTAAATAAACATTGAATCATTTTTTTTTTTCACATGAACTTAATATATCCAATTACTGCTTTGCTCCTGTGGCACCATTTAAGTAGTCAGGCATGGTGTAATGAAAGTAGGTGGAAGGTTTAACTTTTGAAGTCATCATCCACAGGGGTTCATTTATATCCCAGAGAGAAGGCATGTGAAAACATTCTCTCACTCTGTGCTGCAAAATATCAAATAAACAGAGCTAAGGAATGAAAAGTCAGATTCTGACATTAGATCTGTGGATAAAGGTGAGACAGAAGACCCTGCTCCAAATAACCTCTGAAAATTCAATTAGATATTTAGATTTCAGCAATCAATCTATGACAGGAAGATCAGACATACATTTGCTAAAAACAGCAGTTGTCTTGTGAGAAAATACACAAGGTGCTGAAGTAACTCAATGGGTCAGCCAGTGTCTCTCGAAAACATGGATTGATGATATTTCAGGCTGGGGCCCTTCTTCAGATGGATTGTAGGGAGGGGTGGGGGAGAAAGCTGGGAGAGAGGAGGGGTAGAACAAAGAGTTGCAGGTAATGAGGGTGAGGGGGGGGGGGGGGGGGGGGGGGGGGTTGGGGGTTGGTAGGCAGATTGTTGGAACAAAGGCCAGAGGGTGTGAGAGAGGATTCCAGAGAGTTGCAAATTGTGAAGCCAGAGGAAGTAATGTAGGATGAGTGGGAGGGGGAGGGGAGAAATAGGTGCGAGTCCAGGTGGGCACAGGGGAGGGGTGGCGGAGAAAGGGGAGGGGCATGGTGTGACGTTAGAGGTTACCTAAAATATGAGGAAACTTCCGATTTGGCCTCAGATATTAAGCATCGCAAACATGTTTGAGAAAACGTTAGTCATTTTTTCATCAGCAATGCAGTTTAATTTTCTTTATCTTGGAGCATAATTGAATGAAGACATTTTTCTGGCACTCTCCAAAATTGTTGGATGAAGTGGACGGGAGGAGATTCATGTGGAGCATTGACACTGACAGTAATGGGCCTGTCCCACTTAGGCGATTTTTCAGGCGAATGTCAGAGTGGAACACACACACACATCGCTTCCTTCACCAGCCCATTATGCAGGCAGTGGACAGGGCAAGCGGGGGGAGCGCTGTCTGAGTGAAATTCACACCTTCCAAAGCCAATGTGACACAGACACACACCTCGATGAACTGGAAGGTTGGCACTGTAATTAAGACGGTGAAAGCACAGTGTATGGGAAGGGTCACGTAAGTCCTTTAAAAGAGGGGGGCAGAGGGAGGGGGAGGGGAGGCGAGAGGGGGAGAAGAGGGAGACAGGGGGAGAAGGGGGAGAAGGAGTGGAGACAACCTTTAAGAAGCCAGAGATACACGGCTGTGAAGCTCGGCGGACATTAACATTACCAGTAGGTTATCCTTGGTTCTGGAAACTTCTGCTTCCGTTTTTTTTCTCCTAATGAGCCAATGAAATTCACCGATCAGCACCGGCTACAACCTACGACAACCTTCCACCTCCTGGCAACCCACTAGGACCTCCTGGTGACCCACCTACGGCACGAGAATTCTCGCTATTCTCCATGGCGGCTTCATTCTGGTCGCCGCTAATTTTTCTTTTTTTTTCCACTTTAGTCTTTATTGCTTTTGTGCATACACAAATATAACAACGAAACATACAACAATGCAGTGAAACGTACAACAGTGTAGCGGGGGGGTTCCGTTTACAATTAATGATGCAGTATACAGAACTATTTTCTTATTAAAACATTTTCCAATAACTTACATTATTGTAAATAAAATTATACAGTGTTGATGTCTTTATTTCTATACCTAATCCATTTTTCCCATAACTTACATTATTGTAAATAAAATTATACAGTGTTGATGTCTTTATTTCTATACCTAATCCATTTTTCCCATTTTCTGTTAAACTCGTCTTCTTTCACTCTTAGAAAATATGTCATTTTTTCCATGACAAATATTTCCTGTACTATGTCTAACCATTGTCTAAGTCTGGGTGTGTCCGCTGCAAGCCAGTTTCTTGTAATGGCCTTTCTGCCAGCTGTAAGTAGGATTTTACCCAAGTATTGATCTTCCTTCAGCACCACTATATTTATGTTACTCAGGTAAAAAATGGAACACTTCTTGGAGACTATATATCCTAATACCTCCTTTCATTCTGAATTAACTCTGTCCCAAAATGGTTCTATGTTTGGGCAACTCCAGAAGATATGTGCATGATTTGCGTCTGTTTGGCCACATTGCCTCCAGCATGTTTGCTGCCTTAGAATTTGCTTGCTTTTTATGTTAGGCATAATAAAGAAACAAATCAATTTTTTCCAATTAAATTCTCTCCATTTTTGTGAATTAGTGGATGTCTGTAGTGTTACACACATATGATGCCATTCTTCTTCTGAGATTGTGATGTTCAATTCCTTTACCCACTTACATTTTACATAAAATGTAGTTTTAGCTTGACATTCCATTAAACTATGATAAAGTTTTGAAATAATCCTTAATGTTTTTTGATGATACGCATTAACTTCTATCACTGGATTCTTTCCTTCTAGTGCCTCCCTTTTTACTTTTTACTTTTTTATTGTAATAATCTCTCAGTTGGAGGTATCTAAACAAGTCTTGGTTCCGAAGTGCAAATCTATCCTTCAAATCTTGAAAACTTCTTAGGTCTCCATTTTCAGTAACAGTACAAAATGTCCTTTCTTCATCCACTCTAAGGAGTCATACATCCCTGGTTTAAATTCATTATCCAAAGATATCCATCTTAAAACTTTTTGTCGTTTATTCAGTTTAAGTTGTCTGGTAAGTGAACCAGGTTTCTAAAGTAAATATCGTTATTGGATCGATTACACTCCTGATATGTCCAGGAAGCGCTTTTTCTCCCAAGAGTGTTTGGATGTGGAAGTCAGGGATATATGTCTCAATCTCTTTCCACCTAGCTATATAGCTGTCCTCACACCAATTAATTAGTGGTTGAAGTTGGGCTGCATAGAAATATATCCTAAAATTTGGAAGTGCCATTCCACCTTTGTCCTTTGGCAACTGGAGTGTAGTGTATGGAATTCTGGCCTTCATTCCTCCCCAAATAAATCTAGATATTAATTTATCCCATTCCATGAATTGTTTCAATGGTACCTCTATTGGCAGAGATTGAAACAAGTACAATAGCTTTGGCAAAATATTCATTTTCACCACATTTATCTTTCTACTAAAATCCATTAGGTAGGTGGATCATCTTTCTATATCCTTTCTTATGTTTTGGTTGATGTAATTATAATTGGCCCCATACAACATTAATATATTTTTTGTTATATGTACCCCTAGGTATTTGATTGATTTTGAATCCCATTGAATATAATACTTTTGCTTAATTTCTTCTGGAGGAGCACAATTAAATCGGAGGGTTTGAGTTTTTGAAATATTCACTTTATATCCTGCATAAAAATTAAATTTCTCCATGATCCCCATCATCCTTGGGAATGAGGTGTTTACTTCCGTGAGATACATCATTACGTCATCTGCAAAAAGGCCAATTTTATGTTCTCTGTCTCTTATAGTTACTCCCCTCAGTTCCCTATCTTGACGAATCGCTTAAGCCAATGGTTCAATATATAAGAATTCCCAATTAACCCTATCGAAAGCCTTTCCCGCATCTAGGCTTATTAGGACAGCGTGCGTACTTTCCTTTTGAATCTTGTGTATTATATGTAGGGTTCTTCTGATACTGTCCTGTGTTTGTCTGCCTATTATAAAATCAGTCTGGTCTTCATCAATTAAATCTGGCATGAACTTTTCAAATCGTTTGGAGATGATTGAAGAATATAATTTATAGTCCACATTTAGAATTGATATCGGTCTGTTGAAAAATTTGCAGCGAACATAATGAGGCTGCAACTAGTTCCCAGAATGCGGGAACTAGTCCTCACAACCATGAGGGCGACTCCCCGGCAACCACCCGCGAACATGTGGCAACCATGTGATGACCACATGGTCTCTTGTAGTCACCTAAAAAGTTGCCCAAGTGGGACAGGCCCATAAGCAACCTCACAGCACCAAAGACCTGGGTTCATCCTAACCTTGGCTGCTGTCTGTGTGGAGTTTGCACTCTCCCTATGACAGCTTGGGTTTCTCCGGGTGCTTTGATTTCCACCGACATATTTCAAGGATGTGCGGGTTTGTGGGTTAATTGGCCTCTGTACATTGCCCCCTATTGTGTAGGGAGTGGATTTGAAAGTGGGATAACAGAGAACTAGTGTCATCGGGTGATTGATGGTCGGTGTTGAACCAGGTGGGCTGAAGGGCCTATTTTCATTCTGTATCTCTAATTAAACGTTCTCTGCCAAACACGCTATTTAACAAATATGGGCCATATAAAAGTGTACAAAAGATGACACAATGTGCTGGGGTAGCTCAATGGGTCAGCCAGCATCTATGGAGAACACGGATAGGTGACAGTTTGGGTTGGAACCCTTCTTCTGAACCCCCAGTCAGAAGAAGGGTCCTGACTTGAAATGTTGTCTATCCATGTTCTCCAGAGATGCTGCCAGACCCACTGAGTTACTCCAGTGTAAATCCTGGCTAAAAACAGAGCAGTAATAGCACCAAAATTTAGTAATGGACTTGTGTATCGTTAGGTCATTTTGGACAAGTCTGATGTGCTCTGCAGAAATAAGACAAGCCAGTAAGTCTAGGGCCCAGATCAATGTTGGAGATAAGAAATGTATGAGTATCTCTTCAATTGACAGAATGAATGAGATTCTTGCAGAGGACCTCCAAGGAAGTGTACAATGAATAAAGTTGATTGGATTACTGCAAGAGCCTTGTAAATATTGTAAATAATGTTGCTAGACAGTTATGCTGCTGTTTGTTGACTGGTTAAAGTGTGAAGCCCTGGCAGGTTGTTTTGAATTCCAGGATAAATGTTGCATTATTCAAATTAAGTTAGCCTCTTCCAGAAGCTTCCCCTGAAACAATGTATGGGAGACCCTGTTATTTATCTGGGGTACTGATTATAATGTACTGATGTAATAAATATGTTTGATTGGATTGTAAAGAGACCACTCCTATGTAGTTTGGCCCCTCAAGGTTCGGGGACCTATAAAAGGCAGCCCCCACGAGGTCCTTTGTCGATCTTCTGGAAGAGCGCTTGGGACTGCGTGACCTTTTGGAGTGTTTCTGCTTGCACGAGGCTGAAGGGCTTGGCCAGGCAGATACAAGGATCGAACATGCGGTGGTTTAGGTGTCATATAGGGGAATTTGTTGTTCTATCCAAAAATAAAGATTAGTTGTTCCAGTGCTTGACTCAGTGTTTTTTGACTGAACTAGACTGGGGGATAAGCTTGAGAAGAGCGTATTTACACAAGCACTTTGTGTCTTCTTTGATAAACCAGTTGCTGCAGTTCCTTGTGTCTCCAAAATGTACTATCACTTTCACATGAAGATGTTCATTTTCAGAGGGACAGAAGAGGGGGGAAGTTCAATCCTACCTGGATACACAGCAGTTATATCAGGATGAGGAGAAATGAAAACTCCATAGTGTAGTGTTGTTACAAAACCCTACCATCAGTGGTGCTCCAGATCTGCCCACTGCCTGTGCGTGGCTGTTTGGGGGGGTGGGGGTTAAAATGCAGGTCTGTATTGGTTGTCGGAGAGCGATTTGCTCGGACTTCAAGCTGATGAGCAAAAATTGATCTGTGATCCCGCCCCCATTTTTTTTTAAATTCCTGGTCGATTGCATCGCTGGATTGAAGTTAAACACGACTTCAAACGCCTTCAACATCACGGATGGCAAGTGCAGGACAAAACAAAAGGAATGTCATTTATTTAACAGATTTTCTTGCTTTTTGGTGTGGTTTAATTTTAATCTGATGATGTGAAAAATATTTAGGCCCCGATATGATATCGGCCGTGTCTTGCCTGCCGAAAGGGGCTTAAATCATAAATTTTGCAGCCACATTCCGATCGGTCACAATCTAGAAACAGCCACTCTCAAGATAATCAAATTCATTATTTGTTTGCACAATAATGTCATAAGAACATCTAAATCATCTGTATTTTGTGTTATTGCCTATCCATGATCAATATTTTCATACTAAATATCTGAAAACTTCCACAGTAAAGTATTAATGAGATGTTTAGTATTAAAATATTGATCGTGGATAGACGATAACACAAAATATAGATTATTTAGATGTTCTAATGATATGATTGTGCAAAATATAATTATTTTGATTATCTTGAGAGTGGATGTTTCTGGATTTTGAACAAATGTCTGTGTAAAACGGCCCTTGCCTGCTGCAGTGAGAAAGAGTAAAATTTATGGGAATTAAACATTCAATTCCTTCCATTTGGCATAGAAATTCATGACAGTGAGATTTGAAAATCATGTTATATTGTGAATTCTTGTGTGAATGGGATCAGTTTGTTATTTGGATACTTTGTTTATTTAAAAATCTATTTTTAGCCTTTTCTTAAGAATGGGATAGATGTTTAGATATAGTAATTGAAATTAGATACATTTAATTGATTTGATGACACTGATCAATAGGATTTTTTGTTGGGTTTTTACTATTTGTTTTACGTTACAATAATATTAAAGTTCTGATCTTGAGAATATCATATTTTTGAATTTTCAAGGCAGTCTGGGTGTTTATTACTATTTCTGTCACAATGGTTAATTTTGTATTTAGCTACTTTACTTAATTAGGTAATTAACTAATTATATACTTTAATTTCAGGCCATCCAAGTAAGATGTATCATATTTGTTTCAGAATGCTTCAATCTATAATAACTGAAAATTTCATTTAGTTCTCTTAATTTTTAAGAAAATTATTGAGCTTTTATGTCAATTGGCTGTCTTCGATCACAGCTTTTGTGTTAAGTTAATGGAAAAGCAATAGGGAACAAGATGCCAATTTCCAAGCATGAAAATGACCATAACTTTTTTTATACTGAATTTTTATTGTCAGAGTTTCTGATAAACTGCAGCTTTTGTAATTAATTTTCTCCCACTGGAAGCTGTGTTTATGAAGTCGTAATGTTTATGTAAAAGCTTGGTACTTCCAATGAGGTTGTGTTACTGTGCCAAGGCTGAAATGGCAGCAACATACCAGGAAGAAATCTCCATCCTCCTGCAATCTGCCCGGGAGGAGTGTTGGACAATGTTACACCACAGTATCCAAATGTGAGATGAACCACTGTGTGGTTATAAAGAATGGTGATGTGATCATAGGAGGGGGAGAGCTGAAATAATTTGATGTTATTTCTTTATTCAAGATAGCATGAGACGCGACTACCTGCTGATAAAATGTTGACTGGAACAGCAGTAAGCAAGATATAATTGACATGGTTTCAGTCCAAGCAAACAGTTTTGCATCTGTGAATGTTTGTAATTGTGATTTTTTTCCCTTTTCAAGACAATTACAGTCAACACTTTATTTTTGGCAGAGCCATCCTTGGCACAACAACATAAAACACATTATATTTTGGTATACCTTAGATCTTAGATTTTAGAGATACTACATGGAAACAAGCCCTTCAGCCCACCGAGTCCGCGCTGACCAGCGATTACTCTATACACTAGCACTATCCTACAACCTAGGAACAATTTACAACTTACGGAAGCTAAATATCCTACAAATCTGTACTTTTTGGAGTGTGGGAGGAAACCTGGAGAAAAACCTGGAGAAAACCCACGCGGTCACAGGGAAAATGTACAAACTCCATACAGACAGTACGCGAGGTCATTATTGAACCTGGGTCAATAGCGCTGTAAGGCAGCAACTCTACCGCTGCGCCACTGTGCCACCCCAAGTTTAACATAATATTTAAAATTACCAAACTCCTCTGCGAGATGTTACCAAACAAGATGTGACTCTGAGTCGTAGGGAGTTGTTAGGGCAGGAGAATGCAGGCTTGTGCCAAGTTGGATTTTAAGAAGTATCTTAAAGAAATCTGCAGAAGTAATGGACAGAAGACGTTTACGGTCAGGACCCTTCTTCAGACTGATGGTTGGAGAGAGGAGAACTTGCTCAATGGGGGCATACTTTGAAGAGATTTTGCAGTGAAGTAGTAAGATGGAGACAAGAAACTGCAGATGCTGGAATCTTGAGCAAAAAAACAAGTGCTGGAAGAAGAGTAACTTCAATTTGAAGAAGGGTTCCCATGCAAATCATTGTCTGTCCATTCCCTCCACTGATGCTGCCTGACCCATTGAGTTTCTCCAGCACTTTTGTTTTGCTCTTAAACTGGACTTGCATACGTAAGGATAAGGATTTTAAGGATAAAGGGGACTTCCTTTAGGACCGAGATGAGGAAAACATTTTTCACACAGAGAGTGGTGAGTCTCTGGAATTCTCTGCCACAGACGATAGTTGAGGCCAGTTCATTGGCTATATTTAAGAGGGAGTTAGATGTGGCCCTTGTGGCTAAAGAGATCAGGGGGTATGGAGAGAAGGCAGGTACAGGATACTGAGTTGAATGATCAGCCATGATCATATTGAATGGCGGTGCAGGCTCGAAGGGTCAAATGGCCTACTCCTGCACCTATTTTCTATGTTTCTATGTATGAGATTGTTTTAAATCTGCATCTTTGTCCAACCAATTGATCATTTCCCATATAGTTCCTTATTTGGCTTGAAGTCAAATGTTTTTTCAACAATGCACCCGTAAAGGTCCTTGGATTTTTATAACATTAAAAATACATGCCATTGTGTCTCTGTACCTCTTCTGATTGTAGCTTCTTGTGCATCCCAGTGTGACCATCAGTCTGAAGTGTCCCGACCCACAATGTCATCTGTACATTCCCTCCACAGATGCTGCGTGACCTGCTGAGGTCATCCAGCACTTTGTGTTTTGCTCACAATAGTTGTGCTCTTGACTCTCTGACTTTAATTGCTCTACCACTGGCAGCCCTGCCTTCTATTGCCTCATCTCTAAATTCTGCAGTAATCTCCCAAAACCACTTACCCCTCTCTCTCTGCCCTTGCCAACAAACTTAAAACCACCATTTTGATAATGGTTTCTTGACTCCTAACCAAATATCTCCTCATATCTACTGGTGACAAGTTTTGATAATTGTTCCCATGAAGCATAATGGACTAATGGAGTCATACAGCATGGAAACAGGCCCTTCAGCCCAACTCGCCCATGCCAACCAAGATGCCCCTTCTAAACTAGTCCCATTTGCCTGCATTTGGCTAAGTTGGAAGAACCACAGAGGTACAAGGGGAGGTTTATTTACTATATTAAAGACATTTTATAAACACAAAATAGTTTCAAGCAATTTCCCAAAGCCTATCTTCACTAGGTGCAATTCACCGAGACCTATTAACCTGCTCGTCTTTGGAATGTGGGAGGAAACCGGAGCTCCTGGATAAAACTGGCACAGTCACAGGGAGAACATACAAAATCCACGCAGACAGCACCCAAGGTCAGGATCGACCCTGGGTCTCTGGAACTGTACGGCAGCAGCTCAGCCAACTGTGCCACCCTGAGTTTCAGGAACATTTTAATAACTGGAAAATGGAAGATTGATGAAGAAAATCCTTCTAAATGAAGCCAGCAAATAAAATTACAGTCCTTTTAATTTTAAAAGTAATTAATAAGATTTTGAAGAATCTTATTCATTACTTTTGAAATTAAAACAGACTAGTTATCACAGATCATATTTTTCAAACTAAAAAAGACTAGATATTACAGGTCAATAATAATTCAAACCATGTAATAATTAGATGCTGATATCCTTGGGAAAGGAAGGCCCTTTCTGATAGCATGGTGTTCCATTGTGCATAGGCAGAGTTATTCTAAAAAGCACCGTTCAGCTCTCCGGTTTAATGTGAAATTCAGGAATCATAAATCATTGATTGGAATCCAAGCCCAGTTAGGTTGAATGTGTCACTGTCTTCATCGACTGTGATTAGAACAGTGGCCGTGGCACGGTGGCGCAGAGGTAGAGTTGCTGCTTTACAGCGCCAGAGACCTGGGTTCGATTCTGCCGACAGGTGCTGTCTGTACGGAGTTTGTACGCTCTCCCTGTGACCACCTGGGTTTCCTCTGGGTGCTCCGGCTTCCTCCCAAATTCCAAAGAGGGACAGATTTGTAGGTTAATTGGCTATTTTAAATTGTTCCTATTGTGTAGGATAGTGCAAGTTTACAGGGTGATCGCTGGTAGGTGCGGACTCGGTGGGTCGAAAGGCCTCTTTCCATGCTGCATCTCTAAAGTCTAAAAGTAAACATAGAACATTGATCAGCGCAGCACAAGAACAGGACCTTCTGTCTATAATGTCCACGCCAAATATGATACCAAGTTTAACTACTTTCCTCTGCCTGTACGGGCCCCATATGGTTCCATTCCCTGCATATCCATGTACCTATCTAAATATTCTATGCTAAGACATCTTCCATTCCCATGGGTTCCTTCAAAATAGAAATGATTGTTTGTGGTAAATAACATTAATTCTTTCCTGGCACATTCACTGTATTCAAAACTAGCCTAATTAAACAATGAATTATTTATCATGAACAATGGCTGCATATTTCCATGAGAAAATGTGCTTGCAGGATATGACCATCTTTTGGGGCATTACGGTGGCGCAGTGGTAGAGTTGCTGCCTTACAGCGCCAAAGACCCAAGTTCGATCCCGACTACTGGTGGTGTCTGTACAAAAGTTTGTAAATTCTTCCCATGACTGTGTGGGTTTTCCCCGGGTGCTCCAGCTTCTAGCTTTTTAATGCATTACTTCATAAAGTCTCTATGATTTATACATAGTGATTGAAATGAATACCAATATTTTTATAAAGGCTCTTTTCTCAAAGGCTCTTTTAAACTCAAAGCCCAGTCTTAATGAAAGCATCGACAACCCTGGATTCCAACATTTTCAAAAAGGCTCGATTTTTATTAACCTCAAAATCCAAACTGAAAGAATGCAAAATGAACAATTAATTTTCATTCATTATTCCGAGTCCCACATTTCTTAGTTTAGTTTAAAGATTCACACACGGAAACAAGCCATTCTGGTCAATTTACAGTGGCCAAAGAACCTACAAACCGGCATGTCTTTGGGAGATGGGAGGAAACCAGAGCAACCGGAGGAAACCCTCGTGGTCACAGGGAGAACGTGCAAACTCCACACAGACAGCATCCAAGGACAGGATCGAACCTGGGACTCCTGTGCTGTGAGGCAGCAGCTACACCACCGTTTATGGCATTTTATATGTTTAGTTAATTTTAAGACCGACAACATTATCTAATAATCAACAACTAATGCTTAATTGTCAGAGCGTCTTTTAATAATTGCCATTTCTCCACATGTTATCAAGCACTTGAACATTTTAAGTTTAATTTAAATTAATTGATCTGCAAGCAGCCTCTATTTCTGTAAAAGTAGCCTTTAGCAACCATGGTGAACCAAGTTGAAATCACTAGTCCCTGTGAATTCTGACGTCAATGTGAAGGCACCAAAGAGTACTGCAGGAATGAACGGTGTCCCCCACGGTGAAACTGGATTTCTTTATACAGCAGCCTAATTAACAGATGTGTCGGGCTGCCATAAATTATACTTCAATATTGTGATGTCTCGCGAACACTCAACAATTAAAAGAGGTCAATCTGTTTTGACATTCAGTTATAAGAAATATTTGGACTTGTTTTCATTGTTCTTAGACAATTATTGGAAACACCAACAGAACTCTACTGTTGTTACCAATAAGAAGAGGCAGACTTGGCTAAATGCAGCACATTTAAGGGATAATTCAGAGCGAATCTACCACAAAAGAATAGTTTCTCACCCTTGTGACGCACAAGGAAATGCCCTCACAGCTTATGCTCAGTATCTCTTGTAAAATATATGAGCAATTGTAGTTACATTTATAATTAATGCAAATCTTGCAAAAAGACAGAAATATAAATGCAATCCATTCTGATTTATTATGCTGTTGTGTCATTTAATTGATTAATTGTTGCAAACCCAGGGGTCTTTTTCACAAGTTCATAAGTCCTAGGAGCAGAATTAGGCCATACGGCCCATCGAGTCTACTCTGCCATTCAATCATAGCTGATCTATCTTTCCCTCTCAACACCATTCTCCTGCCTTCTCCCTGTAACCTTTGATACCCATACTGAATCAAGAACCTATCAATCTCCCCTCACCTGCATCCACCTATCGCAATGAATTCCACAGATTCACCAACTTCTGGCTAAAGAAATTCCTCCTCATCTCCAATCCAATGGGTCATGTCCCTCGATAGAGCCATTTAGATCCATTTAGCAGGAAGGTAGCCAATGGAGAATAAAAGGAAGGGATAGACTGTTTGTAGGTTGGGAATAAATTTGAGTAGATCTTAATAGCAATGTTAGTCAAGCTAAATAGCGAGGCCACAAGCAAATTGGAGGAACAGCATCTCATATTTTGTTTGGGTAACTTACACCCCAGCGATATGAACATTGAATTTTCTAATTTTAAGTAACTTCAACAAACACTTCCCTCCTACATAGGTATTGTGTGCAAGAATAAGGAGTAGCAGTACTTTTTCTATGTCCTGATTTTCTAGGATTCCCTTAAATTTCTTTCACGTCATGTATTGAAAGGACAACATAAGTTTTAAGGTCCTTCAATGTAATAAATAATTTTATACATTTTCAACTTCTTTCATTTGAATTTTTTACAAAAAGCATTTCAACAAGTTGAAATTCTTAACATTATGCTTAATTTGTTGCAGTTTGTGTTTTTTTTTTTAAATGTTTATGAATGTGAATATGTTCATATTTTTATGTTTATGAATATGAATATGTTCATATTTATTGATGTTATTTGGTAGGAGTTTGGCCTGGAACTTAATCTGCTGCCAAAGCACAAGGTTCATTTTCCAAAGTTGAACCTCATTCAGAAAAAGAAAAAAAATATACAAAACAAAATCCGTGTAAAATTCTTAGTTTTGCATTGTGAAAGACCTTGGCAATCAAATCGGAACTGATCTTGGTCGGTGAATGGTGAACATTACTGTCTTGGCCCCTCCCATTATATTCTGGGTTACAGCAAATAACTGTAAATAAGGACACATTTTATTATAAAGAACATTTATGTTAATGACCGCATTCAGCATGAATGCATCAGAAAGTCACCTTCCAATCATTTTCTTTATTACTATCTATCTAATATGCCATATATACTTGTATTTCATTATACTTTCCCTTTGATAGCACTTAGTCAATTGTAGGAAATTTCTATTACCAATACTATTGGCAATACTATTCTCTTCTTCAATTGACAATACTATTGTGGTGTGATTAGACTGAGAAGTTACTATACTTTGTTTTATGAAACTTTGGAATCTGGTATAACCCTACTATGGCTTCACATTTCCCCCTTCATATCTCGCATCCCTTTGTTTCCTTCTCATCTCTGGCCTTTGTCCACCCATCTGCCAATCAACCCCCCCTCACCTGCTTCCACCTATCTCTTGCTGTAGGAAGGAACTGCAAATGCTAGTTTAAACCGGCGATAAGCACAAAATTCTGGACTAACTCAACAGGACAGGCAGCATCTCTGGATAGAAATGGGTGACGTTTCAGGTCGAGGCCCTTCTTCAGACCCAACCCGTAACGTCACCCATTCCTTCTCTCCAGAGATGCTGCCTGTCTCGCTGATTTACTCCAGTTTATTGGGTCCATCTTCAGTTTAAACCAGCATCTGCAGTACCTTCCTACACATTCAATGCAAGCCTCCTTCTCTCCAGAGATGCTGCCTGTCCCGCTGAGTTTGTGTTTATCTGCCACCCATCACTTGCCATGATTTATCCTGCTCCCACCACTTTTCCAACTTCTTGCCCAGAGTAAGGGAATCGAGAACCAGAAGACATAGGTTTAAGGTGAGGGGAAAGATTTAATAGGAAAGATTTAATAGGAACAATAGACAATAGGTGAAGGAGTAGGCCATTTGGCCCTTCGAGCCAGCCATTCAATGTGATTATGGCTGATCATCCACAATCTGTACCCCTGAAGGATAACTTTTTTACACAATGTGAATAGTAACCCTCTGGTCGATTGTTGACTAGTACCTGATAACGAAGAGTACCTGAGAGACGGGAACCTGTTTACTTGATGAAAAGTAATCTGAATAGTGAAGGGTACCCATAAATCTGTAGAACTTAGAGAGGAGGGATAGAGGTCCCCTTATAGAAGTCCAGTCTTAGCAGAGGGATAGTAGCATTCGGGAGGAAAAGTAGTCATTTAAGGAGTAGTCCCCCTCAGCAAAAAGTAACCTAGGAAGGGGAAAATCTTCGGTATCAGAGGGAGAGGTTCACTAAGTGATAACGGCGTGACGCGGCTTCGAGATTGAGTGTTCGTAAACTGTGCGCTAATGCTTTAAATCATTTTGTAAATTGTAAAAATCGAGCTAGTCGTATTGTTATCGGATCCGGATTGTGTAAATATTCTGTGTACGTAAATAAACTTAGAGTGTATTAAGATTTAGAAAGTTAAGATTAGGTTGTGTTAAGTCCGCGGACCATTATTTGTGTTGCTGCTTGTGTGAGTGTTTACGGGTTTAGATACTTGAAGTAAAAGTGAGTTTGAGTTAAATATTTGTAATTATTTAGAGTGTGACATTGTAAGAATCTGAGTCGATCAGGGGTTGTACTCTTCCAATCGCTGTGTCGGGGGAGGAGTCATTCCACTGACTGATTGCGCCACAAGGAGGATTTCTTGGAGTGCGTGATTTATAATAAACAAATGTTTGTGGTTTATTTAGGAGTGTGGTTGTGCCTGATAGTAATAGGTAGTGTGTGTTATCCTGCTTGTGTACTGTGTTACTTGCGTGTCTGAAGATCATTTTTGGGCGTTTCGATTGAGGATTAAATGAGAACGATAATGTGTTTGATTGAACGTGGATGTGTTTGATTGTTGCCTGGAGTACTCTGATTCTTGAATGACAGGATTGAGAAAGTTGTAAGGTTGAAAGGGTGTGAACTTGTGGGAGATAGGAGAAGAATTTGAATTGGAGAGTAGGATTGGTGGAGCAAAGGAGTAATGAGTTGCAAGGCTGCGAACACTTTGAGCCATTAGCCATTGTCTCCTGCACCTAATTTCCTGCACCTAATTTCTATGTTTCTATGTCTGGGAGCGAGCTTGATAAATTTAGGGATCAAAAGGAAGGATTTAGGAATTCTGTTTTGGGTGATCGGAAGCATGGGGAATAATGTAGATCGAGATGTAACAGAAGAGGAAAAGAGCCCATTTCAACTAATGTGTAATGAATTTCCTCACAAGGCAGAGAAATTAAGAAATTTATCATGAGCGTTAAATAATAAATTAGGAAATAAGCTATGGCCGCCGGGAGGGATTAGAACAGTAAAAGAGATAAAATACATAGAACGGATCATTTGGCAGCATAATAATAATAATGAAAGTGCAAACAAATTAATAAGGTTACGGAGAAAATATTTAGAGGAACGGAAGGCGCATAAGGAGGTTAAGAGAATGGCTAGTTGGGAAAAAGCGATCGCTAAACTTGGAATAGAACTAAAAGAAGGTAAAGTAGATCGACCTTCAGGCAGTAGGAAGGACAGGAGTGGAGTTGAAGGGAAACACACAGAACAAGGGGAAGGCAGATCTCCTGGAAGGAAATTAGTCCCTGTAGAATGAAAGATTAGGAATCCGATGGTTAGTGCTGACTTCAAGGGGGAAGGAGATGAATATTTGGAAGAGTGGACAAATGTTAACGCCAGTGGAAGTTCGCAGCTCCCACCATGTTCCTCTTGCGTTTCCCAGGCTTCACTAGCACCGTGTATGACTTGTGTCCGTAATAAATATTTTAGGTCTGCAATCTATAACAACTCCTGCAGATTCTACATCTGAACAGACTCTACCAACAGCAGATACTGAGGTACCAGATTCTTTGATCCTATCCACGCCAACATTGATAGATCGTCCAGTGGCTTATGGCACCCGGAGTAGAAAGAAAAGGTTAGCTCCGGTGTTCAAAGAAAAGAAAGGTATGTTAGATACAGAGCAACCGGCAGAGTATTTCTGTGAGCCACAACCTAGACAGATTACTCGAGTAGAAAGGAAAAGGAATTATTTATTTGGGCAGTATCGGGAAACCCCTAGCGAATAGGAAGATTCATCTGAGGGTGAGACAGTGATTGTAGATACCGAGATAGATTTTGACGTAACCGAAAGCTTACAAATTAAACAGATATCCCATAGGCAGTTACCAGTAAGGGAAGGAGAAGGTACAGCGGATTCGGCCAGCGCAGTAAGTATGAATAATCCCCGTGCCACAGACGTCCATACGCTGTGGAAACCCCATGAAATAATGGCATTACTAAACAGAAACCCCGATAGGAAAAGGTCACCTGCTGCCTTTATAGATTATTTAAGAACCACAATGCGTGTATATCATGCAGATTCCCGTGATTTGTGGGAGACCATACAACAGATAATTACTCCAGCTGAGAATACCAAATTTCTAGTAGCCCTAGGACACCCGACTTATGAAACATTGGCAAACGCAGTAATGGATGACAGTGCAAGAGAAGAGGCTGTTTTAACGGCCCTTGCAAAAACGTTTCAGAAACCAAGCGATTTAAGTCAAGTTCTGGAAATAAAACCAGAAAAGGGTGAAGGAGGAGACAAATTTCTACACTGCTTTTCAAAATTATATATGGACCAATCAGGTGATGTCAGAATGGAGCGTTCCCCTCAATATTGTGCTATCTTGTTCAATTGTCTCCCCACTAAAGTAGCAGATTTAATTAAAACGGATAACAGGAACTGGTCGGAGAACCGAGCCAGTCAAATAGCCAGAGCTGTGAGGTATTATTGGAAGGAAGGTAGGAACCAGGAAAATTATCCTGCAACTAGAAGAGAAAGTGAATGCATAGCCAAGAATTAATTGCCAAGATCTAACTCTGAACCATGGATTCTCAGTGTACCAGCAAATTACAGATTGGGAGAAATTAGGGTTCCAGACTACTCAGATTACTATCACCACTACCCTCCCAATTTAGAACCCATTCCAATGGAACCAAGGGGTAGAATTAGACCAACCATGTTGATTAATCAATGCTATACTTGTGGGGAATGGAGGACATTGGAGTCGGGCCTGTCCAACAAGAGAACGAGTGAAAGAGAGGTGTCAAAGAAGGGATTTACAGGATTACGAATAAATTAGAGATCCTGGGGAATATAGAAACATCCAAGATCCAAGGAATTATGAGAGGTCCTTTAATTCAAGTGACTACTGGGACCCAAGAGATCAGAGAGAGAGATGGTCCAAATGTCAGGAACTAAGAGGTCACCCACTTTTCACTCAAGCTAACCCATTTTCTCAGTCCTGACTTACCAACCCGTCCTGGAATTATGGGCGTGGAGACATGACCCCTACTCTAGAACCCCCTCAAGTAATTTACCGGAATGAACAAATTGGATGTCCTATTGTAGTAAAAACTGAAAATCACATTGAAGAAAATTGTGAACCATCTTATGACGAACACAGAGAGCAAAGAAGATTGTAAATCAAGGAGCTTGTGTCATCTGCACCCAATTAGGTCATTGGGGTAAGGAGTGTCCAGCGAGAAGGCAGAACATAGCAGGATGGAAGAAAAACCAAGGGGCGATAAAGAAAGTTAGAAAAGGAACATAGTAGTTAGCGTAACTAAGGAATGGAAAGGGCACTAGGGAGAGAAGAAACAAACTTACTGTGCAGGAGGTACGGGAGTGGGGAAAGAAGTTATTTTACTAATGTGTTACTGAGTTTGTGCCTGCAGGACAGTTTATCGATGACATTATCTGGGGAGTGAGGGAAATAAAGCACAGTCCCCTTGAGAATAGGCAGAAGACAGCAAAGGTAATGTAGCTCCCCAGAAACAGGAATCATCTAGCAGGAGAAACTGATACTGTCTTGCCCCTTTAAGACAAATTTAGGAAGGCCAGCAGACAGAGAAAACTGCTCCTCAGTATCCCTACTCCCTTGTAATTGAAACTAACACCAGAAAGGAAGAAGACTCACCCTAGTGCCCAACTTTAATATCATCTCGCTTTTGAAGAAAGAAAAGGAAGGAAAGTAAAAGACACCCTAATCATCCTTAAAGAAACAACACCGACAACTTGAACGACTATTGGGATAAGCTCCTCTTTAAGAATTGGATCTGAATAAAAAGGAATTCCTCTGTGGTTCGGGGCAAAATACTCACTTTGTGCCGAAATTTAGTTATAAATAATTTAATTTAAAGAGGGCTTATGGGATACAGTCTTCAAATTGTAAGAGAATTGACTGTTAATTTGGCATTCTTCTCTTGTCTCACCCAAATAAGGATAGTCAAAGATGGGACTGGACTATTTAGTTACTATCAAGGAAAGGACAGACCCTAGCGGATATCAGGAATTAAGACATACCCTGGAAACATAAGGTGGTAGTATAAAATGATGATGTAGACTGGAAATATATGAGTTCCCCTTGGAAAGTCAATACTAATCACCCAGAAGAGTGACTTAGAGATAAAAAGAACTAGTATAAGCGAGAACCCCTAGACTGAGAACGGAGCCAACATAGTAAGGAGACATACATAAATAAGAAGTACTGGAGGAGAACCTAGTGAATTAGAGGGAGAGTTTTGAATAGGTATTGAGAATGGCAGAGCCAATGCATATTTAACCAATGGATTTGAATTATTTAACCCTTGATGGTAAAGCGGCTTCTATTATGAAGGTGGAAAGAAATTCTCTTTGGATTCGGCATTCTTGATTGGATTTAAGATGAAATTGACAGCAAATAGAAATTGATTGTTTAAATTTGAATAGCTGGGAATTCCACAGGAATTGGAATGGAATTCTATTATTGGCAACAATGCTGTGGAATGAGAAGGATGAGATGGAGACAGAAATTTGAAATAGTAAATTGAAGGCTGAGACTGAATTTGGTTAAATTGGAACATTTATCATAGTTTGCTTTAAATTAGAGTCATGTCTGTAGGGAAATCTGGACTGAAACCAGCTGAAATTTATATGAGAACCCATCATCAGATATACATGTTACTAGACTAAGTGGGACCCGTTGGGCTGGTCCCCCAACGCAATATTCCACCTCTCCACCAATTCCAATATTGGTGGCCAGTGGGGGGGGGGGCGCACTTTCTGGAGCGCTGGTAGGGGTTCTTGGGGTGGCAGCTCAGTCCCTCAAGCCTGTGGGCTGGCAGCTCACTCACGGCTGGTGCACTGGCAGTTGACTCATGGCTATTCCTTGAAATTCCATTTCAAGCAGGGTTCAAGGCCATCAAATTCAAATCAATTTTCCTACCATTTCAAGCAGGGTGCAAGGCCACCAAATTCAAGTGCAGTTTATTACCACTTCGAGCAGGGTGTAAGGCCACCAAATTCAAGTGCAGTTTCCTACCACTTTCAGCAGGGTGCAAGGCCACCAAATTCAAGTGCAGTTTCCTACCACTTTCAGCAGGGTGCAAGGCCACCAAATTCAAGTGCAGTTTCATACCATTTCAAGCAGGGTGAAACCACAATAAAACCACACAAAACACGAAACACACAGTTCAGTAAACATTCAGTATGTTCAGTTGATTCACAGCTCAGACAGAGTCGTGACCTCTCCCTCCCCATCATGAAAAGACTGAGCCACACCCACACTTCCGGGTGTTATAACTCCTCCCCCTCCCACCGGAAAAAGTGTGGCCTTCATGGCGTGATTGACAGGAGAGAGATTCTCAACATTTTTTAAACACTAATAACACCTTTATTTTTCATTGATGGGAAGAATCCTCTGCACCTGCTGAGCAGAGGGGGACTGAGTAAAATGGTCAAAAATCATAGCCATAAGTGGTAGCATTTTATCTAAAATCAATATACAGTGCAAACAGGAAGTTAGCCAAAGCACCCAAACCACCATTTGCCATGGTGCCTTTTAACTTCAAGCCAATTCTCCTGCCTTCTCCCAATAACCCCTGACACCCAAACTAATCAACAATCTATCTCTGCCTTAAAAATATCTACCGACTTGTGGCCTCCACAGCCATCTGTGGCAAAGAATTCCACAGATTCACCACCTTCTGACTAAAGAAATTCCTCCTCATCTCCTTCATGAAGGAACGTCCTTTAATTCTTTCAACCATTTCAAGCAGGGTGCAAGGCCACCTTTTCACTTCAAGGCAAAGCCCCCAAGCCACCATTTGCAGTAGTGCCTTTTTGCTTTAAGCCAAAGCCCCAAGCCACCATTTTCAGTAGTGCCTTTTCACTTCAAGCCAAAACCCCCAAGCCACCATTTGCATTAGTGCCTTAACTTCAACCCAAACCCCCCAAACAACCATTTGCAGGCAGTGCCTTTTTACTTCAAACCAACCATATTTTCCTTTTCAAACCACATTAAGGGCACTCACAGTTGAGTAGACATGTGTTCAGTGATATTCAGAGCTCATAGAGACATGACTCTGGTTCCTCCATCTTGCAGAGACTGAGTGAGGCACACCACTTCCTGGTTTTATAGTCCCTCACCCTCCCTCCAGCAGGGGCAGCAGAGAGAATGGCGAATTTGTTAAAAAACATTAATATCTCTCTGATCTTTCATCGATGGGAATAATCCTCTAGTCCTGGAAGGCGGAGGGGGGCTTTGTGCGAGCTGACCAAAAATGACGGCCGTAGATGGCGGCGTTCTCTCGGAAATCACAGCACAGCGAGCCAAAAGCAGTCTAGATCAGACTTTTAGTAATATAGATAGATAACATTGTGTGAATATGAAGAAGGCTGATTGGTGTTGATCCTAGGATAATAAAGAGTATATCAGGGGACAGAATAGCAATACGAATACAGTGATAGAGCAGAATATAATAGGTTTGAGTGAAATGGAGTGAATTGACTGAATATATGGGGAAGCATGGGTGCATGATGGTAACTTGCTTTGTCCCAAGTTTTTCAAGAATTTTAGGTTTAAGTTTGACTATGGAAAGGGATGGAAGAATGGGCAACAACCCAGATGGAGAGAGTTCGCGCCCACGAAAACTCAGGAGGTGAAGACTCATCAGAAGGAAATACTGAAACTACTCCCACGGAAACTCGGGAAGCTTGGCACGAGTCTGGGAAGAAACATCATCATCTTGTGTTGCTGATGGATGGAAAATGTAATGGACACACTTATGTATATCTGGTTAGCTGATTATCGGACTATTTGGTTACCATAAATGATGGGTTATCAAATATGATATAAAGGAAGGAATGTTAATCCTGGCCAGATTGGAGCGGCTAGGACTTTAAAATGGGGTAAAAGCTTCAGGGCTGATGGGAGATTTGGTCAATTTGGAAGTGTTCTCTGCAGAACTGGGACAAGCTGCAGAGTGGTGCCAGTTTGTCTAGAGCCTAGATCCAAGCTGCAGGAAAAGAATAAGAACATCTACAGACCCTGTCAATTAGGTGCAAAATGCATAGAATGGATTGAATGACTGCAAACCAGACATACACCTTGTAAATAATTGTAAATAATGTTGCAGAGTTCTACTTTGCCTAATGTTGATTGGATGAGGTATTCAGCCTTATCTGGTTTTCATGCAGGTCAGGGTAAATGTTGCTATGTTTGCTTCCTCGAGAAGCCCTGTTTGAATACAATGTATTAGCTGCTGTATTATTGGGTTAGGGAAATGTCTGTTATGTATGGGGTTAATCGATATCTGAAATTGGATTGTAAAGGGACCACCCCCATGTGGTTTGGTCCCCTCAAGGTCCGGGGATCTATAAAAGTCCGCTGCCACGAGGTCCCGCATCGATCTTCTAGGAGAGCGCTTAGGACTGCGTGACCTTTTGGAGTGTCTCTGTTTGAGCGATGCCAAGAGGGCTTGAACAGGCAGATACGAGTAGTGGGAACTGTAATTGTGTTTTGTTAAAGTAAAGATTAGTTGATCAAGTGCTTGATTCGGTGGTTTTTGACTGAAACTAGACTGGGGGGAATCTTAGAACGAGCAATTTACATTTTCAACGGCTGGATAAAAAGATAAACAAAACAGTGTTCCTGAAAGGGGAAGACTGAGCGAAAAACATCCACCACAGTGTGTCATACCAGAGAATGCAACGATCCTATGGTCAAAACACCCTTGTCAACACGTGCCGACTGCAAGCTACTGGTCTCTGAAGATCCCCACTGATATTGACCAAAGTGGGGCAGCCAGAAAACTGTGGTTTAGTTTAGCTTAGAGATACAGCGCGGAAACAGTCTGCTGATTGAAGTCGCGCCAACCAGCGATCCCCACACACTAACACTATCCTACACACACGAGGGATAATTTTACCAAACCAATTAGGCTGCTAACCTGTACGTCTTTGGAGCATGGGAGGAATCCGGAGCACCTGGAGAAAACCCACGTAGTTCATGGGGAGAATGCACAAACTCCATACAGACAGCACCGGTAGTCAGGATTGAACCCGGGTCTCTGGTGCTGTAAGGCAGCAACTCTACCGCCATGGTACTCTCAAACATTAAGGCACAAAAACAATTGCGTACATACAAGGAAGTGCGGAGTTTGAAAGCCGCAGATTCTGAGGCGACTTACAAAATAGCTTTTGAATGGTATCTTTGTTCTCCAGTTTGCAGGCCAATCAATATTCTGGGCCATGGGCTGGGAAGATGCAAGATTGTGCACTCAATTAGTTAAGCAAGTCACTTATTCTGGCTGTAACACATAGGGAGGTGAAAAGTAGAGGCTGAGTGATTTTGCACAAAGGAAATTCGGGAACATATACATAACCCAGGATTAATAATGCTGGACAGTTTTGCAATGGATCGTAGAAAAATGTCATAAACTTGCCTTTTTGTTTCCATCCGTAAGGAATAATACATATGAGTATGTTTAGTAAACAGAGGAAAACTTAATGCACAAATATTTAGTTTATTACTTGACGTGTACTGAGTTACAGTGAATAGCTTTTTGTTGTGTGCAGTCCAGTCAGTGAAAAGACTGTACATGATTACAGTCATGTTATCCACAAAGTGCAGACACAGGATAAAGGGAATCATGTTCAGTGCAAGATAAAGTCCAGTAAATTCCATTTAAAGAGAGTCTGAAGGACTCCAATGAGGTACACGGTAGGTCAGGACCAATCTCTAGTTGATGAAAGGATGGTTCAGTTGCCTAACAACTGGGGAAAAAAATGTAAATTCTTAGGAGAAAGAAAAAAATCAAAGAAAAAGTATGATCAAAACTATTTCAAGCCTCAATGAGCACACAATGCTGAATTATTCCGTTATCTTCTTCAATCCTTCAACAGTTTTCAACACTGCCTACTCTTCTTGCCTCTTCTCTGTTGCGCCTGCGTGCCAAAGTGAACAAGGGAAATTGCAGTGACATTTTTGCAGATGATAGATTAGTTTTAACCACTAAACAGTCCCATCTGCTACCTAAATCATGAGAATGTTCTTAAATCTGTGTGATAGGAACCAGAATTTCTATTCATTTTCAATCATTAACATGCCTTCATAGTGCCACATTGATTTAATCTGCAATCAATTAATAGATTACAAGCCATTTAGCAACATTTAAAAATGAAGACATCAACATAATGTGAAAGTCAGAAAGCATGGCGGCACGGTGGCGCAGCGATAGAGTTGATGCTTTACAGCGCCAGAGAGCTGGATTTGATCCTGACTACGGGTGCTGTCTGTACGGAGTTTGTTCTCCCCGGTTTGTATGTTCTCCCCGGGTTCTCCCCAAAACCTGTGCGGGTTTTGTCCGGGTGCTCCAGTTTCCTCCTACATCACAAAGACGTGCGGGTTTCTAAGCTAATTGGCCTCTATAAATTGCCCCGAGTGTATGGGGAGTCGATGAGAAAGTGGGATAACATTGAACTAGTGTGAACAGGTGATTGATGGTCAGCATGGACTTGGTGGGCTGAAGGGCCTGTTTCTATGCTGTATCTTTCAGTCAGTCAGTCAATCACCAACTTCCCTAATGACCACGTCCCTTCAGTGTTTAGTTTAGTTTAGATATTTAGTGTTGAAACAGGCCCTTTGGCCCACTGTGTCTATGCCAACCAGCGATCATCTGTACATTAGTTCTATCCTACAAGCTAGTAACAATATACGGAAGCCAATTAACCTATAAACCCACATGTCCCACATGTCTTTGGAATGTAGGAGGAAACCGTAGTGCCTGAGAAAACCCATGTGATCACAGGGAGAACGTACAAACTCAGTACAGACAGCATCATTAGTGAGGATCGAACCTGGGTCTCTGGTGCTGTAAGGCATTACTGTAAGGCTCCAATGCACCACCATGCTGCCCTGTGAGCCACAGCAGATTTTACTTTCATTTAAGAAACTCTGAGCTTTAAAAATCTTCCCTTGAGTTCTTCAAACAGGACATGACTTGCATTTAATGAAACTTTAGCTGTTTCACACGAGATCCAGGAATCCAGGAAAATGAATGATTCCTTTTGCCTCCATTTGCCTGAGATTGGGAACGTATTGCATTGTGAATCATTGACTTGTGTTGTGTCACTCTGTCACACAATAGACTGAGTCACTTGTACATTGAGTCATAATGCCACCTTTAGTCCTAATTGTGTAGACTTGTATCTATGCAGCATTTAAATGGCTTCATTAAAGAATGGTAGGCTGACACACTGAAAAGACAAAAGTGGGTCACTCTAACCTTTGGTTAAATATGACAGGTATTGAGTATAGGGATTGGGAGGTCATGTTGCAGTTATATAAGACATGTACATTAGTTCTATCCTACAAACTAGTAACAATATACGAGAAGCCAATTAACCTATAAACCCACATGTCTTTGGAATGTAGGAGGAAATGCATTTAGAATATTGTGTTCAGTTCTGGGCACCATTATAGGAAATATGTTGTCAAGCTGAAAAGGGTGCGGAGAAGATTTACGAGGATGTTACCAGGACTGAGCTATAGTGAAAGGTTTAGCAGGCTCGGACTCTAATCCTTGGAGTGCAGGAGGATGAGGGGTATAAAATCATGAATCACGTAGACGTATAGTCTCTTGCCCAGAGTAGGGGAATGGAGAACCAGAGGACATCATTTAAGGTGAGGGGGGAAAGATTTAATAGGAACCTGAAGGTTGGCTTTTTCACACAAAGGGCGGTGGGTGTATGGAACGAGCTGTCGGAGAAGGTAGTTGGGGCAGGTACTATCACAACTTTTAAGAAACATTTAGACAGGTACATAGATAGAACAGATTTTAATGGTTCAATGATTAATGGTCCTTTATTGTCAGGTGAACCATTTAATGTACAATCAAATTTGATTTACCATACAGTCATACCAGAAAAAAAGCAACAAGACACACAACCACTTGAAAGTTAACATAAACATCCACCACAGCGGCTCCCCCACATTCCTCTCTGTGATAGAAGGCAATAAAGTCTTATCTTCTTTCCTCCTTATTCTCCCGCGGACAGGGCAGTCGAACCATCTGCAGTTGGGGCGATTGAAGCTCCCACATCGGGCCGATCGAAGCTCTCGCGTCGGGGCGATCGCAGCTCCTGCGGTTGGAGCTCCCGGTCAATCCCTAACCAAGGGACCACGAGCGCCACAATGTTAAGTTCGCAGGCTCCCGCAGTTGGAGCTCCCGAAGTCGATCCCTGACAAAGGGACCGCCAGCTCCACTATGTTAAGTCCGCAATGCGATCGGAGATACGATACAGAAAAAGTCGCATCTCCGTCGAGGAAAGAGATAAAAAAGTTTCCCCCACCCCCCTCATAATACAAAACTAAAGATACACTAAAATATACATTTAACAACAGACTATAAACAACAAAAGAAGAAAGGTACGAGACAGGGTGTTTGCGCGGCTGCCGCGAGGGATATGGGCCAAGCGCAGGCAGGTGGGACTATTGTATATGGGACATGTCGGTCGGTGTGGACAGCTTGAGCCACTGGGCCTGTTTCCATGCCGTATCACTCAATGACTATGACTACAACAATATTTTCTGCTTCTTGCTTAAAGAACACTCCAACACAATCATGATCCCAGTCTGTGATACAATTTCGCAGTCAAGTAATTCCTGAATAGGGATTTGTCACCATCATTCTCCCGAAGCCCAAGTGGGAGATATTCGGCAAACTAATTATACTTTATTATTACAAAAGGAGAAAAGAAAGGTAATACTTTGAAAGTCAGCCCCAGATCTCATTGTGTTCCACCTTTATCTGTGTAAATCACATCTCTTTTGGAATGTGCAGTAAAATCAAAAAGAAAAATAAACTAGTAGAGAAAAGTTAAATTATTTTTAATAAACAATAGACGGGCATGCGGTAGACGCATCAGAATAAACCTTGTATTGATGTAATAACCTTTTACCACAGGAATGATTCATTAGATTGAACAACTCAGACAGACAGAACCTTTTTCTCCGGGCAGAAATGTCACGGACTAGAGGGCAAAGTTTAAAGGAGATGTGCGGGACAGGGTTTTTACACAGAAAGTGGTGGGTGCCTGGAATGTGTTGCAAGGGGTGATGGTGGAGGCAGATATGATAGTGGCATTTAAGAGGCACATGGATATGCAGGGAATTGAGGGATAGGGATCACATACAGGCAGAGGAGATTAGCTTAACTTGCCATTATGTTTGGCACGAACATTGTGGGCTGAAGAGCCTGTTCCTGTGCTGTACTCTTCCATGTCCAACATTGTGTTTTTACGAAACTTAGGTAACTCATACATGATACAATTAATAATTTTCTTCCACCAATTTCCCCCAAATACCTCTTTATCCTCTAATATTTCACATTAGAATTGATAAATTACATGTGTAAAAATAGATGGGGCCATAAGAACAGAGGAGTGTTTATTGAATAGATTATTAGAAGTGCTAACACAAAGCTGAAAGGCCAAATGGCCTTTGCATTGCAACGGTTACATATACATTTTGGAATAAAGCAACTAATTGCGATGTTCTCTTATTTCAAGTAATAGAGAATATTCAGTAAATCATGTGTAGAAAGGAATTGCTGGTATATACTGAAGATTATAAGGTCATAAGGTCATAAGTGATAGGAGTAGAATTAGGCCATTCGGCCCATCGACTCCATTCCACCATTAAACCATGCCTAGTGTTGCTAGGCATTCACGCATCTTTATACACCAAGATAGATGCAAAGTGCTGAAGTTCCTCAGCGAGTCAGGCAGCATCCCTGGAGAAAAAGGCAGTTGACGTTTCAGGTCGAGACCCTTCTTGAGACTGGAAATCATTTCCCCCTGAAACCATCTCCACACAGCAGTCCTCCACCCAGATTACACACTGTGCTCTAAGGTGTTTTTTTCTAAGGTGCCCGTAGTAGAAACAAAGAACTGCAGATGATGGTTTACACAAAAGTACCCAATGTGCTGGAGTAATTTAGCGGGTCAGGCAGCATTCCTGGAGAATATACCCTGCATGTACCTCTACTTTCAGTCTGAAGAAAGGTCCAACCTGAAGTGTTACCCATCCTTTTTCTCCAGAGATGTTGCCTAACCTGCTGAGTTACTCCAGCACTTTGTGTTTATACTCAGTAAAAACATAAGCATTGTCATGGGTCCTAAAACTAATCAAAAGGCCTTTGAGGCAGAAATTTGGACGTCATGAGTTACCTATTATGCCAGCCTAGAAACTAGAGAAACTTAAAAAATAAATGTAAGAAAATAATTGTGGCCTGGAGAAGGAATAAATAACCCTCACATTTGTTTCAAAATGAATAATGTGCCTACACAGAATTTACAACTGTGATTAAGATAGCTGATTGCCACACAGGAACAAAGATTTCACTATGGACATGGAGCCAAGGGACTCTTGCAATCATTCAAAAATCATGTATTTGGTGTGGTGGACGCAGCCCAGACCATCACAAAAACCACCCTCCCTTCCATTGACTCTATCTGCACTTCACGCTGCCTCGGCAAGACCTCCAGCATAATCAAGGATGAGTCTCACTCCCTCTTCTCCCCCCTACCATCAGGCAAGAGGTATAGAAATGTGAAAAAGCACACCTCCAGATTCAGGGACAGCTGTTATCAGGCAACTGAACGCCTCTATCAACAACTAGAGAAGCAGTCCTGAGCTACTATCTACATCATTGGAGACCCTTGAACTATCTAAATTCAGAATTTACTGAACTTTATCTTGCCCTAAACTTTATTCCCTTTATCATGTGTGATTGTAACCATGTATTTCTGCGGACTGGTTAGCATGCAACCAAAAGCTTTCCTCACTGTATCTCGGAACACGTGACAATAAACTAAACTAACAAAAATGGGGAAGGGGACATAATATTCTAAGAATTATTTTGAATTTAGTTTAGTTTAGTTTAGAGATACAGCGTGTTAACAGGCTCTTCGGCCCACCCCGTCCATGCTATCCAGTGATTCCCGCAAATTAACACTAATCCTACTCATTGGGGACAATTTACAATTTTACCAAAGCCAATTAATCTACAAACCTGTACATCTTTGGAGGGCGGGAGGAAACCGGAACTCCTGGAGAAAACCCACGCAGATCACGGGGAGAATGTGCAAACTCTGTGCAGGCAGCACCCGCAGTCAGGATTGATCCTGGGTCTCTGGCACTGTAAGGCAGCAACTCTACCGCTGCGCCACTGTGCCGTGTAATATTGTGCAATATTTGACTCAGAAATACAGGGTGCACCATTTGCTCTGGTAATTGGAAATTGGACACATGGAGACAATCCGAGGTGCATCAGTGAAGAAATAGCAATGTCATTTAACGAGTCTGCAGAGTTACAGCCAAGGTCCATTAACATCAGAAGTGAAGCAAAATAACAATTCTTCTCTCCTTATTAATGTGGTTGCAGTACAGATGAACCTTCACGGCAGTCAAAAAAGAGACACCGATGCTGCAATTGCTCCTGCCTATTAAACCTCGAAGATGCCACATACAATTACATTGGATGTTATCAAGTGGAGAAAATTGGGTATAACTTGATTTTATAAACAAATTGCTGTAACATTAATGGCATTGGTGTGTTGAGACTTTAACTTTAGACTTTGGAGATACTGTACAGCGCGGAAATGTCCACTGAGTCCATGCCAACCTGTGATGACCCCGTGAATTAGGAACAATTTACAATTTACAGAAGCCAATTAACCTACAAACGTGTATGTCTTTGGATTTTGGGAGGAAACTGGAGCATGTGGAGAAAACCCATGAGGTCACAGAGAGAATATACAAATTCTGTACACTCAGCACCCACAGTCAAGATTGAACTCATGTCTCTGGCGCACTAATGGGCCTGTCCCACTTAGGCGATTACTTAGACGACTGCCAGCGACTAGGACAATGGAATTCACCGAAAGTCAGCATCAGCGACAACCTATGTCACCTGACGCAACCTACATTAACCTGGCGGCAACCTACGACAGCACCTACGACAACCTACGACAGCCCCTACGACAACCTACGACAGCCCAAATTGTCGTCATTGTCGCCGAAATTTTTTCAACATGTTGAAAATTTTTCGGCAGTCGCCTATAGTCGCCTAAAAATTCGCCTAAGTGGTACAGGCCCATAAGGCAGCAGCTCTACCGCCATGCCACTGTGCCACCCTAGAGACAAGAAGCAAACTTTGAGACCAATAGCAAAGATTGATCCGCGACAATCCGTTACAATTGTTTGTAGGTTAGAGCGGCATAGTGGCATAGCGGTAGAGTTGCTGCATTATAGTGCTTGCAGCGCTGGAGACCCAGGTTCGATCCCGACTACAGGTGTTGTCTGTATGGACTGTGTACGTTCCCCCCGTGAGTTTCCTCCGAGATCTTTGGTTTCCTCCCACACTCCAAAGACATACAGGTTTGTAGGTTAATTGGCTTGGTAAATGTAAAAATTATCCCTAGTGTGTGTAGGATAGTTTTGATGTGTGGGGATCGCTGGTCATTGTGGACTTGGTGGGCCGTGGGGCCTGTTTCTGTGCTGTATCGCCAAACTAAACTAAATCTTTGATTTCATGTTAATTTGTTGTGAGATGCCTTCTTTAATGAGTATCATTACACATGAACAGCAACGCTAATGGCGTTGTAAGACTTAAACTAAAGCAAAATGAGATTTGTAGTTAAAAGTGGGATGTAACAAATGAATGCATTATATAAGCTCATTAAGAGCCAAAGAGAATAGATCAAAAATGGTTATCTGTAACACTTAAATTAATAATAATGAGATTAGAATTAAAAGTGGGATGTAACAAATGAATGCATTACAAAAGGCATCAATGATTAAAAGTTAAAGGAAGTATGGTAGAGAACAAATCAAAAATAGTTATCTGCACATTGACAGAAAGTAATTATAACAAGCATAAATCTTATTGCTTCAATTCCTTCTAACATCTCTTGCAACTCAAGCAAATGTTTCATTGCTTCCAATTAATTAAATAATGAGAATACTCAATTAAAATTTCTCACTCGAAAGGTTCTCTTAAATATTCAGGGATCAAGCCTAACATTTTGAATTTACACGTGTTAGAGCCAAGAGTTAGTATAATTTAGGCAGTGTTTTTTTGTGGACAAATCTGTGAAATGATCAAAGTGAAATTATGATGTTTGATGTTTTACAAGGCATGCCATGCCAATGCGTACTGTCCAAAAAACAGCATATTTAGGTCATTTTTCATTCCTATCGTCAATTATTGGTAAACCCTTGAGATGGTGCATGTGTTCACATGATATTGAAATAGGTTTACCTCCCAAGGCAATTATATGTGGCATCTTATACTTAAGATATATAATATCTTATGTATAAGATATATAAAATATCTTATATAACATTATTTCACGAATTACATAATATATAAGATATATTGTATATGATATAAAATATTGAGGTGGCTGTCTTTGCATGTCTTTCCTTACATGCAAAGACACAGAAGGAACCATTCACCCCTTCAGATCTATACCAGCTCCCGGGAAGCAGCTCCAAAGAGTAAAGACCACAGAATTCAGTGCAAAAAACAAAGTGCTGGAGGAACTCAGTGGGCCAGCAGCATTGGTGGAGGGAATGGACAGAGAACGATGGCCTTGCAAATATCATCTGTCCATTCCCTTCACAGATGCTGCCTGGCCTGTTTTTCTCTCACGATTCCAGCAGCTGCAGTTTCTTGTTTCTCGCTTACTGAAATCAAAGTTGGTCTCTTGATCCAATGTACTCCTGTCCCCTGACACTTATCTCCCTGTACGCCCACAACTCATTCTCGCCCATTTTGAAGCAGAAACAGATTTATGCTCCTCTTAGTTAGTTGTTAGTATTCTTATCATGATTGATAATGTAGTGTTAAGCACAAAGTTATTTTTGTTGCTGGTAGATCCTACTACTTTATAAACTCCATCAAACAGACTAACTTTTTGCCTTGTTTGGAATTTAATTGAAATATCGATACATTATGGACCATTTCTACACCCTACACCTTCAAGCTCAAAATGATTTATCATTTTTGTTCTCACATACTGAAATATTTGTATATTTATTATGAAAGTTTTCCATACCATAATGAGTTTAACTTAGGCTATTACTAAACCCGCAACACAATATCCCTTATATAATTATGCAAGTTCAATTTTGATTATTAGTTATTAATGATTTGGACGAGGGAATTAAATGCAACATCTCGAAGTTTGCGGATGACACGAAGCTGGGGGGCAGTGTTAGCTGTGAGGAGGATGCTAGAAGGCTGCAGGATGACTTGGATAGACTGGGTGAGTGGGCAAATGCAAGGCAGATGCAGAATAATGTGGATAAATGTGAGGTTATCCACTTTGGTGGCAAAAACAGGAAGGTAGACTATTATTTGAATGGTAACCGATTAGGAAAAGGGGTGATGCAGCGTGACCTGGGCGTCATGGTACACCAGTCATTGAAAGTAGGCATGCAGGTGCAGCAGGCTGTGAAGAAAGCGAATGGTATGTTGGCATTCATAGCAAAAGGATTTGAGTACAAGAGCAGGGAGGTTCTACTGCAGTTGTACAGGGTCTTGGTGAGGCCACACCTGGAGTATTGCGTACAGTTTTGGTCTCCTAATCTGAGCGAAAGACATTCTTGCCATAGGAGGGAGTACAGAGAAGGTTCACCAGACTGATTCCTGGGATGGCACGACTTCCATATGAAGAAAGACTGGATAGACTCGGCTTGTACTCGCTGGAATTTAGAAGATTGAGGGGTGATCTCATAGAGACTTACAAAATTCTTAATGGGTTGGACAGGCTAGATGCAGGAAGATTGTTCCTGATGTTGGGGAAGTCCAGGACAAGGGGTCACAGTTTAAGGATAAGGGGGAAGTTTTTAGGACCGAGATGAGAAAATCGTTTTTCACACAGAGAGTGGTGAATCTGTGGAATTCTTTGCCACAGAAGGTAGTTGAGGCCAGTTCGTTGGCCATATTTAAGAGGGAGTTGGATGTGGCCCTTGTGGCTGAAGGGATCAGGGGGTATGGAGAGAAGGCAGGTACAGGATATTGAGTTGGATGATCAGCCATGATCATATTGAATGGCGGTGCAGGCTCGAAGGGCCGAATGGCCTGCTCCGGCACCTAATTTCTATGTTTCTATGTTTCTATTTACTTCTTTAACTGATATAAACAACCTTTAAGCATCAGGTATTAGGTTAAAGAAAAATCTTGTCTGTTACATTTTCCAGGATGTACATTTGAGTTGGGATGGTTTAAGATGTAATCAGATCCACTTTTAAACAACTCAAGGGCAGTGTGGTACAGTGGTGCATTGGGTGGCACAATGGCACATCGGTAGAGTTGCTGGCTCACAGGGACAGGGACCCAGATTTGATCCTGACTAATGGTGCTGTCTGTACAGAGTTTCTACGTTCTCCATGTGACCATGTTGGGCTTCTCTGGGTGCTCCGGTTTCCTCCCACACTCCAAAGACGTACAGGTTTGTAAGTTGTTTGGCTTTGGCAAAATTGTAAAATTACCCCTAGTATCCTCGTGTGCAGGATAGCGCTAGTGTAGGGGATGATCGCTGGTTGGCATGGACTGGGTGGGCCGAAGGGCCTGTTTCTGCACTGTATCTCTAAAATCTAAACCCTGTATTAGTAATAGATCATTTTCTGTTCCAGTAGCTCATTTGGAATAAGTAACAATTAGCACATTGTTAATCAAATCAATTTTGAGTAAATTAAACATGCACAGTCCTGAAACAACTCCAAATCAGGCTCCTTATGGTTTGGTTAGGCCACATTCAGGTATTGCATGCAGTTCTGGTCACCCCATTACAGGATGGCTGTGGAAGCTTTGAAGAGGGTGCAGAGGATGTTTACTAGAATTATGTCTACATTAGAGGATTTCAGCTCCAAGAACAAGTTGGATAAACTTGGATTTGCTTTCTCTAGAATGTTGGAGTGCTGAGGGGAGATTGATGGAGGTATATGAAATTATGAGGCATAGATAGGGTAGAGGGTTAGATCCTTTCTCCAAGGGTGGAAATGTCCAACAGTAGAAGGCATAGCTATGAGATGAGAGGGTTAAGTTTAGTGGAAATGTGCGGGGCAATGTTTTTACATAGAAAGTAGTGGGAGACCCACAGAAGGCAGTGGAGGCCAATTCACTGGATATATTCAAGAGAGAACTAATATAGCTCTTAGGGCTAAAGGAATCAAGGGGCTTGGGGAGAAAGTAGCAACGGGGTACTGATTTTGGATGATCAGCCATGATCATATTGAATGGTGCTGACTCGAAGGGCCGAATGGCCTACTCCTGCACCTATTTTCTATGTTTCTATGGTTCTAAGTGATTGCCTAATCAAAATAACCAGGCTCATACATTTGATTGTGAGGATTACATTCTATCGATGTAACATCTATTAATTCAATTAAAATTTACTGCATCTATTATGATTTTGCTGATACAAAAATTATTGTGTGAAGCATTTGCCCTGAGCTGTTTGTAGGATGAATCAAGAGTACGACATTTTGTGTGGAATGCTGTAAATTATTGGCTGTCAGAGAGAAAGCGCCGAGAGGTGAAAGGTTCTGACAGGTTATTTATCTTGTCATTGCCTGTACTGAAACCCATCTATGTGGAGGAAGGCAGGGATAATTTCAATCTCTGACAGAAAATCAGTCCGCAAGGAAACCGTCGCTGCATTCAGCTTTGAATTATTTTAGTTTTTATTTTTGCAGTGTCCATCTTATTATATCTGTCATATAATTAACTGACATTCTGATTAATATAAAGCACATTTCAATTAGTTATAAATATTAAAAAGCATTCAAGATTTGTGAGAATTATTATGGTGGTTTACATGTTTAAGTGTCCATTAATGTTGTTTAATATTTGGAAATAATGGAAATAATATTAATAGGAATGCCGGTTATACTTTTGTCAGTGGCACGGTGGTAGTGCCAGAAAGCTGGGATTGATCCTGATCTCGAGTGCTGTTTGTGAGGAGTTTGCAGTTTCTCACTGTGACTGAAAACCGGTCCTCCGGATGCTCCGATTTCCTTGCACATCCCATAGATGTGCGGGTTTGTAGGTTTATAGGCCTCTGTAAATTGCCCGAGTGTGCGGGGAGTGGGTGAGAAAGTAGGATAACATAGAACTCGTGGGAATGAGAGATTGATGGTCAGCATGGGCTCGGTGGGCTGAAGGGCCTGTTTCCATGCTGTTTCTAAGCTGAAGCTAAGGAACCGTTTGACTCATGCACGATGACTTCAAAACATAATTACACTGCTATTTCAGCAAGATGTCTTGTCTTCAAAACAGATTTCTGTTGGTAAACTCTACCTTTGTTTATTTATATAACAAAAGTGCCTACATGTAAGACCCTTACATTGGAGATTAAGCTAGGATGCTGGTGCCTCCGCGCAACACAATGGCGCAGCTGGTAGAGCTGCTGCATCACAGTGCCAGGTTCAATCCCAACCTCGGTTGCTGTCTGTGTGGTGTTTTTACGTTCTCCCTGTGTTTCATCCGGGTACTCTTGTTTCCTCCCACATCTCAAAGTGTACGGATCTGTAGGTTCATGGCCTCTGTACAATTGTCCCTCGTGTGTGGGGAGTGGATGCGAGAGTGGGAAAACATAAAACTAGTGCGAATGGGTGATCGATGGTCGGCATGGAATCTGTGGGACGAAGGGCCTGTTCAATGCTGTATCTCTGAACTAGAGCTAACCTAAAGAGCTGACTGTCCCATGCATTTTGACTTTGATACTTTATTATCATGTGGTTTAGCCAATAGTTACTGCCTGATGATGGCAGGAAGTGTTAGATACTACTGGGAGTCCAATTCCCAGAGAGTATAATGATCTTAGACATTCATGTTGTGAACGTAATGAGTGGAGATGCGTGGAAATGATTTATCAAAGGGGGAGAACATAGAGCTGAGAAATAGACTTTATTTTAGGCCTTTACAGATACAGCAGGAAAACAGACCCTTCGACCCACTGAGTCCATGCTGAACAGAAATCACTCCCTGCACTGACACTATCCTACACACTTGAGACAATTTACAATTTTACCAAAGTCAATTAACCTACAAACCTGTATGTCTTTGGAGTGAGGGAGGTAACTAGAGCACCCGGAGAAAACCCATGCTGTCACAGGGAGAATGAACAAACTCCATGCGGATAGCACCTGTAGTCTCTGGAGCTGTAAGGCAGCAACTCTACTGCTGCGTTGCCCTAACATAAGAGAGGATGGGAACATAAGAGAGGATGTTTAGACTATCGGCTCAATAAACTACACCAGAGGTTTCATACAAAAACAACGTGAAAGCTTTGAAAGATGTCTTTCTAATTTATCACGACCAAATCTTTGCGAGCAACATATTTGGCACCTGACCATATGACATAGGAGCAGAATTAATCCATTCAACCCATCAATTCTACTCCACCGTTAGATCGCGACTGATCTATTTATTTCCTCTCAACCCCATTCTTCTGCCTTCAAACACCATGGACTGAAGAGACAATTGATGACTACAGGGTCAGGCAGAAGATATCTACAAATAGAAACTAATTCCTCATTGGTGACCCTCGGACTATCTGTAATCGGACTTTATTGGACTTTATTTTGCACTAAGTGTTATTCCCTTTATCATGTATCTGTGTAATCGAATGTAATCAAGTATTGTCTTTCCGCTGACTAGTTGGCACACAACAAAAGCTTTTCACTGTACCTCAGTACACGTGACAATAAAGTAAACTTCAAACCTCTAAATCTTCTCTGCACCCTTTCCAGCTGGAAACCAGCACGGTTTGGAAAGATCAAACATATTGAATATGTTTTCAATACTATCATATAGCCCAATGTAGCAACCAAAGTTCACACAGCAAGTGATATTTAATCTGTATGAGACAGTGCTGATTGATGAAAGGAAATGTACTCGTGACTCCCAGAGAATTCTCTTCCTTTCCAAAAAGATCATGGTGGATCTTTGTTCCCAACCTGCAGCCTAACACTGAAGTCAACTCGGGTTACAAACTCAAGTGAAAACTGAATCCACTGATTGAACAAAGCTAGTACACCGCTAACTTAATTATACTTATGCTCAAGAGGATTTCCACACTTTGTAACTTAAATACATTTGCAACATAATTAAACGGCTGCAAATTAGTTTCGGTAACCATGGTTTAATCTAAAAATGGAATCAAAACAGCTGAGCACAGGGCAGTGCGGAGAATCGTTTAGATAGGCTGATAAAATAACATTCACTGCATCGCTGACTACTTGATAAAGGGAAGAATCACATCTCCTTATATTAATTCTCTGCTCTATGCTTCCAATGCCACAACCCAAAATATTAACCATCCTTCTGCCTCCACAGATGCTGCCTGACTCACTGAGTTCCTCCAGCACTTTTCTTTTTGCTCCGGATTACAACATCTGTAGTTTCTAGTGTCTTCAAATAGCTTTCTGCAACCCTCTTCCCAAGAAGTATTTTACCTGGAAAAAATGGGAGTAGGTATGTGTTAGTTTGTAACAACACCCAGAGTCCCATCTATACATTAAATGCTAGGATCTTATAGTAAAAGACTCACCTGTATATTTACAATGCAGCTGGTAGAGCTGCTGCCTCACAGCGCCAGAGACCCGGGTTCAATCCTGACCTCGGGTACTGCCTGAGTGGAGTACGTACGTTCTCCTTTTGACTTAGTAGATTTCCTCCAGGTGCTCCGGTTTTCTACACCCCAAAGATGTCCGGGTGTGTAGGTTATTTGGCCTCTGTAAATTCTCCCTAGTATGTAGGGAGTGGAAGAAAAAGAGGGATTGATGGTTAGCGTAGACTCAGTGAGACAAAGGACCTGTTTCATTGCTGAATCTCTAAACTAAAATAAATTAAGCAGAATATTGACGTTAATATATTTGAGAGTACATGAAGGAACTTTCACTCAGAACCTGTCTGGATTGAACTGAAGAGGATACAGGCATGAATTAAGACTCTTACTGTTTCATTCCCTCTGGCCTCCATTTTGATCCGCTCACTACTTCTGGCCGATGGTGGTCTTTGCTACAGGCAGATGGAAACCTCACAGGTATTTCTCAAAAAGTGATTGTGTTTTGTTAATTTCAAATATAAAGCTTATTCAGAACAAAACATGTAAAAATCAAAAACCGTGCAAGGACTCTTTATGACTTCTCTATCCATTTAATAGTGTTATATTAGTGTTTGTACCTATCTGTAAACAGAAGGTATGAATATTGATTTCTCTAACGTCAAGTAATCCTTGCATTCCCTCTCTTTCCCCGTTTCTCCCACACCCTAGTCGGCCTACTAGTTTCACTGTTGTCCTGCCTAGTTTCACTGTTTGTATCCACTCATTATCACCTTATCCACGGTCAACAATGGACCATTGTGGGCTACACCTTTCCTGGATCACCGTTGTTGGCTTTGATTTGTTCTTTTCATACCTTTCATTTATTTGTTCTTTGTACCTTTTCACATCTCTAGTTTCCATCTCCCCTTACTCAGTCTGAAGAAGGGTCTTGACCCAAAACGTCACCTATTCCTTGGGGTGGGAGATTGCAACCTTCACATGGTCCGCCCTGTTTCGATGAATGCAATCAACCTGGCGTGCACAATCAAATAAGATCAAATAGAACAAGTTGTCCTACAACTTTAGGCTGTGCACGCCATAAGCAAGAAGAAGAAGAAGACCGATTCCTTTACTCCAGAAATGCTGCCTGACCAGCTGAGTTACTGCAGAACTCATGTGGCTTCCTGTATTAGCTTAATGGATCCATCCATCCATCCATCCATCCATCCATCCATCCATCCATCCATCCATCCATCCATCCATCCATCCATCCATCTAACAGATACTGGTTTAAATTAAAAGTAGACACAAATGCTGGAGTAACTCAGCAGGATAGGCAGCATCTCTGGAGAGAAGGAATGGGTGACATTTCGGGTCGAGACCCTTCTTCAGACTGATGTCAGGGGAATGGGATGGACAGGGATAGAATGTAGTCGGAGACAGTAAGACTGGTGGGAGAACTGGGAAGGGGGAGGGGATAGAGAGAGAGGGAAAGCAAGGGCTATTTGAAGTTAGAGAAGTCAATGTTCATACCGCTGGGGTGTAAGCTACCCAAGCGAAATATGAGGTGCTGTTCTTCCAATTTGTGCTGGGCCTCACTCTGACAATGGAGGATGCCCAGGACAGAAAGGTCAGATTGGGAATGGGAGGAGGGGTTAATCCTCCAATACTTTCACCACCTCCAACGGGATCCCACTATTGGCCACATCTTCTCATCTCCACCCCTTTCTGCTTTCTGCAGAGACCGTTCTCTCCGCAACTCATCGCTTCCCACCCAAACAACCTCCTCCCCAGGTACTTTCCCCGGCAACCGCAGGGGATGCAACACCTCTCCCTTTACCTCCCTCCTCGACTCCATCCAAGGACCCCGACAGTCTTTTCAGGTGAGGCAGAGGTTCACTCGCACCTCCTCCAATCTCATCTACTGTATCCGCTGTTCCAGGTGTCAACTTCTGTACATTGGCAAGACCAAGCGCAAGCTCGGTGATCACTTCGCTGAACACCTCCGCTCAGTCTGCCTTAACCTACCTGATTTCCCGGTTGATCAACACTCTCTCCATCCCCTCCCCTTCCCGGTTCTCCCACCAGTCTTATTGTTTCCGACTACATTCTATCTGTCCCACCCACTCCCCTGACATCAGTCTGAAGAAGGGTCTCGATTCGAAATGTCACCCATTCCTTCTCTCCAGAGATGCTGCCTGTCCCGCTGAGTTACTTCAGCCATTGTAAGCTGTTTGTAATGCGAAAATGAGAAGCTAGTGCGACTAGGGTGGGGGAGAGAGATAGAGAGAGAGGGAATGCCAGGGCCCGAGGGCTGAGGAAGAGGTGGGAAGGAGAGGAAACAGCAAGGGTTAACAGAATTGAGAAAATTCAATGTTGAAGCCCAGAGGATGCAGATTCCCCAAGTGGAATATGAGGTGCTGTTCCTCCAACTTGCGGTGTTGCTCACTCTGGCTGTGGAGGAGGCCCAGGACCGAGAGGTCAGATACGGAATGGGAGGGGGAGTTGAAGTGCTGAGCCACCGGGAGGTCGGGTTAGTTAATGCGGACCGAGCGGAGGTGTTCGGCGAAACGATCGCCAAGCCTTCGCTTGGTCTCACCGATATAGATCATCTGGCCTCTGGAGCAGCGGATGCAGTAGATGAGGTTGGAGGAGGTGCAGGTCTGTCGGACCTCTGTCGGACCTGGAGGACTGCTTGGGTCCCTGAAAGGAGTGGAGGGGGGAGGTGTACGGACAAATGTAGCATTTCTTGCGGTTGCAAGGGAAAGTGCCCGGGGAAGGGGTAGAGCGGGAGGGAAGGGAAGAATTGACAAGGGAGTTGCGGAGTATATATGTTGTAAGCTTTCGTCCCAAAGACCTTGCATTATTGGTTGGCCTAGTTCATTTTCCCATGATTGCCTATATATTTCCGTCGTAGGTGCCTCACTGTCTAATAGGATATTATAAATATAAGATATTAATTTTTCTGTATTAGGGTGTTTATTCAAACATTCGTCAAGAATTTCTAGATCTCTATTTCTGTAATCCTGTGTATTTGATTTAGCATAATCTCTAAGTTGTAGATATCTGAAATCGTCATTTGAGTGAAGTCCATAAATTTGTTGTAACTCTTGAAATGAAACGAATGTGCCTTTCCTATACAGATGACCCATCTTTTTAATTCTGTGATTTTTCCATTGTAAAAAAACCTTTATCCAACATGGAAGGTTTAAATGCAGGGTTGTTTACAATGGGAAGAAGTAGTGATAGATTATCCAATTTTAAAGTTTTCATTGTTTACAAATTCGTATACCACTGTATACGGGTTTTCACTATAGGTTTTTTTGCTTAATTTAGTGGTAGCAAACAAAATCGAACCAATTTCAAAGGGTAAGCAGTCTTCCTTTTCAATGTTTAACCAATCTGGTTGCTGGTCCAATTCTTCCAACCAGAAGTTCATATTTTTAATGTTAACTGCCCAGAAATAGAGCATGAAATTCGGTAAAGCTAAACCTCCATTTATTTTTGATTTACATAAATGTTTTTTGTTTATACTGTAATTCTTATAATCCCAGATAAAATTGGTGACTATGGAGTGTACCTTTTTAAAAAAAGTTTTTGGAAGATATATCAGGATTGATTGAAAAAGGTACAATAATTGCGTAAATAAAAAAAAAAATTATTGCATTAATTCTACCAAACATTGAGATAGGTAGTGTTTTCCAATATTGAATAATCTTATGTAATTTGTTCAATAAAGGTGGGAAGTTTAGTTTAAATAAAGAAGTATATTCTTTGTTACATAAATTCCAAGATATTTAAATTTTTCATTAACTATTTTAAAGGGGGATTGTTGTAATATATGTGGATTGATTTCCGATATTGGCATAATTTCGCTTTTATTCCAATTTATTCTGTATCCCGAGAACAAGCCAAATTGAGTTATTAAATTTAATAGATATGGGATACTAAGTTCAGGTTTTGTAATGTAGATTAATACATCGTCTACATATAAATAAATTTTATTCTCAGTGTCTTTGGTATTATACCCATATATTTCAGGATGGGACCTAACACTTTCTGCTGGTGGCTCAATTGCAAGTGTGAATAGTAACGGGGATAATGGGCATCCTTGTTTATAACCTCTAGATAAATTAAGTTTAGTTGATAACATTTGGTTTGTTGATATTCTAGCTGTTGGATTAGTATGAAAAAGTGTTTTACCCATGTACTAAACTTCTCACCCAGTTGAAAATTTTCCATGACCGAGAATAAATAGGGCCATACCACCTGATCAAATGCTTTCTCAGCATCTAAGGAAATAATTGCTAAATCTTCGTTAGTAATTCTCTTTGAGTATATAATATTGAATAATCGTCTCAGGTTATAGGAAGAATAGCGTTTTGGGATAAATCCTGTTTGGTCAGGGTGTATTAATTTATTAATCACTGTGCTTTATCTTTGTGCTAGGATTTTAGTTAATACTTTTTAATCAGTATTTAAGAGAGCTATAGCTCTATATGAACCTGGATCTTCCAGGTCCTTATCTAGTTTTGGTATGAGTGTTATTATAGATTCGTTTAGCATTTCTGGTAATTTCTGTTGGATATAAATGAGTCTGTAAACGTGGAGAGATCAGATCATACATTTTTTTTATAGCATTCAGAGCTTGTACCATCAGGGCCCGGGGCCTTGCCGTATTTTAGAGATCTGATAGACTCTTCAATTTCTTTTACTGTTATTTCAGCACCTAGTAATTCTCTATCTTTCAAATCTAACCCTTTAAGGTTACATTTTTGTAAGAATGCTTCCATTCCTGTCGAGTGATCCATCATTTTAGCTGAGTAGAGGTTTTGATAATATTGCAGAAATCTCTCATTGATATCCTTAGACTGTACTAGTGGTTCTCCCATTTCTGATCTAATTTTGTGAATTGTTTTTTCCCCATCCAGTTTTCGAAGCTGGCAAGCTAATAGTTTTTGTGGTTTGTCGTCGAATTCAAAATGTAATTGTTTAGTATACTGATAAAGTTTTATAACTTGGTCTGAATATATTTTATTTAATTTATATTTCAATACTGCTATTTTATTATGTTTTATCATAGTTGGTAAAGCCACATTTTCTATGTCTTATTTCCCTTTCCAGTGCCTGTTGTTTAACCTGATTCTCTTTATTGTACAATGTTTGGGAGGAGATCATTGCTCCTCGGGCAAATGCTTTAAATGTTTCCCAGAGTAGGGAGGCAGATGTTCCAGGATGATCATCGGTCTCAAAAAAATATTAATCTGTTTAGTAAGATATTCCTGACATACTTTTTTATTTAAGATTTGTGGGTTAAGTCTCCATTGTGACTGTTTCTCCATCCTTCCATTTAGTTTAATCATAAATGTTAAGGGTGCATGGTCCGAGATTATAATGTTATGATATTTCAAATTGTAAGTAAATGGGATAAGCTTGGAATCTACTAGAAAATAATCCATTCTTGAATATGTTTTATGTACCGATGAGTAAAATGAATATTCTCGTCCGGTTGGGTTTTCAATTCTCCAGACATCCTCAATATTAGTAGTATCTATATATGCATTTAATAATTCACTTGACTGAGATTTATTTTTTGTTGTCTTGATGATCTGTCTAAATAAGGGTCTAGTGTACAGTTTAAGTTTCCTCCAATTATTAAATTGTGTTGTGTAAGTTCCGGAATTGTGTTAAATATTTTCTTGAAAAACAAGGGACTATCAACATTTGGTCCATAAACATTGATAAGAATCACTTTTATTGCATGTAACTCATCTATTAATATAATGTATGTAACCATTGTCCGTTATAGTTGATATATGTTTAAAAGGTATCCCTTTAATGATTAGTATTGCAACACCTCTGGATTTATGCGAAAATGAGGAGTGATACGTTTTAGCAATCCATTTAGCTTTCAATCTATGCTGTGCTTCACTTTTAAGGTGAGTTTCCTGAAGGAATATTATATCTGTTTTAAGTGATTTTAATTGTGCTAATACTTTACCTCTCTTGATTGGTTTGTTAATTCCCTTAACATTCCAGCTACAAAATGTGATTCCTTCACCCCCAATCTTCATATTCAAATCTTGCATGTTTCATTTAGGGTGGTCTATAAAAGAGCAGATGGCTCAGCGCAACAAGCCCGACATTACACCCAAACATCAGATAGAAGAATTTTAAATCTCGTTGGTCTTTCCCCCGTACATATTTCCTTTGGTAAAACATTATAATTCCATTCAAACTTAAAACTATAATAAAGTATTATATAAAAAGAATAATAGGATAGGTGGTCAGTAAAGTACAAAAAGAAAGAAAAAACGACATCTATAATTAGTGCAGTTAGTGATAGTCATACTAACATGCCTAGCCATCTACAGACTTCCGTAGCCTTTGAAAAATAAAAAAACTTTACTATCTCTGTGCTCTCTTTAAGATGAAATTTCAATTACAAGATTTTACCGGGGAGGAGGAAAACATTTTAAGTTCCAAGGTATTCATAATCCATTAGTAAAAAGTAAAAAATAAAAAGGCAACTATTCTCAAAATACAGTATAAGTCTTATATATATCTAAAAAAAAGAACAGAAAAAAAGGGGAAATCAAACTTTAAATACAACGGTACTTATAGTTTCCATTTTAACTAATTCTAAGTAATCCAGTTATAAGTAATTAGTAACAATTAGTAATAATTATTAGTAGTAACGAGCAGTTATGATTAGTATTTGTCAGTTGTTAATGTTAATAGTAAATATGAGTGTGGTATATCCATAGGGAAAACCTTGCTCAACAATTCTTGTCCAATTTCATTTGTCCTTAAGTATAACAGCTTAAGTTCCATCAAGTCTTTACAAAGTCACATTGTTCGATGACGTCAGGTATTTTGTGAGTAATGTTTAGTCATCGGTCATATTTTCGATGTTCTGGGTGAAATCCAATGCATCCTTATGGTTAGTGAAGATGCGTTCCTCCTTCCTGTAGGTGACTCTTAATGTTGCCGGCTACATCAGGCCATACCTCAGACCTGGCACATCCTTGAGTATTCTTCTTGTCTCTTTAAACAGTGCGCTCTTCCTGGAGACCTCCACAGGATAATCTCGGTAGATGCTGATCTTATCTCCTTCATATGTGAGAATCCTGGTATGAACAATTTTCTTCATCATGTCATCCAGTACATGGTCGTATTGCACCTTCACTATCATTTGTCTTGGTGGAGCGTCTGGCCGTGGACGGCATCTCATCACTCTATGTGCACGACCTAGTAGAGGTTTTTGATCCAGATTTAAGACTTTTTGCAATAAGTCTGCAGCGAATTTGCGGGGGTCTCGGTTCCCCTCTCTTCCTTCTTGGATGCCGACGATTCTTAATTTCTGACGCCTCTGACGTCCATCCAATTCAGTACATTTTTCAGTTATTTTACTCAGTAAATCTGATAGACGTTGATTCTCTCTGATAAGCTGTTTTGTGATTTTGGCACTAGTTGCAGCAATCTCCTCTAAATGAGTTATTGCTATATTTTGTTGGTTCAATGACTTATCGATGGGATCCAACCTATCATTAAAGCTGGACTCCATCGAGTTGATTTTAACGTCTATCTCCTCAATCTGTTGAGCCAGATTTTCTTCTGTTTCGTTCTTCCATGTATCCAATAGTTCAAGGACAGTGGAATTGATTTCTTCTTTCATTTCTCATTAAAATTCTTCAATTGCTCCTTTATATATTTAATTTCTTGAGATAGAAAATTCCGAAGTTCTTCTATTTCAGATTTTTTAGACTTTGGTTTCTTTGAAACATCTTCTTGGGACGACATTGTACCTGAGCCCGAGACTTCAGTCGGGCCTACTTCTTCCAGCGCTTGTTTAGGCTTAACGGGCTGTTTCGTCTTGGGGGTGTATGTTGCATAGACATACCACCGGAGTCGCGCGTCTGATGACGTCACTCAAGCATTGCAGGCAGCCGGTGCGGTAACAGCAGGTAAGTCCCGTTCTTTTCCCCATTTTCAGTGGATTTTGCGTGGAGCTAGCTGGCGCTGGTCTCTAGCCCTCCATAGCGCCACCAGAAGTCCTACCTTTGATTTAAATCAGCATCTGCAGTTCTTTCCTACACATAGATGGGTAGATAGATAGATACAGTAGATAGATAGATAATTACTGAGATTCACAAGTGAACCGCAATAGCTAATGAAATATGATTCATAGTGTCATACACCATGGAAACAGGCCCTTCAGCTCAAGTATTTCATGCTGACCAAGATACCCCATCTAATCTAGTCCCATTTGCCTGCATTTGGCTCAAATCCCTTTAAGACTTTCCTTTCCATTTATCTGTCCAAATGTTTTTCAAATGTTTTTACTGCACCTACTTGAACTACTTCCTCTGTCAGTTCGCTCCATACATCCACCACCTTCTGTGTGAAAAATATGCCCCTCAGTTTCCTATTAAATCTTTCCTTTAACTTCACCTAAATCTCACCTTTAACCTATGTCCTCTAGTTCTTGATTCCCCTGCCTTGGGAAAAAGACTCTATGCTTCCACCCTTTCTATTCCCCTTGTGATTTTGTACATGATCCACAAGATCACCCCTCAGCCTCCTGCAAACCAAGGAATGAAGTCCAAGTCTGCCCAATCTCTCTACATCTCAAGCTCTCAAGTCAATAGTCCTGGCAATTGTTCTTGTAAATCTTCTCTGCACTCTCTGCAGCTTTTCGAAACATAATTTCAAAAATTATGCAGGTTTTCGTTTATGCCTTAGTAAAGTAACACCCTTTCACCCTTAGTGAAGTAACAAATAGTTTTAAAATTCTTCCACACAAAGACAGAACTTACGCATGCAGAGATGCATTTAGTTGTGATCAAAGTAACCTATAGTGTAAAAATCAAAGGCAGCTGAATTTCACTAAGAACTGTCTAAAAGGAAAAGCACGGTAGGATGTAATGAATAATGCAGGAATATTCCAAGGCTGAGATGTTGATTTGTTATGCATAATGTTTCAATGCTTAGAATTGGAATGGTTTTCCCTCTGTCCCTCCTTAAATATTCCTTCCAACTGAATTATATAGATCAAGTCAATAATGCAGCAGCTCAAATAAAATTAAAATTTATTGCCTGATAAATGAAGAGCAATGTTATTTGAAAACACTGTGAATCACCCTCCATGTGTTCATGACAGAGTTTGAATCAGAAATGTTACTGTGATCCCTAAATAAAGAGCATTTATTGATTGAAATGAATAGTTAGGTACCATAATTGAATTCCGTTGTACAAAAATAATTAAAGTGTAAATAGAAAGGATTATATTGTTCAGAGGGAATTAATGTCTATTTTTTTTCTAAACCAGATGGTGAAAGGATGTGAATGCAATATAAAATTGCCTGCAAGGTCAGTATGGAATTGTTATAACCTCAGTAATAAAATATCTCTAATATATTCAAAGTTTTCTGCATCCTTACAATGTACCAACTAAGTGCAGATCTATCTTAGATTTAAATATAAACTTGTCATTGTTGTTTGCGGAGGCAATACTGTAATTGGAATTTGAAAATATGAATAGAATGCATGAATTTAAAATGGGGATAGTGTTTTGTCTGTGAGGTTGCTGTTTAATAATGTTCTGCTTGCTAACTCACCTCCCCTTAGTCTGGGTTCAGATGTACAGTGACTCAGAACATAGGCCTGCTTAATAAAAGTACACGGTGATTGTTTCTATGCTGCAGGGCACAGTATAATAAATAAACCAACAAAATGGAAATACGCAACATTTTTTGTAAGCCGGATGTCCATTCTTTGTGGAACTGACAGCTGTTTTCTCAGATGAAAGCAGAATTGAAGAAAAGCAACTCACAGCAAGAAAATAAAAAGCATGAAAAAGATAAATGTATACCGAGATGCCATTCATAAACATCTTTCTACTGGCAGCTGCCATTTATGTTAGAGATCTAAATTCGAAAACGGCAGCACAGTGGTGCAGCTGGTGAAGTTACTGCCTCACAGCACCAGAGACCTTGGTTCGATCCTCACCCTGGGTGCTGTTTTTGTGGAGTTTGCATGTTCTCCCCGTGACTGCATAGATTTGTTTCAGAGGGCGTGCATGGTGCAGGCAAAATCCACATAAGTAAAAAGCCTTTCATTGGAAAAGCAGGTGTTATATCTACTCAAGTTTTATATATTTTAGCTGACAGTTTATTGTGTGTGTCTGAGGGGAAATTGCTTCAAAGAATAAATAAAAGGAAAGAAAAGTGATTCAATTTGTAAGCAACACATCTAAATAATGAAACGTATTAGAATATAGTACAGCACAAGAACAATATCTGTGTGACATGTATGAAATGGGAATTTTTTTATCATTTCAACAATTAAAATCAAAATTTAATCTGAATAATAACCAACACTTTAAATATTTACAGATATGTGACTTTATAAAAAAATATATACCAAGACTACAGGACATAACGATAGACCCACTGGAAGAAGCAATGAATATTAAGGCAGACTCACAAAAATTAATATCATATTTATATAACAGTATTCTTAACAGAGAATTGTCATCAACAGAGGCAATTAGAGAAGACTGGGAAAAAGAATTAATGACAAAAATTTCTAAAGAAACATGGGAGAGGTATTTGATATATATACATAAATGTTCGATTAACACTAGACATAATTTAATTCAATTTAAAATATTACACTGATTATAATATTCAAAAGTTAGGTTGAATAAATTGTATTCAAATATTTCTCCCATCTGTGATAAATATCTTTCTCAAAATGCCAATTTCACATATTCTTTCATTTCTTGCACAAAACGTCAAAGATTTTGGTGTGATATATTTGATATATTCACTAGTTTAAGATAAAAATGGAACCTAGCATGGAAATGATTATCTTTGGAGTAATAGGAGATGGAAACAAATTAAATAAATCCCAAATCTCATTTTTTTTAATTATGGTTTAATAACAGCGAAAAAACTCATACTCAAATTTTGGAAAAAGGCTACTATACCAACATTCAAAATGTGGATTGGTAATATGTTGGAAACGGCCCATTCAGAAGAAATGAGACTCCTCCTAATAGAAAAAAAAAGATCAATTCTTAACGAGTTGGTCTCCATTTATTGACCTTGTGGATTCATGTGGTGCAATAGTATTGTAAAATTAAAAATTCTGGGTTTGAGTGAAAAATGATTAAGAATATAAAAAAACGTCGACTTGTGGCGTGGGAGAATCTCCTTTCTGCTTCACTTTCTCACATTTCTTTCTTTACACCACATGCACTAGACTATTCTTTACTCTTCACTACTTCTTTCTTTCTCATTTCTTTCTAAAAAAAAGGAAGGTCGTACAAAGAATGTTTCAATAATTCTGGGAACCTGTAAAAAGGTACCATTAAAATGTAATGTACTTACTTCTAATAAATATTTTTTTTTTTTTTTTAAAGAACAATATCTGTGCAAACATGATGCCAAGACCATCTCTTACCTGTCAGCAAATAACCCATATTCTTCCATTCCCGGCATATATACCTATCCAAAAGCTGCATAAATGCCACTATCACATCTGCCTCCACCACCACCCCTGGGAGGGCGTTCCTGGCACCCGCCGCCCTCTATGTAAAAAACGTGTCCCACAGGTCTACTTTAAACTTTGCCCCCCTCGCCTTAAAGCTATACCCCCTCGCGTTTTACCAGGCATTACCAGCATGCTAAAACACTTGCCTATTCAACTCCCAGTGAATGCTACCTAACAAGTTACGATTGTAATTTCTGGTTGATGAATGATTGAAGGAATTCTGTGGCATCACAACGTTCACTATCGATTACCAATTAAATTGGATAACATCTCCCAGATGAAGCTTGAGTATTTCAATTTGGTAGATTATGAACATGTCAGCGGCAGGTGCCAAGAATGTTGAACTGTACGTGTATTCAGGTTATATTTATCATCTCTTGGACACTCACTTAATTAACTGGTAATTAGACAACGATGAAAACTAAGTTGTGTAACTGAATGCTCATTCTATTTTAACAACCCATTCTTTCTTCACCCATTCTTTCTCGCTGTCTAAAATTTTAAATTGCTGTATAGTTAAAGATCAGTAAAAGTTCACATTCCCAATTACGAACAGATATATCAATGTTAATAATACTCTAAAAGAACTCTCATTCTTTTCCGTTGCTGACTACGATTCAGGCTGGCTGTTTGCTGGGTAGGACTGCACTGTGAATCATTATTTGACCATGTGCAGTGGCTGGGCACAGTAATAGCTTTATGTCAACTGAAAAGACAATTTACACAGACAAGCTATCAGAAAAGTAATTAAATGAACAGCCCATGGCAAATCTCATTTTTTATGGTATCAGATAGTATTTGCAGCACAAAATCAGGACATTCAGCCCTACAGTTCTGCAATGGAATTTGTACTCCACATTATTCTACTAACCCCATCTGTATTACCTTTGATTCCCTTCTCGTGTAAAGTCATAGAGTCTAACAGCATGGAAACAGTCTCTTCAGCCCAACTTGCCCACACCGGCCAACATGTTCCATCTACTCAAGTCCAACCTGCCTGTGTTTGCCCCATTTCCCTTTAACCCTGTCCTAGCCATGTGCCTGTCTAAATGTTTCGTAAATGTTGCAATAGTACCTGCCTCAACTGCCTCCTCTGGCAGCACGTTCCATACACCCACCAATATTTGTGTGAAAAAGTTACCCCGCAAGTTCCTATTAAATCTTTCCTCCCTCACATTAAACCTATGTCCTCTGGTTCTCGATTCCCCTACTCTGGGCAAGAGACTTGGTGAGTCTACCCGATCTATTCCTCTCATAATTTTATATACCTCTATGAGATCATCCCTCCTGGCCTTCTCAACCTCTCCCAATAGCTCAGGCCCTTGAGTCCTGGCACCATCCTCATAAATCTTCTCTGCATACTTTCCAGCTTGAGAAGATACTTTCACTTGAGAAAGTATACAACTACTTTAAAGAAGAAATATTTTCTTTTTAAACAAATCCATGCTGATTAAAGAGCCTGTCCCACTTTCACGACCTAATTCAAAACCTCTGCTGAGTTTAAAGGACCTAAAAAAAAAAATCAAGATCGTGGTAATCTACAAACTCTTACGACCTTCCATGACTATGTTCACGAACTCCTACGAGTATGTCTACGAATTCCCACGACTATTTTGATGCCCTCCTTACGAGTAAAATGTTACAATTTCTTTCATCCCGACCATTTTTTTACTCGTTGACATTGATATATCTACGAACTCCTACGGACTCGTTACGAACATTCTGTGAGTTTGAATCAAGGGGAAAACCCGGGAGAATTCGTGAATTACCTCGTGAAAGTGGGACAGGCCCTTAACTCCTACTTAGCGTGGTATAATCGACACACTAACCACTCTCTGGGTATAATGCATTTGCCTAAACTATCCATTGCACTTAGAGTCTTGTTATAGAATCACACAGCATGGAGAAAGACTCTTCAGCCTAACTTGTCCATGATGACCAAAATGCCGCGTCTAAGCTAGTCTCATTTGCCCCTAAACCTTTCTTATCCATATACCAGTCCAGATGTCTTTTAAATTATGTTATAATACTTCCCTCAATAACCTTCAATGGTAGCTCTTTTCATATACCCACCACCCTCTGTGTGAAATGATTGCCGCTTAGGTTCCTATTAAATCTTACCCCTCTCACCTTAAACCTATGTCCTCTGTTTTTGGATTCCCCTAAACTGTGTGATAGACTTTGTGCACTCACCCTATCTATTCCCCTTGTGATTATATACACCTTTATAAGATTATCATTCAGCCTCCAAGGATTAAAGTCCTAGCCTGCCCAACCTCTCCCTATAGTTCAAGCATTCGAGTCCTGGCAACATCCTCGTAAATCTTCTCTGCAGTTAATGCCATCAATCCTCTATAGCTGGGTGACCAAAACTGAACACAGTGCTCTAAAGTGGCCTCACCAATGTCTAGTGCCATTCAAGAGTGCCTGCCTTATATACTTTTAGGTCATTTTCACAAGGAAAAATGCTAGGTTTGAAATATTTCCTCAGTAATATCTGTAAATTCCACTTTGCCTACCCAAATGTGACTCAAGTGAAATTCTAATGCGCTTGTCAAAATATGTGGCGCAGCGGTGGAGGTGCTACCTTACAGCGCCAGAGCCAATCCCGACAGTCTGTACAGAGTTTGTAAGTTCTCCCCATGAACTGTGTGGGTTTTCCCCGAGATCTCCGGTTTCCTCCCACACTCCAAAGACGTACAAGTTTGTTAATCGGCTTGGTATCATTTAAATTGTCCCTAGTGTGTGCAGGATAGTGTTAGTGTGCAGGAATCGCTGGTTGGCGTGGACTTGATAGGCCGAAGTCCTGTTTCCGCACTGTATCTCTAAAAAGCCTAATGTAAAGTTTTGTCTTAATAAAAATTATGTTAGCACAGGCCATGCCAATTCTGAAACTGCTCAGTTGAGCAAAAGGGCTATTTCAATGTGTGCTGCAAAATGGACAATTGTACCTGCTAACAATCCTTTAAAAACCATGGTGTTACAGATGCAGAGAAATTGTGATGAATTCACATAAAGACATATATAAAAAAAGATTCCAGAAAGAAAGGAAACCTTGCAATTATATTGGTCCTTTCACATTTAGAGAATTTCAACCATGATATTCCAGCTGATTCATTGTTTTTGAGGTATTGCATTTTAGGCAAACACAAATGCCCATACAGTTTCCTTGGCAACCAGGAATCGAAAGTCAGCAGCAATACAAATCAAGGCAATTAAATCTCTCAGCATTTTCGGATTTATTTTTGGAACCAACTACATGTACAGCCAAAATCTGAAAATAAGTTGCAAATCCTCCTTCAACCTAATTTATGTGCCGCGGGAATGTTTTTGCTGAGAGGTTTTGGTTTGGGTTTTTGAACAGGCCTTAAGTTTATTTACTTCCCTGCTCTATTCTAAGTATGTTTTCTTGCCTCGGGATAGTTCAGGAAAACTGAACTTTTATTGTTGGGGACACGAGAGATTGCTGGAAACAGGAAGGAAAGAAAAACAAATTGGTTGAAGAACTCAGCGAGTCAAGCAGCATCCGTGGAAGCAAAGCAATGGCCAACATCTCTACAAGCTTGGTTTAGAGTACAGCATTGATACAGGCCCCTCGACCCACTGAGCCCACACCGACCATTGATCACCCGTTCACACTAGTTATCCCACTTTCATGTCTGCTCCCTATACACCAGGGGCAAAAAACAGAGGCCAATTAGCCTACAAACCTGCACATCTTTGGGATGTGGGATGAAACCGGAGTGCCCGGAGGAAACCCATGTGGTCACAGAGAAAACGTGCAAACTCCACACAGACAGCACCCGTGGGTCTCTGGTGCTGTGAGGCAGCAGCTCTACCACCCTAAATTTCGAGGAAGACTGAGAGTGTAAAGGAAAGATAGCAAAAATATAGAGGAGAAAGGGAGCAGCAAGACTGAGGCTGGGAGGTGAAAGGTGGAAGCAGATGAGGGAGGTGGAACCAGGTGGAGGTGGTGATGGGAAAGGTGAACTAAGGAGGAACAGAGCTGGGTGGATGGTTACGTGGATGATGTGCAGATGGATCTAGGGGGCATAATGTCATGGTAACATGGAAAGGGGTGGGGAGGGATTGAAAAGATGGGGAGGGGAGAGAGAAAAAAAAAACCTGGGTGTTCTGGTGGGAGCGGGATTGTTAATATTACAGGAGAGAGATCAATAATCTGGTTGAGTGGTGCCAGAAATGATTCTGATTCAGATGAAGTGGAAGATGCTGGCCAAGACATGGTGAGCAGCCAGGATGTGGAAGATATGCGGCAACAGAAGCTTGGACAGCTCAAAGCTGCTGATGGAATGCATGGATGTAGCCTACAGTGGCACAGAATGGTGGAGCATGGCAGAGACCATCAACACATCATCTGGCCAGCACGACCCCTGCACGTCTGACCCAGTGCCGTCGCCAGTACACTTATGGCCAAGTTAAGTCTCTAACATTTAAAAGAAAAAACAGACAGTTACCTGATGGTGCCCAAAATGTTGTGACTCTTGTGTATGGACCGTGTGTGATCTACTATCTTACACTCTTATACTTATTATGATTGTGGATATTATGCCCCTGTCCCACTTAGGAAACCTGAACGGAAACCTCTGGAGACTTTGTGCCCCACCCAAGGTTTCCATGCGGTTCCCGGAGGTTCCCGGAGGTTTTTGTCAGTTTCGACCATTAGGGAGACTGACAAAAACCTCCGGGAACCTCCGGGAACTGCATGGAAACCTTGGGTGGGCGCAAAGTCTTCAGAGGTATCCGTTCAGGTTTCCTAAGTGGGACAGGGGCATTATAAATGGAGTGGCACAATAGTGCAGCGGTAGAGTTGCTGCCTTACAGCGCCAGAGACCCGGGTTTGATCCTGCGGTCTGCATGGAGTTTGTACATTCTCCCTGTGACTGTGTGGGGTTTTCTCAGGGTGCTCTGGTTTCCGCCCACAGTAGCTGTCATTGAACTGTATGCGAGAAAATAACTTAACTGTATTTAGGTACATGTGACAATAAAGTACCATTGAACCATAGAACCTGAACAAAAAACTTCCCTCAACGTTAGCAAGACCAAAAATGCTGGAGTAGCTCAGCGGGACAGGCAGCATCTCTGGAGAGAAGGAATGGGTGACGTTTCGGATCGAGACCCTTCTTCAGGCTCCAGTCTCCCATTCCTTCTCTCCAGAGATGCTGCCTAAGCTGCTGAGTTGCTCCAACATTTTGTGTCTATTGTCGGCGTAAAGCAGCATCTGCAGTTCCTTCCTACACTGCTTTGTTGATCTCTTCTGGGCACTATCATGATCTGGTTTAGTTGGAATCAATGATAATAGGTTGTATATTTATTTGTTGTTGTAAAGGAGCAGCAAGTAACATTCATTGCCCCCTTGCATATAACGAGTAAATACTCTTGAACTCTTGAATCACCTTGTGTTAATTGCATTTTCTCCCAGCGTCATTATTGATGAGTTGTCCACGTGTTTGGCATGATAAGTCACCCAGCTGTTGCGTAGTTCATCATTGTCATTCATGTCAAGATTAAACGGCTGTTGTTTCAAGTTTAACAAATAGCGCACTCGCCTGTGCCTGCATCCAACAAAATATTAACCATAATATTAAAAACAATGAAGAATTAAAAAAAGAAAAGTAAGAATATAACATATTACTAAAAGGTGATTTTGTTTAACTTACCAAAGAGTAAATAATTTAAGAGTTTCTGATGTGGGCTCCTGTGCATCGATGAAGCAAAGTGTAGACTCGGCGACCACTTCGATGAACATGGAAATCTGCCAAGGCCTACTGGATCTCCAGGTCGCTAACCACTTTAACTCCCCTTCCCATTGCCAGACTGACCTTTCTCTCTGTGGCCTCCCCCATTGACAGAGTTAGTCCACATTCAAATTGGAGGAACAGCACCTCATATTTTGCCTGGGTAGCTTACAACCCAGCAGTATGTACGTTGAATTCTCTAAATTTTAGGTAACTTCTAGCACACCTCCCTCCCCACCTCCCCTTCCCAGTCCATTAAGCAGCTTTACAGTCACAACAATGTGTCCCTCTGGGCCTCACAACTGATTAGCCAACAATCGGCCAATCAGGGAACCTCCCTGCCTGAGGTCATCTATTGCCAGGCCTGATTTGTCCTGTGTTTTTTTCTTGTTTCCATATCCCCCCCTCCTCCCCCCCTCACCACAATCTGTCTGAAGAAGGGTCCTGATCCAAAACATCACCCAGCTATTTTCTCCAATTATACTGCCTGGCCCGTTGAGTAGTTCCAGTGATTTGTGACTATCAATGTAAGTTTAGGTTTTAAAGACACATAATTTTAACAATTATATAAATTTATACAATACAACATATTCACAATCACCCTGTCCAGTCATTCCTTCTTCTCTCCGCATCCATTGGGCAGGAAAAACAGAAGCTTGAAAGCGCGCACCACCACACACAGGAACACCTTCTTCCCCTCTGTTATTAGGCATTAATAGTCATTCCAAAAGCTCGGCTACAACCTATTTCATTGCAGTCATTGATTTTGTTTCTCTTGAACTGTTGTGCTACAATTCTGAGAACTATATTCTGCACTCTGTATCTACCAAGACACCACAGTGGCGCAGCGGTAGAGGTACTGCCTTAAAGCGCCAGGTACCCGGGTTCACTCCTGACTACGGGTGCTGTCTGTATGGAGTTTGAACGTTTTCCCTGTGACTGCATGGGTTTTCCCTGGGTGCTCTGGTTTCCTCCCACACTCCAAAGTTTGTTGGGTTAATTTGGCTTTGATAAAAATTGTAAATTTATCCCAGTGTGTAGAATAGTGCTAGTATACGGGGATCGCTGGTCGGCTTGGCTCCATGGGCTGAAGGACCTGTTTCCATGCTGTATCTCTAAACTAAATTAAACTAGGAATTTTACAAAATTTTGAGATTAAAAAAAATCAAGCCTGTAATTTATCCCATCAGATAATCCCATAATCCCAGATATCCCACAATCAGCAGCATCATCACACTCCTTGTAAACAGTAAGCAACTCTGTACACCTGTTTTTTCCTCAAGTTTTCTATTTTGGCATTGTAAACTACAAGTTTTTACTCTTCAATCCACGCATGACATGCCTTTCTCCCCACTACTTTCCCATTAAGAATGTCCTGTAGATCATCACATTTGGAGTAGTCAAAATTCGGATAATTTCTGCGAATGCTGTCTAAATCAGTCTCTTTTGCTGGGCATTTGGATTAACAATTTTGCATTTCTTCTTCGGAGACATCTGTTTAAAATGTAAAGGAAAAAAAAACACTGATAAAAAGGTAGAAATGATAAAGTTAAACGCTAAAATAAATAGTAAATACCCAACAAAAAAATCATATTCATCAGTTTCATCAAATCAATTAAATTCATCTGATGAATTAAATTCTTCTAAATTCAATTACTAGATCGAAACATCTATCCATTTCTTAAGAAAAGGCAAAAAAAAATTAAATAGCCTAAGTATCCAAATAACAAAAAACAAACTGATCCAATTCACACAAGAATTCACAATATAACATGATTTTTAAATCTCACTTTGTCATGAATTTATATGCCAAATGGAAGGAATTTAATGTTTAATTCCCATAGATTAATCCAGAAACACCCACTCTCAAGATAATCAAAATCATTATTTTTTGCACAATACATCTGACTAAAACTGTACTGTAGATATTCAGTATGAAAATATTGATAATGGATAGACAATACCATAAAATATAGATGATTTGGATGTTCTTATGACATGATTGTGCAAAAAAACAATGAATTTGATTATCTTGAGAGTGGATGTTTCTGGAATGTGACCGTTTGGAATGTTGCCGTTGCCATAACATTTAAGCCCATATCAACAGGCAAGACATGGCCAATTCATATGTGCGCCTAAATAACATTTTTCGCATCATAAAATTAAAATGAAGCCCAACCAAAAAGCAAGATAATATGTTAAATAAAAGACATACCTTTTGTTTTGTCCTGATATTGGACAAACGTGTTTAACTTCAATCCAGAGATGCAATCGTCCAGCAGTTATTTTTGTTTAAAACGGGAACGGAAGCGCGAACAATTTTTCTTCATCAGCTAGTAGCCCGAGGAAATCCCTCTCCGACAACCAATACAAACCTGCATTTTAATCCCCCCCCCCCCCCCCCCCACCACCAAAGCCTCCGGAATCGCACGCACAGGCATTGGCAGATCTGCAGCGTCGCTGATGGTAGGTTTTGCAACAACGCTCTCTAAACTAAACTAAACTAAACTAAACTAAACAATTTTACTCCATCTTGAGTTAACTTGATAGTATTTATAGAAACATAGAAAAATAGGTGAAGGAGTAGGCCATTCGGCCCTTTGAGCCAGCACTGTACATGATCATGGCTGATCATGTAAAATCAATACCCCGTTCCTGCTTTATCCCCATATGCCTTGATTCCATTAGCCCTAAGAGCCAGATCTAACTCTCTCTTGACAAGCATATGCATATTATCATTGGTTCGTCTGGTTGCATAGCATGCAAAACAAAACTTTTCACTGTACCACAGTACATGTGACAATAATGAACCTAAACCTAAACCCTGAACCTATTTATGTACATCATATTGAGCTATAGTCACTAAAAAGTCCTTTCTTTATGTGGTTTGCTTGTACTTGTATGCCCCAAAGAATTCAATTGAGTTGTAACATAGCTGCAAAAGGGAACTGAAAAAAGATCCAGCACATTTTACCTTTAACATTTCATTGCAGGTCCTATATCTATACAACTGCTCAATGATTTGACATCTAAGAAACATTGCCGTTGTCAATGTACATGGCAGTTCAATCATATGTACCTTGGGAAAGAATCATTCCATTTAACTAGTCCATATAATCTTGCTCTTGTATAAAAATGAAATGTTATTAAAAACATTTAAATCTCCTATGCAGTGGTTTATTGTAATTAATGGAAGGGGAATAATGATACTCCATGGGTGTAAGAAGGAAACAAAAATTCTTACACAAATTTGTCACTTCCTCATAATATTCCCAAACAGTCAAAATGATTAAGTTACTTTGGAAGGGCAGGAACCATTGGATGTAGGACAACCTTGCAACCAGTTTGCAGATACTAAGGTCTCACAAGCCACAAAATGAATCACAATCACATGGTCACGTTGGTTCCCGCAATACTGGACAAACTTTCTAGTTTAGAGATGCACTGTGGAAACAGGCCCTTCGCCCACCGAGTCCACACCAACCATTGATCACCCATACACTAGTTCTATGTTATCGTACCTTCGCATCCTATACACTCGGGGCAATTTACAAAACTTAATTAACTCACAAACCCGTACGTCTTTGGAATGTGGGAGGAAACCAGAGCAACCAGAGAAAACCCATGCAGGTCACAGGGTGAATGTTCAAACTCCGTACAGACGGCACCCATAGTCAGGATCAAACCCATGTCTCTGGCACTGTGAGGCAGCTACTCTATAGCTGCGCTACCGTGCCACCTTAGATATCTAAGTATCCTACTGTGTAGCACCACTTACTTCAGATGCATGTAGTTGACAATATTATTTGGATGGAACAAACTGCTGTCATGACCACTTTGTTTCATTTCTTATCACCAACTAGACACCTCCTGGATAGAATTACATTTGTGGAGAAATGTGTACAAAAATGTTTACGTGGCAAAATATACTTATTCATAATAAAATTCCCAACAGATTATTAAAACGTAGATCTAAGTATCTGTTGATAGTGATTCACCATTTGAGGATAGTTTAGTATTATCACAGGAGGAATCTAGAGACTAATAGCACAGACATAAATGATGAGCTATTGTGCATCAGAGGAGTGAACTTGCTACCAGAGGATTTGTTGGAAAATGTGATGAACACATAGAAGAGGAAGAAAAACAAACAATAAAGATCCGTGATTAACAATTTAATTGCTTAAATGCATAAGAAAGTAATGCAAAAGTTCCTTGAAGTTCACGTGGGGATTAATACTATTCCTGTGTCAACTAATGACAAAGTGCTGGAGGAACTCAATGAGTCAGGCAGCATCTGTGGAAGGAATGGAGAGGTGCTGTCTGACCATGAAGAAGAGTCTTGTCCTGAAACATCATCCGTCCATTCCCTCCACATATGGGTGGCACGGTGGCACAGCGGTAGAGTTGCTGCCTTACAGATCAAGAGACCTGGGTTCGATCCTAACTACAGGTGCAGTCTGTACGGAGTTTGTACGTTCTCCCCGTGACCATGTGGATTTTCTCCAGGTGCCTCCTACTTCCGAAAACGTGCATGTTCGTAGGTTTATTGGTTTGGTTTAATTGTAGATTGTCCCTAGTATGTTTAGGATAGTGGTATTGTTCGGGGATCGCTGGTTGGCACGGACTCGGTGGGCCGAAGAGCCTGTTTCTACACTGTATCTCTAAACTAAATATGCTGCCTGACCGGCTACGTTCCTCCAGCACTTTGAGTTTTGCTCAGGATTCTAGCATCTGCAGTTCTATGTGTCTCCTTGTCAACTGAATGTGGTTCAGATTCTGGAACGGACACATACAGTTTAATTCAATGGGACACACAAAGAGTTAAAGCTTGGATGAAGACTGTTAATGATAACCTTTATTTCTCTTTCTGCAGATGCTGTTTGACCTGCTGAATGTTTTACTACAATTTCTGATTTTAAATGAGAAAGAGCCCGATGATGTTCAGCTAGTTAGTGACAAAAATATATCTGCATCGTTGTGACAATGAAAGGAACCTTGCTGACTGGAGTGGGTGCTTCTTGCCTTCCAGCCTTTTAAATGTCAGCTAGTCTCAGAGTCCTGTCCATGTGGAAATAAAAGCTAGATCTGAGACTTCATGTCTGGCATAGTGCAACGTGGAGTCCAGCAGCAGGAATCTGCCTTGTTGGAAGGCAAAAGTCACTTATTTAATTTTTAGTTCTTAAGGTCATGTCATAAGGGAAAGGAGCAGAATTAGACCCCACAGCCTATCAATTCTACTCCGCCAATCAATTATTGCTGATCTATTTCTCCCTCCTAACCCCATTCTCCTGCCTTCTCCACATAACCCCTGACACCCATACCAGTCAAGAATCTATCTATATCTGCCTTCCATATATCATTGGATATTTAGATCTACTTTTTAATACTGTTGGGAATTTTACTACCAAAAAGTACATTTTGGTACATCAACATTTATGTACACATATTGGATATTTTTAGAGTAGAGATCGATAAATTCTTGATTAGTAACAGTGTCAAAGGTTACAGGGAGAAAGCAGAAGAGGGAAAAATAGATCAGCCATGGTCGAATAGCGGAGCAGACATGATGTGTTAGTGTTTATGTGGTAAAATAATTTGGGTTAAAAATGTCTACAATTACATTATTCAATATCTGTTAAACTGGAAAGAGCACAGAGAAGATTTCTGAGGATGTTGCCAGGACTTGTGGGTCTGAGCTATAGAGGTTGGGCACGCTATGACATTATTCCTTGGAGTGCCGGATGAGGGGTGATCTTATAGAGGTGTATAAGATCATGCAGGGAATAGATAGGGTCGACGCACACAGTCTTTTACCCAGAGTAGAGGAATCAAGAACCAGAGATTAAAGGTGATAGGGGCAAGATTTAACAGGAACCTGAGGAGCAACTTTTTCACCCAAATGGAGGTTGGAACATGGGATGAGCTGCCAGAGGAGATGGTTGAGGGAGGTACTATAACAACATCTAAGAGATATTTGGACATGGATAGGAATGGTTTCGAGGGCCAAATGCAGGCAGATGGGACCAGTGTAGATGGGGCATCTTGGTTGGCGCGGGCAAGTTGGGCTCTATCTAGTTGTGAATAACAATGTTGGCAATATTCTCTGGAATTATCTTTATTATCAATGCATGCTTGTTCTCACATTAGCTATTCCTCAGTGTTGCTCATACAAGTGCTAGTTGATATAACATAACACATCTGAACATATGATCATATTTAATTCATAATGCTTCTCAGCCGCTTACAGTAAGCTTCAGGAAATGGTAGCATATTTGACACCAATAGTATTCACGCTGATCTCCAATGCATTGATTTCTCATGAGATAACTAGACATCAGTAAATAATTTATGAATGCAAATAATCCATTTTGTATTATTTCTCCCTATAATTATGAGAATAAACACTAACTTAGAAGTTTTATAGCTTCCTCTTGTAAATGCAATCTAATTTATATCTTCTGGGGAATGTGTAATTTGGTTACAATAAAATCTAAGTGGATTATTATAATGCAATGACAGTAATCTTCTTAAGCCTCTGAATAATAACATTCTAATCTGTGGATTTGAAGTAGTTTAAAGATGTCAATTCTGTTTCCCAAAATTTGCAAACTTACAAAGAGTGACACGCGAGCTGTTTGTTTTCTTGGCAAGATTGAGTGAGCATTGGCTTTTGAGTTGAGTTTCACAGTGAATCATGCTCCAAATGCTAAAACTGAATACATTTAAGGCAGGCTTTTCTGAAGAAAATGTAAATATTTAAATGTGATACTAAATGGTAGGGAATTGAGGAATGCTGTGGAACAGAGGGATCTAGGAATAACTGTGCATAGTTCCCTGAAGGTGGAATCGCATGTAGATAGGGTGGTAAAGAAAGCCTTTGGTGTGCTGGCCTTTATAAATCAGAGCATTGAATATAGGAGTAGGGAAGTAATGTTAAAATTGTACAAGGCATTGGTAAGACCAATTCTGGAGTATGGTGTACAATTTTGGTCGCCTAGTTATAGGAAGGATGTCAACAAAATAGAGAGAGTACAGAGGAGATTTACTAGAATGTTGCCAGGGTTCCAGCAACTATGTTACAGAGAAAGGTTGAACAAGTTAGGTCTTTATTCTTTGAAGCGCAGAAGGTTAAGGGGGGACTTGATTGAGGTCTTTAAAATGATGAAAGGGATAGACAGAGTTGACGTGGATAAGCTTTTCCCATTGAGGGTAGGGAAGATTCAAACAAGAGGGCATGACATGAGAATTAAGGGACAGAAGTTTAGGGGTAACGTGAGGGGGAACTTCTTTACTCAGAGGGTGGTGGCTGTGTGGAATGAGCTTCCGGCAGAGGTGGTGGAGGCAGGATCGATTTTAACATTTAAAAGTAAAGTGGATAGGTATATGGACGTGAAGGGAATGGAGGGGTATGGTCTGAGTGCAGGTAGATGGGACTAGGGGAAAACAAATGGTCGGCACGGACTGGAAGGGCCGAGAGGGCCTGTCTCCGTGCTGTAATTGTTATATGGTTATATGGTTATATTATAAATTGTTTTTTCCTTAATATTTGTGTCAGAGTTATAGTCATACAGTGTGGAAACGGGCCCTTCAGCCCATCTTGACCATGCCGACCAACATGACGCATCTACACGAGTCCCACCTGCCTGCATTTGGCTCATATCCCTCTAATCCTATCCATGTACCTGTTGTAACATTTCTTACACGTTGTGATAGTACCTGCCCCAACTACCTCCTCTGTCAGCTCGTTCCATATAGGTGGACAAAGGCGAGAGATAAAAGGGTACAACAGACTATAAGATAAGGAGAGAGCTTGATAATTGGTTAATTTTGATCTACACCATATTGCTAGAGAATATACCTTAAATTAAACACAGACCCCTGTGTTGAAACAAAGTACTGCAGATGTTGGTGAAATGCACAAAAGCACAAAGTGCTGGAGTAAGGCAGCATCTCTGGGGAACATGGATTAATGAAATTTCAGGTCAGAAGAAGGGTCTCAACAGCTTTGGTCACCCTGCTATAGAGATGATGCCAAGCTGGAAAGTGTATGCAAGTCTGTTTGTTTCTATCATTAATTCTGCCTGGTGCTTCCCAGAAATGAACGGCAATCATTAATTTAACCATTTTATTTGTGTTGTTTAATTAACAGCGTCCTAAATGTCTTTCCAGATGAATAATTTCAGTGACATTCTGAACGACTCAGTGGGAGTAACGTAAAGCTCCAGGTCTGCGGATATCACAAAGGATTTTGGAAGGAGATACAAAGAATAATATGGTGAATGGATAAAGATAATAAATTTGATATGAAAATATTTAAAATTAATTGCCATATTTCTGAGTGCTTCTCTTTAGAATCTAATACTTATATGAAGAGTAGTGCAAATTCGAGTAGAATCCTTTGGCAGCCATGGCAGAAAGAAAGTGAGAGAGATATTCGGGAAATGATGATTGAATTTCCAATCTACAGGTAGACCGCTAGTCAACCAGTGCAGTTTTTTTGTGATCTATCTCAGTAACAGTGGCAAAGCTGGGATTGTTCACTCATGCTGCTGCGCTCTTTATCTCCATTTAAACCATAAAGCAGACAATGACAGCCCTTTGGAAGACAGGAACTGATAAGTGGCAGATAATGTTCATGCAATCTAAATCAAATCATCTTTAAACAAAAGGCTATCCAGCAATTTCTTCCTTAATTTTCATTGATTTGTGCTTGACCAGATAATGAATGAAATGACCGCAACAGGGCGGCATGGTGATGCAGCGGTGTAGTTGCTGCCTTACAGCCCCATAGACCTGGGATGGATTCTGACTATGGGCGCTGTTTGTACGGAGCTTGTATGTTTGCCCTGTGACTGCGTTGGATTTCTCCGGGTGTTCTGATTTCGATGTGCATGTTTGTAGGTTGATTGGCCTCTGTGAAATGTCCCTAGTGTGTAGGATAGAACTAGTGTATGGGTGATCGCTAGTTGGCAGGACCCAGTGGGCCGAAGGGCCTGTGCCCATGCTGTATCTCTGAACTAAACAAGACTAATACAATGTCTACCAGACCAGGTCTACAGCCATACAGATTTTAATGATGGCTCCTTTGTAGACATTCCAAGCGTCAATGCTACTTACAAGCTTGAAGGGAGTAATGTGATGGGACACTCTCACATCCCCTGGGTTTACAGACACACAATAGGAATCTCAGCATAAAGACTACAATGATCAGCATGGGAGCACCTCAAGGCTGCATGCTCAGCCCCCTGCTGTACTCACTCTATACTCATGACTGCGTAGCCGGTCATAGTGCGAACTCCATCATCAAGTTCGCTGATGACACCACTGATGGGGATGAGTCATAGTATAGAAGAGAGATCGAGTGACTGTCCATATGGTGCCAGCACAATAACCTGGCGCTCAACACCAGCAAAACCAAGGAACTGATTGTGGACTTGGGAAGGAGTAGGATGGGGACCCACAGTCCTGTTTATATCAACGGGTCGATGGTTGATAGGATCATGAGCTTCAAATTCTTGGGCGTGTGCACATCTCTGAAGATCTTTCCTGGTCCAAGAACACAGATGCAATTATTAAGAAAGCTCATCAGCGCCTCTACTTCCTGAGAAGATTACGGAGAGTCGGTCTGTCAAGGAGGACTCTCTCTAACTTCTACAGGTGCACAGTAGAGAGCTTGCTGACCGGTTGCATCGTGGCTTGGTTTGGCAACTTGAGCGCCCTGGAGAGGAAAAGACTACAAAAAGTAGCAAACACTGCCCAGTCCATCATCAGCTCTGACCTTCCTTCCATCGAGGGGATCTATCACTGTCGCTGCCTCAAAAAGGTTGGCAGCATCATCAAGGACCCACACCATCCTGGCCACACACTCATCTCCCTGCTACCTTCGGGTAGAAGGTACAGGAGTCTGAGGACTGCAACAACCAGGTTCAGGAATAGCTACTTCCCCACAGCCATCAGGCTATTAAACTTGGCTCGGACAAAACTCTGAACATTAATATCCCTTTATCTGTTATTTGCACTTTATCAATTTATTCATTCATGTGTGTATTTACGTATATAATGGTATATGGACACACTGATCTGTGTTATGCCTACTATGTTCTGTTGTGCTAAGCAAAGAAAGAATTTCATTGTCCTGTCAGGGACACATGACAATAAACTCTTTTGACTTGACTTGATAGGAACCAACACCTATTAGAATCTTGTGGAGACAAGAAACTGCAGATGCTGGTTTACAAAAAAAAGACACAGATTGGTGGAATAACACAAGAAATGTTGGGATTAATGAATGGAGATGTCTTGAGGATAGTACATATTACAGTTGTGGAGGTACTGGGCATCCTAAGATGTATGAAGGTAGATATATCCCCTATGTTGGATCAGATATATCCAAGGACACTGTGGAAAGCTAGAGAAGAAATTGCAGGAGCCCCGAATGAGATATATGAATCATCATTAGACACAAGTGAGGTGCTGGAAGACTGGGTATGGCTAATGTTATGCCTCTATTTAAGAAGGGCTGCACATAAAATCCTGTTTACTCCAGATCAGTGAGCCTAACATCTGTGGCAGGAAAGTTACAGGAGAGGAGACTGATTGATAAGATTCACATGTATTTGGAAAGATGGTTGATGAGAGATATTCAACATGTTTTTTTGAGTGAGAGATAATGTCTCATTAATTTGATTGTTTTTTGGAAAAGTAATCAAGAAAGTTCATGAAGGCAGGACCATGGTTTGTGTCGATGTACACTTCATCAAGCCTTTGATAAGGTTCCTCAAGGCTGCTCAGGAAGGTTAGATTTGAATGGGATCCAGCGGGAGCTAGCTAATTCAATACAGAATTGGCTTAATAGCAAGAAGCAGAGGGTGGTGGTGGAATGTTGCTTTTTGGACTGGAGTGGGATGCTTCAGGGATCAGTGCTGGGCCCATTGCTGTTGATCATCTACGTCAATGATTTGGATGTACAAGGAATAATTAATAAGTTTCCAGAACACTAAAATAGATAGATAAATAAGATTTTACACTGTCTACTCTCCCTGGAATCCACTACTTCCCTGGTCAAAGGAATTCTACATTTCCAAGAAGATTGCATCTTTCTCCTGTTATTCTCACACAAATTATGACTAAGCATCAATTGTAAAATAATTTTATTACTGCTTCTGCAGTCGATAATAACCTTCAAGACCTATTCAACTGAAAATAATGATCACAGCATGTACTTGGTGTGGTGCGTGTCCTGTTGTGTATTGTCTGCTTTCTTACTTAATGTTTCAAATAAACTGGACTTATGCTGTGAAATTGTAGCACACTTCAGGGATTCTGCAGCCTTTACATCAGGGAAGTGTGTCCTTATCTGACCTAATACTGGCCTCACTTTACTTTTAAGTGGAGTCATTGAGTGGTGCAGCACAGAAACGGGCACTTTTCGGCTCAACTTGTCAATGCCGACTGAGATGCCTCATCTAAACTAGTCCCATTTGCCAGCATTTGGCCCATATCCCTCTAAACCTTTCCTATCCAAGTTTGCATCTCAATTGTCCAAGTGTATGTTAAATGCTGTTATAATACCTGCCTCAACTACCCCATCTGGCAGCTCATTCCATATACCCACCACTCTCTGTGTGAAAAATATGCCCCTCTCACCTTAAGCCTCTATCGTCTGGTTCTTGATTCCCTTACCCTTTAACTACAGAATAAAAGACACTGTGCATTCACCCTGTCAGTTCCCCCCCATGTAGAGATAGTGCTCAGCTTCTCACTGGAATATGATTCAAGCTTTGCAGGTCAGACAATTGTTGTGGGATCAACTGTTGAAAAGATGGGTGGCACAGTGGCGCAGATGTAGAGTTGTTGCCTTACAGTGCCAGAGACCTGGGCTCGATCCTGACTACAGGTGCTGTCTGTATGGAGTTTGTACATTCTAAATGTCCCAATTTGCCTCCACCACTGTGTACCAAGCAGCCACCACCCTCTGTGTAAAAAACATGTCCCGCACATCTCCTTTAAACATGGATCCTCTCACCATAAAGCTATAACCCATACTGCCTTCAATGTTTTTTTTAGAGATGCAGCATGGAAACAGCCCTCCAGGCTCACCAAGTCCACACCGACCATTGATCACCCATTCATTATCTAACACCCAGTTCTACATTATCCCACTCTCGCATCTGCTCCCTATGAAATTGGGGCAATTTTTACAGGTGGCAATTAACTTACCCACTCGCACATCTTTGGGATGTGGGAGGAAACCAGAGCACAGGGAGAAAACCTACGTGCTCACAAGGAGAAGATGCAAACTCCACACAGACAGCAACCGAGGTCAGTATTGAAGCTGGTTCTCTGGAGCTGTGAGGCAGCAGCTCTACTCTGTGGTGCCAGAATAACAGCTGTGCTCTGCCCTCAGTAAGCCTGAACCCATCATAATAACATTTCAGAAGATCCATGTGTCAGGAAATTGTTCATCTTGAAATGGATTCACACATCTGTCACAGATGTGATAGGGCACTACAATTGACTTTCCCATATTTCCTTTTCAAAAAAAGAATCAAACATTGTAGTTTTTATTCAAAACTATTTATTAATTATTATTAATAGTACTAATCAACATGAGAGATCAAATACATAACTGCTCCTCCTGAATTGTGTGCTGTTACTCCAGAAGCATTCCCCAGAGGTATTTTAAGGGGTGAGATGGCATCTGTCCTCTTTGTAATGCCCTGGGAGTTCTGTCACATCCACACCAAAGCTCTTATAAGGAGACACGGCTGACCTTACCTTACTGATGGCGGGGGGGAGGGTGGGGGTGGAGGGGGAGGAGGGGAAGAGAAACCTGATGTAAGATGCATACAGAATAAAACCGATCTTAAACCCTGACTCCGAGTAATGAGGGATGTTAAGACAATAGGACTAATTCTGCTCCTAGAACTTATGAACGTATGAGTGAGAGGAGAATGAAGCAAGGTTTGATGGACATGTGGGACTAGAGTAGATGGGGCACCTTGGTCAGCATGGGCAAGCTGGGCTCAAGGGCCTGTTTCCATGCTGTATGACTATGTAAGAGAGAATAGATTGCAGGAAAATAAGTTGGGGAGAGGAGGAAATGCCCTGAAAATATCCATTAACTGGGACCAAATGTCTTCTTATGTTGCAAGGGAAATATAAAATGTTTTTACCTGAACCCATCATTTATATCTATGCCATTTATTCAACTGGCATCCATTCAATAGTTTCTGCAGATAGAGCTATCTACTCCTATAGAAAAGCAGTTTATGTATTTTGTAATACCTCAGTGCAATATCAAGGCACATATCACGTTATAACACTTTGTAGGTTAATTTCATCAATGTGCATTATTTCACACGCTTAACGATTGATCAATGCAAAATGCTACTGGATTCATCCAGCAATATTTCCTCGCTCTTGTGCTCCATGTTTTCAAGCATGCTTTGTTTTTGTGGCAAGCTGCAGAGCGAGCATAACTCTGTAAAATCCTTACAAAGTTTGGAACATTTAGTACACTTTACAATAGAAAGCACATTTATAAGGGAATAGTACTGCATCAGCCAGCTTTTGAGTTAGTTATCTGAGTATAACATTGAACAACACCTAATATAAGGTAGCATTTGATAGCGCGCATTAATACAGAACATAAGACACATTTGTAGCATCTCACTGTAATTGTAAGTTGAAATGCAGAAACTTCAACAATTGTTAGGTGAACATTCCAAAGGCATAATATGCAAGGGAAAAAATGTTTTCTATATACTTTAATAACACATTAAAACATGGACCATCAAAGACATGTTAGCGACTATGCATGAATGAAGCATACACTGCTTGAGGTACTGTTTCATGGAGTGCTCACAGAAATAACAACCTTCACTGGATATGATACATCTTGGGCATTTAAATGGATGGAACAGCTCTTAAGCATTCCATTGATAATCATTTTACTTGCATTAAACAGGTAATCGACAGGTATCCTCCTTAAACTAATACGTGCACTGCATCAGATATTAACCCACGGTCTAAGAATTGTAAAAGCAAATGATAGCTTCTTCACTCACTCTCACAAGAGCCATTAGCAATACACGACTCATCTTTTGTGCATTCCACTCCGTTTATTAAACAGGGATTTTGCTTATTTTAGAACCATTGGGATTAGTTGCTTCCTTAATTGCTGCAGTCTAGATGCTGCATATCTTTGCATAATGTGAATTTACTCCATGTCTCCACCTCTCTCTTTTCACTAACACGGAGTAAGAGATCTTGAACGATACCCAAAAGGATTGTAGAGGATGATAGTAGTTTGGACGTAATAGTTTGGGGAGGGGGCATATATTTAGGCTAAGTGTTATGGGATCACATACTTGAAACAAAGCATGATGCATGTGGGTGTAAAATTACAGATTAAGAGCAGCAATTTACCAATTTATTATCAGTGACGAGAACACCCAGTGAGTATTTACTGTGGGAAGATAATTATTAATAACATATCTAATATTACCAAGACACATCTCTTAGTTAAAAAGCATCTGTGCATAAGGCTTGCTCATGGTGCATTAATATTGTGGTTCGAATCAGAATTCCTCAATAATCTTTACAGGGGATGTGCTTGTAATATTTTGGCAGCATTGGTCACAATTTGTGCTTAAATCCTTTCAATACTTACAGTTCAGTGGTCGGAACGCGGACTTGATGGGCCGAAGGGCCTGTTTCCACGCTGTATCTCTAAAGTCTAAAGATTACACGAGTTCTGTGGCAGATGAATCAATGCAAGGTCATTTTCCAAGTAAAACAATAATATTGTAATGAAGGGAAACTAAGAACTGTTGAAGAGCAAAGGGATTTGTGTCTGTGGGCTGGCCATCCACTGATGGCTAGTGCAAACCCATATAATGAAATTCAAAGGACAAAATGCAATGCTGATCTTTCTTACAGTCAGATCGCGTCAGGAACTAAGATCCATTTTGAGCCCTGCATCCCAGAGCTATAATCAACAAAGTGGGATTCAGCAGAATGATGAAACAAAGAACTGCAGTTGTTGGCTTATACAAGGACTGGTGATGTTTTGAGTCAGGATCCTTCTTCAGACTGAACTTAGGCTCTGGAAGGGGTGGGTGGGGGGGGGGGGGGGGGGTTGATGGGGAGCTCTTCACTCCGATCCCTCCCCTTCGACCCCCTCCTTTCAGTCTGACAAAGAATCCTGACCCAAAACATTCTTTTTCTCCAGAGATGCTGCCTGACCCACTGTTTTTCTCCAGCACTTTGTGTCTATCTTCACAAAAATACTAGAGATTAAAGAAATAAAATGGGAGAACGGATTGTATAAATATGACGTATCCTCTTTCATTTAGAAGGGTGAGGGTAATCCAATTGAGGTGTCGAAAAAAGATTAAGTGGAGCAGGTCCAACTTCCTGTGGTGAGGAATTGAGAATCATTTCATTTAGGTCTGGGAATTCAGGAATATTTTTAACGCAATGGGGAGTGGAAATGGACAATTTTCTTTATCTTGGGGTAATGGATGATGAATGGATTCAATCATGGCTTAGATTCACCGATTTCCTTTAAGAGCCTCAAAAGAAATGAATCAAGAGCAGATGATTGAAGTTATGTTTTAAACCAGGCAATATCATTGATTAGTGAACAAGCTCTGAGAATGAATGGACTTCGACAGTACCTTGGTCACTGGTTGCTGGTCCCATTAATAAATCACATTGATGTTTATGAATGGGATTCAGTTTTACACAAATGTTATTGGCTTGAAATGATCTACCACTGAATTTTTTATAGACCCAGACGAACTCCTGCAGCGATCCCTGCAGACATGCTGTTTCCAAAGCCTTTGACCTCTACATGATGGAACAGGTGAATCCACAGCATTCTTTGAGCAAGGTCAGGCCAGTCTTTGCCATGAACGGTTTGGATGTCTGTTGTGCTCTAGATGTCGTCTTCCTTTCCTTTGCAGACTCTGTGATAAGAAAACAAGATTTTTCATTAGACACAAGGAACTGCAGATGCTGGAACTCTGAACAGAAAATACAAAGTGCTGGAGAAACTCAGCACGTCCTCCCAGCTTTAGTAAACTAAACATGCTTGAATTTGGATCTAATGGTTCCAGCTTTTCGTTTGACCAAATGGACCAGGGCAAGGGAAATTATTTTGCCACGGATTGTTTAAAAGTGATGGAGATTACATTTCAGAACTGTTTAAAAGATTTTTAATGGTTTCACTATCAATCTGGCACCACAGGGAATCTGACTTGCATTCATTTTCTTGCAATCCATGTTATCTGACTTTACATCCCTCAAAGAATTAGAAAATGTATACTTCAAGGGAGAGGAAGAATGAAGAAACTTCAAATCAGACTTAATTGGAAATTTCTCTGTTTATTATATATTTAGTTAGACGTCTGTTTGAAGGAGGAAATGCAAACTCAAAAGTGGCACAGTGGCGCAGTGGTAGAGTTGCTGCCTTACAGCACCAGAGAACTAAGTTCGATCCTGAGTATGGGTGCAGTCTGGATGGAGTTTGTACATTCTCCCTGTGACTGTGTGGGTTTTCTGCGGGTTCTCCGGTTTCCTCTCACCTCCAAAGATGTACAGGTTTGGAGGTTAATTGGCTTGGATAAAAAATTATAAATTATCCCTAGTTTGTAGAATAGTGCTGGTGTACAGGGATCGCTTGTTGGCACGGCCCAGTTGGTCGAAGGGCCTGTTTCTGTGCTATATGTCGATCGGCATGGAAGACCCAATGAAGTTGAAATCGGATGCCTCACCCATGCCTCATTTTCAGGGAGATGTCTGGGGGGGGGGCGTACTTCACATGCGCTCTTGTAATTTTGTCTGCATTAAAGAGGGCTCCAGACCATCAGTTGCCAGGAAATTGGTGGTGGACCTGCATTTCCACAGGATTTTGGGAGAGTGCAGAGTTTTAGTCCCTTATTAAGGATGTAAGTACAGAGTCACTTAAAGGTTAAGGTGTATTGACACCACAGATATAAAGATCAGTACACATCCATGATATCAGGATGTGTCAAGCCTTTTATAGCCAACTAGACAAAGGGGGACCCGTTGGGTCCCGTCCCCTCAACGTGCGGTTGCGGTGGGGGGGAGGGCGGCTTGCAGCGTCACACACACTAACCACCCCCCACATTCACTAACCACCACCCCCCCCCCCCCTTGATATTATATAAATATTATACATTTGCTCCTTTTTCCCCATCCTCCGCCCTATCCACTCACGCATAAGCCAAACTGCGCAGGCACGGCTAGAGAGGGAGGGGTGTGGAGAGGGAGCGGGCAGGGCGTAGAGAGGGAGAGGGGTAGAGATTGATGGGTGGGGGCGCGCGGCGTCACAGGGGAGGGCTGGTTCCCAAACGCAATACTCCACCACTCACCCATTTGTCCCAATATTCACCATTCCCTAAAGAGGGAGGGGGGCACAGAGGGAGGGGGGCAGAGAAGGAGGGAGGGGAGAGAGAAAGGGGGGACAGAGAGGGAGGGGGGGCAGAAAGGGAGGGAACACAGAGGGAGATGGTAGAGGCTGTACCTACCCAGGTCGTAAAGCAGCAGGCGCCGGACCAGAGCGAGGCTGCGGGTTGGCATGTACCCGAGCGAGGCTCCCCTACCCCATTTCCCTCACCTCTCCCCCCCCCCCCCCCTTTCCATCCCTCCCCCCACCACCTTCCTCTCACTCTTTCTCTGTCCTGGAGAGGGGGTAGAGAGGTAGGGGAGGGGGTAGAGGCAGCACCTACCCAGGTCGTAGTGCAGCAAACTCCCCAGCAGGCGCTGGGCTCGAGCTAGGCCGCAGCCTGCGTGGACCCGAGCGAGACCTGGAGCGATCTGAGGACGGTTAAAAGCAGCAGAGGGCCGGACAATCGTGGCTTCCACGAGGGGAAGCCCACCCACCCGCCTGAAAGATGATCGGGCGGGGGAGGCAGAGAGGGGTTCGTCCCCCATGACGGTCAGGTGTGATCGGGATCACCAGTAAGGAAAAGGCGTCACAATTCCCCGAGTCCCTGCGATCGACGGAGGAATCGCAGGTCTCCATAGACGGCTTCTCCCAGAGGGGGAGTCTGCCATGATCAACTTTCCATCACGCTGTCCCGCACCCTAACCCGCGCCTGCGTGGCGATAACAGTCACCGCCGCAATATTCTAGAACTTCAAGGAGCCCAGCGGAGCACGCAGCACGACCTGAGCAGCAGTTTAAAAACGCTAAGTGACAAATTTAAAGAAGTGAAAGTTATGAAGCCAAGAAGTACAGAAGACAGAACAAGGGTGACGTCACTTGCAGCGCAAGCAGAGGCAGGCAGTCAGATCCATTGTGACAGCGCGAGCAGAGGCAGGCAGGCAGGCAGAGCCATTGTGACGTCATCAGCGAGACCATCCCGTTTATTTACCAAGTTATTTGGTAAAACAGTTATAATGGGTGACTTCAATCTACATATAGATTGGGTGAATCAAATTGGCAGGGGTGCTGAGGAAGAGGATTTCTTGGAATGTATGCGGGATAGTTTTCTAAACCAACATGTAGAGGAGCCAACGAGAGAGCAGGCTATTCTAGACTGGGTATTGAGTAATGAGGAAGGGTTAGTTAGCAGCCTTGTTATGCATGGCCCCTTGGGCAAGAGTGAACATAATATGGTTGAGTTCTTCATTAGGATGGAGAGTGACATTGTTAATTCAGAAACACGGGTCCTGAACTTAAAGAAAGGTAATTTTGAGGCGTGAATTGGCCAAGATAGATTGGCAATTGATTCTTAAAGGGTTGACGGTGGATATGCAATGGATGGCATTTAAAGACTGCATGGATGAACTACAACAATTATTCATCCCAGTTTGGCAAAAGAATAAATCAGGGAAGGTAGTGCATCCGTGGATAACAAGGGAAATCAGGAATAGTATCAAAACAAAACATGAAGTGTACAAATTAGCCAGAGAAAGCATACTAGCAGAGAACTGGGAGAAATTCAGAGTCCAGCAGAAGAGGACAAAGGGCTTAATTAGGAAAGGGAAAATAGATTATGAAAGAAAACTGTCAGGGAACATAAAAACTGACTGCAAGCGTTTTTATAGATATGTGAAGAGAAAAAGATTAGTTAAAACAAATGTAGGTCCCTTGCAGTCAGAAACGGGTGAATTGATCATGGGGAGCAAGGACATGGCAGACCAATTGAATAACTACTTTGGTTCTGTCTTCACTAAGGAAGACATAAATAATCTGCCGGAAATAGCAGGGGATCGTGGGTCAAATGAGATGGAGGAACTGAGTGAAATCCAGGTTAGCCGGGAAGTGGTGTTAGGTAAATTGAATGGATTAAAGGCCGATAAATCCCTAGGGCCAGATAGGCTGCATCCCAGGGTAGTTAAGGAAGTAGCCCCAGAAACAGTGGATGCCTTAGTGATAATTTTTCAAAACTTTAGATTCTGGAGTAGTTCCTGAGGATTGGAGGGTAGTTAATGTAACCCCACTTTTTAAAAAGGGAGGGAGAGAGAAAACGGGGAATTACAGACCAGTTAGTCTAACATCAGTAGTGGGGAAACTGCTAGAGTCAGTTATTAAAGATGGGATAGCAGCACATTTGGAAAGTCAGCATGGATTTACGAAAGGTAAATCATGTCTGACGAATCTCATAGAATTTTTTGAGGATGTAACTAGTAGAGTGGATAAGGGAGAACCAGTGAATGTGTTATATCTGGACTTTCAGAAGGCTTTTGACAAGGTCCCACATAAGAGATTAGTATACAAAAGCACACAGTATTAGCGGTACAGTAATGATGTGGACAGAGAACTGGCTGGCAGACAGGAAGCAAAGAGTAGGAGTAAACAGGTCCTTTTCAGAATGGCAGGCAGTGACTAGTGGGGTACCGCAAGGCTCAGTGCTGGGACCCCAGCTATTTACAATATATATTAATGATTTGGACAAGGGAAATCATTGGGTCAAAGCTGGGGGGCAGTGTTAGCTGTGAGGAGGATGCTAGGAGGCGGCAATGTGACTTGGATAGGCTGGGTGAGTGGGCAAATGCATGGCAGATGCAGTATAATGTGGATAAATGTGAGGTTATCCACTTTGGTGGCAAAAACAGGAAGGTAGACTATTATCTGAATTGTAGCCTTTTAGGAAAAGGGGAGATGCAACGAGACCTGGGTGTCATGGTACACCAGTCATTGAAAGTAGGCATGCAGGTGCAGCAGGCAGTGAAGAAAGCAAATGGTATGTTAGCATTCATAGCAAAAGGATTTGAGTATAGGAGCAGGGAGGTTCTACTACAGTTGTACAGGGTCTTGGTGAGACCATACCTGGAGTATTGCGTACAGTTCTGGTCTCCAAATCTGAGGAAAGACATTCTTGCCATAGAGGGAGTACAGAGAAGGTTCACCAGACTGATTCCTGGGATGTCAGGACTTTCATATGAAGAAAGACTGGATAGACACGGCTTGTCCTCGCTAGAATTTAGAAGATTGAGGGGGGATCTTATAGAAACTTACAAAATTCTTAAGGAGTTGGACAGGCTAGATGCAAGAAGATTGTTCCCGATGTTGGGGAAGGATGGGGAAGTCCAGGACAAGGAGATCGCAGTTTAAGGATAAGGGGGAAATCTTTTAGGACCAAGATGAGAAAAACATTTTTCACACAGAGAGTGGTGAATCTCTGGAATTCTCTGCCACAGAAGGTAGTTGAGGCCAGTACATTGGCTATATTTAAGAGGGAGTTAGATGTGGCCCATGTGGCTAAAGGGATCAGGAGGCTATGGAGAGAAGTCAGGTAAGGGATACTGAGTTGGATATCAGCCATGATCATATTGAATAGCGGTGCAGGCTCGAAGCGCCGAATGACCTACTCCTGCACCTATTTTCTATGTTTCTATTTGAAATTCTTGAGCATTTTCATAAATAACTGGGTAAATAATGCATTATATTTTCAGATGAGGCGATTTTTGACATCATGGCGGAAATCTCAATCGGAATATGTAAAAATGTCACCGTTAGAGCGTTGTGTTTTCTAGGAGATGTGAATCGTAGACGAACACACACACGCACACGCACATGCACACAATCAGAGTTTAATAGTTATAAGCTATGATCGTTTTATAAAGGTAATCACTGCTGTCATATCGTAATAGGGATGTTGGGTGGCACAGTGGCACAGCGCCAAAGACCAGTTTACAATCCTGACCTCAAGTGCTGTTGTGTGGTGTTTGCACGTTCTTCCTGTGACCCCGAGGGTTTCTCTCGGGTGCTCCGGTTTCCTCCCACGTCCAGAAGATTTACGGGATGTAGGTTCATTTTCCTCTGTAAATTAGCTGTAGTGTGTAGGGAGTGGATGTTAAAGTGGGATAACATAGAACCAGTATGAATAAGTGATCGATGGTAAGCATGGACTCGGTGAGCCGAAGATTCTGTTTCCATGCTGTATCTTTTAATCGATTCATTTAATCAGCCCTGTCCAGAAGATTCCCACAAACACCAATGTGATAATGATAATAAAATCTTTATTGGATTTCTTTTATCAAAGGACAAGCTTTGGCCAGGGCAAAGGGGATTAAAATAAAAACTGGGTGGAACTCAACAGGTCAAGCAGCATCTGTGGAGGCAAAGAGATTTCAAGCTGGGTGCAGGGGTAAGATGGGAAAATGCCCCTGGTCTTCCTTAACACAGCATCAATGGTCTTTTACATCAACCTGACAGTAGTTGGAGCCCCAGCTAAACTTCTCATCCAAAGGACTGCACCAGTCGGGCGCCATTTCTCAGTCACCTACTTGTCATCCAAGGATTTTGAAGGATGAGTTTTCATGTTATGCAGCGCCACCTGCTTCCATGGAGGAGCAACGGGTCCTCCCACCCCACACAGTCCACCAAACAGCACAGGGGTTTCATATACAGTGGCTTGCAAAAGTATTCATACCCCTTGAACTTTTCCACATTTTGTCACGTTACAACCACAAACTTAAATGTATTTTATTGGGATTTTATGTGATAGACCAACACAAAGTGGTGCATAATTGTGAAGTGGAAGCAAAATTATACATGGTTTCCAAATTTTATTACAAATAAAAAACTGAAAAGTGTGGCGTGCAAAAGTATTCAGCCCCCCTGAGTCAATACTTTGTAGAACCACCTTTCGCTGCAATTACAGCTGCAAGTCTTTTGGGATATGTCTCTTTGCACATCTAGAGACTGACATTTTTGCCCATTGTTCTGTGCAAAATAGCTCAAGCTCAGTCAGATTGGATGGAGAGCGTCTGTGAACAGCAATTTTCAAGTCTTGCCAGAGATTCTCAATTGGATTTAGGTCTGAACTTTGACTGGGCCATTCTAACACATGAATATGCTTTGATCTAAACCATTCCATTGCAGCTCTGGCTGTATGTTTAGGGTCGTTGTCCTGCTGGAAGGTAAACCTCCGCCCCAGTCTCAAGTCTTTTGCAGACTCTAACAGGTTTTCTTCTAAGATTACCCAGTATTTGGCTCCATCCATCTTCCCATGAACTCTGACCAGCTTCCCTGTCCCTGCTGAAGAAAAGCATCCCCACAGCATGATGCTGCCACCACCATGTTACACAGTGGGGATGGTGTGTTCAGGGTGATGTGCAGTGTTAGTTTTCTGCCACACATAGCGTTTTGCATTTAGGTCAAAAACTTCAATTTTGGTCTCATCAGACCAGAGCACCTTCCTCCACATGTTTGCTGTGTCCCCCACATGGCTTGTGGCAAACTGCAAACGAGACTTCTTATGGCTTTGTTTCAACAATGGCTTTCTTCTTGCCACTCTTCCATAAAGGCCCGATTTGTGGAGTGCACGACTGTTAGTTGGCCTGTGGACAGATTCTCCCACCTGAGCTGTGAATCTCTGCAGCTTCCCCAGAGTTACCATGGGCCTCTTGGCTGCTTCTCTGATCAATGCTCTCCTTGCCCATCCTGTCAGTTTAGGTGGACGGCCATGTCTTGGTAGGTTTGCAGTTGTGCCATACTCTTTCCATTTTTGGATGATGGATTGAACAGTGCTCCGTGAGATGTTCAAAGCTTGGGATATTTTATTATAACCTAACCCTGCTTTAAACATCTCCACAACTTCATCCATGACCTGTCTGGTGTGTTCCTTGGGCTTCATGATGCCCAAGGAACATTGTTTGTTCACTAATGTTCTCTAACAACCCTCTGAGGCCTTCACAATGAACAGCTGTATTTATACTGAGATTAGATTACACACCAGTGGACTCTATTTACTAATTAGGTGACTTCTGAAGGCAATTGATTGCACTGGATTTTATTTAGGGGTATCAAAGTAAAGGGGGCTGAATACCTTTGCACGCCACACTTTTCAGTTTTTTATTTGTAAAAAAATTTGAAAACAATGTATCATTTTCCTTCCACTTCACAATTATGCGCCACTTTGTGTTGGTCTATCACATAAAATCCCAAAAAAATACATTTACGTTTGTGGTTTTAACGTGACAAAATGTGGAAAAGTTCAAGGGGTATGAATACTTTTGCAAAGCCACTGTAACAGGGAAAAAATATATAGCTGGAAAGATTTATGATGTTGCCAGGACTCAAGGGCCTGAGCTCCAGGGAGAGGTTGACCAGGCTAGGACTTTATTCCTTGGAGTGCTGGAGGATGTGGACAAATGGTCAAAACCTGTCAATTAGGATGGCACAGTGGTAGCATTGCTGCCTTACAGCGCCAGCTACCAGGGTTTGATCCTGACTATGGGTGCTGTCTGTACAGAGTTTGTTCGCTCTCCCCGTGATTGCGTGGGTTTTTCCACCTGTGCTCCAGTTTCCTACCACACTCCAAAGACGTACAGGTTTGTAGGTTAGTTGGCTTCAATTGTAAATTGCTCCTAGTATGTAGGATAGTGCTACTGTACAGGGATCGCTGGTCAGCACAGCCTCAATGCAGTGTAAGGCCTGTTTCCGCAATGTATCTTTAAAAAAAATAAAACTATGGCAGTATTCAGGACTCACACACATAATTCCACCAAAGCAGAGACAATCGAAAGACAACTGAACGAGTGCTAGAAATTGAACATTACCAGGATTTTCTGTCATGTGATAATCTAGTTGATTTAACACCAATAGCAAAAGTAGGAGAGTATTCATCTATTGCTGGAAAAAACCCCTCATGTGGACTGACTTATCAAACTCATAGATTTAATGCAATAGTCCATCTGAGCATTGGGCTAAATTATTCCACAAATCATAATTTTAATTATCCAAACACATTGGCAACATTCTGTGCAGCATGTAACCTTATGTTAGCTGATTTGCTTTGAATTAATTTTGATAAAGTTTGTGTTAATCCTGGCTAAATCCAGCAGCCATGATATTAAAATTGAGTAAGGGCTGGTATATGGCTAGGCCATTTTGGTCAAGTATATTCAATTCAATTCAATTCAACTTTAATGTCATTGCACAGATACAAGTATGGGTAATATAGCTGGAAAGGGTGCCTTTGCAGAACTGAGACAAGCTGCTGAATGGTGCCAGTTTGTCTGTGGCCTAGATAAGAGCTGTAGAGAAAGAATGGGACATCTGCTGAAGTCTTACAATGAGGTGTAAAATGCATGGAACTGATTGGGTCAATGCAAACCAGATGTACATAGTGTAAATAATGTTGCACAGCCTTATTTGGATAGTTGTTGATTGGTTGAAATGTTAAGCTTTGTTTGGGTTGCCTGAATCTCAATGTTGCATTATTCATCTGTGTTTGCTTATTTCTAGAAGCTCCTTTTGAATACAATGTATTGGTTACTGTGTTATTGGGTTGGGGAACTTCCCATTATGTATTGTGTTAATTGATATGCGTTATTGGACTGTATAGAGACCACCCCCATTTGGTTCAGCCCCTCAAGGTTCTGGGACCTATAAAAGGTGGCTTCCCACGAGGTCCGATGTTGACCTGGAAGAACGCTTGGGACTGCGTGACCTTTTGGAGTGTCTCTGCTTGCATTAGGTTAGAAGGGCTTGGCCAAGCAGATACAAGGATCAAACCCGCGGTGGTTAGGTATTGTATAGGGGAACTGTTACTGTGTTATCCAAAATAAAGTTTAGTTGCTCAAGTGCTTGATTCAGTATTTTATTGACTGAAACTAGACCGTGGGGGGAGGGGGGGGGGGGGAGTGGAGGGTGGGGGGGGTTGGAGCTTAGAACGAGCTATTTACATTTGCACAGTTTTAAGGGCAGTAAGAATGCTTACAGTCTGAACAATGTGCCAAGCCATCAGAAAACTAGCTGCCACCATGAGTCTTTGGCATTCAATGTTTGTATCCCTGCTGACTACAGAATTACCTTCACTAGATCCATTAACATTGACTTGTTAAAAACACAAAGTGCTGGAATAACTCAGCGGGCCAGGCAGCAGACGTGGAGGGAATGGATAGGCAATGGCTCGGGTAAGGACCCTTCTTCAGACTCAAGACTGGCTGACCTGTGAATTCTCGCATCATTTTGTGATATGGTCAATTCTGCGCTGATGTTTCAAAATGCCAGATTTGAGATCCCTAGAGGAACCCAGAAGTTCAAGATAATATAGGAAGAGAACTGGAAGTATTAAAAAAAAAATGGCACACTGTTAACATAGAGGTGCCAAAGTCCATTAACAACACAAGAGTTGGAGACACTGAGGATGCAGGCCACACTGGTCAGTGCTCTACATGGCAGAAGACAGCGCTGACGCACACGCACCGCAACTCCATTCAAGCAGAACCCGTCGAAAGACAACTGTATGACTGCTAAGCATTGAGGTCTGTTGAAGTTTACGAGGATTTTCTCCAACATAGCAATCTGGGAAATGTAACTGCAATAGCAAGTTCATGGATCGTTTTACTTACAGGATAATTTCCTCCATTAATGCTCTCGGAGGGCCGTGCGGACGGTTACCAAACCCAGGCAGGCACCAGGGGCAGCCCGCCTGGAGTGGGTCCGTGCTTCCTGCTTGCCCCCGAAGACCAGGAACCGGAAGGAGGAGAGAGTTGGCAAACACCGTTGGATGCTGAACAAAGGGCCGGTAGAACCAGGGTAGTCTAACCTTCCACAGCTTCAAGGTCGGCTGCAGGAGGCACCCCCCCACCCACCCCCTGGGGCATGAAGATTGAAGGCCCGGAGAGGAGAGAAGGACGGCTCACTGGTGAATCACATGAGGTGATGGCTGCAACAGGCCTTCATGACAGCCTAGACTGTTTAAAATGGCACCTCGTTGATGCTACTTTTACATATGGATCACCTGTTCACACTAGTAGTATGTTGCACTACTTTCTCATCCACTCTCCACATCAAGGGTTCCCAACCTGGTGTAAATTCACCCCCAGGAGGTAAATTTGTTGGTTCTGGATTTGTACATATTTGTTCTCATTGACAGACAGTGTTTGGTTCTGGTATACCGGTATCTGTTCATCATTAGTTGTTGAATAAGTGAAATAATATTGTTATGTGCTATTAAAGTTACCTGGGGTAAATGGGACGAAAAAGGTCGGGAACCCCTGCTCTACACACCAGGGGCAATTTACAGAGGCTCATTAACTTGGATGTGGGAGGAAACTGGAGCACCCGGAGAATGTGCAATCTCCACACAGACAGGATCGACCTAAGGTCAGGAGCGAAGTGGAAAAATATCCCTAATCTGGCCTGATTTAACTAATAAATTTAATGCATGACATTAGTACAATAGTCAGCCTGATCATTGGTCTTAATTATTCCACTAATCTTAATTCTAATCATCCAAACACATTGATGGCATTCTGTGCAGTGTTTAACCTAATGTTATCGGATTCATTGATTGGCATCAATTTTGATAAAGCTTGCACAGTTTGAAGGGCAGTGGGAATGTTTGCAAACTAAACAATGAGCAAAGCCATCTGCAAACTAACTGACACCATCAGTCTTTTACATTCAATCCTTGCATACATGCCAACTACAGACCTACCTTTTCTAGATCTACCAACATTGACATTGAAAAATGCAAGGTGAAGGGGTAACACAGTGGGTCAGGCAGCATCTGTGGAGGGAATGAATGTTTTGGGTCGGGACCCTTCTTCAGACTCCAATCATCTATCCATCCCTCCACCAAAGCTGCCTGACCCACTAAGTGACAGCAGCACTCTGTGTCTTTTACTCTACTCAGTGTCCTTTCACTTTACTTTAGAGATACAGCTCTGAAACAGTCCCTTCGGCCCACCGAGTCAGTGCTGACCAGCGATCCCTGTACACTAACCCCATCCGACACACTAGGGACAATTTACAAATTTACTGAAGCCAATTAACCTACAAACCTGCACGTCTTTTGAGCGTGGGAGGAAACCGGAGCACCCGAAGAAAACCTACGAGGTCACAGGGAGAACCTTCAAATTCAATAGACAATAGGTGCAGGAGTAGGCTGTTTCGGCCTTTTGAGCCAGCACCGCCATTCACTGTGATCATGGCTGATCATCCACAATCAGTACCCCGTTCCTGTCTTCTCCCCATATCCCCTGACTCCACTATCTTTAAGAGCTCTATCTAACTCTCTCTTGAAAACATCCAGAGAATTGGCCTCCACTGCCTTCTGAAGCAGAGAATTCGACAGATTCATAACCCTCTGTGTGAAAAAGTTTATTCTCATCTCCGTTCTAAATGACTTACCCCTTATTCGTAAACGGTGGCTCCTGGTTCTGGACTCCCCCAACATCGGGAATATGTCCAAACCCTTAATAATCATATTTATCCTTCTAAATTCCTGAGTATACAAGCCAACTTTGGCCAGCTCCTCCCTCATGGCTCCATGGTCACCTTTGTTCAATTGTAATACTGACCCTTCTGATTTTCCCTTCTCCCTCTCAAATTGTAGATTAAATCATATTATGGTCTCTACCTCCTAATGGCTCCTTTACCTCGAGTTCCTTTATCAAATCAGGTTCATTACACAACACTAAATGCAGAATTGCCTTCTCCCTGCTACAGTACAAGCTGCTCTAAGAATCCATCATGGAGGCACTCCACAAACTCCCTTTCTTGGAGTCCAGTACCAACCTGATTTTCCCAGTCTACCCGCATGTTGAAATCTCCCATAACAACCATAGCATTAACTTTGCGACATGACAATTTTAACTCTTGATTCAACTTGCACCCTATATCTAGGCTACTGTTTGGGGGGCTGTAGATAACTCCCATTACGGTCTTTTTACTCTTACAATTCCTCAGTTCTATCCATACTGACTCCACATCTCCTGATTCTATGTCACCCCTCTGTTCATTCCTCACCAACAGAGTTACCCCACCCCCTCTGCCCACCTGTCTGTCTTTTCGATAGGACCTATACCCTTGAATATTCAGTTCCCAGCCCTGGCCCTCTTGCAGCCATGTCTCAGTAATTCCCACAACATCATACTTGCCAATTTCTAACTGAGCCTCAAGCTCATCCATTTTATTTCTTATACATCGCGCATTCATATACAACACTTTAACTTCGGTATTCACCTCCCATCTCACACCGGTCACTATTGGCCCTTACCTTATCCCTTCTAGAACTTTCCTTCTCATTAATTCGGGAGTCTTTTGTAACTTTTCCTGTACTCAAATTCCCCTTTAACTCCATCTTTATACTCCCTCCCTCCACCCCACTATTTAGTTTAAACCCACACGTGTAGCCCTAGCAAACCTGCCTGCCAGAACGTTGGTCCCCCTCCAGTTAATGTGTAACCCGTCCCTTTTGAACAGGTCACCTCTACTGCAGAAGAGATCCCAGTGGTCTATTAATCTAATTCCTTGCTCGCTGAACCTGCCACCCAGCCACACATTCAGATCCCCTATCTCCCTGTTCCTGTCCTCACAAACACAAGGTACTGGAAGCAATCCAGAGATAACGACCCTAGAAGACCTGCTTTTCAGTCTTCTTCCTAACTCTCTAGACTCGCTTTGCAGAACCTCCTTCCTCTTGTTCCTGACGTCGTTTGTGCCCACGTGCACAACTACTTCCGGCTGTTCACCTTCCCACTCGAGGACGTTCTATTGTGATATCGTGAGGATATTCTATTGTAATATCTTGAACCTGGCACCAGGGAGGCAACAGACCATCCTCGAGTTTCACCTGCTGCCACAGAATCTCTAGTCCGCACCTCGGACAATGGAGTCACCCACCAGTATAGCTCTGCCCGACATTGGTCTCGCCAGTCAAGTCTCATCGCTAGGATTGGAGCCACGACTAGTCTGCCGCATGGACTGGAAGTGTCGTCTGCCCCGATAGCTCTCAAACGGGTTTACCAGCTTTCATTTGACACAGCCACTGGAGTCTCCTGCACTCCACGGTTACTTCCCATTCTCCCAGTCACCCACCTTCGCTCTTCCTGTATCCTTGGCGTGACACCCTCACTGTCGGTCCTGTCCACCAAACTCTCATTTGCCCGGATAGCCCCGAGGTCATTCAGCTGCTTCTCCAGTTCCCCAACACGTTCATTCAGGAGCTGCACCTGGACACAATTTCTGCAGGTACTATGTCACCTGAACACTGAAAAAACTCCCAAGAGCTTACCTCTGGGCCAATCCCCGCATTCCTTCAACTGACGCTCCGCTTCCGACCTTGAAGGGATGCCCGTACAGACAGCGCCCGTAGTCAGGATCGAATCCGGGACGCTGATGCTGTGAGGCAGCGACTTTACTGCCGCGCCACTCTGCCGTCCGGAACATGTTTTCTGTAACCCAGTATCTGCAATTCCGTGTGTCAAGATTGACTTGTGTTTTAAATACGGCTCAGCTTCAAATTGGTCAGCTTCTGTGAGGATTCAGGGCCTTGTGTTACTTAATATTGTCACGTTGGCACGGCAGAGCCAGCTACAGGCACTAAATGGCAGAAAAACACTTACAACTGATAAAGCCGTATTAGCTTCTGCGAAGCATTACTGGCTGCCAAAGCATTCAAATGCCCTAACTATTTCTGAATACCCCTCCACATTCAAAAATGTCTAATGTAAAAAACAACTAAACAACAAAAATGGTTATTAAAACTTACATAAAAACAAATTTAAGACATGGAAGCAAATATAACTATTTCAAAGAATGTGAACCATATTGTACTCGGGATTCTCCACTGCAGTATTTCCCGATGGTTATGCTGAGGATTTGCCACAAATTCATGCTTTTTTAGAAGAGTGAAGCAAATTCCCTTCGGCCATTCAATATTTCCATTAAGTAAAGAGTAAAGATTGTCTCCCCACATCAATCTCCTTTCTTCCCCACTGTGTAAATATTTTATACCATCTGATTTATTTCCTCCTACTGAGCGCATTTCAAAGGCAATTCTGCGTAATCATCCCATTTGCTACTTCAGTTACCTCTTTCATTCCAATATCTCGGACGCAAAGAACCGCAGATGCTGGTTTACAAAAAAAAGTCAAAGTGCTGGGGTAACTCATCAGGTCAGAATCAACAATGGAGAACATGGATGGGTGACGTTTCAGGCTGGCACCCTTCTTTCAAATGTCTTATATGATTTTCTTTATCTCCTTTGGCCTTAGTTCCCTTCACCCCACCATTTGTTTAGACGTTTAGAGATACAGTGTGGAAACAAGTCCCTCTGCCCACCAAGTCTGCACTGATCAACAATCACCCTTATACTAGTTCTATCCTACACACTAGGAACCAATTACAGAATCCAATTAACCTGCAAGCCTGAATGTCTCTAGATTGTGGGAGGAAACTGGGGCACCCGGAGAGAATCCACGCGGTCCAGGGAGAATGTACAAACTCCATACAGGCAGCAACCGTAGCCAGGATCAAACCCAGGTCTCTGGTGCTGTAAGACAGCAGCTCTACAGCTGCACCACTGTGCCGAGATTTTTATGCCATTTCAGACCTATTACAGAGATCTGTCCCGGAAATCTTCCTGTCGGAACACCGCCGCGCCGGTGTTCCTTAGAACGCCGGCGCCAAGCCCGCGCTCACAGCATTTTTGCAGTGAAACCTGACCCGGGCCCCCAGGAAGGGCCCTCAATTCCTGCGCGTATGACCAATTGATGTGCCGCAAGGCATTTCTGCAAATGAGTCCATTTAACCATTTGTTACGGACAAATGTTAAATGTTACAACTAAATTTAGGTTGGCATCTCTGCTACTGGAAATCTTCCTTCAGTGCCTCTTAAGGGAAAATTCCTGTCCCACTAAAATTCCATCCACAATGGGTGTCACTTGGGCGTCATTTGCGCGTCACGCAGATGGCGCGCGAAGATTTTGTACATCCCAAAATCCTGGAGCGCCGCGATTGACCGCACGTCACTGCCTACGTCACCACGCACCATGCACACGGAATGCGCACCATGCGTGCATCACGACTCGCGCGTTGTGCCTTGTGACACGTAATGATGCGCAAATGACAGCCCAAGTTGGACAGGCCCTTAAGTCTTGTCGATCACGTTAAGCAATGGGCACTGCCATGAGGGGGTGTTGTACAATGGACGACGGGGACCCAGCGTGGGGGGACCGCCATGAGGGGGAGGGTGAGGTGGAAGCATAAAGGGGGAACTGGCACGGGGGGGAGAATTTGTTACTTTGTAAGTGCCCTTCATGGGCGACTATTTGCATACCTTGGCAAGATATGCAAACAAAGGCTTGTCTTTCATATGTTTTCATTCACATCATTCATTCATTCAATATATTCTGGAAACATAAAGGCAGCAGGAACAGGTGGAAAGCAGCTCTGGATCCGGGTATACAGCACAGATACTTAACAGTGTATACAGATATAAATTTCAACCTATTTGACATCAGTCAAGGAAAATGAGTCCAGCTTCAAAACATTTAATTGCTGAAGCATTTCAGTTTGTAACATGATTCACATAAATACCGTAAAAGAGAAATAGAAAATTAAGTGCAGGACTCAGTGAGAGTATTAATATATTTTAAAAAGCAAGGTGAATTACCAAGAACCCCACAAAATAGTAGAACTATAATTTTGATTACTATTGCATTCAAAATGTGTCCATATTCATCTACATACCTTGGGCGGAGGCACTATGATGAGTTGATCTGCATTCTTAAATAGAGATCAATATAATGATCCAAGAAATTTGAATAATATGTTTAATATTTTTGATACAACTAGTATTTAAACCGATCACTGGTTCAATATAGGAGTTTGATAGCACTGGGCCTGTATTCGCTGAAGTTTAGAAGTATGAGGGGGAATCTCATTGAAACGTTACTGAATATTGAATGATCTGGATAGAATGGATGTGGAGAGGATGTTCCCAATGATCGGAGAGTCTGGGACCAGAGGTTTAGATTTGAAGGGTGGAATGAATTAATTCTGCTCCTATAACTTATGAACTTATGAATATATAGACCTGCCGTCCCCCATTCCTCCAATTTCTTGAATTCTCCTTCATAACTCAGAATTTATATCTTTAGTTATTTTTTTCCTCAGCAATATGAAGTGTATAGAGGAGAGAGGCCGCAATAAAGGACAATTGGACACCTACTTGTTTTTTTAGAGCTGGCCTTCGATAGTTTTATCTGCAAGAAATCAGCCATTTCTTTGTCTTCCTCTCTTTCTCTGTGATAAAAGCAATTCAGTTCAAAAGCCATTAGACTAAACCGGCATAGAAATTAATTCAACACATCTAAAATCATTGACAACTCAAACCACACAAACTTATGAATGTACTTCTCGAGCTTTAAAAGACATCACTGTACCTCAGTCGTTCAAATTCAACATCATCCACTAGGAAATCTCTTGTCTCCACGAGTTTATGAATCTGCTGTAGCAATTCCTCTTCCTTCTGCTTATCTTCATTTGATTTGTCTTTATCTACATTTTTAAACAGAAACGAAGGTTAGTTTCAGTTACGGTTGTAATTGTGCTGATGACTGTGAGCTTTCCAATCAGTAATCACATGTTCTCTTTTTGATCCATAGTCTGTCTACAGTTTCTCATTTAAGTTGGTTTGGTTTAGAGATACAATACGGAAACAGGCCCTTCGGCCCACCGAGTCCGCGCCGACCGGCGACCACGTCCACGAGCACTATCCTACATATTAGGGAAAATGTACAATCTTTATATTGAAGCCAATTAACCTACAAACCTGTACGTCTGTGGAGTGTGGGAGGAAACCGGTGCACCCGGGAAAACCCACCTGGTCACGGGGAGAATGTACAATCTTCGTACAGACAGCACCCATAGTCTGGATCAAACCCGGGTCTCTGGCGCTGAAAGGCAGCAACTCTACCACTGCACCACTGTGATGTGCGGTGACAATGGAGGTATTACAACTTATGAGTGGCCATAGATTAACCAAGGGGAAAAAAAATACTGTAATGACTTAGTTGGGAGCACTCACTCTGACTTGTATTTATGCCCCTCTCGATAGATTTGACCATTCTGCAGAACACTTGCACTTGGTCCACCAAGGCCTGCTGGATCTCCCGGTTGCTAACTATCTTAACTCCCCTGATTCCTATTCCAACCTTTCTGTATTGGGCCTCCTCCATGGCCCTTGTGGCCACACGCAAACTGGAGGATCAGCACCTTCTACACCTTGGGTAGCTCACAACCCGACATATGAATGTCGAATTCTCCAGTTCTAGGTAACACCCCACTGTCATAATAACCAATAGTGTATTGTAATGCATCACATACTGCATTCAGTCACATGCTCACAAAATGTCAGGTAACTCATGTTTGGGAGATAACAATAAATGCACATTTTACACCACAGAAAATGAAAGTGCTGCCATTTTGTCATCTCCTGAACATTTCTCTCTTCCCTGTGACCCCACACTCCCTACTGTCCCAGTGCTCACCATATGCCACACCTATTCCCCGTCCTCTCCCCATGTGTCCCCTTCACCTATATCACTCCCTCTGGGTTTACATTTCACTCCTCTTCTCTCCTTATCTGACATCCTTTTATCCTTTTCATTTCTAGCTCCACCTTTCTCTCAATCAAACTCCCCCCCCCCCCCCCCCCCCCCCCCCCCCCCATCACCTGTATCCACCTATCACTTGCCAGGCTTTAGCTCACCCCCACCACGTTTCTGGCTTTTGCTCCCCTACTATAATCAGTCTGAAGAAGGGTTCCAACGCAAAATATCGCGTGCTCTCTGTGTGGAGTTTGCACGTTGTTCCTGTCACCGCGTGGGTTTCCTCCAGTACCCTCCCACATCCCAAAGACATGCGGGTTCGTAGGGTAATTGGCCTCTATAAGTTGCCCCTGTTGTGTGGGAGTGGATGCGAAAGTGGGACAACATCGAACTAGCGTGAACGAGTGATCGATGGTCGGCATGGACTCGATGGACCGAAGCACCGTTTTCCATGCTGCATCATTTAATCTTCCAATCAATCAATTCTGCAATTAGTGCGTAGGAAATCTGTTCCAGGAGGATTCATTGTTGATTCAGTCGGTTCAAAATGCAGAAAAATACTTCTATTCCCAGACGTATTGAAAAACATGGAACAAAAATGCAAAAGGGAGAAATCATTTTTGTTTGTTCCAACATAAGGGCCTGAGGTTTTTTTTTTGATAAAGGAGCGTTGTGGTTGCAGCTTCTAAATGCTACATACAAAATATAGACTTCTTATGTTCTTGAGCAGAATTGGTTTTCTTGTCATTTATATTTGGCCGGCAGACTTAGTTCTACACTGATACGTTACTTGTAAACGATGATTTACTTCAATTACTGAATCATAATTCAGAGATGGCCCAGAGCAAACTGGCTTCATTCACTGACGGACGGACGGTGTATTGTATCGTCGGAAACATTGCCGCTGTCAGTAAAACTAAAATTACATTCAAGTCTATAGGGCACCACCTCCCTTGTTTGTTCAACCACCAAGTATTAAGTTAAGTAAATCATGATTAATGCAATAATTAAACCTAGAAGTTAAACACCAAGTTGCACATTTTAAACTTTGCAAAAAATAGCTCAGGTTTTGAAATCATATCTTTTGTTTATCAAAGGCAGTTCATAATTCTGTGAAACTCACTGGATTCATAAATATTGGATGCCATTTTAGGAGTAATTTGACAAAATAATTTGATAAATTATCAAACTGTAAAATCAAATATTGATGCAATCAATGTAAATCAAATCTGTACAAGTTCTGTCCCATCGGCAACGACCAGGTTCCAGTTTTACAGATTTCCGTAAATAGACTTTGTCTGTAAGTCAGGAAAATACACATACATCACCTGATCAACCTTTCCTGCACAGTATTGCAGTGATTGCCATCAAAAGTACAGAAGATTGATAAGAAAGAATGATTACTAACAGCAGGTCAGCATAAAGAAGGTGGTGAGTACCTGGAACATGCAGTTGTGGGTGGTGTGGAGTAAGATACAACCATAGCAGTTAAGAGGTTTGTAGATGGGCATGTGGATATGCAGGGTATGGGGGGATATGGATAATGCATAAGCAGATACGAGTCGGGTTTGTCATCATGTTTGGCTCAGACATTGTGGGCCGTAGTGCTGTATTTTCTATGTTTTATGGAGGAGGAAAGGAAGTTAGTTCTGCTGTTCGGAGAAATAAACATTTCTACACACATCAAACTTTTAAGTTTATTAACATTTTAGGAGCTCGTTCATATGAAGGGGAGTCCATAAGTCATGCGTACATAATCCAGGGAACGTCTGAAATGGAAACAGTTTTTACATCAGTGATTAGTATAATGTCCAATCACTGTACAAATGGTAATACTGAGAATTATTCAAATACCGACCTGGTATTGATACCAGTTTTTGCAGCTCTTTCTTGAGTCGAGTTATTTCTTTACACAGTTGTATGTCGTCCATCCTAGGAACAAATATTAAAATAATAATGAGAGACGAGCAATAAAAATGCAATAGGGACAATATCTTCCCAATAACAATACGGTAAAACATTGATAAAATCAGCAGCTTGACATATGATCTTCATCAGTGAGCAGAACAGGGAAATCTAGTGAGGAAATCTTTATTAAACAATTTAATGCATGGAGGATTAACTAAATAGTTTAAATCAGTTTGATTTAGTTTAGTTTAGTTTAATTTAGAGATACAGCATGGAAGCAGGCCCTTGGCCCACAGAGTCCATGGTGTCCAACAATCACCCTGTATACTAGTTCCATCGAACACATGAGACAAGTTACAGAAGCCAATTAACCTAGAAACTGGAGAAAACCCGCGCGGTCACAGAGAGAGCATACAAACTCCGTACAGACAGCACCTGTAGTCAGGATCAGACCTGGGAGTCTGGCGATGCGAAGCAGCAACTCTACCGCTGCGTTCCTGGTGCCGCCTGAAATGTAGATCCATTAACAAAATGCAAACTATGGGCAAAACCATCATCTCGTCACCTTAATATTTTCCAAGCAACAGAGTTGATGCATAGAGTCGCAGAGTCACCAGGTCCTAGAGTACAGATAAATGACTGTCAGCCGACATCTATGAACACCACTGCACTTATAGAAACATTGAAAGTAGGTGCAGGAGAAGGCCATTCGGCCCTTCGAGCCAGCACCATTCAATATGATCACGGCTGATCATCCAAAATCAATACCCCGTTCGTGCTGTCTCTCCATATCCCTTGATTCTATTAGCCCTAAGACCTATATCTAACTCGCTCTTGAATACATCCAGTGAATTGGCCTCCATTGCCTTCTGTGGCAGAGAATTCCACAGATTCACACCTCTCTGAGTGAAAATGTTTTTCCTCATCTCAGTCCTAAATGGCCTTTCCCCTTATTCTTAAACTGTGACCCCTGGTTCTCAACTCCCCCAACATTGGAACATTTTTCCTGCATCTAGCCGGTCCAATCCCTTAAGAATTGTATATGTTTCTATAAGATCTCCTCTCATCCTTATAAATTCCAGTGAATATAAGCCCAGTCGATCCATTCTTTCATCATATGTCAGTCCCGCCATCCCGGATATTAACCTGGTGAACCGATGCTGCACTCCCTCAATAGCAAGAATGTCCTTCTGCAAATTAGGAGACCAAAACTGCACACAATACTCCAGGTGTGGTCTCACCAGGGCCCTGTACAATTGCAGTAGGATTTCCTTGCTCCTGTATTCAAATCCTCTCGCTGTGAAGGCCAACATGCCATTTGCTTTCTTCACTGCCTGCTGTACCTGCATCATTTGTATCATTACAAATCTCATTTATCCACAATACGTCAGCAGCCTTCTATGCCTTGATGATTCAAGTCCCTGTCCAAATGCATCTTAAATGCGATGAGAGTATCTGCCTCCACTATCTCCTCAGGCAAAGTGGTCCAGATTCCAACCACTCTTGTGTGAAAAAAAATCTACTGCTGATCCTCTCAAAATCTCCTACCGCTTACCTTATAACTACACCCTCTTGGTTTAATTCCCATCCCCCGCCCTCACAATGGGAAAAAGATTTTACCATCCAACCTATTAACCCCCATCATTTGGTATTATCTGTCAGGTCACCCTTTAGACCTCTTTGCTCCAGGGAAAACAAACCCAACCTACCCAATGGAGAAACACAGAACTGAGCCCTGCACCCCAGAGGTAAACAGTGCATTCAGAAAGTATCCAGACTTTTTGAATACATCCAGTGAATTCACTTTTTCCACATTTTGTTACGTTACAACCTTATTCTACAATGGATTAAATTATTTTTTTTAATCATCAATCTACACACAATACCCCTTAATAAAAAAGCAAAAACAGGCATTTAGAAATGTTTGCAAAGTAATTAAAAATAAATAACTTAAATATCATATTTACACAAGCATCAGACCCTTTACTCAGTACTTTGTGGAGGCACCTTTGGCAGCGATTACAGCCTCAAGTCTTCTTGGGTATGATACTACAAGTTTGGCACACATGTATTTGGGTAATTTCTCCCATTCTTCTTTGTAGATCTTCTCAAGCTCTGTCAGGTTGGATGGGGAGTGTCGATGCACAGCTATTTTCAGGTCCCTCCAGAGATGTTCGATCAGGTGCAAGTCCGGGCTCTGGCTGGGCCACTCAAGGACATTCACAGACTTGTCATGAAGCTACTCCTGCGTTGTCTTGGCTGTGTGCTTAGGGTCGTTGACCTGTTGGAAGGTGAACATCTGCCCCAGTCTGAGGTCCAGAACGCTCTGGAGCAGGTTTTCATTAGGATCTCTCTGTACTTTGCTCCGCTCATCTTTCCCACGATCCTGACTAGTCTCCCAGTTCCTGCCACTGAAAAACATCCCCACAGCATGATGCTGCCACCATCATGCTTCACCGCAGGTATGGTATTGGCCAGGTGATGAGCGGTGTCTGGTTTCCTCCAGACATGACGCTTGGCATTCAGGCCAAAGAGTTCAATCTTAGTTTCATCAGACCAGAGAATCTTGTTTCTCGTGCCTTTTGGCAAACTTGTGCCTTTTACTACAGTGTGGCTTCCGTCTGGCCACTACCATAAAGGCCTGATTGGAGGTGCTGCAGATATAGTTGTCCTATTGGAAGGTTCTCCCATCTCCACAGAGGAACTCTGGAGTTCTGTCAGAGTGACCATCGGGTACTTGGTCACCTCCCCGATCCTGCCCTTCTCTCCCCCCGATTGCTCAGTTTGGCCGGGCGGCCAGCTCTATGAAGAGTCCTGGTGGTTCCAAAGTTCTTCCATTTAAGAATGACGGAAGCCACTGTGCTCTTCAGGACCTGCAATGCTGCAGAAATTGTTTATACCCTTCCCTAGATCTGTGTCTCAACACAATCCTGTCTCGGAAGTCTATAGACAATTCCTTCATATTTGTATTTTGCTCTGACATGCACTGTCAGCTGTGGGACCTTATATAGACAGGTGTGTGCCTTTCCAAATCATGTCCAATCAATTTAATTTACCACTGGTGGACTCCAATCAAGTTGTAGAAACATCTCAAGGGTAATCAATGGAAACAGGATGCACCAAAGCTCAATTTTGAGTGTCACAGCAAAGGGTCGGAATACTTATGTAACTGTGATATTTCACTTATTTATTTTTAATTATTTTGCAAAATTTTCCAAACACCTATTTTTGCTTCTTTATTCTGGGGTATTGTGTGTAGAGAGATGATAAAAAAAAGAATTTAATCCATTTTAAAATAAGGGTTCAATGTAACAAAATGTGGAAAATGTGAAGGGGTCTGAATTCTTTCTGAGTGCACGATAATCTTCAAAGCGGGATTCAGCAGATGAAACAAATAATTGCAGATGCTGGTTTGTACAAAAGGACACAAAGTGCTGGAGTAACTCAGCAGTTCAGACAGAATTTCTGGAGAACAAGGAGAGGTTACTGAAGAAGAGTCCTGACCCATAACATTATCTATCCACGTTGTCCGGGGATGCTGCGTGACGATTATTTCAAAAAATTCAAAACCGGCCACGACTAAAAATAGGTTGCCGTTTTAAAAATCGGTAATATTTTAGTCGAAGCCGGTTGCGATGCTAGTTGAAGGTGGTTGCCGGAGGTTGCAGGTAGTGGAAGGTAAGACCTTTTTTCCACCCAGTTTTATTCCACCAGGGAGGTCTTACCTTCCATTAATTGACCAACACTGAATTCAACAATTAACTATTTGTCTATGTTTAAGAAAGAACTGCAGATGCTGGAAAAATCGAAGTTAGGCAAAAATGCTGGAAAAATTCACCGGGTGAGGCAGCATCTATGGAGCAAAGGAATAGGTGACGTTCCGGGTCGAGACCCTACTTCAGACTGATTGTGTATTAGTACAGATGTGATATATTTTATACCGCCCAGATTTACTTAATTCAAATGGTAATCTTAGAGTTGTAAAAGTAACAATTTTCTAACCTGATAGAAATATATAAAATTATGAGAGCCATAATTAGGATAGACTGTCAGAACCCATTCCCCATGATGTAAATATCAAAGACCTGAGGGCATAGCTTTAAAATGAGAGGCACATAGCTTTAAGTTGCAAAAGGCAAAATTCAAAGGCTATGTGTGGGGCAAGTTTTTTTGCATAGAGGGTGGCAGGGTCCTGGAACATGCTGTCCGGGGCGGTGGTGGTGGCAAGTACAATAGTACAGGTCCACCACCAATTTTCCAGCAACTGGTGGTCCGGCACCTCCTTTATTCTGGACAAATCCCTCTTGGAATTCTCCCACAAAATGTAGCACTTGGGTTGGATGAGATGGCCAACTTCGACCACATCAGGACTTCCGTGCTGATCGGCGGGTCGAATCTGCCCCCTGGGGCTGGGGTGCTGGTACTCCAGCTCATCCAGGGCAGACAGATCGGTTCCCATAACAAAATTCCATGTCCGACTTTGCGGGCCGGTTTCCGGCTCTCTGGTGGCCGAGACAGATTGTTCCGGGACCATTGGACCCCTCTCGGAGGCCATGACCTCTGTTGATCTGGCAAAACGGATAATCCAGAAAGGCTCTGGGACTAAGGGTGCCGGAAAATCGGCGGTAGACCTGGAACAGTTAAGAAGGTTTTTAATAGGCACATGGATGTGCAAGGAAAGTAGGGACATGGATCATGTGCAAGCAGTAGAGATTAGTTTATCTTGGCATCATGTTCGTCACAGACATTGTGGGTCAAAGTGCCTGTTCCTGTATTGTGCTGTTCTATAGGCTATATTCTATGAATGATTTATAAATCATAACATTATGTTTTCTAATTACTCTGAATGGAAATTCATTCTAATGGAAATTACACCTTTCTTAATCCAAAACAAAGTCTGGAATATTTTCAAATTAAGAGGTACAATGGGGAAAGAATTGAAATGCATTTTTACTGTAAAATTCTATCAAGGAGGTGTTTTCAGTTTTTGTGGCTGCTGAAGAAAAGCAGGTAATTTCCTATTTTTATTTCAACCAGAATTTCAATCCTAATTAGTAAAACAGTGAAGCACAACAATTGAATGCAGAGGAAGATTGCATTCATTCTGACAGCGATAAAGAACCCCGACAAAACGTACATTCAATTTTATCCCTCTTGCTTGGTTACCTTACTCCCTCAGAAGCTGACACAACCAATCACCATTTTATTGCTCAAGAGTCACCAGTATCCTCCTTCTCCCATTGTCCATCCCTGGGAGAAAGGAACTCGATGTACACAATCCTCTTTAGTGTAAAGCAAAATAGCAACTAAATGCTTGCCAAGCACTCAAAGTTTATTCCAAATTCAATCTCAATTATTGAGTCCGAGCTTCAATGATAAAACACAATGAACAGAAACAGATACAAAAATTGGCTCCGAAGATGTTTAATTGTAAAGTGTAGGAATCATTAGTCTGAAGAAGGTTCTCGTCCCAAAATGTCACCTATTCTTTTTGTCTAGAGATTCTGCCTGACCCGCTGAGTTACTCCAGCTTTTTGTGTCAAACTATGAATCATTGCAGGTACTTGTTTTAATTGCGCTACATTATGAAATCATTTTAAATTGTTTTAATTCATGTCTTATGCTTTACCGTCATTGAAAACCTTCCAATTCCATAAAATTCAATTGAACACAAATGGCTCCTTAAGAAGCTGTATAACAGCAAATTTGTACTAGCATTATGATTTTACTGTTAATATTATTTTAACAAAAATATCTCAGGCTATATAATGTTAAATCAGTCAACGAGACTCTATTCCTGTGGCTAAAAGGTATGGTAGTTTGTAAACCAACCAACATTAATAGCAATATTTAAACTGAGATAATAAAGGAATACTATTCAGACAGTCCGCGACGAGCTTGAGGCTCAGTTAGGAACTGGCAAGTATGATGTTGTGGGAATTACTGAGACATGGCTGCAAGAGGGCCAGGGCTGCGAACTGAATATTCAAGGGTATACCTCCTATCGAAAAGACAGACAGGTGGGCAGAGGGGGTGGGGTTGCCCTGTTGGTGAGGAATGAAATTCAGTTCCTTGCAAGGGGTGACATTGAAACAGGAGACGTGGAGTCAGTATGGATAGAACTAAGGAATTGTAAGGGTAAAAAGACCCTAATGGGACTAATCTACAGGCCCCCAAACAGTAGCCTGGACATAGGGCGCAAGTTGAATCAGGAGTTAAAATTGGGATGTAGCAAAAGTAATGCTGTGGTTGTTATGGGAGATGTCAACATGCAGGTAGACTGGGAAAATCAGGTTGGTACTGGACCCCAAGAAAGGAACTTTGTAGAGTGCCTTTGTGATGGATTCTTAGAGCAGCTTGTATTGGAGCCTACCAGGGAGAAGGCAATTCTGGATTTAGTGTTATGTAATGATCCGGATTTGATAAAGGACCTCGAGGTTAATGAGCCATTAGGAGGCAGTGGCCATAACATGGTCAGGTTTAATCTACAATTGGAGAGGTTGAAGGGTAGTTCGGAGGTGTCAGTGTTACAGTTGAATAAAGGGGCCATGAGGGAGGAGCTGGCCAAAGTTGACTGAAACGATACACTAGCAGGGATGGCAGTGGAACAAAAATGGCTGGTATTTCTAGGAATAATACAGAAGGTGCAGGATCAGTTCATTCCTAGGAGGAAGAAAGATTCCAAGGGGAGAAAGGGACGACCATGGCTGACAAGGGACGTCAGGGACAGTATAAAAATTAAAGCGAAGAAGTACAACGTGGCAAAGAAGAGCGGGAAGCAAGAGGATTGGGTAATGTTTAAAGAACAACAGAAGATAACCAAAAAGAGAATACAGGGAGAAAAGATGAGGTACGAAGGTAAGCTAGCCAAGAATATAAAGGAGGATAGTAAAAGCTTCTTTAGGTATGTAAAGAGGAAAAAATTAGTTAAGATGAAAGTTGGAAACTTGAAGACCGAAAAAGGTGAATTTATTATGGGGAACAAAGAAATGGCAGATGAGTTGAACAGGTACTTTGGATCTGTCTTCAATAAGGGGGACACAAACAATCTTCCTGATATAGTAGTGGCCAGAGAATCTGGGGTGACGGAGGAACTGAAGGAAATCCACATTAGGCAGGAAATGGTGTTGGATAGACTGATGGGACTGAAGGCTGATAAATCCCCAGGGCCTGATGGTCTGCATCCCAGGTTACCTAAGCAAGTGACTCTAGAAATCGTGGATGCATTGGTGATAATTTTCCAATGTTCTATAGACTCAGGATCAGTTCCTGTGGATTGGAGGGTAGCTAATGTTATCCCACTTTTTAAGAAAGGCGGGAGAGAGAAAACAGGGAATTATAGACCAGTTAGCCTGACATCAGTGGTGGGGAAGATGCTGGAGTCAATTATTAAAAAAACAGCTATTTTAAAAAGATACCACACAACAGTAAATTGGTACAGTAAAGTTAGTCCCTGGTGAGATAGGAGTTTACAGTCCTAATGGCCTCTGGGAAGAAACTCCTCATCCTCTCCGTTTTCACAGCATGGCAACAGAGGTGTTTGTCTGACCGTAGCAGCTGGAACTCTCTGTTGCAGGGATGGAAGGGGTCTCCCATGATCTTGTTGGCTCTGGAGTTGCACCTTCTGATGTATAGTTCCTGCAGAGGGGCGAGTGTAGTTCACATAGTGCGTGCGGCCGAACGCACTACTCTCTGCAGAGCCTTCTTGTCCTGGGCAGAGCAGTTCCCAAACCAGATTGTGATGTTTCCGGACAAGATGCTTTCCACAGCCGCTGAGTAGAAGCACTGGAGGATCCTCAGAGACACTCTGAATTTCCTCAATCGCCTGAGGTGGTAAAGGCGCTGCCTTGCTTTACTCACCAGTGCTGCAGCGTGCGATGTCCATGTCGGATGCTCTGAGATGTGGACTCCCAGGAATTTAAAGTAGCTCACTCTATCCACAGCATCCCCATTTATCTTCAATGGTGTGTACGTCCCCGGATGTTGTGCCCTCCTAAAGTCCACTTCTTCTTCTTCTTCTTCTTGCGTATGGCGTGCACAGCCTAAAGTTATAAGACAACGTGTGCTGTTTGATCTTCTGTTTGTGCACGCCAGGTTGATTGCATTTGTTGAAACAGGGTGGACCACGTGAAGGTTGCAATCTCCCACCCCCCTAAAGTCCACGATCAGCTCCTTCGTTTTTTTGACATTCAAGTGGACGCTGTTGTCCTGACACCAGAGTGCCAGATAAGCCACCTCCTCTCGAAAGGCCTTCTCATCGTTATCGGAGATCAGGCCCACCACTACATCAGCAAACTTGATTATAGAGTTGGAGCAGAACCTAGGCACACAGTCATGTGTGTACAGGGAGTACAGTAGGGGGCTGAGGATGCCCCCTAGGAGATCAGTGGGCAAAATTAGGGCACATGGTATTGGGGATAGAATGCTGACATGGATAGAGAAGTGGTTGGCAGACAGGAAACAAAGAGTAGGGATTAACGGGTCCCTTTCAGAATGGCAGGCAGTGACTAGTGGGGTACCGCAAGGCTTGATGCTAGGACCGCAGCTATTTACAATATACATCAATGATTTGGATGAAGGGATTCAAAGTAACATTGCCAAATTTGCAGATGACACAAAGCTGGGTGCAGCATGAACTGTGAGGAGGATGCTATGAGAATGCAGGGTGACTTGGACAGGTTGGGGGAGTGGGCAGATGCATAGCAGATGAAGTTTAATGCGGATAAATGTGAGGTTATCCACTTTGGTAGCAAAAACAGGAAGGCAGATTACTATCTAAATGGCGTCAAGTTGGGAAAATGGGAAGTACAACGGGATCTGGGGGTCCTTGTTCATCAGCCTATGAAAGTAAGCATGCAGGTACAGCAGGCAGTGAAGAAAGCGAATGGCATGTTGGCCTTTATAACAAGAGGAATCGAATATAGGAGCAAAGAGGTCCTTCTGCAGTTGTACAGAGCCCTAGTGAGACCACACCTGGAGTATTGTGTATAGTTTTGGTCCCCTAATTTGAGGAAGGACATTCTTGCTATTGAGGGTGTGCAGCGTAGGTTTACAAAGTTAATACCTGGGATGGCGGGACTGTCATATGCTGAGAGAATGGGGCAGCTGGGCTTGTACACTCTGGAGTTTAGAAGGATGAGAGGGGATCTCATTGAAACATATAAGATTGTTAAGGGTTTGGACACGCGAAAGGCAGGAAACATGTTCCCGATGTTGGGGGAGTCCAGAACCAGGGGCCATAGTTTAAGAATAAGGAGTAAGCCAATTTGAACGGAGACGAGGAAACACTTTTTCTCACAGAGAGTGGCGAGTCTGTGGAATTCTCTGCCTCAGAGGGCGGCAGAGGCAGGTTCTCTGGATGCTTTCAAGAGAGTGCTAGATAGGGCTCTTAAAAATAGTGGAGTCAGGGGATATGGGGAGAAGGCAGGAACGGGATACTGATTGGGGATGATCAGCCATGATCACATTGAATGGCGGTGCTGGCTCGAAGGGCCAAATGGCCTACTCCTGCACCTATTGTCGATTGTCTATTAAACACACACTTACATACACATTTCTGTACTCAGTCCCTAGTGCAATCAGGTCAGTTTGTAATTTCCCCAGCACCGTATGATCACTCAAGTTTACATCAGAAACAAGCAGTGGCGGCAATGCTTACCCAGAAGGCCATGCACCGTAGAAAGTGCCCTGGACGCAGCCTGGCGCTGCTGAGACAGTTAATACTCTCAGTGAGTTGTTTTGAGCTGGGGAAGGAGATAGTGATGCTAACTTATGTACAATCTGACTAACGTAAAATCTGACTTGCGTGAAGGTTCATGGGACATGACCCGTAAGCAAAGTCGGGGAGTGTTTGTATATATCAACAGCAAAAGATGACGGACTGCTGTGAATTCCTTTGAGCTCTTCAATTAGTATTACAGAATATATCAGCGACAGAAAAAGCAAAGTACTGAGGGATTTTGGAATATTGGCATAAAACATTGAAATTCTATATTTTATTTTCATAGTCAATGCCATTTAGAAGCTTGTTATACATGCAGGTCATAAAATAATGTCAAAACAATGTGCATCGCTGTTGCCACTTAAAGATAAAGAGGGGAGGGGGTTAGCTTTTTCTTATGTAATGGATGGAATGTTGCAGATTTGCAATTATTCAGTAATTATATCAAAGCAGAAACCCTGCCCTCAAGTTATGAGCAGTGTCGAGCTCCAGCCATGGAAGAAAAAAATGGAGCCAGACATTTCATCTGGGTTCTTTATCACTGCCTTTCCCTCTGCTCTCACTTGCTAGGCTTCATTATTTAACTAATTAGGGCTGAAATTCTTGTTCAAATATTAATAAAAAATCACCAGCTTTTTTTCCATGAAACAGATATTTTTACACCATTCATCAAAAGCAGTGGCAGCTTGGGGTCTCTTCATTGACGTGCATTTGGCAGGTTGGCGCAGCGGTAGAGCTGCTGCCGCACAGAACAAGGGACCAGGGTTTGATCCTGAACACGGGTGCTGTCTGTTTGGAGTTTGCACGTTCTCCCTGTGACTGTGTGGGTTTCCTCCTGGTGCTCAGAAAACCTGCCACATTCCAAAGATGTGCAGGTTTATAGGTTGATTGGGCTCTATAAATTGTGCGCAGGATGCAGGTGATCGCTAGTCAGCACAGACTCTGTGGGCCGAAGGGCCTGTTTCCATGCTGTATCCCAAAAACGAAAAACGACACTAAAATTCACCACATTTTGATACATGTATTTGTGTTTGCGACAATAAATGTTTGTTTAAAGCGCACCCCCTGTAACAGCAGTCAAATTAAAATTCCTCCCCACAGCCTTGATGATAAGCTTTTCTCTATAAACTAGTCATAGAGCACGGAGATAGGCCCTGCAGCCCACTCGTTGCGTTGGACCAGGGTGCCTTCCTGAGATAGTCCAGTTCAGTTGAGTTTAGTTTACAAAAGGACACAAAGTGCTGGAGCAGTCAGCATCTCTGCAGAACACGGATAGGTGACGTTTCGGGGCAAGACCCTTCTGCGGACTGATTGTAGGGGGTGGAGAAGAAAGCTAGAAGAGAGGAGAGGTGGGACTAAGCCTGGCAGGGAATAGATGGATGCGGGCTGGGGGTGTTTTGACAGGCGGACAGTTGGAATGAAGGCAAGGGATGAAGGCAGAAGTTGTGAGGCAGGGCTGATGAGTATTTCTCGCAGATCGTCAAAATAGTAACTCTGAAGGGGAGAATGTTTTGGCTGTGAAATATTCACGCTGTAGGAGTGGCCGATAATTTCACAGGGGATTATTCCAGACATTAGCAAAGACATTCTGGTTGGGGGGGAGGGGAGGGGCACATAGTTTGACCAGAATGGCAAATAATATTTATAGGGTTAAATTAAAATGGACAGCATGCATAGTGTTCCTAACTTAGAGGGCTGAGGGATGATCTAACAAAAATATGTTAGATACTGAAAGGTGGAGGGGAGTACAACGCAAGGGTAATTAATCGCGGAAGTAGGTAATCACAATTTCAGAATGAAATCTGGAATCTGTTTTAAGGCTTTCAGGGTAAAGCATTAAGAAATATAAAAAGGGGCTCGATCCAAAACGTCACCCGTTCCTTTTCCCACAGAGATGCTGCCTGACCCGCTGAGTCTTTTTTTGTATTTTGTGTCTATCTTATGTGTAAACCAGCATCTGCAGTTCTTTCCTGCACATATACAGTTAATTCTGTTTATTCTCAATCATCTAATAATACAACTCACACTAGCCTGAATAGATAATGTGGTCAATGTTTTCATAGAACATGGAAAAGTACAGCACAGGAACAGGCCCTTCGACCCACAATGTCCCTGTCGAACATGATGCCCCAATAAACTAATCTCCTCTGCCTGCATGTGATCCAGTCCCTCTATTCCCTGCATATCCATGTACCTCATAAATACCACGTTATATTACATATTAGTTTTGCTCCTATTAAGGATAAACATGCTTTGTAAATTAATGTAATACTTTATATTTCATTAACTTTCCAAAATAATAATCGTTCTTCATTGTATTTACATATTTTCATTACATTACAAGCTTAGGTTTGATGTAATTTTTTACAATAGCATCAAGAAATATCAGTACTGATCATCTTTTCCAGAAGTGGATTTCAAAGATTGGATGTGTATCGGCCAATTGTATGCTTATTTCTCATCACTGCTTGCTTATACACGTACAATGTTTAACTGAATCAGAAAATTAATTAGTTTTATCAAAAGACAAAAACTCCCATCATAAGAAACTGAAGCAAAAATATGTCAATGAGTAGTTGAGGCTGGATTGTAACCTTGTAGTGGTCGGGGAGCTTGTATGTCTCAGTGACCCCAAGAGCTATGCCAGTGGGAGATACGTCTCCTGTTAGGATCTCCCATGCCGGACAGGTCGAAGGGTAGAGGCGAGACGAAAAGCGATCCACTGGTCCTCCAGGTTGGGGGTTGAGCACAGGGATAACAACCCTGTCTCGTAAAACAAATATGTTACGGAAACAGCAACTGAAGGAATCAACACTGCTGAGCGTGATAGACTTCCAGGGCTATCGACAGATGACAGGATGAATATCAATGGTGAAAGACCAGACAGCATCCCAAGAATAGCCCTGCACTGGACACCGGAAGGGAAAAGGAAAAGAGGGAGACCCAAAACCACCTGGCGTGGAAATGTAGAGGAGGAAATGAAAACAATGGACCTGGAGAATTGTGTGCAGTTTTGGACCCCTCATTTGAGGAAGGACATTCTTGCTATTGAGGGAGTGCAGTGTAGGTTTACAAGGTTATTTCCCGGGATAGCATGACTGTCATATGCTGAGAGAATGGAGCAGCTGGGCTTGTACACTCTGGAGTTTAGAAGGATGAGGGGGATCTCATTGAAACATATAAGATTGTTAAGGGCGTGGACACACTAGAGGCAGGAAACATGTTCCCGATGTTGGGGAAGTCCAGAACCAGGGGCCACAGTTTAAGAATAAGGAGTAAGCCATTTAGAACGGAGACAAGGAAACACTTTTTCTCACAGAGAGTGGTGAGTCTGTGGAATTCTCTGCCTCAGAGGGCAGTGGAGGCAGGTTCTCTGGATGCTTTCAAGAGAGAGCTAGATAGGGCTCTTAAAAATAGTGGTGTCAGGGGATATGGGGAGAAGACAGGAACGGGGTACTGATTGGGGATGATCAGCCATGATCACATCGAATTCGCAAGAAGAAGAATCTCGCTTTCACACTAGTTCTATGTTATCCCACTTTCTCATCCACTCCCTGCACACTAGGGACAATTTACAGATTGCCTATATTAGCCTATAAAACCCGCACGGCTATGGAATATGGGGAGAAACCGGAGCACCGGGATGAAACCCACGTGGACACAGGGAGAATGTGCAAACTACACACAGATATCGCCAGAGGTCAGGATCAAAACAGAGTCTCTGGCGCTATGAGGCAGCAGCTCCACCCTCTGCATGACCGTGCGCAGGGAGAACGTACAAACTCCGCACAGACAGCACCCGTAGTCAGGATCGAACCCGTCCCTAACGCTGTAAGGCGGCAACTCTACTGCTGCACCACCGTGCCACCCCTTGCGTGGGGATTTTGTATGCACATCGCATGCACGTACAACATTGTAAAAGCCTCTTAAAAGTCACCATTGAATCAGCCTCCACCACCAGTGCGTTAAGGCACCCACCACCCTCTGCGTAAAACACTTGCCCCACTCATCTCATTTAAACTTTGCCCCTCCCACCTCAAAGCTCCGCCCTCTAGTTTTTGTCATTTCCACCCAGGGAAGAAAGGTTCTGATTGTGTACCCCATCTATGGATCTCATAATTTGATATCCTTCTGGCAATCTCCCCTCAGCCTCCGACAAAGTTTAGATCAAAATGGTGATATCTCACAAGAAAGGTACTTAATGGTAATTCCTATCATTTTTCACATGTGCCTATTGAAATATTACAGTATTAAATCACATTCTGGAAAACGTGTTAGATGTTGCTTTTCCAATAATTCTAATTAATTATTTAATAATTCTCATTAATCATTTAATATTTCTCATTGATCATTTAATAATTGTAATTAATTATTTATAATTGAATAGGTGTTAATTGTCCGTTCTGTCCTCTTTCAACATGAACACCCTCATCTGGTGGAAACCATCTCTTTTTTTAACAACAGTTGTCATACACAGACAAAGAAACCAATAATTAAAATGTATTTAGAACAGGGTGTGTGCTGGTGAATATGTTTACAGCTCAAGAAGAATTAATCTTTTTAGCAGTGCAGCAAAACTGAACTTAATTGGATTGAATTGAACCAAACACACTGCAAAAATATGAAGCAAAATATTTGTTCAGGAAATATAAAGTACTTGTGGGATTTTTATTGTGTTTGCACAAATTCTTGTGTAGGAAGGAACTGCAGGTGCAGGTTTAAATCGAGGATCGACACAAAATGCTGGAGTAACTCAGCGGGACAGGCAGCATCTCTGGAGAGAAGGAATGGGTGTTGGTTTGGGTCAAGACCCTTCTTTAGACTGTTCAAATTGTGGGGGGACAGGGGCTTCTTGATTAAGAAAGGGATGCTTGGCAGGAGCAGACAATGAAGAGGGGCAGTGTGGAAAATTTAGAAATTAAATAGCGTTGGTTTTGATCAAAGCTATTTAATCAAAGTAGCAAGGTTGATCAAACCTTTTTCAAAGTTGCAAGGTTGAAGCTTGAGACACAGAACTGCTGGTTTACAAAAAAGGCACAAAGCTTTGTTTAGTATGGAGATAGGGCACAGAAACAGGCCCTTCGGCCCACCAGCCTGGTGTAAGTTTCTAATTTGAAATTTGGTAAATTTGCAATTATTTTTCATTCTATTGCACTCATTTTAATTTGACCACAGAGTCACACTGCATGGCAACAGGCCCTTTGGCCTCATTTGACTGCGCTGACGTTTCAGGTCAGGATCCTTCACCAGACTGATTGTCGTGAGGGGCGGGGACAAACCTAGGTGTTGAAGACTGAAGATCAAAAGATTGAAGAAGGGTTCCGACCCGAAACGTCACCTATCTATGTTCCCCAGAGATGCTACCTGACCCACAGAGGGACAGTTGCCGTGATGCCGTGACAGTCTCCCTGATCAGTAGTGCAACTCCACCACCTCTTTTGCCTCTCTCTTGATCACATCTGAGGCATCGAAACTCAATCTGGAACATTGAGCTGCCAGGCGTGTCCCTCTCGCAACCACACATTGTTCATCCGTGGGACGGCATGGTGTCAATTGGCCGTGGTGGCCACTTCCCTGATCCTATGAATGCTCTGCGGAAAATATCAGAACACAATTTGCCGTAACATTATTAGGCTTTGCCTGTACTCCTCCGCAATAGTGCTACGGTGAGTAATATTGTGCAAAGAAAGCCCACCTTCTCCCTCGTATTGTGGTATCCATGAATGCCCTTGAATTGAACATGTGACAAAGCAACAGCTACATGTGGAAAAGGACTATTGTAATCACACCAATCTTTGTCCAACCCTGCATTCAAAAGCCCCAATGCACCAGCAGGGTTTTTTTTAAGTGCAAAGATATCTGCAAAATTTAAACCAAAATACAAAGGTTTATACATGCAATATTCGCCTCGCTGTAGAAATGTTTTGCTTTGGCTATTCTCATAGAGTCGTCTAGTGTGGAAAAATACCCTACTTGCCCACACTGACCGACATGCCTCATCTGCACTAGGCCCACCTGCCTGCGTTTGGCCCATATCCCTCTAAACCCATCCTCTCCATGTACCTAAATGTTTCTTAAACGTTGCAATAGTGCCCATCTCAACCACCTCCTCCAGCAGCTCATTCCATACACCCACCACCCTTTGTGTAAAAAATCCCACCACGAGCCACATTTTCCCATCTCAACCCCTTTCCACCTTCCACAGTTACCGTTCCCTTCGCAACTCCCTGGTTAACTCAATCCTTCCCACCCAAACCACCCCCTCCCCAGGTACCTTCCCCTGCAACTGCAGAAGATGCAACGCCTGAGGCTATACCTCCTCCCTCGACTCTGTCCAGGGACCCTGACATTCCTTTCAGGTTAGGCAGAGGTTCACTTGCACCTCCTCCAACCTCGTCTACTGTATCCGTTGTTCAAGATGTGGACTCTTACACATCGGCGAGACCAAACATAGACCGGGTGATCATTTCACGGAACACCTTTGTTCAGCCCGCCTGAACCAACCTGATCTTCCGGTTGCTGGACACTAATTCCCCTTCCCACACTCACCTTTCTGTCCTAGGTCTCCACCATTGTCAGAGTGAGGCTAAACGCAAATTGGAGGAACAGCATCTCATATTTCAATTGGGCAGCTTACCCTATCCCACACCCTGGGGACAATTTACAATTTTTACCAAAGCCAATTAACCTACAAACCTGTACATCTTTGGAGTGTGGGAGGAAACCGGAAATCTCAGAGAAAACCCACGTGTTCATGGGAAGAACGTACAAACTCCATACAGACAGCACCCGTAGTCGGGATCGAACCCAGGTATTTGGCTAAAATTATTAAATTAAGGAAATCTATTTTACTCACATGTATCGGAGTTCGGATTCTCTTCGAACCAGTATATCTCTTATCCTTTCAATTTTAAATAACTCATCCTCAATATCATCCACTGTAGTGGTGGAATCTGCCATTGATATAATATCCGTCTCTGGAATACAAAATATATAACAAAGGAATCATAAGTTCATGTCATAGGAGCAGAATTAGGCCATTTGGCCCATCGAGTCTACTCTGCCATTCAATTATGGCTGATCCATCTATCCCCCCTCAACCTCTTGTCCTGCCTACTCCCCAAAGCCCTTGTAATAGAGTCAAAGAGAGTCATAGAGTGATACAGTGTGGAAACAGGCCCTTCGGCCCAACTTGATCACACCGGCCAACATGTCCCGGCTACACTAGACCCACCTGCCAGTATTTGGTCCATATCTCTCCAAACCTGTCATATCTATGTATCTGTGTAATTGTTTCTTAAATGTTGGGATAGTCCATGCCTCAACTACCTCCTCTGGCAGCTTGTTCCATACGCCCACCACACTTTGTGAAACTAATCGTGAATCTTGCAGTTATAACAAATTGCTGGTGATATTCAGGCACCTCGGCTGGCAACTGCGGAGAGAGAAGTAGAAATAACATTTTAGATCAAGGACCTTCCATAAGAACAGGGAATGTTAAATACCTTACGCCATAGAGAAGGTGAAGACATGGAGAGAATGGTCCAACAATTGTTGAACTTGGCGTCATGTTAGGCAAGGACTTGTGCGCTGCTTCTAAACTAAACTAATAGAAAATCAAATGTATTTTGAGGGCTAACAGATGAACGTGTTAAACATTATTACCTAGCTGCGGGTGTCTATTTGAACCTAGCATGTGGTAATGTAAACACATTATAAAAATACATCCCATGCCTCAAAATGAAAAGTGACTGGTACCCAGTGTGCTGGTATCAAAGCATCAGATCCTGGCAGCAACTATCCCTGAATCAATCATCAGCAGATGCAAGGATCACACGGAATTCTAAATCAATTACCTATGAGTTACCCATTTATAAACATCATATAAAAATATGACTGAATGATTTAATAATTTATTGACACACCAGTGAAATGAAGTTTTTTTAAATAGACGATAGATGCATTTAAGAAACTTTTGGATAGGCACATGGATAGGCAGGGAATGGAGGGAGGATGCATCACAGCTTGGTTTGGGAACAGCTCCATCCAATACCACAAGAAATTGCAGTGAATTGTGGGCACAGCCCAGACCGTCACTCAAACCAACCTCCCTTCTATTGACTCCATTTATACCTCACGCTGCCTCAGCAAGGACAGCAGCATAATCAAGGACATGTTGCACCCTGGCCACTCCCTCTTTTTCCCCTCTCCCATCAGGCAAAAGGTATAAAAGTGTGAAAACGCACACCTCCAGATTCAGGGACAGTTTCTTCCCAACTGTTATCAGACAGCTGAATCATCCTACCACAACCAGAGAATAGTGCTGAACTACCATCTATGCCATTGGTGACCCTCGGACTATCCTTCATCAAACTTTTCTGGCTTTACCTTGCACTAAACATTATTCCCTTATCACATATCTATACTGTAAATGGATCGATTGCAATCATGTTTCGTCTTTCTGCTGATTGGTTTGCATGCAACAAAAGCTTTTTACTGTATCTCGGTACACGTGACAGTAAACTAAACTGATATGGATTGTGCACAAATTAGGAGATGGTCTTGATATCATGCTCGGCACAAACATTTTTGGCCCGAGGGCCTGTTCTTGTGCTGCAATGTTCAATGTTCTATAATAGGGAATAAATGGTATCATGTAGTAACACCACCATCTGGACTGTAATACTAGTCTTAATAGCAATACTAGCATCTGTTTGTCTTAAGTAAATGTCAGCAAGTTGTCCAGTCTTTTTCATCCAAGGTGATCATCAGATTCTTTCTCTTAAGATCTGTGTTGATCTTAAGATCAGTTTAATGTTATGGGTTTTTGTAAATTCAATCTTCAATCACAATGAAATACCAAAAAAAATGTATTTCTTACATACAGCCCAGTACAGTATTCCTATACCCCAAGCACATCACCGAGAAGCAAGTGTACAGAAATATTCTACTGAGCCTGCATACAAAGGGTTCCATGTTTTGGCGCCATTTTCAAAATCCAGTCCGCGCTCTATATCTTATGAATGGTGCCCGATCCAGCTGCTGTGGGCCTCCAGCCACCGCCTTCCTTGGACGCAAGGTCCCTCTCCTTGCCCGTCCACCTTTGTGCCACAGGGACACCTCCCGCAGTCGATCTTGAGGAGGCGGAAGGCCAGATGCCAATTCCCACTCCTACTGACCTTGTTCTTCGCCCGTTGTGTCCGTCGTCAACAGTTCCATCATCCTGGTTTCTGTTCTTCAGGAGACGGGCAGGGCTGGCTCGGCAGCCTCCCCATGTAGGCCATGGTCCGCTGGGTCTGGCGTTCAGCCGCGGGGGACAAGCATGGTCCGGCTCAGCAGGTCTCTCCCCACCGGTCACAGTCTGCCTGGTCCTCCAACCGGAGGCCAGCTCAGCCATGATCTTATTCAATGATGAGGCAGAGATGGGGGGACCAAATCATAAGTGACAGGAGCAGAATTAGGCCACTCAGCCCATCAAGTCTACTCCGCCATTCAATCATGGCTGATCAATCTATCCCTCCTAACCCCATTCTATCGCCTTCTCCCCATAACCTCTGACACCCGTACTAATCAAGAAATGACCTACTGCCGTCATTTCCTTTGGTCTTTTTAGAAAGTATACTGAATATTTTACTTCAAATAATCAGCTCAGTACATTTTCCCTGCTCCATATCATTCACAGAACATGAGGGTGGAAGGTGACGTGTCATTTTCTTTGCAGGCAGATAATAAGCTGTCTCAATTCAGCTAGAGTTGCTGGCATGGTTTCGCACCGAGTCAGAAACTCCCTTGATGCGCTACAACAGAGAAGGTATACTCTGCTGGTATGGACTATGCTTCATGTGCACAGCAAAAAAAGATCACTCCATGTACCCAGTTGTGATACTGCACAAATAATTAAATTAAAAGTACTTTTAAATAAATCAGTCCAGCTCATCCACTTGCTTTCATCTTCCTTTCTATCTCACAAACACTGCATATTAATTTGATAACCAATTTCACAGCTAACTCATATGAACTTGACGATGGTAGGCTCTTATCAAATATTATAATACCAAGTAGAAATAGACACCTCAGAAACATTTACAGTGCTTCAATAACTGAAATATCACATTTACATAAATATTCAGACCCTTTACTCAGTACTTTGTTGAGGCACCTTTGGCAGCGATTACAGCCTCAAGTCATCTTGGGTATGATGCTACAAGCTTGGCACACCTGTATTTGGGTCATTTCTCCCATTCTTCTCTGCAGATCCCTCAAGCTCTGTCAGGTTGGATGGGGAGCATCGATGCACAGCTATTTTCAGGTCCCTCCAGAGATGTTCGATCGGGTTCAAGTCCGGGCTCTGGCGGGGCCACTTAAGGACATTCACAGACTTGTCACAAACCACTCCTGCATTGCCTTGGCTGTGTCTTGGGTCATTGTCCTGTTGGAAGATGAACCTCCGCCCCAGTCGGAGGTCCAGAATGCACTGGTTTTCATCAATGGTCTCTGTACTTTGCTCCGTTCATCTTTCCCACGATGCTGACTAGTCTTCCAATTCCTGCCGCTGAAAAAACATCCCCACAGCATGATGCTGCCACCACCATGCTTCACCGTAGGTATGGTATTGGCCAGATGATGAGTGGTGCCTGGTTTCCTCCAGACGTGACGCTTGGCATTCAGGCAAAACAGTTCAATCTTGGTTTCATCAGACCAGAGAATCTTGTTTCTCACGCCTTTTGGCAAACTCCAAGCAGGCGGTCATGTGCCTTTTATTGAGGAGTGGCTTCTGTCCAGCCACTCTACCATAAAGGCCTGATTAATGGAATGCCACAGATATAGTTGTCCTTCCGGAAGGTTCTTCCATCTCCACTGAGGAACTCTGGAGCTCTGTCAGAGTGACAATTAGGTTCTTGGTCACCTCCCTGACCAAGGCCCTTCTCCCCTGATTGCTCAGTTTGGCCGGGCGGCCAGCTCTATGAAGAGTCCTGGTGGTTCAAATGTTCTTCCATTTAAGAATGACGGAGGCCACTGTGCTCTTCGGACCTGCAATGCTGCAGAAAATGTTTTATACCCTTCCCCAGATCTGTGTCTCGACACAATCCTGTCTCAGAGGTCTACAGATAATTCCTTTGTCTTCATGTTTTTGCTCTGACAATGCACTGCCAACTTATATGTGGGTCCTTATATAGACAGGGGTGTGCCTTTCCAAATCATGTCCAATCAATTTAATTTACTACTGATGGACTCCAATCAAGTTGTAGAAACATCTCAAGGATAATCAATGGAAACAGAAAGAACCACCTTCTTTTTCTAAACACCTGTTTTTGCTTCTTCATTCTGGGATATTGTACGTAGATTGATAATCAAATAAAATAATTTAATCCATTTTAAAATAAGGTTGTAACGTAACAAAATGTGGAAAAAGTGAAGGGGTCTGAATACTTTCTGAAGGCACTGTATTGCCTTACATGGATAGAAAAGGTTGAGAGGGATATAGGCCAAACACGGGCAGGTGGGGCAGTAGGGTTGCTGCCTCTCAGCGGTAGGGACACGGGTTTGATCCTGAATACGGAGTTTGTACTTTCTCCCCATGACCGCGTTGTATTCTATGGGTGCTCCATTTTCCTCCCACACTCCAAAGACATATAGATTTTTAGGTTAATTGGCTTTGGTAAAAATTGTAAATTGTCCCTATTGTGTAGGATAGTGCTAGTGTATGGAGTGATCACTAGTCGGCACAGACTCGGTGGACTGAAAGACCTGTTTCCACTGTATTTCTAACGTAAAGTCGAAAAGGTGGGATTAGTGTGGACAGAGCATCTTGATCAGCATGGGCAAGTTAGCTGAAGGGCCCGTTTTATTGCTCATATTTCGCTTGGGCAGCTTACACCCCAGTGGTATGAGTTTGGATCTCTCTCACTTCAGGCAGCCCCGGCATTCCCTCTCTCTCCATCTCATCCCCCTTCCCAGTTCTCCTACCAGTCTTACTGTCTCCGACTACATTTTATCTCTGTACCACCCACTCCCCTGACATCAGTCTGAAGATGGGTCTCGACCCGAAACGTCACCCATTCCTTCTCTTCGCTATAAACAGCATCTGCAGTTCTTTTCCACATGATGTGTCTAATATAGTGCGTTCACTATAACATTATTTTGACGGTATAATCTAGATTTGAGATAGTACTGCAGCGTAGGAGACACATACATATATTATGTACCCTGACTGCGTCAATCCAGCTCTCCTCAGATTAGTTAGGACTAGACCAGCCATTGAGTAAAGCTCTTACTATTTGCTTCATCTTTACGAAATTCATCAGTGAGTGGGATTGTGCAATTAAGGCTGATGTTCATAATTTCTGCTGATCAATAGATATTATCACATAAGATGTTGTAAAATTCCTTTAAAAGCCAATCTAGATTTTAAGTGACCTGCCTGAAGGAGAGTTCCGACCCAAAACGTCACCTATTCCTTTTCTTCAGAGATGCTGCCCCACACATGAGTTACCCTAGCATTCTGTATCTATCTTCAGTTCCTTCCTACACATAGATTTCAATCCAATTTCACTTCTATACACTACAAAAAAATTGGTTCAACACTAGGAATAATAAATCTTATAGATTTGGAAAGAAGAGGAGGAATGTCTTCAGCCAGAGAGTGATGAATCTGTGGAATTCATTGCCACAGGCACATGTGGAGGCCAAATTAATGGAGATTGAAAATTTTAAAGAGGAGATTGACTGATTCTTGATTAGTAGGGGTGTCAGCGGTTATGGGGAGAAGGCAGGAGAATGGGGCTGGGAGGAAAAAATAGATTAGCCCTGATTGAAAGATGGAGTAGACCGATGGGCCAAATGGCCTAATTCTGCTCCTATAACATGAAATCTCCCATTGCATGGCATAACTCCCAGGTCAAAAGCAGATGCAATAGAGAGGGATTCTTGATCCGAGAACCTAATTCTCATTCTGTACACTGTACAACAACATCCAAAATTGCTGTCATTAGAAAAACATTGTTACTGGCAAACATTATCATTCAGTAAAACGAAATGAGTTGTATTTATTCTTTGAAATCTAGCAGCCGATTTAGATTGAGTTGGGCAACAGTAATTTATTTTCTCCAGTTAGCAGGTTTTGCAAATGCCTCTTTTTTCGTCCACTAACTACCCTGCACAATCGAGGAATCTCCGCCGACGTGAGAGCACCGGACATGTTGCCATGATCCGCTCTCTTCCTCGGACGTGCAAACATTTCAACTCACTCCGTTCCGAGAAAGAAGCCCAGGCATCCACAGAATGGTGACAACAAACTTTGGCTGTGGAAGTGGCTTTGATGCGAGTGCGACCATTCCGAATATTTCATCAACCTGTACGGTGCTTTTATGATTTTACTTGTACGAATCAAAAGAGGCAGTCCAAAAAAACAAAAATATCCTCCAGCAACAAATAACATCCTTCAATAAATAGTACAAAGGCAATACGATACAGGTGATCTGATGTTAACTTTGTCATAAACCAAACGAAGCTATCTAACCCCAATTATCACTGACGTGCTTAAGAAATTAACATTGATTTTTCAGTGGTTTTTGCATCGTTCCCACTTCTGCAATAAGATTGCATATTTAAACTCCAGTACCATGCTCGGATTGAATATTTTATGTTTACCTTTTTCAACGTCTGCCTTCCATGTAGTTGATTCAAGAGATCCGTAATGTTTTGCGCATGATTTTTCATTTTCCATAATTCCTAATTTTAGTAATAAAAAAACACACACATATACATATAGTTTCTCCACCGCAAGCCAACAATCCCTTCCCCACGCTTCAGGGATTTTTGTTTTGTTTTGGTCAGTAATCTTCCAGGACTGGAGTCATGCAATGCAGTGGCATTGGTTTAGTCCGTTATATCAACGCGCGCAACAATTAGGTACATCAGCAAGAGGGAGGCGGCAGCACTTCACACGGTAGCTGCTCGGATGCGCTGCCTTCCCGGGTTCAGTTCTGAAATTGCCCGCAGAGGTGAGTTTCAGAGACCTCTGGTGGATTCCGCAGGAACTGTCGCTATTGGATGGATCTTTGGGTTTCTTGGCAACGATTGCCTTTGTTTGAAATATCTTACAGCATTTTATTTTACGTTAGTTGAGTCAGTTGAAAACAGGTTGGAAACAAGGAGCTGCAGATGCTGGTTTACATAAAAAGGCACAAAGTGCTGGAGTAACTCTGGGCCAGGCAGCATCCCGAGAGAAGTCTGAAGAAGGGTCTCAACTTGAAACGTTACCCATTCCTTCTCTCCAGAGATAAGGCCTGTCCCGCTGAGTTAATCCAGCATTTTGTGTCTATCTCTGGGCAACATGCATAGGCGACGTTTCGGGTCTGGTCCCTTCTTCAGACTCCATGAAAATACAGTAAACCTTCGTTATTACGGACCTCTTTATAATAGATTTTGGTTATAGTGGATGGACCTGCCGACCTTCACCACCAGGCAAGGCTGCCAATGCCTCCCCGGCCACTTTCATGCCGGACCTACTGCCTCCACCACCGACCCACGCCACATACCCAGCACTTCCAGGCCATGCCTACCACCATAGCCAGCGACCCTTACCTGCACTCTGGCCGCCCACGGGCCACGACCATTGACTCCGCCAACCTTCGCCTCTCCCCTGAATGCCAGTAGGTCCGGGCATTCAACTCACCTGGATTCCAGACCTGGTACCCAGACCCAGAGACTGAAGAACGGTCCTAACCCTAAACGTCACCTATCCATGTTCTCCAGAAATGCTGCCTGATCTGCTGAGTTACTCCAGCGCTTTGTGCCCATTCAGGATTGGCAATATTTAGGCTTCTTCTGTATCTGATATTTCATTCACCCTAGAGGAAGGCATAGACCAACATCTTACGGATAGAGTTATAGTATCACAACATGGAAAGGGGCCCTTTGGCCCAACTCGTCCATGCCGACCAAGATGCCCTCTCTAAGCTAGTCCCATTTGCCTGCATTTGACCCATATCCCTTTAAACCTTCCTTATCCATGTACCTGTCCAAGTGTATTTTAAATGCTGTTAAAGTACCTGCCTCAACGACCTCCCCTGGCATCTCGTTCCATATACCCACCACCGTATGAGTGAAAAGGTTGCTCCTCAGATTCCTATTAAATCTTTGCCCTCTCACCGTAACTGTAAAATGCAGCTTCCTGAGACTGAGGTTGCTTTCATAAATGAATACACAGCGTACCACCACAGATAAGCACCCAGACCAAATGACCATTTACCTTTACTTTGATCCCATTAGAGATGTCATTATTTTATCATCCATTCAACTCCACCTATACAGCTCTGTTGCTTGATCCTTACTTCAAGGATCAAAGCACCTTTCTTTGTATATCTTGAAATAAAGCAAAGGTGGTGCGAAACATTGCAATAACTTTTTATCTGGGGTGCCAAAAATCTGTGACTTGGTGGACAATTTTCAGGATAAAACTGAAGAGTGAAAGTAATAATTGTGTCTGGCACTTCTGTGTACGGAGCACAACACGATTGCAATTTAGTTCACCTGCAAGAACACTGAAGCAGGTCTTCTCCAAGGGTAGACACAAACTGCTGGAGTAGCTCAGCGGGTCAGGCATCACCTCTGGAGAAAAAGAATGGATCGGGACTCTACTTCAAACTGAAAGTAGAGAGAAGGAAACTGGAGGCAAGAAAAGGCCAGAACAAAGTAGTAGGACTGGCAACAGATGACCATAATGGACAAATTGTTAACTGGAGAAGAGGTGATAATGAAATTGTTCCATGTTATCAGGATGAGTGGTAGAAGTCCAAGATGCCTCCTGCGGGTGTGAGCATGAACCTCCTATCCTTTACTAGTCAGCGTTAACATCACCTCACTGCCAACTCACGCCTTATTTACATCATTCCAATAACGCTCCGGCCATCTGACTGAACTCAGCTCCACACGTCCATCAATTGTCAAACTTGTTATTTGCCAAAATAACCAACACCAACCTACCACCCAGTCCTCACAGTGGCAGAAGTCTAATGAAAGATAGTTCAAAGGTCTCTAGTAAGGTAGGTGGGAGGTCAAGACTGCAGTCTAGCTAATGTGAGGACGGTTCAATTACCTGATAACCATGGCCATGGAGGAGGCTCAGGACAGAAAGGTCGATTCAGAATGGGAGGGGGAGTTAAAGTGCTGAGCCACCAGGAGATCAGGTAGGTTAATGCGATCCGAGCAGAGGTGTTGGGCGAAGCGATCTCCAAGCCTACACTTGGTCTCATTGATGTAGAGCAGATGACACTTAGAGCAGCGGATGCAATAGATGAGGTTGGAAGAGGTGCAGGTGAACCTCTGCCGCACCTGGAAAGACTGCTTGGGTGCTTGAGGGGGAATGTAAGGCGACAAGTGTAGCATTTCCCGCGGTTGCAAGGGAAAGTGCCAGGAGAGGGGATGGTTTCGGTGGGAAGAGACGAATTGACCAGGGAGTTACGGAGGGAGCGGTCGCTGCAGAAAGCAAACGGGAGGCGATGGGAAGATCTAATTGAAATTCTATTTACATTATTTGAAAAATACATTGAAAGTCTTATATTATTTTTTTATTAAAGGTTTACTCTTACAAAGAGTCAAGCACAGACCTATATGTATATATGTATGTATGTATGTATATATATATATATATGTATATATATATATATATATATATGTGTATATGTATGTATATATGTATATATATATGTGTATGTGTGTTTATAAATATGTATATATATGGATATATGTATATATATATATGTGTGTGTGTGTATATATGTGCATATATGTATATGTATGTGTATGCATGTATATGCATATGTATATATGTGCATATGTATATATGTATGTGTATATATATGTATATACATATATACATGTATACATATACATACATATATACGCATACACGTATATATACACATACATATATATATACATATACATATATAGACATATAGATATATACACACATATGTATCCATATCCATATATACATGCCTATACACATATATATGTACACATGTATATATATGTATGTATATATGCTGTATATACAGGCGAATATCCTCTTGTGTAAATTTGGTGCGTGTGCAGATGTGGTGAAGATGTCGCTATTTAGAGCATACTGCACACCCCTCTACACGGCGCACCTGTGGTCGAACTATTTAAAGACAAGTATGCAGAGACCAAAGGTGGCATATAACGATGCCATGAGAACACTGCTAAGGCAACATCTTGGTGTAGTGCCAGTAATATGTTTGTGGCTGCAGGAGTCAGTACTTTAGAAGCTATCCTAAGACACCACATGTATAACTTCATTTGCAGGATAAATTACTAAAAATGTGCTTATTGTGGCCTTGACAAACATAAGGGTTAGCACTACACGCTACGACTCCCAGTTGTGGAGACACTGGTATCGTTGTTTCGTTGTATGACATTGATCATTTTTTACTCTGGATCTTTAATTTAAGTATTGTGGGGTTTTTTTAAAATATATAAATTATGATGTTTTTTATGTGATTTACCACGATTTTATATATATTTATGATATTTAATATGCAATGCATTGTTAATGTAATGTTGCCCCTTGTCTGGACCTTGAGTCCATTATAAAGTTATTATTAATATTATATGTACACCCACATATATATATATGTATATACATGTGTATATACAAATACACACACATATATATATATATAAATATATACATACATATATATACATATATAAACACATATACATATATATACATATACATATATAAATACATATATATATATACATATATATATATATACATATATATACATATATATATGCATATCCACATATATATGCATATATATATATACACATATATATACATATACATATATGCACATGCATATACATATAAACATGGTTTAAGGCAAATTCTTACAGAGTCAAGCACAGACCAGTGTGTGTGTGTATATATATATATATATATATATATGTGTGTGTGTGTGTGTGTGTGCGTATGTATGTGTATATGTATGTATGTATGTATATATACATTTATATATGTATATGTGTGTATATATATATATATATATATATGTGTATGTATATATGTATGTCTATATACGTATGTATATCCATATGTACTATATATGTATGTATACCCATATATATATATATATATATATATATATATATATATATATATATATGCATATACACACATATGTGTATATCTATATATGTATAATATGTATATGTATATATGTGTGTATATGTCTATATATACGTATAGACAGCGCTGACGGCACGTGGGCTGCACAGACCTTCAAGGGTAACAAGCGCTGCGGATGAAAGGCACAGAGAATTGTGCCTACCGAAGAGATCGATCTCTTAGATAGGTATAATTCTCCCATGCCTTTACTATTTATATTTAGTAATTACCATGTTATAATTTTAGTCAGGGTAGGCAGTGCCTACCTTGCCTACCCTGACGGCATGTGCCTGATATATATGTAGGCAGGCATAGTGGGCAGGAGTGGCAGACCAGGCACCGAGGTGGAGGACATACATTTCTCACACCAGACCGGGGGAGGGGGGAACAGCTAGCTACAGCTTGTGTGCAGAATAAGGAAAAACTGGTATGTTCATCTCTTTGTTTCTACAACTATTTCAATAAAGAACCAATGGAAATAACGACTGGAAAATCTGTTCTATTTGGACTGCATAAGATCACCCCTACTTACCTGTGTTCTAATGGCAACAGAAAGTTGGACACTGGAAGAGTGGGAAATTTGCCATGACACCCTCTAAACCTGTCCTATCCATGCACCTGTCTAAATTGTTCTTAAATATTGACCTTCTGTCCTTCTGTCTGTAAAACCTTTCTGTCTAAATCTCTGGCCTTTGTCCAACTATCTGCCCATCAAGAAATACCCCTCGTCTGTGATCACCTATTACCTACCAGGCTTTGTCCTGCCCTTGCCCCTTCATTCTCACAGTTTTCTCTCCCCCCCTCCCCCCCATATAATTAATCAGAAGAAGGTTCCTGACCCGAAACATCACCTATCGACGTTCTCCAGATATGCTGCCTAACCCCCTGAGTTATTCCAGCACTGTGTCCTTTTTTGTATAATGTCTGCAGTTCCTTGTTTCTACATCAAAAACCTGATTGGTCAGATTTTTTGAAACCAAAATGAAACTTTATTTAAGAATGGAAAATATGTACAAAACAAAACTCTGCAAAACAAAAGCTTTGCACATTCTCAATGTCCACACCCTATCTCAACACAGAACACCCTGGTAGAGTTACAATTTGTAATGGCAGCTGAATTACTTTCCAAAATAGCACCACTGACATCTAGTGAGTAAAATGTACCAATGCTGAACTCTCACGGATATGCTTTAATTACATAAACTAAAAATCAAACGGAAATGTGCGGGGTGAGTTTTTTTTAAACGCAGGTGGGTGCCTGGAACGCGCGGCCAGAAGTGGTGGTGGAGGCAGATGGACATGCAGGGAATGGAGGGATATGGATCACGTGCAGGCAGGGGAGATTATTTTATTTAGGTATCGTATTCAGCGCAGACATTGTGGGTCCTAGGGCCTGTCCTGTAATAAAAAGGAACTGCAGATGCTGGTTTATAGGCACAGTGCTGGAGTAACCCAGCCAGTTAGGTTGCATCTCTAGAGAAAATGGATAGGTGACGTTTTGTGTTGGGTTCCTTCTCCAGACTGATTGTATGCAGAGGTAGTGGGGGGGGGGGGGGGGGGGGGGGGGGGAGGGAGTGGGGGGTTCTGGAAGCAAGAAAAGATCAGGACAAATCATGGCTGGCAACAGATTACCTCAGGCAGGGTGGCTCCCTGATAGGCCAATTGTTGGCTGGGGGCGGTGTGATCCCAAGAGGGAATCGTCCTTGTGTACTGTCTAACTGTCTAACTGGTTAACCAACTTTTAGTGGAGGAATGTGGGAGGGCAAGGTGGAAAAAACGAAGGGAGGGGAGGGGAGTGTTTGACGAAGTTACTGAAAATTACCCTGTTCCTATGCCGTACTGTACTGTTTGTTCTATGTTGTATGCTCTAAAACAGGAACAACACTTTTATTTAATGACATTACCACCATGTCTTTCATACCAGTAACACTTATTAAAACAGAAACTTGCACGTAGGGAGAATAGACAGTCCGGTGCCACAATACAAAAGGTTCTTTGTTTTGCTTTGCAGTGTTGCACCTTTGTTCACACACAGGGCTGATTTGTGCTGCGATATGCTGGCAGGTATGATGTGACAGAGGTAGCGGAAAGATTTAAGTTGAGAGCGGAAAGATTTAATAGGAACCTGAGGTGAAACATTTCAAACAGAGTTGTGCTAGGTACATAGAACGAGCTGCCAGAGGAGGTAGTCGAGGCAGGTACTATAATAACATTTAAAAGACACTTGGACAGGTACTTCTCTAAACATGGATAGAAAATGTTTAGAGGAATAAGGATCAAGTATGAGCAGGTGGAACGAGCTTAGATAAGCCATCTTGTACAGCAAGGACAGGTTGGGCGTGTTTCCATACTGTGTGACCTTTGACTCCTTGCTGGTAGCACTCAGCAGGTCAAACAATATCTGTGGGGGAGAGAAATAGTTAATGCTTCAAATCATGAATTGAAACGTTTATGGCATGATGTTCATCACGGATATTATGGGCCAAAGGGCCCGTATGTGCGCTGTGCGGCTCGATGTTCTACGAAAAAATGAAGGAAAAAAGCTCATTTAAAGTAGCAGAAAGGGGGAGGATGGAGAAAACTGAGGGAATGTTTGTGATAGGGTGCAGACAAAGGTCATCGAGGTAACGATTTACTTTAACATTTTCCAGGTTGAAAGCAGAGAGAAAAAAAGGAAAACAATTGAAACAGAGAGGTATAACAATATCTGTGAAGAGAAAAAATAAAAGAAGGACCCTTATCTGTATCCACCTATCACTTGTAGTGATAATTAACTTACAAATGAAGAGGGAATGAATTGGCTACGTTTAAGGTCAAGATCCCTCTTCATACTGATTGTAGCACGAAGAGAAAACTGGAAAAGAATGGTGGACATAAAGTGCTGGAATAACTCAGAGACAGCATCTCTGGAGAGCATAGATCGGTGACATTTCGGGAAGTGCTGTCTGCTCTGGGAACCATGCCACAGGATCCATGGAGTCATTTCCCTGCAGTGCCTGCAGGACGTTCTGTGCTGATCACTGCCCGATGGACCTGTGGTCAAAGGTGTTGGTCCGGAAGAACCTTGCCACCAATGACAGATAGTGCTGCAATGTCCAGCTGACTGGCATATTGCATGGCATCTGCGCCAGGCCCATCCTTCGCAACACTGGTGCACAGGTAGAACCTCGGCAGGTAGTAACACTTGGTGCCCACGTGCCTTGGCTCTACGCTCCGCCTGATGCAGGTGGCCATCAGGGTGAGGGAAAGGTTGTGCAGACTTTTACCCCCGTTGTCTGCTGACTTGTGCCTTGTGGCCCGTCGCATCCGATCCATCCTCGACCCCCAGATGAAGTGGAAGAAGGCCCGGTTGATCCCTGTGGCATTGGAGGTGGGAGGGGGGGGCACATTTGTGCCAAGTACAGCAGCCCCGAGAGCCCCTCACACCTGATGACCACATTTTTTCCCATTATAGGGAGCGCAGTATTCCACAGCTCCAGTTTCTTCCCAACCTTGGTTATCCGCTCCAGCCAATTCTTGTCACATGCCTCAGCCCCCCCCAAACCAAATCCCCAGAACCTTCAAGAAGTCAGGCTTGATGGTGAAGGGGACGGAAGATCGGTCGGGCCAGTTGCCAAAGAGCATGGCCTCGCTCTTCCTGCGGTTCACCCTAACTCTCGTGGCCAACTCAAACTGGTCTCAGACGCTAATCAATCTGCGGACCGACCCTGGATCCGAGCAGAAGGCGGCGATATCGCCCATGTACAGGGAGGTTTTGACCTGAGTGCCCCCACTGCCTGGCAAGATCACTCTTCTTGTGCTCACATCCTTTCTGATAGACTCGGCAAAAGGTTCTATACAACAGAGGAACAAGACAAGGTAGAGAGGGCAACCTTGCTTGACTCCAGACCTGAAGCTGTCTGATTCCCACCCATTGATTTGGACTGCACTACAGATATCGGTGTAGAGCAGTTGGATCCAATTCCTGATTCCCTCCCCAAAGCCCATTTTGGAGAGCACGCCCCTCATGTACGTGTGCGATATCCTGTCGAAGGACTTCTCCTGGTCCAAGCTGACCAGGCAGGCATCCACCCATCCCATGTTACAGGAAAAATGTTGTCAAGCTGGAAAGGGTGCAGATGAAATGTACAAAGATGGTGCCAGGACTCCAGGGCCTAAGCTTTCGGGAGAGGTTGAGCATTCTAGGACTCAATTCCATGGAATGCAGGAGGATGAAGGGTGATCTTATAGAGGTGTACACAATCATGAGGTAAAGATCAGGTAAATGCACAGTCTCTTGCCCAGAGTATGGGAATCAAGAACCAGACAACATAGCTTTAAGGTGAGGGATGGAACCTGAGAGGTAACTTTTTGTGTATGGAATGAGCAGCCAGGTGCTATTGCAATGTTTAAGAAACATTTAGACAGGTACTTGGATAGGATAGGTTTAGAATTATATGGGCCAAATGCAGGCAGCTGGGGCTAGTGTAGTTGGGACATGTTGGTCAATGTGGATAAGTTGGACCGTAGGGCCTGTTTCCACACTGTATGACTCTATGCCTGGAATATTATGTTCGCATTGTTGTAATGTGCTCAGCTGAAAGGTGAGATATTGTTTCTCAAGCTCATATCGGGTAACATCAGAGCAAAGCAAGAGGCCTGAGATAAAGTAGAAGTTAGTTGAAGAATTAAAGTGATTGGCGACTCAGACTGAATGAGAACTTCTGCAAAATTGTCAGCCAATCTGCATTTGTTTTCTTCAGTGTGGAAGGGCCAACAAGCTGATCGCTGAATGCAGTAAACAGATTGCAAGATTGCAAATTGATTGCTGCTTCACCTGCAACTAATGCTTCATTCCCTGGACAATGGGAAGAAGTAACTGGTAGATATTGCATCTGCTACAGTTGCATGGGAAGGGGAAAATAATGGTGGGGAGGGAAGAGTAGACGAAAGAATAGTGTAGGTAACGGTCTCTCTGGAACGCTGACATGGGGGTGGGGGGGGGGAAGGAAAACTATGTTTGCTGGTGGAATCCCATTGAATGTGGCATCTTGTCTCTGAGAATCTGCATTTAATAACTGAAAGTCCAATAAGCCAGTGATATTTATGTGGCTATGTGTCATATCTCAGATGTACTGTTCAACGTCACCGTAAGTGCAAAACTCGCAGACAACAAAAACGTGACATACTCAATATGTCTACATTAAATGCCAAACAAATCTATGCATTGTACATGAGAAATTTCCAGATATAGGTACCAAATGTGAAGAAATAATGGTGATGGTAAAACATTGCAATATTTCAGTGTGAAAGTATGGAACGACCTGTCAGTAAACTTGCGATCAGTGAATTTCAAAAGGAGCTACCTTCCTTCTAAAAGGTGTTCAAAATGTAACTTTAAAATATACAAATCAGGACGAATCACTACAGCAACAATTTTGCATTGAAATGTAAGGTATTTCAAACAGTTAATATGATAAGTTACCAAGGCAAAAAGTATTTAATTATCATTTGTACCTACAATGGAATAATGAAATTCTTACTTGCTGCAGCTGAACAGGTCTGTAAACACAACACACATGGATAATGTATGATAAAATGAAAAATATCAATAAATTATGGACCAACGTAGCAGTGCAAATAAACCCATTGTATTGTAGTTTGATCGATTGGTTGATCGAATGATGCAGCATAGATACAGGCCCTTCAGCCCATTAGGTCCACACTGAAGATCCATCACCCGTTCACTGTTAACACTCTTTCACATCCACTCCATTCACATTTACTGAGGCCAATTAACCTTTAAAGCTGCACGACTTTGGGAAGTGGGAGGAAACTGGTGCACCCGGAAGAAACACGCGCAAACGCAGGGAGAAGGTGCAAAATCCACACAGACAGCACCCGGGGTCAGGATCGAACCGGGGTCTCTGCTGCTGTGAGGCAGCACGTCTGCCAGCTGCGCCACTGTGCCGCCGTAACAGTTATTGTTAGTTAATACTGACAATGTTATTTAATACTGACAATGATGAGATTATTCAATAACAAGGAAGAATTTGACAAATTTGGAATCAGTGCATACACCCTGAGTAATAAAGAGTCTAAGTTAGGGAATTATGGTTTGATTATAATTAGCACAATTTAGTTCTCATTGGAAATAATGACCTACATGTACTTTAGCTGTCACATTTTAATTTTCATATGATCTTGAATCTGTGCAAACTAAATGACCTGACCGATTTGCAAACTCGTCACACATCATTCGATATTCATTTTATATGAAGAATTTATCTGTGCTGCCATGACAACTGCATGCTGCATTCCATTGTCTGTTCATGAAAGCAGAACATTTCACCTATCAATTCTTTAATACACACCACCTGCTACATAATAGCATTTAAAAACAAAAATGTTTATAAATGTCATGAGAAAGATTGACTTAAAATGTAATTCATGCCCAATTGCATATGATATTTAGTAATTTTTCATGACCAATTGCATATGATATTTGGTAATTAAGCAACTTTGACCTCAGACTTAATAACACAAATCATTTTGATAGATGTGCTTACAGGAATTGCAATGCCAATTGGCAATGAATTTCTTTACTAGAGAAAATAAGCTAATTTATAAGCCAATTTAATTTACTAATTTTGTCATGAAACACATCATAAACATACCAGTCACTGTCTTATCAAAAGTTTCAGAATTGTCTCCACCTATCTACAGGCATTCATGGCCTTTGTCTAATACTTCTTCTCAATACTGCTTCATTTCCTTTAACCATCAGACAAAAAGATACTTAGGAGAAATAACCTGGACAGGACAGTGGTGCAGCTGGCAGATGCCAGAGTTTGATACTGACCTTAGGTGCTGTTTGTGTGGAGTCTGCAGAACTTCTCCCAGGGTTTCCTCTGGGTGCTCTGGTTTCCTCCCACATCCCAAAGACATGCAGGTTAGATGGCCCCTGTAAATTGCCCCTAGTGTGTAGGGGGTGGGTGAGAAAATGGGATAACATAGAAATCATTAGAACAGTGGTCAGTGTGTACTCGATGGGCCGAAGGGCATGTTTCCATGCTGTCTCTCTAAAAAATGAAAAGCAAACTATAGGCCCTGCCCCACTTTCCCGAGTTACTCACGAACTCTCCCGTGTTTTCCATGATTCGAACTCGGGGAATGTCGGTAGTGAGCTTGCAGGAGGCCGTAGGAGTCCGTAGTTGTTTCGTAACGGCTCGTAAAGCCTGCCGTAGGAACTCGAGGCATCAGTTAAGTTGGGACATTTTTTCAACATGTTGAAAAATGTCCACAAGTTAAAAAAATAACCCGAGTACTTACGAATGGCTATTACCGTAATTCTCAGCGTTAAGGGGAAAACTCGGGAGAGTTCGTGAGTAACTCGGGAAAGTGGGACAGGGCCTTAAAAGGTATAAAAAACAGAACATGCTGGAAATAGTCAGCAGATCAGACTGCATCAATGGGAAGGGAACAGAGTTTGCAATGTCAATAGACGATGAATGGGGCGGCACAGTGGCGCAGCGGTAGAGTTGTTGCCTTACAGCACCAGTGACCCGGGTTTGATTCAGGGACTGTCTGTATGGACTTTGTACGTTCTCCCTGTGACCAAGTGGGTTTTCTTCGGGTACTCTGGTTTCCTCCCATATTCCAGACATACAAGTTTGCAGGTTAGTTCGTTTCTAAAAATTGTAAATTGTTCCTAGTGTGTACGATAGTGCCTGTGGACTTGGTAAGCCAAAGGAATTGTTTCCGTGCTGTGTCTTTAAACTAAAGGATCTAGAGGAGATTTACTAGAATGATGCTGGGGATGATTGGGTTAACATATGATGAGCGTTGATTGCACTGGGACCATCTATATCATTAAAAGTCTAAACTTGACCACTTCCTGTTTGCACTGTATATTGATTTTAGAAAAAACGTTACCACTTATGGCTGCGATTATTGGCCATCTTACTCATCAGGTGCAGAGGATTCTTCCCACCAATTAAAAATAAAAGTTATTAGCATTTAAAAAGTGTTGAGATTCTCTCTCCTGTCAATCACCGCAATGAAGGCAAAGCCCCTTCTGGGGGTTGGGGGGAGGAGCAATAAAACCCGGAAGTCTGGACGTGGCTCTGTTGCTGAAAGATAGTGAGCGAGAGGTCACGACTCTCAGTCTTATCTGTGAATCAACTGAACACTGAATGTCTACTAAACTGTGAGTGTGGTTTTATGTGCCTACAGTGTCTGCTGACCTGTGAGTGCCCTTAATGTGGTTTAAAAATGTGGTTGGTTTGAAAATGAAAATGAGGTTTGAAAATGACAATGCGGTTTAAAAATTAGGTTTGAAAATGAAAATGTGGTTGGTTGGAAATTGAAGATGTGGTTTGAAAGGTCAGACTGTGTTTACTGCAAAAGTCCCGCTCATTCCGTGACATAGTGGACAGGTCGCGCTGAACAATGCATAATTTCCGGTGAGTGCAGAGGTCGTGCTGAATGCAGAAGTGTTGCTGACTGCGGAAGGCCCAAAGGGCAGAAGCCGCGCTGAGCCGTTTGAGTATTCAAAAAAGTTCACTGCCATATATATTGTGTGTGTGTGTGTGTGTGTGTGATGTGTGTGTGTGAGAGATGTGAGAGTGAGTGAGAGAGAGAGAGTGTGAGAGAGAGAGAGAGAGAGGGAGATGAGAGAGAGAGAGAGAGAGAGAGTGGGTGAGTGTTCAATAAATAACAAATAGTACAAATAATATAGTATTTTGTAGTTCAGAGCTTATTCACTATGTTTAATAGGCTGATGGCAGTCAGGAAGAAGCTGTTCCTGAAAGAGCGTGTGAGTGCATGTGTGTGCACGCTGCTTGAAATACTGTGTAATTGGATTTGCTGGTCTGCACTGCTCGGAGTGCTGTGAGGTTGGACTTGCTGGCTGCACTCTGCTTGGAGTGCTCCAAGGTTGGAATTGCTGCCTGCTCTCTGCTTGGAGTGCTGTGAGGTTGGACTTGCTGCCTGCACCCTGCTTGGAGTGCTGTGAGGTTGGAATTGCTGCCTGCTCTCTGCTTGGAGTGCAGTGAGGTGGATTTACTGCCTGCACTCTGCTTGGAGTGCTGTGAGATTGGATTTGCGGCCTGCACTATGCTTCGAGTGCTGTGAGATTGGATTTGCGGCCTGCACTCCGCTTCAAGTGCTGTGAGATTGAATCTGCAGGCCTGCACTGAATGATAACTTTTCAGGCAAATTCTCAGATTTTCTTTGTTAAAATTTGACCGCTCAATCTCTCTATATTAAAATTGTCTTTTTTTAAAAATCAACAGCAAAGAGGCATCAAGAGGCAGTGAGCAGCAGAACACAATAAGAGACACAAGAAAAAAAGAACGTAACATCTTTAACATTTAAATTGTTGTTATATTTTAAGAGTCATTCACATTTTAAACTTTAATATATCCTTATTCCACTTGTAATGCCTGCGTGTTCTTCATCACAATGGGAACCTAATAGGCAGGAATGGCTGCACTGTCGGAGAGCCACTAAGAGTGCATGGGGGGAGGTTGAGGGGAGATGGACTGAATGCATGGGGGGAAGGAAATGGCAAGGAGCAGAGTGGGGGAGTGAAGGGATGAGGGGTGACGGAGTGAATTGCCACCACACCAGCCGTGACTGCACTGCCAGCCCACCAACCATGAGTAAGTGCACTGCCAGCCCACCAGCTATGACTTAGTGAACTGTCAGCCCACCAGCCATGATTCACTGAACCGCAAGTCCAAGAATCCATTCAGTCCACAATGTCCATACTAGCCCTCTGGAAACCAGTCCCCTCAGTGCACAACACCCATACTAGCGCTAGGATCCACACAAGGATACTTTCCTCCTTCATTGCTGTGATCTGTAAAAAAAAATGAAAATGTCTAAAATTGAATGTCCACCCTCTTCCCCCTTCTCTCACAGAGTCTGTCACCCGTTTTTGGCAGAATTTCTGGCAGTTTCTCAGCTGCCAACCCACCAGGCCTGAGTTACTGAGCTGTGAGCCTGCCAGGCCTGAGTGACTGAGCTGCCAGGCCTGAGTGACTGAGCTGCCAGCCGAAGAATCCATTTGGCTCACAATGTCCATACTAGCCCTCTAGAAGCCAGTCCCTTCAGCCCACAACACCCATGCCAGTGCTCCAGAAAGCCCCCCCACACTGGCCAGCAATATTGGAATTGGTGGAGAGGTGGAATATTGCATTGGGGGACCAGCACTCCCTTGTGAAGCTGGGACCCAATGGGTCCCACTTAGTCTAGTACTTGCTGGAGTTGAGAAGGATGAGGGGAGGACCTCATTGAAACTGACCGAATAGTGAAAGGCCTGGATAGAGTGGATACGGAGAGGTTGTTTCCACTCGTGGGAGATTCTAGGACCGAAGGGCATTGCCTCCGAATAAAAGGACATCCCTTTAGAAAGAATATGAGGAGTAATTTATTTAGTCAGAGGATGAAGAATCAGTGGAATTCATTGCCACAGACAGCTGTGAAGGCTAAATCATTGAGTATTTTTATGGCCGAGATCGACATATTTGTGATTTGTAAGTGTCAAGGGTTACGGGGAAAGGCATGAGAATGGGGTTGAGAGGGAAAGATAGATCAGACATGATTGAATGGTGGAGTAGATCCCTTGTGGGGCTGAATAGTCTAATTCTGAAATTGAGTTATTGGATAAAGCCAACCTTCTAAAGACAAAGGAAACTAACATTGTAAACTTTATAGATTAACTTAAAAGCCTAAATACATGAAAATCTCAGTCAGTGTTCAATAAATACTTAAAACATAAACTAACAAATACCTGCCCAAGTTCTTCAGTGATAGCAGGAATTATTGTCATTTATCAATGCCTTCCCAAAACCCAGCAACTGTTGGTGATTAATCGAGGACAGCATCTGTGAGATTTCTGCAGATAACTCAAATGTTGGGCTTTTGTCAGCCAGGAAAAAACATGTATATATAATTAAAGGCCAGACCTACAAAATGCAGATCGATGTGTCAAAACTGCATCCTTTCCAAACTATTTTAATATGATTCAAGCCCTAAATGCAAACTGGATTCTTCAGTAACATATTTCCTGCGACTATTTGCATTCAACCAGGAAGAAAGGAAATTAAAAATAAGATTTCAAAATCCAAGTTATTTTGCAGCTAAATACATCTGCAAATTCCACCGAAGTATACATCAGATAGAAATGTATTAAATCACCTTATTGCATATTTCTTCCCGAAATCTATTCATATAACTCTCAGGTGATAACTACGTTAATGAACTATTACATTGCATGATCATATTAAAACGCACTTTGCTTCACGGTAGTAATCAGTAGACATTGAAAAAAAAAATCACATTAATGTGCTCAAGGGGTCATGGAGCGAAAGCAAAGGCAATCTGCAGACTAAGCTCTCCAAGCAGCACAGGGGTGCAGCTGGTAGAGCTGCTGCCTCACAGCGCCAGTGACCCGGGTTCAATTCTGACTTCGGCTCTGGTCTGTCTTGAGTTTGCATTCTCCCTGTGACCCCATGGGTCTCCTCCGGATGCTCCCATGTCCCAGAGGTGAGGGATTGTAGGTTAATTGGCCTCTATTAAATCACCCTTCATGTGTAAGGAGTGTAACTATAAACAACATAACATAGAACTTGCGTGAATGAGTGATCAATGTGTTGGCATGGACCCGGTGGACTATTGGGCCGGTTTCCATGCTGTATCTCTAAACTAAGTAGCTTAATGGATTCTTCTAGTTGCTGAAAAAATAAGTCAGGTTTAGAGGAAAAAAACAAATAAGCCCTCAAATGCCACTGTTAATTAAAGCTGCATTTTAATTGCAGAACAATTCAAATTGAATAGAATTTTATTTGGATTCTGCTGCAATTGTTGGTTCAAAACTCAGCTTCTTTTTATACTTTCAACTTTGGTGGGAAACAGAATGTGCGTAGAGTTGAAATGAATTGATAAAACTGACAAACTCAGCAAGAAACATAGGGTTGACCAAATTTTAATAAGATGAACCATTTAAAATCAGTACAGTATTTCCACTCACCAAAATAAATAATCTAATAATACATTTACTAATATTTAACATTCAAATATGTTAAGTGCATAACCTGCTACACAGCAGTGGTTACCAACTAAAGTACTTTTAATTACCTTCACCACGATTATTTACCACAGAAGACACAAACATAGCATCTTTTTCATAGTAAGGCACATTCAGGAGTATTTTAGAAGTGCAAATATGTATCTAAATCACTATCTTACCACAAATCACTTGTTTTTAAAAAACTGCATAACATTGTAATATAATTTGAAAATAATCACTTTTCAATCCCACACCAGTAGCTCTCACTAAATTTAAACTAACGCTGCCCATGATGATCAAAAATGTTTTGTTCTTTTCACGGCTTATGTGACATATATGGAGCAGAAGGATCAAAATCTGACTTGAATCTACCAAAAAAAATAGCATGGATAACTTTACGTGGGGCAAAGTTTTCAGAACAATTTTTCTTTCGAGTGAAAAAAAAATTGTCAGGCTAGGTATATGTTAGAGGATATATGTCACTTCAGTAATGGAGCTAACTAACCTTAGGAACTAAGGTTAGATTCTTTAAGGCATAGTTGACTCTTATTCCTTCCTTGTTTTCTTTGTAGAAATGGAAAGGCCCATGCAGTCTAGCAATATCATAAAGTATAAGCGTCAGGTATTATAGTTCTTTTTTTCCCCCCAATTGCAATCACAACAGCACTTGCATTAGAATGCTAATTATTTGAGGAAGAGAACATTGTTTCCCATCATCTATTTCTATTTATTGGCTTGCTAGTAGAAAACTGGGCCACAAAGTTCTGTGCAAAAATTTTTCATTTCAAAATTGCATATAAAAATATGTAGAATTATCAGAAATTAAGCTCTGTAAATCAAGGAAATATTCCACTCTCCCATGAGCAGCTAAGAAAATAAATTTGCTATATAGCTGTGTTTTAATTTAGTTTAGATAAGAGTGGAATCAAGTCCTTTGGCCCACTGACTCGGTGCCAACCACGATCACCTGTTCACACTTGTTCTATCCTACACACTAGGGACAATTTCCAGAGCCAATTAACCTGCAAATCTGCACATCTTTGGAAAGTGGGAGGAAACCAGAGTACCTGAAGAAAACCCACATGGTCACAGGGAGAAAGTACAAACTATGTACAGACAGCACCTGTAATCAGGATCAAACCCAGGTCTCTGGTGCAGTGAGGCAGCAGGTCTACAAAAAGCAGCTCAGGCATCATTACAAAAAACTAGTTGTACTGGCATTTAAGAATATTAACATATTTCGGTAATGCATGAAATTATTTCCTTTAATATTGACACAGATTCCCAAAGATGATTGCTTCATTGTGTGACTTGAGGGCAAAAAAGGTTTTCTTACATTAGACTGAGCAGGCACCTTGAAGGTCATTGAAAGATTGGGACAGCATGAATAGGAAAGCTCGAAGCACAAATTGGTAAACAATCGACAAGTCTCTCAACGAGCTGAACAGGTGCATAAAGGAATGAAAGATAGTCTGTTGCCATGTGTAGTTCTACATTAACATTGCATTTCATGCATGATTTCAAGCCCTGTGGCATGCATTGCAAAAGTCTTATGATGGTGTGTTTTGTCCAGTATAGCTTTTCTTAAAAGAAATTCCATTCCTTTCAGGAACACGGTGGATTTTTTTGGTTTAAATTTTAAAAGGGTAGTATGATGAAGAGAAGGGGAAGTAGTCTTTCCCTAAAACATCAGCCAAATAATCATTTGCATGCACATTTCAATAAGGTTGTGGTTTCACTAAGCCAAAAACACAAACAGAAAACATCCTTCCTTGTTTTTATTAAGGGAAGCGGAGCCAACTCCGAAAAAAACCCAGAAAGTGCACACTAGAAATTTCTCATTTGTATGGCTGCCACACTGTAGATTGAGATAGTCCAACTGGATAGTCCAACTGCAAATTTGTCCTTAAATTAGAGTGCCTTCTCACAAATAAAGTCTAATCTAACCTTATATTCCAATTGCAAACAACATATCCCCGATCTCACATGATGGAAGACAGAAAACATCTTATTTCTCCCAAAGCAGCCAAAATGGCTTCATTATATACATATATATTTTACTTCACTTCTTTTTAATTGCTTACAAAAAAAATCAATGCAACATACAGTAGAAACAAGGAGCTGCAGATGCTAGTTTATATAATTAAGACACAACATGCTTTCCATGTTCTCCAGGGTTACCGCCTGACCAGTTTCACCAACACTGTATTTTTCTTAAAAGAGCGATATACATCAGCTTTTATGAATAACTGGCATATAATCAAGGGAAAAATCTAATCTCTGTCCAATTTATTCATGTTTAATAGCCGTTTGCTAATAATGGTATCATGTGCATTGTCAGCTAGTAGAAACCGAGAACTGCAGATGCTGGTTTACACAAAAGGACACAAAGTGCTGGAGTAACTCAGTGCGACAGGCAGCATCCCTGGAGAATATGGATAGGTGACGTTTCGGCTCAAGACCATTCTTCAGACTGATTGTACACAAGGGAGGGGGGGGATGGGGGAGGGAAGGGAAGCGAAGAGAAGAAAGCTATTGTCGGTTAGTCGAGCTTTTATTAGATCTCAGCTTCCTTTTTGTTGGATCACTGCACCATGCATCAATGCAAACGTTTCCATTAGTTCAACTTGTCTTGTCAACTGCTGGCTTATATTATATCTCAAATATTTTGTTTATTTTTATTTGCGTTCAACTCCCAAAGGCTTCAAATGAAACTCATGATACTCGTGCAGAGCTTCTATTCTATGCATGTTATTGCATTAACCATTTAGAAAAGAGACTGTGTGTGAATTATTGAACTGATCTTATCTCAGTCCACATTTTAAATTAAAACCTCTCAGTCCCCCATTTTGTTAAGAAACACTGTGCCAGCACCCCTCCGCGTCCAAGCCCATCACAATATCATATTGAAATTCCCCTCAAAAAGGGATAAATCAGGAATCTGATGCAAACTTCCAAGGAGGCTTGCCAAATAATCAAGAACCTGAATATGGACTTAAGATAATATTTGCAGATATTCTATTGGGTGGCAGTGGAAAAGAAATATGTTTTAAAAATGATGAAAAATGCGTGCACTAATGAGATGGGAGGTAGCCAGTGCAGACACAGCTGAGGAAAGAGTGCTTATTGAGCACGAGACAATTTTGTTTTGGCTGTGGTATATTTTTGATTGCCCTGAGAGCATGGTACAGTAAAGTAGTTGCATAAATTGAATGTTTGCATATATTGATATTCAGGTCCTACTCGTTTAAAGCAATGAAACGAGGATCATAAAATATATTCAGTCTTGAATACATCTGATCCTTCAATTGCTCACTGTAAATCAAATAGGCACATTTTATGTCAGAGACCTTACATAAGTAATTACATCCACATTACACTCTATTACAGAAACTTTTTAAATTCAAATATTTTACTTACTCTAAAGCTATCAATTTCCCATAATTTTAATTTAAAAAATAATCCTGCAATTTTGTAGATAAAAGTGCCTGTTTTAATGAAAAACCCTCTTGGAATAGGTATACAGTATTTAACAGCATAAATCAGTTAATCTAGTTTACCAAATCAGAAAGATCCTATGCCACTGGTTTCTAGTCTGGCGTGTGCCGTTAAAGGAACAGACGATGTATGCTGACTATTTAAATTTCTTGTTTATTCAACAGGAAACAAGGAAAAAGTAAACTGGCTACTTCATTATAAAGTCATCGTTTTTCAGAGCTTTAACAAGCCAGTCGTTATTTTGCTCATCGTCCGTGTCACTCATATCACTATTATCAGCTGCTAACAGTCGTGAGTAGTTTAATCTTTTTTGCCGAGGGATTTTTGATTGCACCGTGATAAAGACCACTGCCCAAAGCATGGCAGTAACAGAGCATGCTTGGTAAAGCCTTCCTATGCCAAAACGCTCCACAATGAAGCCACTGCAAAAGCTGCCAGAACTCGCTCCCAGACCAAAAGATATCCCATGGTAGATCTTATAGAGTGTTCTTTCAATGCCAGGGGTAGCTAAATCGTCAGACTGATTCAAAACAGCCCACCACAAGGCACCACTGCTAAATCCATTCAAAACTTGAATAGGCAATACTGCCCAAGGTGACCACAGGAATGAATAGTAGAGTAGTTGAGCTGCAAGACAGATTAGCCCAAATCCAACTGTTCCAGAGAATGAGAGGACTTTTAACATTTGATCTTTGAAAAGGTAAAATAAAAATTCAGCCATGAAGCCTATTGCCACAGCAGCACCCATATATGCCTCACTACCTCCTTTGTCCTGCATTTGCCAAAAGAGGAAGTTATTTATGGCAGATCCAATGGCTCCAGTGATAAAGACTGTAACTGCATATAGCACAGCTCTCCCATCACTTCCCAACAAGTGAAATGCTTTAAAAAACTTGTTGAATGCGTCATTTTTCTTGGCGGTGTGTATTGGATAGAATACTCCGACAATAAACGCTAACACAAGTAGTGTTGCATAAGCGTAAAAGTGCACTGCAGTTCTAGAAGTCTGCGCATTGAGGAAACAGTGCAGCCTGTCCACGAGGATACCAACACTAAATGCTGCTCCCGCAGTACCCAAATATCCCCAGATCCACTGCTTGCCATAGCGGTCAAGAGAGTCTACAAAGTCCAAGTAGTCATAGAGTCCATCATCTGTAACCCAATCTAAAGTTGATGCTAGAACCTCCCATAAAGATACAGCCAGCAGAATAAGCACCAATGTCTGGTGCCAATTATCTAGGATTTTATGATTATGATTTGACTCAAGGCTGAGCCGTTTGATTTTATCGCTCATTTCAGGGTCGTTCTTCAATGGAGCATGCCTTTTCACAAGAATATTTGCAGTACTGAAATAAACATCTAAACTGCCATTTTTGTCCTCGTTAGTTTTTTGCATAGAAAAGTGCGTGGTAGTTTCTTCCACAGTTCTTGTGTAGCCAGAGCCTTCAGTAGGCAGAATCTGTCCAGTTTCAGAATAGTCCACATTCCTGGTGGTACCTCTTTCTGATTGTTGAGACTTTTCAGAATCCGTAATATTCATAGATGGCTGTTTGGTTAAGTTTTCCAGAGGCGATTCAACAGTGGTCAACAAGTGGAGGTTCATTTTCTTCTTGGTACTGTGGACATTAACGAGTTCCGAACTCTGACGACTTGATAAAGCAACTTTTACTGTTATTGGAGGCACGGTATATGCAAGTTCATTCATATCAAAATCACCAGTATGGTCTGTGTCATCTGGTATGTTTGGATTCCAATTGTCTTTTGTGTACAGGCTTCTGTTACAATACATGCTCTGAATTTCCTTATTTACAGGTGGAATGAGTGTAAATAGAAAGCTAATTCCTATTGATGATAACAAGGAACCCAACACAAGAATTCTTCTTTTGTCATGGTGTCTAGCACAGTAAGACCAGAACGGAGTACAAATCAAGGATATAAAATACTTTGTTCCAATCACAATCCCAACAAATGGCGCAGTCAATCCAAGCTGTCTGAAGTATATGGTGAGAAAAGGAATTACGCAGGCTTTGGCTGCACAGTAAAGAAAATGATAGGAACTGGCAAGAGCCAGTGCTTTGCTGATGTTCCACTGTTTATTTCTCTTCATGATTCAAGCTTCATCTTCCACTAAGCTTTCTCAGTTAGCCATCTGAAAAACAGAGACATGGACCATTTAAAGATACACATTTAACACAAGATTAACTGAGCTATAGATACGACGTAGAAAGCATTTTTATCGGGGTGCATCAATCACAGCATGGTTTGGGAACAGCTCCATCCAAGTGCAAGAAATGGCACAGTTGTGCATGCAGCCCAGACCATCACGTAAACCTACCTCCCTTCCATCGACTCCTCCTACACTTCACGCTGCCTCAACAAGGCCACCAGCATAATCAAGGACCAGTTTCACCCTGAACACTCCCTCTTTTCTCCTCTCCCATCAGGCAAGTGGTACAAAAGTGTGAAAATGCTAACCTCAAGACTCAGGGGCAGTTTGTTCCAGCTGGTATCAGGGAACAGAACTATCCTATCACCAACTAGAGAGCGGTCTTGAGATAACACCTACCTTATTGGAGACCCTCAGACAATCTTTAATCTGACTTTACCTTGCACTAAATGTTATTCCTTTATCCTGTATCATCTTTCTACTGACTGAACAACATGGTGTGGTGGGAGCCGCTCCCACCACACCAAACTGGTTGACACAGCCCTCAACGACACCTGCCGCATTATCACGGGATGCATAAAGACAACGCCAGTCCCGTGCCTCTACGCCCTAGCTGGTATTGCCCCCTCCATATTAGACGATCCATCGTCGCCCAAGACGAGCGGAGAGCACAGGAGATCGATACCAGGCACCCCCTGCACGGACACACAGCACCTCCACCCCGACTGAAATCCATAGCCAGTTTCTTGCAGACAGTCCCACCTCTCCAGACAACCAAAAAAACAGCAAGGACCAACATCTGGAAAGATGAATGGAACCAGCTCAACACACGAGCCTACGACCGGATGGAGAGAGGAATCACTCCGACTGAATGCCTCGCCAGCGGGCACGACCTCCCATGGCCAACCTGGAAGACCCTCAACAGATTATGAGTGGAGCAGGGGAGGTGCAAAGCACTTATGAAAGCATGGAACTACCAGGCAGAAGACACATGCAGCTGTGGAGCAGTACAGACAATGTCCCACCTACTGGAGTGTGACGACGCCCCCCAGTGCAGCCCCCAGGACCTGGCTGAACCAACCCGACCAGCTGTGACCTGCGCCAGATACTGGCAGAACGACATCTGAGATTGCAACGGACTCGAAGAAGAACATGAAACAAAAACATTTTCTCACTGTACTTCAGTGCAGATGAGAATAAACAAAACTAAACTAGATATAATTTACAAATAACTAAGTTCCTAATGATGCTGCTTAAAGGGTTTATGTACAAATTATGTGATTTTCAACCACAATAATAACCTCTCATCTTTTCCCAACTATTAGCCATAATCTTAAACCTGTCTCCACAGTTTCAAGACCCTCATCTCAATGTGAAGGCAGATCACCCACACCATCCTGGCCACACACTCATCTCCCCGCTACCTTCAGGTAGAAGGTACAGGAGCCTGAAGACTGCAACGTCCAGGTTTAGGAATAGCTACTTCCCCACAGCCATCAGGCTATTAAACTCAACTCAAACAAAACTCTGAACATTAATAGCCCATTATCTGTTTATTTGCACTTATTTATTCATGTGTGTATATATTTATATAATGGTATATGGACACACTGATCTGTTCTGTATTCATGCCTACCATATTCTGTTGTGCTGAAGCAAAGCAAGAATTTCATTGTCCTATCTGGGACACATGACAATAAACTCTCTTGAATCTTTATCAGAGATGACCCATACAGTTGCCTCCTATACCCTGTGTGCCCTTCTAAAGGCAAGACTGGCTCCCCTGGCATAGCAAAAACATCAGCCTCCGGTCTATTTTCCAGTACACCCTCTATAAAACAATCCCAAATCTCCTAATTCCACCTCTGCTTCCATATAATTGACCACCCCACATGCAACAGTTTTCATATTTCTCAGATTAACCTCTTTTCAAACCTTGGCTCACCTATAATCTTGTTGACCATCTTAACTCTGAATGCTGGGCCAACCATAAGCCATATTTTTTTAAGGCCCTGAATTTAGACTTCTCTGTTCTGGAAAAAGGGTCATTGGAGCAAGTATTAAAGTATTACCTCTTTTTCTCACTACCTTACACTAAATATTTACAGAACACTTATTATTTTAAATTCCTTTCAGTTTATTCAAATTTCCTGCAGTTTATACTTTTTCCAAGAACCCTGGCTGGGAAGAAAATGTTAATTTCCTTGGCAGTGATGCTAATACTTAAAGCTAATGGACGACAAAATGAGAAGGACGACAGGAAACTATTTGTTGCTAAAGGGTTATAGAGCTTTGAAATTCAAATTCTTGAGGTAGAAATCATTAAAAAAAAAAAAGGCATCTTGGTCCATAACCAAAACCACCAAGGGCTCTTTCTGTACAACTTCTACAATTATTTTTGATTGATTGAAAGATCATCCTAACAGTCCCAAGTCCACACCGACTATTAATCACACTTTCAAACTAGTTCTATGCTATTCAACTTCGCATTCACTTCCTACACAATAGGAACAATTTACATAGACAAATTTACCTACTAAACCGCACGTCTTTGAGATGATGGAGCAAATTAGAGCACTTGGAGGAAACCCACATGGTCGCAGAGAGAAGTGCAAACAGTACAGACAGCACCGAGGTCAGCATCAAACCTGGGTCTATGGCACTGAGGCAGTGGCTTTTATCAGCTGTGCATCACACAGGTTGGAAGTTCTGCACACCTGACACCTTCCACAGTCCCTGTGTCTCCCTTTTCCATTGGACCCTACCACAAATAAATCTAGTGATATTGATGCTGAAAACTTGAACAAAAACCTGCTTGCTTAAGATTCCAGCATGTGTAGTTCCTTATGCCTCAGCTGGAGAAACTCAGTAGGTCAGGCAGCATCTGTGGAGGACCCTTCTTCAGAGACTGATGGACCCAATTGTCCTGCCCTTCCCATTCCAACCTTCCCTGTCCTGGGTCACTTCTATTGCAAGGGTGAGGCCACTCACAAACTGGAGGAATGGCACCTCATATTCTACTTCGGTAGCTAACAACCCAATGGTATGAACATTGAATTCTCCAGTTTTAACGAACACCCCTTCACTGTCACTTTTTCTCCAGTCAGTCTGATGCACACACATTTCTCCCACTAACACAACTCTCTTATTCTCCATCCTCTACCGTTTATACCCCCCTCCTCCAGCTTTACATTTCACTCCTCCTCTTCTCGGATACCCATTTATCTCCTTTTCATCTCCAGCCAGTCATTTTCTCCACCAATCCGCCTCTAGCTGTATCCACCTGTCACTTGCCAGGCTATGCCCCACTGCAAACGATCTTTTCAAGCTTTCTTTCCGCTCCCCCCCCCCTCCAAACTACAGTCTGAAGAGTACGAAAAGAAACATTACATATCCATTCCCCTCCACAGATGCTGCCTAACCCACTGAGCTACTCAGTACTTTGGGTCTTTTTTTTGTACCTGTAGGGTCTCCAGGTGAGTGATATCCCTACCGCGGTCAGTAGGCAGGAAACATTCAAGGAAATGCTCAGAGCGTCCCTTAAAAATTGCAATGGGCCTACAGATTTTGGGGAATCTTTGACTGCTTAAAGTGGAGGAGCACAGGGACAGGCCCATCGGCCCACGGCGTCGGTGCTGAACATGACGCCACGATATGATCGAATTGCTCGAGTTCCCCGCGCCTGCAGCGCCCTCCCTCTCCTGGTTGCGGGTGTCGGTGCCCAGGCCCAGTGCTGGCGCCCGGGCCGGCTGTTGGGGAAGTGGCAAGAGCTCAATACACTGTGGCAGGCGAATCCGACTGCCCTCCCGGCCCGCATGACAATGCCTCCCCCAGGCCCAGGCCCAGGCCCAGGCCCGGGCCCGCATAGCAACCAGCCCCCAGCCCGCATAGCAACAGGCCCCGCTCTACCTGCGCTGCCTCCCTCGGGCCGCCCGGCGCTCAGGTGCCCAACGTCGCCTCCCTTCGCCTTACGTCGCGACGCACGCAAACCCAGACCCGCCTCTCAACGTCACCGCCCCCGGGACCCGGCGCCACGTGACTCCACTTGTTCCTGACCCCGTGTTCTTACGCCCCGCCCTCCCCCCCACGCCATTGTCCCAACGTGACCCCTCGGTCACCTTGCCGCCAGGCTGCTCACGTGACCGAGACTGTGGCCCCGCCCCCTCCCCAGCGCTCACGTGACCGGTACTGCGGGGCGCCCCTCCCCCAGCGCTCAGGTGACCAAGACTGTGGCCCCGCCCCTCCCCAGCGCTCACGTGACCGGTACTGCGGGGCGCCCCTCCCCCAGCGCTCACGTGACCAAGACTGTGGCCCCGCCCCTCCGCAGCGCTCACGTGACCGCCCTGCAGGCCGCACCTGCACCGTTGTTTTTTTTAAATTTCAAAATATACTTTATTCAAATGATAATTATATACAATACATGAAGCTTGCGGAAAATCCATCCGACATTTTCGGAGGCTGTACAAATTGATGAATACAGTTTTACCATATAACCATATAACCATATAACAATTGCAGCACGGAAACAGGCCCTCTCGGCCCTTCCAGTCCGTGCCGACCATTTGTTTTCCCCTAGTCCCATCTACCTGCAATCAGACCATATCCCTCCATTCCCTTCACGTCCATATACCTATCCACTTTAGTCTTAAATGTTAATATCGATCCTGCCTCCACCACTTCTGCTGGAAGCTCATTCCACACAGCCACCACCCTGAGTAAAGAAGTTCCCCCTCACGTTACCCGAAACTTCTGTCCCTTAATTCTCATGTCATGCCCTCTTGTTTGAATCTTCCTACCCTCAATGGGAAAAGCTTATCCACGTCAACTCTGTCTATCCCTTTCATCATTTTAAAAGACCTCAATCAAGTCCCCCCTTAACCTTCTGCGCTCCAAAGAATAAAGACCTAACTTGTTCAACCTTTCTCTGTAACATAGTTGCTGGAACCCTGGCAACATTCTAGTAAAATCTCCTCTGTACTCTCTCTATTTTGTTGACATCCTTCCTATAACTAGGCGACCAAAATTGTACACCATACTCCAGAATTAGTCTTACCAATGCCTTGTACAATTTTAACATTACTTCCCTACTCCTATATTCAATGCTCTGATTTATAAAGGCCAGCACACCAAAGGCTTTCTTTACCACCCTATCTACATGCGATTCCACCTTCAGGAAACTATGCACAGTTATTCCTAGATCCCTCTGTTCCACAGCATTCCTCAATTCCGTACCATTTACCATGTACGTCCTATTTTGATTTGTCCTGCCAAGATGTAGCACTTCACACTTAACAGCATTAAAACTCCATCTGCCATCTTTCAGCCCACTTTTCCAAATGGCCCAAATCTCTCTGTAGACTTTGAAAATCTACTTCATTATCCACAACACCACCTATCTTAGTATCATCTGCATAGTTACTTATCCAATTTTCCTCCCCATCATCCAGATCATTGATGTACATGACAAACAACAGTGGACCCAACACAGATCCCTGAGGCACCCCACTGGTCACCGGCTTCCAACCTGACAAACAGCCATCCACCATTACTCTCTGTCATCTCCCATTCAGTCACTGTTGAATCCATCTTGCTACTCCGCCATTAACTCCCAAAGATTGAACCTTCTTAACCAACCTTCCATGGGGATCCTTGTCAAAGGCCTTACTGAAATCCATATAGACAACATCCACTGCTTTACCCTCATCAATTTCCCTAGTTTAGACATTTCTTTTCCCCAAATTTCCACAAATCAGTCCCCCACTCGTGCCACTGTGAGATATGCAATGTGCTCACAATCACAACTCAAAGACTAAATCTTGGAAGCAAGAGATTCTTTAGAGTCATCCCCCTTTATACACACAATTCTACATCCAACCTCCCCTCCTTGGACCCGCTCCAATCAGACACTGAGGGGACAACCTGTAGGTACTTCCCCCAGTACCTCCCACATCATACATCGCATGTTGATGGTAATGAGCAGTTTCTTGACCAGGGGTGTGTTGTAATATTCATTTATTTTATTAAGCATGCTTAGTTGTTCATGACCTATATTAGTTTTACTCCCCTCCAAGTGAACTCTCTCAGTCCTCCTATATCAGCACTAAAGCTAAGCTATAGTGACAAGGGTCCCATCTATCACCCCATTCTACTGATAGGGAGCTATCTACATCACTCCCTTCTACCGCTATACAATGCTATCACTTCTTACTCAAGGATGGGTCTGGTAACTTTTATACACAGCTGTGTCAGAACCCTCTCCCTGGCCCCTATCGGTTTGAATCCTCTTTAAAGCACCTTACAATAGTGGGGTTTAATCACTTTATCCCTCACACCACTCATGTGGCATAATGGCGTGGGATACCTTCCCTTATTTTGAGGGACGTCTCCACCATACCGTGCCCCCCATGTCCAGCAGCAGAAGGACCCTAGACATTGGCCCTCCCCCACCGAGCCTTGGCGTCGGCTGCACCAAGCTTCAGTGCGTCCCTCAGCACATACTCCTGCAGTCTGCAGCGAGTCAGTCGGCAACATTCCCTGACGGACATCTCGCTCTGCTGGGTGGTGAACAATGCTCGGGCAGACCAAAGGGCGTCTTTTACCGAGTTGATGACCCTCCAGCAGCACTCGATGTCAGCCTCTGAATGTGTCCCTGGGAACAGTCCGTAAATCACCGAGTCCTCTGTGACGGAGCTGTTCGGGATAAAGCGTACCAGGGACCCTTGCATTTTTCTCCAGACTCTTTTAGCAAAACCACACTCTGTAAAGTGGTGGGCAACCGTGTCCTCTCCATAGCAGCCGTCCCGAGGGCAGCGTGCGCTGGCAGTGAAGTTCCGACAGTGCAGGAACGATCTGACTGGGAGGACTCCCCTCACCGCCAGCCATGCCAGGTCTTGGTGCTTGTTGGTGAGTTCTGGCGATGAGGCATTTTGCCAGACAAGCTGGGCAGTCTGCTCAGGGAACCACGCCACCGGGTCCATAGAGTCCTTTCCCTGCAGTGCCTGCAGGGCATTCTGTGCTGACCACTGCCCAATGGACATGTGGTCAAAGGTGTTGGTCCGGAAGAACCCTTCCACAGACGACAGATGGGGCAGCAATGTCCAGCTGACTGGCACATTGCGTGGCACCTGCGCCAGGCCCATCCTTCGCAACACCGGGGACAGGTAGAACCTCAGCAGGTAGTGACACTTGGTGCCAATGTGCCTTGGCTCTACACTCCGCCTGATGCAGCCACACACGAAGGTGGCCATCAGAATGAGGGCGACGTTGGGCACGCTTTTACCCCCGTTGTCTGCTGACTTGTACATTGTGGCCCGTCGCACCCGGTCCATCCTCGACCCCCAGATGAACTGGAAAATGGCCCGGGTGATCCCTGTGGCGTAGGAGGGAGGGACAGGCCACACTTGTGCCAAGTACAGCAGCCCCGAGAACACCTTACATCTGATGACCAAATTATTTCCCGTTATGGAGAGGGAGCGTTGCCTCCACAGCTCCAGCTTCTTCCCCACACTGGCTATCCGCTCCAGCCAATTTTTGTTACATGCCTCAGCCCCCCCGAACCAGATCCCCAGCACCTTTAAGAAGTCAGGCTTGATGGTGAAGGGGTCGGAAGATCTGTCGGGCCAGTTGCCAAAGACCATGGCCTCGCTCTTCCTGCGGTTCACCCTGGCTCCCGTGGCCGACTCAAACTGGTCGCAGATACTAATTAGTCTGCGGATCGACCCTGGATCCGAGCAGAAGACAGCGACATCGTCCATGTACAGGGAGGTCTTTACCTGAATGCCCCCACTGCCTGGCAATGTCACTCTACTTATGCTCGCATCCTTCCTGATGGATTTGGCAAAGGGCTCAATACAGCAGACAAACAGGACAGGAGAGAGATGGCAACCCTGCCTGACTCCAGACCTTACCAGAGAAACTGTCTGATTCCCACCCATTGATTTGGACTGCACTACGGATGTTGGTGTAGAGCAGTTTGATCCAATTCCTGATTCCCTCCCCAAAATCCATTTTGGAGAGCATGTCCCTCATGTACGTGTGCAAAATCCTGTCGAAGGCCTTCTCCTGGTCCAAGCTGACTAGGCAGGCATCCACCCGTCTGTCCTGCACGTAGGCGATGGTATCTCTCAGCAGCGCTAGGCTGTCTGAGATTTTCCTGCCAGGTACAGCACAGGTTTGGTCCGGGTGGATCACCCGTCCCAGAGCAGACTTGACCCGGTTGGCAATGGCCTTAGACAGGATCTTGTAGTCTACATTCAAGAGTGTTATGGGTCTCCAATTCTTTATGTCCTTCAACTCCCCCTTCTGCTTGTAGATTTGGGTGATATTGCCCTTCCTCATGGAGTCTGACATGCTACCTGCTAGAAGCATGTCGTTGTACACTTCTAGCAGGTCCGGACCCATCCAGTCCCACAGAGCCGAATACAACTCGGCCGGTAAGCCATCGCTTCCGGGAGTTTTATTCGAGTCAAAGGAACGGATGGAGCCAGTCAGCTCCTCTAGGGTCAGTGGTTGGTCCAGACTCTCCCGCTTGCTGTCCTCCAAGACCTCCGTGATCGAGGACATGACGTTCTGGGAGGAGGTACTGTCTGTGGTTTTTTGGTTATACAAATCTGTGTAAAAGGATTTGCAGATCCTCAGCATGTCTGTCTGTGAGGATGCTACCATGCCATCCTCCTCCCTAAGGCTGTTCATCACAGAGCTCCCCCTGTGAACCTTATGGAAGAAGAAACGTGAGCACGTCTCATCCTGCTCCACATGGCGGACCCTGGATCGGAAGATGATCTTGGAGGATTCAGAGGTAAAGAGTCGAGCTTGCCGGTCCTTCAACTCTCTAAGTTCCTCCCTCAGATCCACCCTGCTCGACTGCAGAAGGAGCAGTAGTTGCAAATCTGTCTGGAGTTGGCACAATTCCCTCTGTCTGTCTTGCTTTCTGAACCCCTTTAATTATGAAGAACATCTTAATGTTCTCCTTGGTTGCTTCCCACCAGGGTGTGGGGGAATGAAAGAGGGGCCTCACCGTTCTCCAACATGCGTAGTCCCTCTTTAGCTCCTCGACCCTCTCTGGAGTCAACAGCTTCATGTTTAACTCGCACGTCCCTCTGCCTGCCTTCCGGTCCTCCTGTAGGTGACAGGAAGCCTGACGGAGGCAGTGGTTGGAGAAGAACACTGGCGTGAGGTCAGTGTGTCTCACCGTGACGGCCTTCGTCGTGAAGACAAAGTCTATCCAAGATCGGGCTAAACCGTCCGATCTCGACCAGGTGAACCGTGGCTGGGACCCACCTGCAAGGTCGCTGAAGGCGTCGCGCAGCTTTGCGTCTTTTACCATCTCCATCAGGAACTTGGACGTGCTGTCCAGTCTGCTGTCGGCACTGCCGGATCGTCCAGCCGCATCAATAGAAACATAAAAAATTAGGTGCAGGAGCAGGCCATTCGGCCCTTCGAGCCTGCACCGCCATTCAATATGATCATGGCTGATCATCCAACTCAGTATCCTGTACCTGCCTTCTCTCCATACCCCCTGATCCCTTCAGCCACAAGGGCCACATCCAACTCCCTCTTAAATATGGCCAACGAACTGGCCTCAACTACCTTCTGTGGCAGAGAATTCCACAGATTCACCACTCTGTGTGAAAAATGATTTTCTCATCTCGGTCCTAAAAGACTTCCCCCTTATCCTTAAACTGTGACCCCTTGTCCTGGACTTCCCCAACATCGGGAACAATCTTCCTGCATCTAGCCTGTCCAACCCCTTAAGAATTTTGTAAGTCTCTATGAGATCACCCCTCAATCTTCTAAATTCCAGCGAGTACAAGCCGAGTCTATCCAGTCTTTCTTCATATGGAAGTCGTGCCATCCCAGGAATCAGTCCGGTGAACCTTCCCTGTACTCCCTCTATGGCAAGAATGTCTTTCCTCAATGATGCAGTTGAAGTCACCAGCCAGAACGAGCTGCCGGGACGTGGCCAGCAGCACTGGGAGCTGCTGGAGAACGGCCAGCCGCTCGCTCTGCGTGGGTGAAGCATACACATTTATCAGCCGGAGCGGAGAGCCACGGTACATAACATCCACCACGAGGAGACGCCCTCCAACCACTTCCCTGACCTCAGTGATGGCGAAGTTCCCTCCCCGCAGCAAAATCCCCAGGCCGGAAGCACCTGCACCGTTGTGGGGAGGAGGGGGGAGGAGGGAGGCTTGTCTACAAAAACACGGATGTAATGCTGAGGCTCTATAAGGCACTGGTAAAGCCACATTTGAAATATTGTGGGCAATTTTGGGCACCATATGAATCTGAGGAAGGGTGTGCTGGAGAGGGTCCAGAGGAGGTTTTGCCAGAATGATCCCAGGAATGAGTAAGTTAACACGGTTAACCTATGACGACACTGGGCCTGTACTCGCTGGAGTTTAGAAGAATGAGGGTGGACCTCATTGAAATGTGCAGAATAGTGAAATACTTGGATAGAGTGGATGTGGGGAGAATGTTTCCTCTAGTGGGTGAGTCTAGGACTAGAGGTCATAGCCTCAGAATTAAAGGTCGTTCTTTTAGGAAGGAGATGAGGAGAAATTTCTTTAGTCAGAGGAATTCTTTGCCACAGAAGGCTGTGTATATTTTTAAGGCAGGGATAGATTGATTCTTGATTAGTACAGGTGTCATGTTATGGGGAGAAGGCAGGATAATGGGGTTAGGAGGGAAAGATAGATCAGCCATGATTGAATGGTGGAGTAGACTTGATGAGTAGAATGGCCTAATGCTACTCCTATCACTTATGACTGAGTTTCTCCCACACTTTGTGTCCTTTTTTGTACCTGGAAAGTCCCCAGATCAGTTAAGGGTTGTGATATTCCCAACTCGGTCATTAGGCAGGAAGGATTTAAGGATGTTCTCAAAGCTTCTCTTCAGACCTTCCGGAATCTTTGACCCATGTGTAGATGGAGTCAATGGAAGGGAGGTTGGTTTGCGTGATGGAATAGGCTATGCCCTCAACGCTGCAATTTCCTGCTAAATACAAGCTAATTTCATCTGCCTGCACATAATCAATATCTTCCATTCTCTGCATATAAAGCACCGTGAAATTTGAGTCAATGTGTCAGGAGCATTGGAATGAGTTGGAATGAAATGCAGCGCCTGTCCCATCTGCCCCTTCAGAGGTAGAGTCTGCCACTCCCATATTGGCCGTATTCCATAATTCTGCGATAGAAGCAAGTCATATTTGATTCTGAGTCCATTTAAGAAGATTATCTGAGACAATACTTACATGCCCCCATTTACACCCCCTCCTGACCAGCCATTTGTTTCATACTATGACCCATTACCACCCATCCTCACCTCACATTGTTCCTTTTCTATTTAGTTTCGCCCTAGGTAGCAAGAGCAGGCATTGAGGGGTGTGGCTCTGGGACACCAGAACAAACTGATGAACCTTCCTGAGATTTCATGGGCCTAACTCAACAAAACACCAGTGTAGGGAGGTGCCCACTTGATAATCCCAAAGACATACTGGCATCTGCAAGACTAGTTTTTGTAGCCCCATGGAATGAATGAATGATTGAATGAATGCTGATACTTTGTCATATGTGACAAGATATCCTTTGTTTCGCATACAAAAGTATTTAAAAGCATTTAAAAGTAAAGTGGATAGGTATATGGACGGGAAGGGAATGGAGGTTATGGTCTGAGTCGCAGTAGCACAAATGTCATGAACTGGACCGAGAGGGCCTCCGTGCTGTACCAGCACATAAAGATGCAAAAAAAGTTACGACGTGAGTTTCTCGTCCTTCCTTGACCACTGTGTAAAGCTATCTTCGATGTCTGAAGAAGGATCTCGACACAAAATGCCGCCTATTCCTTCTCTCCATAGATGCTGCCTCACCTGCTGAGTTACTCCAGCATTTTTGTCTACCTTTGATTCACATGTGGCATTTGGATTGGGATTGGATTTCTTGGTTGCGTGTTTGTTACCATGTAGTTTATTACTAAATATGTAGTTAGTTATTGTCCTATAGCGCAAGTGTGTTAAACAGTTTAGATACTACTTTGGCATTGAGCTTGGTTTTCTTGGATGAGGGCTTATCCTGGTGTTAAAGCACAAGTACTTTGTGTTTTAACAGTAATCTCCTGCCTTTTACCTGTTCACTATCCTGATTGCTTCTTGCCTCCATCATTGATGCCGAGAACAAAGGGGGGGTCCAATGGGGGAAACTGGCATGGTGAGAGGGGGGGCGGGGAGGAATCATCAAATACTTATGGGGAGGGGGTGGGGAGAGAAATAAAGGAATGAGTACTTTTTAAAACATTGTCGGCACCTTTGTGGTGACTCTTTTGTGTACTTTGTATGCAAAAACAAAGAATTTAACTGCTCCTAGCTTGGATCAATAAAGTATCAACATCATCACTGCTACTCAACCTAACTCTTTTTTTCAGGTTTCATTTTTGTCATTTTCGGTGGTCACTTGCAGTGAAACTGTCAGACCATGTGCCTTCGACATAATGATGTCTAATTATTGTGGGGATGGCCAGGGAGGTTAGATGCCTGGGGAGCCACTGTAGCTTCCACCTACACTCTCCCCCCCCCCCCCATCATTTAATCAGTTCCTCAGCTCTCCACGTTGTGTCGATCTTGAGTTCACACCATCCCTAGCCAACAATGGACCCACCAGGGCACCAACCTGCCCAAGGTCATTTATGGCTGCCCTGATCTTTTCTCAGCTCTAAATGAGAACCATCACAACCCCCCTCCCCCACAGCTTTCTTTCAATCTGATGAAGGGTCCCGACCTAAAATGTCACCTGTTCTTTTTCTTCAGAGATGCTGTCGGACCCTCCTTCGCACAATGAAAACATACGTTGCAGCAGAACTACCTGCACTCCTCATGACAACCTCCAGTGATAGTGATTTTGATCAAAGCCTGCGACTGGTGTGAAGCAATGGTTCAGGCCCATAAATGAATTAGCAGTGATGTTTTTCATGGGAATTTTGTGATCTTATTTTTTTTTATTGTTATTTTAAAAGTGGCTATGATAATTGAGAATTATAAAAACGGCTAAATATTTGTAGTAAAGAAAAATTACATAGAACAATCGTGAATGGGTGACTGATGGTCGGTCTGGGCTCAGTGGACCGAAGGGCTGGTTTCTATGCTGTATCTTTAAATCAATCAATCAATTAATGAAATGAACAACTTCACATTTTCCCACACTCTAGTCCATTTACTAGTTTATTGCCCACTCACCTAATCTATCATCCACTATGGAGTAGATTCAAATGAAGGCATGCAGGTGAAGTGATTAGTGATATCAACTGTAAGTTTTCTGAAAACATACATGTTACATTATGTTAAAAAAACATACAGGCAGGAAAATGGGATTAGGAGGCAGAGATTCGCCATGATTGAATGGCGGAGTAGACTCGATGGGTTGAATGGCCTAATTCTACTCCTATAACTTGCAAACTTGTGAACTTATGTTTCACTGGAAGATCAGTGAAGAATAAAAACGATTAGGCGTTCAGTAGTATTGAGCATGGTGATTATATTTTAATGTAAAATATTTTTACAGAATCAGATAATAAATACTATACATTGAAGATACACAGTTACATATTATAAACTTGGACTTTGGAAATGTAGCTAAGTAGTAGGTCAATCAGCATAGTGGAATCATCTGTGTAAAAATTCATGGAGAAAGATGTCTTTTCATTGTAGTGAAATTGTACATCCAAGCCTAAACAGAGTTCTCATGAAGTTGCTACCGGAAATTAAATAATCCCCCCCCCCCCCCACCCGCCCCGAGAGGACAAGCATTTTTTATTCATGTAGTGATCTTTCCAATCATAGATTCAGCTGAATGGTATGAAAATTGAATTCTACAATTTTAAGTCATAACCCCTTCCCCCACTCCCTTTCCTGTGTACCCAATCTATTGCACACCAATTTCTTTGACTCTCCCACCTCTCACCTCATCCTTTCCACTCATATCCCTCCCTGTGGTTTTACATTTCACTCCTCGCACCTTTTCATCTCTAACATTTGCCATGTACTCCACCCCCAGCCAATATAACCCCCCCCCCCCCCCCCCCCCCCCAACCACCTGTATTTACCTAACACTTGCCATCTCTTTTTTACAGCTTTCTTCACCTAACCATTGTCTGCTAAAGGGTCTTAACCCAAAATGCGTCTGTCCATTCCTATCACGAGTGCTGCCTGGCCCGCTGGGTTATTCCAGAATTTTTTTTTGCTCGTAGGTTCATCAACATTCAATCCAAAATTTAAAGAGAGACTTTTGTGAAAATTGAAGGAATATTATCTGTACATCTGATATTGATCTTTCCTGCAAAAATGTATTTTGTAGGGTATAAATCACACCCTTGAATATTGCATTCTACTAAAAGATGGTTAATGTCCACCAGTTTTGGAGACAAACCCAATAGCATGCATGAGTATTAAGTAGCCATGAAAAGGCCCATATAATAGATCACTTCACATAATCTGTGGGAATGTTTCATCAATATGGTGTTTGCATTTGTGCGGTGGTCACCTTTTGTGACTTCCTTGGACTCGTTCAAATACCATGCAAGTTGATTCCAACCAAGCACCCACAATCTGACGTCCCCAATAAAAAGCACCACAGTTTTTGGACTGGCCAAATGTCGACAAATAATTGTTCCTTTCCTCGTGAACAAACAAATTTAATTATCGTGACTTTTTAATTGTTCCAGCAGATCATGAAAAGACACAAAGTGCTGGAGTAACTCAGCAGGTCAGGCAGCATCCCTGGAGAACATGGATAAGTGACCTTTCCAGGTCAGGATCCCTTTTCAGATCTGTTCCACACAAAACGTCACTTATCCATGTCTTTCGGGGATGTTGCCTGATCCGCTCAGTTACTCCAACACTTAGTTTCTTTTTATTGTATGCCAGCATCTGCACTTCCTTGTTTCTATCTCCAAATCATGAGTTTCTCCAAGAAATTAATTAACCGTTGAATTAACTCACAAGATACCTACAAATGTGTTGATTGGTAACAACAGGCATTTCGGCATGTACTTAGCTAATCCAATGTTTTCCGTTCCGCTTTGAGTAAATTTTGACATCCTCATTTTATGCAGACTGTATCCAGGCTCCAGACAAGGCGACACATCAATGCTGCGTTTTTATAGAAAAAAAAATAATTAAGAAGCAATATTTTCCAAACCTTTTCAAACAATAAACGACTCATTTCCTTTTTTTTTTAATGTTGATTGAAATTGTTGATTGAATTTAAGATTAAATCCAACAATTTAATGTGAATCCAAGAAAACCATTCAAAGAATCAAAGAATACAGGTCTGAAGAAGAGTTCTGACCCGAAACGTAACCCGTCCCTTTTCTCCAGAGATGCTGCCTGACCCGCTGAGTTACTCCAGCACTTTGAGTCTAGCAAAGAAAACTCTTTTTGGTGAATTTATTCTCCAGATAAGAGGAATTTAATAAAGAGGGGGAAGGAGGGGGTGATATAAAAAATGTTCAAAGTTATTCCAAATCTGTATTCATTTCCCAGATCATTATTATTATTATTATTTAGTTTATTGTCACATGTACCGAGGTACAGTGAAAGGCTTTTGTTGCGTGTATAGATACATGATAAGGGAATAACGTTTAGTGCAAGGTAAAGCCAGCAAAGTCCAATCAAGGATAGTCTGAGGGTTCAGAATTAAGTTGAGAATTGATAATGAGCAGTACTACAGGTACAGACGTTCCCCGACTTACGTCAGAGTTACGTCCCGCGGATCCCTGCGTAAATCAGATGTTACGTATGTCAGAAACGGAAGCGCTTAAATTTACTATTCATACCTTATAGCATATGGGAGACCACGGGGGAGCTCCGACGCAGAGGGAGCACCAGATGGGCAATAAAGCAGTGGGATTAAAGAATGAGTTTACACAAGTCGTGAGTTTACGTAAGTGTGAGTTTACATAAGTCGTGGAGTGTTAAACAGTCTTTGATCACAGTATGAGAGGTTCTGGCCAAGAATCATTGTCTCTTTCCCCCAAGATTCTGCCTAACTGCAGAGTGTTTTTGTGATATGAAACACAAAAGCTCGAAGTGCCTCCACCCAAATATTTTAATTCAGGTAGATACGCAAGGAGCTGCAAAAGCTGAATCTGGTCAGGCAGCATCTGTGGAGGGAATGGGCAGATGACATTTCAGATCAGAACCCTTCTTCAGACTGATCGTTGTGTGGAGGGGGAAAAGCTGTAAAAGAGAGGTGGTGGTGGTGGGGGGGGGGGGGGGGATACGACAAAATTCAGCAAGTAATATAATATAAAGTGCTGGAGGGTCAGGCAGCATTTCTGGAGGACATGGCTAGGGAACATTTCGGGTCAGGGCCGTTCTTCAGATTCCATGTCCTCCTGAAATGCTACCTGACCTGACGAGTAACTCCAGCGCTGTTTGTTCTACGCAAGATTCCAACATCTGCTGTTCATTGTGTTTACCAGGTAAGTGATAGGTGGATACAGGTGAAGGGACTAAGATTGGTAGAGGGGCAAAGTAAGTGACAAAGGCTAGAGATGAAAAGGAGACGTGTAGGCAAGGAGGGAATAGTTTAAGTTTGTTCACATTTATTGTCACATGCACCAATTAAGGTACAATGATATGAGTTAACATGCAGCCATACAATTAAAAGAACACAATACACGATAGAACTTAACATAAACATCCACCACAGTGATCACTGTGAGGAAGGCAATAAAGTTCAGTCAGTCTTCACCCGTGTTCGGGGCCTTGACCTCCCCGTCGTCGCCGCTACGGACGGCCCGATGTGCAGGCCCTCACTCGTCGGGATGAAAAGATGAATGAAAAGTAAAGCAAGATGGAGGGGTATAGGTGAAAGTGATGGGTTTGGGGAGAGGGGTCGTTCATAGGTAGTGTGTGGTATTAAACCAAACAGTTGAATGGCAGTTTTGGAGCACTTGCATGAACTGCTAACTGTCCCTTTTATAAGATTTTGAGGTGAGGCAGAGCATTGACGAACACTCAGCCTGTATGGACAAACTACATTCCACACATCCACCCTCAGGAACTCCCTGTAAATGACGCAGAGTTATATTACTCATGCTATTGTCAGTCTCTCACCTATTTTATTTACAGGGTTCCCATCTCCAGGTCAGATCGTGGTTAGACGACTTTAGAGATACAGCATGGAAACAGGCCCTTCGGCCACCGAGTCCGTGTCGATCAGCGATCACCCCACACACCAGCACTATCCTACACACTAGGGATAATTTACAATTTTCAGAAGCCAATTAACCTACAAACCTGTACATCTTTGGAGTGTGGGTGAAAACCGGAGGATTCGAAGAAAACCATCGAGTCACAGGGAGAACATACAATCTGCATACAGACAGCACCCGTAGTCACGATCGAACCCAGGTCTCTGGCATTGTAAGGCAGCAACTCTACCGCTGTGCCAGCAGGCCTCCCCACAGGTTCTGGAAATGCCCAATGAGCTCAAATAGGCAAATAAATATTTTAATGTTCTGTCCAAGACAAATTGGGGACAGGAGTTCAACAAACAAATTAGTTCAGATGGTAATGTAGGTTCAAATTTTCTTCATTTTATAATTATTTTACATTCTTCAAAGTAATTACATGCCTTAAATGATGTGAAGTGTAGCAGCGGGCATATTCACATCAATATCTATCACTTGCCTACTGATAGTTTGGGTCTTGACCCGAAACGTCACCTATCCATGTTCTCTAGAGATGCTGCCTGACCCGCTGATACTCCAGTTATTCTTTTTTTTTTGTAAACCAACATCTGTACTTCCTTATCACTCACTCAAAGTGGAATTGTTTGTGAGTTAACTAGAACACTGATTTTGGATGATCCGCCATGATCATATTGAATGGGGGTGCTGGCTTGGGCTGAATAGTCTACTCCTACACCTATTTTCTATGTCCAACATAGAACAGCACAACACAGGAACAGTATCTGTGCCAAACATGATGCCATGCCTTATGTATCCTGTGAATAATCCTCAATCCCACGCATATCTATGTTGTTATTCAAATGTCTCTTAAATGAAACTATCGTATCTGCCTCCAGCCCCACACCTGGCAGTGCGTTCCAAGCAATCACCACCCTGCGTGTAAAACAAAATGCCACGTACATCTCCTTTAAACTTTGTCCCTCTCACGTTAAAGCTGTCTCTTCTAGTATGGATAGACACAAAGTGGTGCAGTAACTCAGCAGATCAGGCAGCAACTCTGGAGAAAATTGATAGGCGATTTTTCAGGTTGGGATCCTCCTTTAGATTAATTGTAGGCCGGTGGGGGTGGGAACTGGAAGCTAAAAAAGACCAAGAGAGATCGGGGCCAGCAACAGATGACCTCAGACAGGAAGGTTCCCTGATAGGCCGATTGTTGGCTAGGGATGGTGTGATCTCAAGAGGAATAAACCGTTGTAAATTGTGGAACTGGTTAACCCACGTTTAGTGGATGAGGGGGGTAAAGGGGGGAGGGGGCGTGGAGGTGCTGTTCTTCCATTTTGCTTGAGGCCTATCTATGGCAATGGTATGGATCCTCTAGTATGGAGTTAGGGGCACAATTGCTCTGATGTAATCAATCCCACAGATCTTGCAAAGACTTGCTTCCAAAAGGGAATGGGGAACGTTCCCTTGTAAACTATGATATATATATATATATACACACACACATCGCCAATCTGTTTTGGGGCATTGTCACTATTAAAGTTATTTTTATGGTACCCATCCTATAGATGTAGAATGAAGAAAAACCTCCTTCTGAAAAAATTAAATATAGCTCACTATTCCAAAATTTTAAGTTCAAGGCCTTTTTAATGCAACTATTTAGTAGGTTTTTCCCAAACCCACTTTAAAATGCTTAATATACATTGAACGGTATGCATACACCAACCTGATAACATCCTTGTATACCCTTCGAGAATCCTTGTCCAGCGAAATCACCATGGATTTTCCACTGTTCTGCATTTTAACCTTTACCTGAGATGTTCTGATCTTGACATTTTCAATCTGTAAGAAATAGTTGTTTGAGGAGTTATCTGCTGCAGAACTAATACCAGTTTGTCAATTTAGAAGCTTGTAGATGCTTGAAATAACTGCAGAAAGGTGTGACACAATAATTATCATGGAAAGGTCTCAATGGGACTGGAAGCACATTGTACTAGTTTGTTGCTAATTATTTTGCCACTTAAAGAGACACTGTGCTATCGTGGGGAGACATGGACGACAGTAGAAATTACTGCAGGGTACTCAAATGTATTCCAAAGTCAGTGCGCTACTGTAAATTGGGTTTTATTTTCCCCTGGCATTTTGCTGATGAGATCCCCATTCAATGGGTACTTCAGCAGTGATATCACTGCAGCACTCATCACAGGAGGCACCGTTACAGCCATAGATGGTCAATCATGGAAGACTACGGACCGCGGGATAAGAGGCAAAGTTGCACCCATTAGCAAAAGACCTATTTCTACTAAGTCTGAGGCAACACAGCGGCGCAGCTGGTAGAGCTGCTGCCTCACAGCGCCACAGACCCAGGTTTGATCCTGACCTCGGGTACTGCCCGAGTGGAGTTTGCACATTCTCCCTGTGACCAAGTGGGTTTCCTCCAGGTGCTCAGATTTCCACTCGCATCCCAAAGAGTGATGGGTGTATGGAACGAGCTGTCGGTGGAGGTAGTTGAGGCAGGTATTATCACAATGTTTCAGAAACTTTTAGACTAGAACATGGGATAGGACAGTTTGAGGAATATGGGCCAAACACAGGCAGGTGGGACTAGTGTAGATGGGACATGTTGGGCCTAAGGGCCTGTTTCCGCACTGTAAGGTTCTATGACTAACACATGCAGTGTTTACAGGTTAATTGGCCTCTTAAAAAGTTGCTCCCAGTATGTAAGGTGGATGAGAAAGAGGGATCTCATAGAGCTTGTGTGAATGGGTGATCGATGTTCAGTGAGGACAGTAGGCCAAAGCGGCTGTGTCCATGCTGTGTCTCTTAAAAAAAACACATTGTATTGGATGGCGGGATGGATCCAGGAGGCGGACTAACATAAGCCTCTGCTTCCTCACACCAGTTTTCTCTTTACGCATGGTCACTAACTACAGATGGAACAAGAGTTACACAAGTACCTGCTTCACAGAAGAAAATATATGGGTCCCAAGATAAGATTTTATTACCCACACCACTCTGTGGATAGGGAGAGACTAAGAACATAGTACATAGAAGAGTACAGCACAGGAACAGGTCCTACAGCCCACAATGTCTGTGCAGGACATGATGCTACCTCCTCTGTCTGCATGTGATCCATACATTCCCCGCATATTCATGTGCCTATCAAAAGACTTTTAAATGCCACAGTTGTATCAGTCTCCACCACTACCTCTGGCAGTGTGTTCCACGCATCCACCATTCTCAGTGAAAGAAATACATTTGCCCCTTGCATTTCCTTTAAACTTTGCCTCTCTCATCTTAAAGCAATGTGCTTAAGTCTGTGACATTTCCACCCTGAGCAAAGGCTCTGACTGTCAGGCCTATCTATATCTCTCATAATTCTGTACACTACCGTGAGGTCTCCCCTCAATCCTATTAGTTCCGGAGAAAATAATCCAATTTTGAAAACAATCCAAGAGTGTTGATGCAATCGCACAGAATTGTAGAGAAGTAGACTGTCTGGTCGGACAGGTCTAAAACTATAATTTATGTTCACAGGTTTCCTCCCATATTGATGAGTTACATTTTCATTTGGAATTAGTATTCTCGGCTGATCTGCAGTTTAATCTTTAATAAAGAAGCTTGTGCAATTTTTCTATTAGTATGCAATTAGAAGGTTAAAATGCCAGATTGACAAAAGATAGCAAGGATCAATGTACATCAATTTGTCATGTTTCTTAAAATAATGGGAAAGAGAGGGAAAACAGTTGGATTTACTTTGCAGAGAGGGTGAGAAGAGCTGGTATAGGTGTACAGGTCATAAGCGGTTAATGAAGTATCTGGGATGTTAATGAGTGAAGTTATGCAATCATAGATAGACACAAGGTGCTGGAGTAACTCAGCAGGTCAGGCAGCATCTCTGGAGAGAAAGAATAGGTGACGTTTTGGGGCAGGACATTCTTGGGCTGTACAATCTGCCACCATTGCGATTACCCATGAGTGCAGGCAGCCTGTGAGCCAGTTCCGGACCCGAAACCTCACCCATCCCTTTCCCCCGGAGATGATCTCAGATGTAATGAGATTGTTCTGCAGGAGAAGTACCCCAGGCATTTTGTATTTCTAAACAACAATAACTGATGAAGTGTGTAGGAAGCAACTTCAGATACTGGTCTACACTGAAGATAGACACAAAGTGCAGGAGTAACTCAGCGGGTTGGGCAGCATCTCCGGAGAAAAGGAATAGGTGACGTTTTGGGTCGAGACCCTTCTTCATAAGAAATAACTGAAGAAGGATCCTGACCAAAAACATTGCCTATTAATGTCTTCCAGAGATGCTGCCTGACCTGCTGACTTACTCCAGCACTTTGTGTCTTTCTTTGTATGACTAGTAAATCAATTTATTCAGTAGTTTATCTCCATCTTGACCTCAGAACATTTAATTATTGTGACTTTATGGTTACCTTTAGATTTGACTTGACCAATCCACAACCTTTTTTTTAACCTCTTTAAATTGAGATCATTCTGGAATCCATTACTCATATCTTACCATGCACCATATCAGTTGCACCCATTATCCCTGGACTTGTAGACCAAACTTAATTCCTGACCTGGCAACACCTATTTTTTTCTCATCTTTATTTTTAATTTTCTTGGTTGTTTCATCCCTCCTTATTTCTCAGATCCTAATGCTCTATCACCCTCCATTCATGGTTTGTTGCTGTCAATATCTTGGTAATCCAAATGTTTCATATTCAGTTATCCTGGTGTCTTGGCCACATCCTCTACAATTTCCTGTCTAATTAATTCTACCTCTTCTCTTTTAAAACCTCTCTCTTTGTCCAAGCCTTTTATTATCTCCTCTTATAATTCTTTATGTATAGGAAGGAACTGCAGATGCCGATTTATCCCAAAGATAGACACAAAACGCTAGAGTAACTCAGTGGGTCAGGCAGATCACTGGAGAAAAGGAATAATTGACATTTTGGGTCCAGAACCCTTCTTCAGACTATAGACTGAGACTTTATTAAAAAGGCCAACAAATTGAACTACAGTCTGAAGAAGGGTTCGGACACAAAACGTCACTTATTCCTTTTCTCCAGAGATGCTACCTGACCTGCTGAGGTGTTACTCCAGCATTTTGTGTCTCTCTATTTATGTAGCTTGGACCTAATGTTTATTTTATGAAGACTCCTTGCAATATTTTACAATGCATTTTGTAAAGTAATTTTCATGATATTTTAATTGAATGAACAACACTGAACGAATAGCATCATGAAGACCAATCTCTCTTTAAATTGGCAAATGATCTTGCTCTGCCCCTCAAAGCCGGCTTTACCCACATGGTCTTGTATTAGTTGAGTTTAGAATAGGAAGATACAGCGTGGCAAAGGGCATTTCAGCCCAACGAGTCTGCACCGACCGCTGATCCCCGTGCACTAGCACTATCCTACACACACGGGACAATTTTTACCAAAGCCAAATTGACCTACAAACCTGTACATCTTTGGAATGTGGGAGGCAACCGGAGCACCCGGGTATAGCCCATGTGGTCACAGGGAGAACATACAAACTCTGTACATACAATACCCATAGTCAGGATTGAACCTGGGTCTCTGGCGCTGTAAGACAGCAACTCTGGCACATTATAAGCCTTTGAGGGTGACCAGTTTATATCACTGGACTGCGGCCAGTTTATATCACACTGTAGTTCAATTTGTTACCCCAATTTTCACTTACCAAAATTGTTTTTCCAGATAGGTTTGTCTTACTTGTTATCTCTGATATGCTTATGTCTAGGCAAACGAGATCTGCAAAACAAATGTGCATTGAAAACGGAGGCATCAAAATTAAATGGCTTCAAAAATATTTTTTGGCTATATGTCAATGAAACTCCGTTTGTAACGTCATATCAAACAATCTGCCAGACATCCCACAGCTCTACATCAGTGGTTTTAATTTATTGCCAATTTATGTCACGAAGAGTATCTGTCAAATGCTGTTCAAAGAATAGATGCCACATAATTTGCTTACAATCATTACTTAGCCCTACCGAACCTAATCCTAGTATAGGTCCACCATTCATTTCCCAGCAACTGACGGTCTGGCACCTCCTTCAATCCGGACAAATTTGGAACTGAAGCGCTACAATGCTGAAAACTATATTCTGCCCTCTACATCTACCCCTTTGCTCTCTCTATTGTACTTGAGTTTGACTTGATTGTAGTAATGTGTAGAATATCTGATCAGTTTGGGTAGCATGCAAAAATAACATTTTTCACTACCCTCAGGCTATCTTTAATCGGACTTTATCTTCCACTAAATGTTATTCCCCTTTATCCTGTATCTGTACATTGTGGATGGCTTGATTGTAATCATGTACAGTCTTTCTACTGACTGGAGAGCATGCAACAAAAAAGCTTTTCACTGTACCTTGGTACCTTGGTACACATGACAATAAACTAAACATAACAATAATAAACCTTAACCAAAAACCTAAAATCCAACTTCAAAGCATGAGATTAAATTGGTTTTAGTCTTCCTTTGAACAAAGAGGATCATTGGCAGTAAACCAGACAGCATTTAATCTTGGTCCCATTGCTGTCAAATGCAGATGGAATTATCAGGTAGTAGTTTGTGGGGGAGAAAATAATTTAAACAAGGACCTAATTTAAAATGAAATATCTGCAGTATCCAAAAGAAGGCTTTAAATACTGGGACATAACAGACATTTATTATCTGCAAATTAAATCATAGCTGTGATAAGTTCATAGCATACCATCAGTTCCTGCTTTCATCACTATACCAGTACAATGACTTGCGAGTTGTTTTGTACTTTCCCTGTTACTCAGTGCGATCTGCAGTGGAAATAGATAGAAAATAATGGATATATTGTTGGTGGTGAATATGAACACCTTCAATAAACCAGAAAGAAATCTAAATTTTTCAACTGCTTTAATAACAAAAATCAATTTGCCAGTGACATATAATATCTGCCAGCCACATATAATATTTGCTAAAGAAAAAAGTAAATTGTCAATTCTAGCATTTTCAATCTAAGTATGTTTATTTATAAATTTGCAAGATAAGAAATAGGCTGTATTAATTTTATTTACCAATATGGAACAAGACAATTTCAATGTGTAATTATAACTCAGACAATATTGCAGAAACTGAGGGAATTAATGTTGTAGAAATCTAAATTTATCATAAATATTTAAGTTCTTACACCATTTCACAAAAAACTTTTGAACACACTTTTTAATGATTGATGGGAGGAGTTTCATCAGGTATCATTGGACATTCTTTTCCAATGAAGGCTATTTTCTGTATTGAACATTCACTGATATGTCCACGGCTGATCAATAACAAAACTACCTCTGCTCCTTCTCTCCTTGATACACTCATCTCCCATCCCCAAATACCATATTTCCCCTTTTCTCCTCTCGCACCTGCCCCTTTCCGCCCATATCTCTCCCTCTGGCTTTACTTTTCACTCCTCCACTTCTTTCCTCATCTGACACTCTTTTGTCTCCTTTTCACCTTCAGCCTTTGTCACTTACTCCACCTATCTGCCAATCAACCCCCCCCCCCCCCCCACACTTACCTGTACTCGCTAATCACTTGCCAGCTTTGCTCCACCCCCATCTCTCTTTCCCATCTTTCTATCCTCTAATCCCATCAGTCTGAAGAAGGGTCCTGTCCCTAAATGTCATCTGTTTATTCCCTCCATAGATGCTGCCTGACCCACTGAGTTCCTCCAGTATTATGCTTTTTGAAAATGATAGAATTGTGGTTGTAGCATCATGGAGTCATACAGCACTGAAAAAGGCCCTTCAGCCCAACTAGCCCATGCTGACCAAGATGCCCCATCTGCACGAGCCCCATCCACTCGTGTTTGACCCATATCCCTCTAAACCTTTGGATTTGTAAACACATGATGACTTTGACCCACCTTGGGCCTCTAAGGCATTTATTGACTAAAAAGGCATGTATTTCCACCACCAAAATATGGTTAAAAATGATCATATAAAGGTATACTACATTAAATGACCAAAATTGCCTGGTTACTAGCATTTTTTTAAAACTATCTGGTGTTAAACTGTGCCGTCAGTCAGACAGAATATGCTTCAGTTGTGATAAAACGTCTTTCTACCACAGCTGAGGTCACTGGTGCATACCCAAAACAAGCTACACTCTATATTCATGTCGACATTGTGTGCATTACAACTACCTTTGAGAACTTTAGCTATGTTTTGTATTTCTTCAAGATCTTTGTTAGCTAAAATCACATTTTCCTTGTATGTCTTTACCTATATCGCCAGAAATTTTACAAATATCGTCAGTTACTCTGTTGAAAACCTGCAAGTTATTCACTAATGTTTTGCCACGTTTCTCAAGAGAAATGATAACTTGTGGGAAGTTTGCAAAATTGGAAGCAATAAACACAAGATCACGTTGGAGGGACTTTTTCTGCATGATTTCACTGACGATTCTGACTGCAGCAGATTCTTCTTCTTCAAAAGAGTTGATGATTTATTTTATCTTTTCAAAATTTGCAGCATAGTAGAGTACAACAGAGGGCCATGTACCCCACCTAGTCAAAACGGGCTGAGGAGGTAGCAGAACTCGGGTGCCATTTCCTTGAACAACTGCATGCGTGACTTGAGGAAGATTTTCTTGACATTGGAAACTAGGTGCTCGACATTTGGAAACAAGCCACACACATCCTTGGCAATTCTATGAAGTCCTTGAGCTAAGCATGTCAAATGCAACATTTTGGGGAATAAAACTTTAAGAGCACTAGCAGCTGTTTTCATGTACAGAGCTGCATCAGTCACAAACAGAAGAACATTTATGTGTTTTATACCTTCCGGCCAAAGCACAGCAAGTGAAGACGTAAATAACTGAGCAATAGTTGAGCTGTTTGACTTCTCCAATACTTCCGATGTCAACAAATACTCTTTTGATGGTTGACCTGCATGCAGTGTACCGATGACCACATTGGCAACATATCTTTTCACAGCATCGGTTGTCTTATCTATTGAGATACATATTTTGTTGCATGCAACTTAATCTCTAATTTTCTGCACAACATTGGTGAAGTTGCTGTCAACATAATTTTTCTGTAATGGTGTCTCGCTTGGTATATGTTCCTCTGTGTATTTCTCTAAAAAAAACCTCAAAGATTTGTTTTCCAATTTCCACAGTGGAATTCCAGCTTCAATGAATGCCTTGCACAGATCACTCAAAAACTCAGATTTGCGACTGGAGCAAGAAGTAAATGTAGTGAGGAGACAAGCTTGGGTATTTTGCTTTGGCAAAATGGCAAAAAAAAGGCTGATTTAGGCACTCGATCGTGAAAAAGACATTATCTTGGTGAAATCATCAAAAAAAGGCATGAAAAGGCACATGGCATTTATGGCAAAATCCTGGCTCTACTTATCATTTATTGAAACACAGATGTTGGATGTTACAAAAGAGTAGGCGATCTATTGGTCATAAAATGAGGCCAACACCAGGGCTATACCGAGTATGTGTCGCCTCGTCTCGATCTCTTTAAGAGTCCATGTGTGGTCTGGCATGATCACATGCTGGAAACACGATCAGCATTGGAAATAAGCTAGTCTCGAGTTTTGGCAATGCGTGATAGATGACTGCAAACATATAACACCAAGAACCTTGCAGATATAACATAGAACAGAACAGAATATAGACACAAAATGCTGGAGTAACTCAGCGGGTCAGGCAGCATCTCTGGAGAAAAGGAATAGGTGATGCCTCGGGTCAGAACTCTTCTTCGGACCAGCGCAGGAACAGGCCCTTCAGCCTACAATGACCAACCTGAACGGTATGCCAAGTTAATCTAATATCCTCTTCTTGCACATGATCCATCTCCCTCCATTCCCTGTACATTAATGTGCCTACCTAAAACCCTTTTCAACACCACCATCGTATCTGCCTCCACTACCACCCCTGGCAGTGTGTTCCATGCACCCATCACTCTCAGTATATAAAAAACTTGCCCTGCTCATCTTTAAACTTTACCCCTCTTGCAAAGCTATGCCCGAATGATGCAGAATAAGTGAGTGCATGCTGTATTCTGCATTGGACCATTCAGCAGCAACTTGTTGCCTGAAAAAATGCAAGCCATTTACTTGGTCAAAATGTCCCATAGTATATCACATATCCTTCTTCAGTATTCCCTCCTGCAAAAAGGTTGTGATGGAAAAATCAGACATAAAGAATAATTGTGGTAAGGATGGAACTGCATCATCTAGGACCAGAGGGCAAAGCCACAGTTAAAAAAAAAGCATCTTTAGAAGGAGATGAGGAATTTCTTTAGCCAAAGGGTGGTGAATCTGTGAAATTCATTGCCACAGACAGCGGTGGAGGCCAAGTCATTGGGTATTTTAAGAACAGATTTTGAAAGGTTCTGGATTAGTAAGGGCATCAAAGGTTACGCGGAGAAGGCAGGAGAATGGGGTTGAGAGGGAAAAATAGGTCAGTCATGATCAAGTGGCAGAGCTGACTTGATGGGTCATATTTGGCCTAATTCTGCTCTTATGTCAGAAACTTATGAATTATTGGTAACCATCCTCTATAATATTATTGTCTGACTAAGCAAGTTTATACACATCACATTTAACATAAGGAAAAGCCATCTCTTCTTTATGGTCAAAAGCGACAGGAGAGTTGTCATAACGGGCTGAATGGTCGACTCTCACTTATTTATTATGTTCTTATAAAGTCTTAGAGTCATACAGCACAGAAACAGGTCCCTCAGCCCAACTTGTCCATGCTGACCAATATGTTCCCTCTAAGCTAGTCCCATTTGCCCACGTTTGGCCCATATCCATCTAAACCCTTCTTATCTATAAACCGTCTTTTATACATTGTTATAGTACCTGTCTCAACTACCTCTTTATATTCAAGAATATTACTAGTTTAAATATTGCTGATATTCTTTAAACAAACGTGAAACTATTTGGTACCTCCAAGTGGAAACAACACTTGGAAAGGATATGGATTGAATATATGGTTAGCACTTGTAGACTCATTCTGTATGAATGTTTCCTTCTGGGTTTGGAACTGGTTGGTGGTGTGGGTGAGAGGGGAATTTAGAAATGCTGAAAGTTGTTGTCACAAGAAGCTGGCTTCAACTGTGCCCTATACGTGGGTGAGTTAAGTTGTTTGTGAATCACCCCTTCAGGATGTGTGGTTTGGAAGTTTTATCAAAGTTCACTTATCAATTGACTGCTGAGTTTAAAACCACATGTGTGAGTGTTGTAGACCAAGTAGAAAATTAACTAAGTGCCATCACCATGTAGTTGTAGATCCTCATCTCCATCAGCTTGGTGGGTGTGGTGACACGCTGGTTAACCCCAGCATCTTCGGTTGTAGTTATATAGCACGGAAACTGGCCCTTTGCCCCAACTCATCCATGCCGACCAACTGCCTCACTGCCTCTATCACATCCTGTGGTAGATTGTTCCATCTGTTACCACTTCTGTGTGGAAAAACTAGCCCCTCAATCTCCTGTAAATGTTCTTCTTCTCACCTTAAACTGACGCCTGCCTACACTGGGAAAATAAAACTGTGACCATTCACCTTACCTGTAGCCTTCATGATCTTATAAATCTCCTCAAGGTCACCACTCAGCCTTTTTCATTCCAGGGCTGCATAGTGGCAGAGTTGCTACTTCAGAGTAACAAAGACCTGGGTTCGATCCTGACTACGGGTGGTGTCCATGGAGAATTCTCCCTGAGACCACATGGGTTTTCTTCAGGTCCTCTGGTTCCCTCCCATATTCCAAAGACGTGTAGGTTTCTAAGTTAATTGGCCTATGTAAATTGCTCCCTAGTGTGTAGGATGTGAGATAACGTAGAACTAGTGTGAACAGGTGATTGATGTTCGGCGTGGACTCATGTGGTCGATGGGCTTCCAAGCTGTATCTCTAAACCAAGTCCCAGCCTACCTTGTGAAACTTTTCTGAGGTCTCCTCTCCTTCAGTAAGGAAGCTCTGAAGAAGTCCCGAGGATGAGAGTAATGACTCGTAGTTAAACAATGGATGGAGAGCATTTGTTGAGGGTGTACTTGAAGGAAAGGTGCAGCATTACATGAATACGATTGTCAGTACGAGTTGGGCAGATGAATGTTTAGTTTAGAGATGCAGCATGGAAACAGGCCCTTTGGCCCACCGAGTCCACGTCGACCATTGATCACCCATTCACACTAGTTCTATGTTATCCCACTTTGGTAGATAGTAATGTGCAGATGGGTAGTGGTAAGAAAGGGGGATAAGTATTCCTGCAGGTGGATAGAGGTGGGACAACAAATCCAAAAGGAAAGTGAGGTTTAGAGGAATCAGGAATATCAACCTTACTCACATTTTATTATTTAATTAGTCATGCAGCATGGAGGCAGGCCCTTTGGCCCAACTAGTCCATGCTGATTTGACTTCAATTTGTATTTATCTGCCTTAAAGTAGCTCGGTAAGTTTTGTTCTTGACCGTAGCTGCACTAATTCTGGTCTTCTCTGCCTTTGCAACTTGCATCTCTCAAACCATCTTAAAATATGTAGGCAATCTGCTATTAAACCAATGCAAATAATTCTTAAGACAGAGTCACAAGGAACTGCAAATCTTGCAATCTTGAGGAAAACACAGTCCGGTAGGAACTCAGCGAGTCAGGTAGCATCTGTAGAGGGATTGATTGGATGATGTTTTGAGTTGGGACTATTCTTCGGATTGAAGAGGCACCCCAACCCAAAATATCATCTACCCATTTCCTCCACAGATGAGCTCCACTGAGTTCCTCCAGCACATTGTGTTTTGCACACAATTATTTCTCAAAATTATGCTATTCCATTATTTCACCAATGACATATTAGCATTTTCCATATGATAGGATTAAATTTGGATGTTGGATGCAGAAGTTGGTGCTGATTACATATCAACTCAGTACCATTGCTCTTACATCAGCAGCAGCACACACCATACAGCATGAATGTGAATGGATATTTAACATACAAGCCAAGGATGAAAATCAATCCTATAGTTTTCAACATAACTACGTGAAACATCTTTATTTGGTAATTTTGGTTTACTTTGTAAATGGGACTGCAGCTGATGCTAAAATAATTATTTGGCTCTTACCTTTTTGTATGTAACCGCGATTTGCCCACCCACTCCTTCTGACGTCCCCCTCCTCCGCACCAACGTGGCTCCTGCAAGGGGAGAACGGAACATTTCCCATCATCACTGTACAAAACTGAATTGCCATCATAGAAACATAGAAAACAGGTGCAGGGGGAGGCCATTCGGCCCTTCGAGCCAGCACCGCCATTCATTGTGATCATGGCTGATCATCCCCAATCAATAATCCGTGCCTGCCTTCTCCCCATAGCCCTTGATTCCACTAGCCCCTAGAGCTCTACCAGTGACTTGCCCTCCACTGACCCTATGTGGCAGTGAATTCAAATTCACAATTCTCTGGGTGAAAACGTTTTTTTTTCACCTCAGTCTTAAATGGCTTCCCCTTTATTCTAAGGTGACAATTGTAAAAGTGGGGGAGAATGCTGGAAAAGAGAGGTTGGAGCAGCTCAAAGCGTAGCACCTAACAGATGGATACAGATGAGGAGGTTTTGAACGGCAGACAGGTGGACAAAGGCTTGAGATTAAAAGGATAAGGAGAGAAGAGGAGTGAAATGTAAAGGCAGAGGGAGGGATGTAGGTGGAAGGTGGAGAACTCTGTTGGCAGTACAGTGGTGCAGCAGTAGCGTTCCTTCCTTACAGCGCCCGAGACCGGGGTTCGATCCTACGGGTACTGCCTGCACGGAGTTTGTACGTTCTCCCTGTGACCACATTGGTTTTCTCCGGGTGCTCTGGTTTCCTCCAGCACTCCAAAGACGTGCAGGTTTGTAGATTAATTGTGTTCTGGAAATTGTCCTTAGATTGTAGGATAGAACTAATGTACAGGGTGATTGTTGGTCGGTGTGGACTCGGTGGGCTGAAGGGCCTGCTTCCACACTATCTCTAAACTCAGAAAATTTCAAAATAACCAATAGTATTAATGCGATGTGATTTAACAATTCCCATATGCTTTTATCTGCATTAATTTTAACTACATTTAAATAGTTTCTGAAGTGTTAATCTGCTCCCTGCATAAATCACAAATGTGACAGGGAATGCGCAGTCTCAAACGTTTCTGTAAAAAAGGTTTTGTATTCCGTTTCATATGACTGCTGTGCCCTCTTCATTTTATATGCTTCAATCCTTAGAAACAGCTTCTAATTATTCTGTCCCATCATTCATACTTGGAAAAACCTTAAAATATACTTTTGTCTAATAAAAGTGATTTATTTTCCACACAAAAAACAAAAAACAAAAAAAAACCTCAGGAAATGGTTCCGCTCAGAGCCAGCAGGAACCTGCTGGGCTGAATGGCTTCTGCCTGTTTCCTAACATGCAAGTAATTGAGCATGTAACCATTCAAGAACCAGCCTTCATGTTTGCTTTCTACCAGTAGATGGCACATGTCAACAAGCATCATACATTAGTAGTAGCTCCATATTTGGCGAATAGCTTATAAAATCTCGAAGGGGCTGTTTTAAATAACATTTTGTAAATAACCATTTTTAAGTTAATTCATAATCACAATAGCTTTTACAATAAAGTTTGTACAACAAATAATGTAATTTTTTCTCCTAGTGTAACTTAAATTTAGTTCACTTCTTACATTCCTGAATTTCAGACAGAACATGTTTGAATGTTCAATAATTTTCAATTGCAAATTTAAAGTGAAAAAATTACATGTGAACCATTAACTTCACAGGGAAAGAACACTGAACGTAACTCAGCAGGTCAGGTAGCATCACTGGAGAACATGGATAGGTGATGGTTCAGGTTGAGTCGCTCCTTCACTCTGAAGAAGGGTCTCAATAGGTGATGGTGAATCTGTGGAATTCAGAGGGTGGTGAATTTGTGAAATTCATTGCCACAGAAGGCTGTCAATGGATATTTTTAAGGCAGAGATTGATAGATTCTTGATTAGTACGGGTATCAGGGGTTATGGGGAGAAAGCAGGAGAATGGAATTGAGAGGGAAAGATAGATCAGCCATGATTGAATTGCGGAGTAGATTTAATTGTCAGAAGTTTTTCACCTAGAGAGTTGTGGATCTGTGGAATTCTCTGCCACAGAAGGCAGTGGAGGCCAATTCACTGGATGTTTTCAAGAGAGTTAGATATAGCTCTTAGGGCTAACAAAATCAAGAGATATGGGGAGAAAGCAGGAATGGGGTGCTGATTTTGGATGATCAGCCATGATCATATTGAATGGCGGTGCTGGCTCAAAGGGCCCACTCCTGCACCTATTTGCTATGTTTCTATGAATATCCTAATTCTGCTCCTATAACTTATGAACGTATGAATATTCTTGTTCTCCAGAAATGTTGCCTGACCTGCTGAGTTACTCCAGCACTTTGTGTCCATTTTCTTGTAAACCAGCATCTGCAGTTCCTTGCTTCAACAACCTCACATTGAAAACTATTTGTAGATATTCGCAGGGTTTATTTCAATGCAACTTTTATTCATAAACGCAGAACATTGCGTTCGTTGATGTCAATACACTTTGATAATTGCACTGTGGCAGTCAAATATCTGATATTTTATGAAGAATCACTTGCCTTTGACAGGCTTCTGTTCTGGAAACCCTACTTCAAGCTGTATTAGAAAAACATCATCCACAACTTCATCGGTTTCATTTGAAAAGGTAAGCTGTGGCACAGAACAAAATGTCAATTATTACAAATAAAATCTAACTCAGTTACTTCAGTTTAATTTTTGACAAACCAAATGACCCGAAATTAAATCTAGTATTAGTAAAGGAGCATATGAAACTACTGATTGTTGTCAAAGTCTGCATGGTTCATTCATATCCTTCAGGGAAGAAAATCTGGTGACCTTATATCATCTTGACTTTGTGGGTGTACAGTCCTGCATTTATATAGTTGTCCAGAGAGGAGGAAGTCAACGACGATGGACGCGAGGAGCAAGGGCCGGTAGGAGAGTAAACCGGGTTCGTGCCTTCCACGCCTGCAAGGTTGGCAGTGGGAGACAATCCCGGGGCAAAGGCTGAAGGTGGCCGGGTGAGGAATGAGATGACGGTTTTCTCCAGAGGAAGGCGATGGCTGGAGGCCCTGCAGCAGCCTGGGGCTTGCCTGGATCGGGCGCCACTCCAGAAGAACAAATGCGCAGACTAGACTGGATTTTGGAAACGGTCCCAAAACGTGGCAACCCTTGCATGTGGTCTCAGTGGACTATTTTGCTAATGGTATGGCAATGCGATAGTGCTTAGGTTCTGACAATGCTTTAATGAACCGTATGCAAAAAAAAAAAATTCCCTGTGCATTTGTACATGACAATAAAACACCATTGACTTTAACGGACCTCTTATTGCTTTAGAAACCTAGCAAGGTCAATGTTGGCGCAGCTAATCACACCCACAAGTCACACATAGATCTCAAATGAACACTGAGGCTCATTGGTGCATTCAGACATATAAATAGTAAGAATAGAAACGTGCTGTTAGTTAAATACAACTTTTTCTTTTGCTGCTGCATAATAATAATTTTATACTCTTATTATCAGGCAACTTGTTCAGAAGACAATTGTTTGTGGAGATGGTTGCCTGGAAGATGAACTCAATTTAATTTGAAGCTGTGCAGCCACAGAATTTAATGAGCAACTATTTAATAATCTTGACCACTAGAGCAAAGGGTAACACCGACTGGAACAAAATGTCACCCTATCTACAAACCTAAACTGCCTCGCTACAAAATAAGACCGACGCCTTTTGCACAAATATAATTTTAAATTAGATTGGAAATCTCTTTCAGCATCCGCTTCACAGTCATGTAAACACAGAGTCATACAGCACGAAAACTGGCCCTTCAGCCCTACTAGGCCATGCCGACCAAGACGCCCCATCTCAGCTAATCCCATTTAGTTTAGTTTATTGTCATGTGTAGGGAGGTAGAGTAAAAAGCTTATTGTTGCAGGCTATCCAGTCAGCAGATATCCAGTCACTATATATGATTACAATTGAGCCGTCCACAGTGTGCAGATACAGGATAAAGGGAACAACGTTTATTGCAAGATACAGTCCAATAAAGTCAGATTAAAGATAGTCTGAGGGTCTCCAATGAGGTAGATGGGAGGTCTCTAGTTGGTGATAATGGTTCAGTTGCCTGATAACTGCTGGGGAGAAACTGCCCCTGAATCTGGATGCGTGTGTTTTCTCACTTCAGTACCTCTTGCCTGATGGGAGAGAGGACAAGAGGCAGTGAGACTGGACCTTGATTATGACCATATAATGGATTTGATAGTCCGAGGGCTCAGATGCCTCTAAATCTTTTCTTATCTGCATACCTGTCCAAGTATTTTTTTAAATGCTTTTATACCTGCCTCCACTACCTATTCTGGCTATTTGTTCCATTCACCCACCACACTAAATGTGTGAAAAGGTTGTCCCTCAGGTTCCTATTAAATCTTTCCCCTCTCACGTTAAACATGTGTCCTCTGGTTTTTGATTCCCCTATCCAGGGTAAAATACATTAATTGACGGAAATGCAATTGTGCTATTAGGTAAATCATTAAAATACGTCACTTGAAATTGCAATGGAAGTACGTACCTTTACACTGTAGATTTGAAAGCAAACAGGCTGACATCCCATACGCACATAGTATGATGTGACATCCACAATAAATGGATCAGCACCGCTCTGCCGTCCAGACATTGTTGACTGCGGGGGGAAAAAAACGTTATACTATAGATTAATTGTTAATTGCATGTAGACATAAAGCACTGTATACTAAAATAAACAATTTGGCAAGGAGCATTTGCAATTAATTTGTGCCCAATTTTTGGCTGCAATTAACATTGAAATTCAAACTAACTATTACTTCATTGCCACCTTAAAACAATTCCTAACCAATGCTGGAGCACGGAACTGCAGATGCTGGTTTTCACCGAAGATAGAAACAAAAATGTTGGTGTAACAGCAGGACAGGCTGCCAGCATCTCAGAGTCCTCTTCACCCTGATGATGATGATCCTGAGCATCACTGAGTTACTCCAACATTTTGTGTCGATCCTAACAATGCTGCTTTAACTTGGGGCAGCATGGTGGAGCAGCGGTAGAGTTGCTGCCTTACAGTGCCAGAGACCTGGGTTCAATCCTGACTATGGGTGATGTCTGTATGGAGTTTGTATGTTCTCCCTGTGACCACATGGGTTTTCTCCAGGATCTCCGGTTTCCTCCAACATTCCAAAGATGTACAAATTTGTAGGCTAATTGGCTTGGTAAAATTGTAAAATTTCCCTAGTGTGTAGGATAGTGTTAATGTGCAGGTATCATTGGTCAGCGCAGACTTCGTGGCCCAAAGAGCCTGTTGCCACGCTGTATCTCTAAACTAAACTAAGACTGTTACATCAAGTGCATTATATTGGTTGATCTATAACTAAACACAGCTCGGAATGCAAAATAAGGGAATGTGTGTGGTAGTTGAGGGATTGAGAAGTATTGTTGATAATTTATACATTAGGTATTCACGGTGTTTTTTTTGGTAGAGATAAAGATGACGGTATGCATGATTAATAGTTGTACGTGTCACATGGCCAGAAAACAAAATAAGTCCAGACCGATTTATTAGATTCTTTAGAGGTGCTGGCATATCATGTTGACCCCAATAAATACTGGGAACTTATGATAAAATCTTGTGTTTTATTTTAATTTATTTTATTTAACAAATTTAGCTGTCCTATATTTTTAAGAGGGATAATGTCTTAGAATAGTGGCTCAAAAAAATTGCTGGCATATCAGCTTATTAAATAATGTTCGACAGATTATTTAGAGCCCTTGAAATTTCCCACATTTCTGGCTATAATTTTCGTTCAAGTTAAGGTTTAGTTTATCAGTGTAGTCAGATTAGAAATGCAGTTCAAAAAGCATTTGGATATTACATGTAGAAGGTTATTTTTTGTACAATCTCCATACTTTCAAATGAGATCATCCATATAATGCCTACTTTTACCTCAATCTAACTCCAAAGTTATATCCTTGATTTAATATTATGAATTATATAAATAAAACTATTTTATGCCTTTACTTTTGAAGCTATGCTTCTACTGCACTCCTCCCTAATTATGCATCATTTTAGAATACTTTCACATTTTGCATCATTCTGAATTTCGTCTCTGGAAGACAACATTTAGTTTGCATGTGAAATGTGAATTAAAATAATTAATTTTTCAGTTCCAATCTCTGACACTCCAACCAAGTTAACACTGAGTGTTGGCATCACATATCATTGATTGATTGAATTGAAAGAATCAGCACGGAAACAGGTCCTTAATGTTCTCCATTGTTGTGGGATAAAACGCATTGCAATGAGATCCCATGCCAATCATCGATCACCCACTCACACTTGTTCTATGTTATCCCGCATTCTCATCCACCCTACACCCTAGGGACAATTTACAGAGACCAATTAACCAACAAACCCACTCGTCTTTATGGACCTGTCCCACTTAGGCGATTTTCTGGGCGACTACAGGAGACTGCCGGAAATTTTTCAACATGTTGAAAAATATTTGACGACAGAGGCGACAATTTTTGTTGTCGTATGTTGTCGTAGGTTGACTTAGGTGTTGTCGTAGGTGCTGTTGTAGGTTGTCGCCAGGTGTCATCGATTAAAACTAGCCCCTGGCCTAAAGAGTCGCCAAAGTTGGACAGGCCCATTAGGATGTGGAAGGAAACCTTTGCACCTGGATGAAACACACATGGTCACAGGGATAATGTGCATACTCCACTCAAACAGCACCTGAGGTCAGGATCGAACCCAGGTCTCTGGGGTTGTAAGGCAGCAGCTCTACAATTGACTTCATTGCTATGTTGATTTTTGTATTGCCTAATGGATTTTGCAGTCATCACACCATCTTAATTACCCTAGCGCCCAAATCATGAACAGATACCGAACATAATAACAAACCTCAATCTTAATTTATCAAAAGCTGTATACATATACCATTTTTTACGCAAAGATTTATATGGCAATGATCAGGGTTATTAATTCATAAAGCCATTGACTTACTCCTTAATCAACTAATCACACAATAAATAACACACCAATTTGGATCAGAAGGAAAAAAGTTTTTTTCATAAATAGTTAGTTTACTGAACTCTGACAAATTACTTGAAGGTGTAACAGGCTGAAACTCTTCTTACCATCTTAGCCAATTCAGGTATCATCTTGCGTAGACTGTTGATGTTGCTGTTATACCAGGGATCTATACTGCCCAAGTACTTCGACAGCTCACAAGAAAGGTCACTATGTAGTAAATGATTGACCTAAAATGAAGCATAAAAGTTGTTACCATTTTATTAATAAGTGTCGATAATATATCCACATTTTCAGCATGACATCTGTAACAATTGCAAATTACAGCCTGCGATTTGCTAATTGAAATATAGTCCATATTAACTAGTTTGAGACTACAGCAGTATTTCCTCCATAATACAGGTCCATGACTGATTTTGCAGCACCCTTGGTGTAAGTAGCTCATTCTAAGCTTCTCCCTCCCCCCCCCCCCCCCCCCCAGTCTAGTTTCAGTCAATAAAATACTTGAGCAACTAAACTTTATTTTGGATAACACAACAACAAATTCCCCTATATGATACCTAACTATCCTTATTTCTGCTTGGCCAAGTCCTTCTAGCCTCGTGCAAGCAGAGACACTCCAAAAGGTCACACAGTCCCAAGTGCATGGGGTGGTCTCTTTATAATCCAATCAAACATACTGATAATAACAATACATCATTGATAATTCTCCAACCCAATAACATAATCTTAAATACATTGTATTAGAAAGAAGCTTCTAGAAGGAAGCGAACACAGATGAAAAGTGCAACATGTGCCCTGGGATTCAACCAGTTCCTCCAAGGCTTTCAACATTTCAACCAATCAACAATTAACAGAGTAACCATCTCGCAACATTATTTATACTATTCACAATGCCCTTGCAGCGATCCAATCAAAATGACGCATTTAGGGTTTGTTTGCAAAACTGTTATACACTTTATCAATTTAGGAGAAACAAGGAGAACACCTGGATCCTTCACCATCCTGCATATCAGTCTAAGCCTAGAATGGCTGGCGCCATCCAAAGCCTGCAATTTTCAGCTGACAAGGGTTAAGCAATTGTGACAAATGCAGGGATCCTCCATTTTATGGTGTCTTTAATTTGGTCAATATTAACATTGGTTCCAGAGCCTTCTAGATTAACCATTTTGCCTGACCAACAGAGGTCACAGCCCACAAGCCCCCTGGAATTCCTTATTCAAACCTGGTGAGTTCTTATATTTCTAAGCACAATGATAATATTGGCACACTCAGATACAGAGCAGTTCATGTACTCTACCATGAAGGATAAAACTCATTGCAATGTGAGCACAGATCCAAGTGCCAGGTTGAAGATGAAAATCCAGAAATTCTGTGAGCAATACTCCAAACCTCCAGCAGGTGAGCTAGTGAGCTCTTCACACAATCATATGCAAACATCAACTGTCTATGTTCTACATTTGCTGTTAAAACCCTATGAAATAATGAAGCCTTGTTGAATATGTAAACAGCACACTGAATATAATCACAGCTCAACAGTACAGCCACTGTTCAACCTCCCTCTGGCCCTTATAAAGATTTGGTGTCCAATTTCCACATTACTTCCAATTTCTAGAGCTTTAAGAAAAAAATAAAATGTTAAAGTTGTTTTTATGACAAGAGTGCCCATGTACTTGTGCTTGGAGGATTTTTCTTTCAAATCAGAGCTGGAAACGAAGACTTGGGGGTCTGAAGAAGGGCCTGAAATGTCACCCATTCTTTTTCTCCAGAGATGCTGCCTGACATACTGAGTTACTCCAGAACTTGGTGTTTCTCTTAACTCTAAGCCAAGGTTAATTGTCGCAACTTGCATGCACGTAACATGTTTGTCACGGAGGCTGCAGACATGCACATGGATGACAAACATTAACTGCTCATTTGACAAAATGTGAATGAAAAATTACACCACACCCGCAAAGCAAATTGAAGTGGAAGTTGTATGGCCAATAAAGGCCTCATTTATGAATGGCCATCATTCCCAGAGATGCCAACCTTCCAGAGCACAAATCAGTAATCATAAGGCTAAAAATCAGTAATTTGGAGACAAAATCAGTAAATTTTTGCGCGAAGCATTTATTTTCTGCATGATGGCAAGCGCGGCTCCCACAGGCAAGCGATAGCGCATAATGTTAACATTAACATACCTGTATGTTCATTAGTTGGTATTACATAAACATGTATTAACTCACCATTGAAAATGCTCTATTGAAAGACTGGATGAACGAGTTCATTATCAATATGTCTTGATATGTTTATACACACACACACACACACACACACACACACAGACACACTCACACACACAGACACACACACAGACACAGACACACACACAGACACACTCACACTCACACACACAGAGACACACTCACACACACAGACACACAGACACACACTCAAGTGATGGAAATGGGTTTAGGAACTAAGGGGACTCTGGGTCCGTGAAGCTGAGGTTGGGGGGGGGGGGGGGGGGGGGGGGGGGGGGGGGGACTCTGTCTCTGTCTGTGTGTGTGTGTTGGCTGCAGCCATCGTCTGCTTTAGTGAGGGAAGCAGGTCGGTGATTGATCAAAAAGCCCCTAGGAGACTGTCTGATTGGCTGCCAAGTGACCAGCGCATTATGTGATTGGACACAATGCCCTTGGAGACGGCGGCTGATTGGGCGGGAGGAGACCGATTTATTGATTGGACGGGAATTTTAAGGGTTGCTGGTCGGTGATTGGACGCAACCCCCTTAGAGACAGTCGTTGATTGGCCACCAAATAATCGGGCGCGAAAAAATAAAAATAGGAAAACAATAAAATCGAAATTACGATTTAAATCGGAAGAATATCATGCCTGATCTGCAGCAAAGATACTAGTATCCGCTCTAGTATCTTTGATCTGCAGATCCTTCCTATTGAAGAAGAACCCTGGCCCGAAACAACTCGTAATCCATTCCCTCCACAGATGCCGCAAAGCCCGCTGAGTTCCTCCAGCACTCTGTGTTTTTTTATTTAACTCTTGAAATTTAAGTTCGACATACAGCTGGAGTAACTCAACGGGACAGGCAGCGACTGGAGAGAAGACTCTTTTTCAGACTGAACTGAACTCTCGTTGGTGAGAGTACTTGTGATTATCTGCAGAAGGATCTCGACCAGAAAAGTCATCCACTCCCCAGAGCCGGCGCCCGTCCCACTGAGCCACCCCAGCCCCCCCACCCCCCTTATAATTTCCGTACTTTTTCGATAGCTGCCACCCATTTGATGTCATCCTGCACCCTGCTCCTGGTCCCGGCCCGCGCCGATCTGCGTGTGTGTGTGTGTCGGAGTCTGAGCGGAGAAGCGCCGGCACCAAGAGTGAGTGAATGCATGGACAGACGGACGAAAGCAACCATCGTAGAGCGCAATAGGTGACATTTTGGGCAGAGACCCTTCTTCAGACTGACAATCAAGGGAAAGGGAAACGGGAGGCATATCTTCCATTCGTTTGTCCTTAGTGCCATCTATATCTATTGTTCCTCTTTCCCCTGACGGTCTGAAGAACGTCTGTCCGATTGTTCGCTCGTCCTTGGATTAAAAGCTGGGAATTCATGCACAGGATGGAAACTGGAACGTAGGAGAACGTCGTCCCTCTGCGTACCCCCCCATTTCCATCACTGGCACTCACACACTCACACACACACACTCACTCACACACTCCCAAACACACACAACAAGTATGTGCTAACTTAAAATCGGCAAAATCCGGGATTTACGATATGAAAATCGTACCGCCCGTAATTGGCCAATTTTCCGTAGAAATTACGGGAAATCCGTACCAGTTGGCATCTCTGCATTCTCAGCTCCTGACCATTTCCATCAGCACTTCTAACCACCTGCCCTCTTTATCTCCTTGACTTTTGCTTCAATCAAATGCCTGGCTCCCAACATATCAAATGCACAAATCCCTACCCTTTGTCTGATTCCCAATTATTTGTTCTGATCCAATGTTTTTGTGTTCTTCTCCCTGATCCAAATCCTTAAAGGATAAAGCATATTGTGCAAGTTAAAATCCAGCAAAGTCCAATTAAAGGTAGCTCCAATTAGGTATTTGGGAGGTCAGGTTAGCTTTCTAGCTGTTGATAGGATGGATCAGTTGACTGATAACAGCTGGGAAGAAACTGCCCCTGAATCTGAAGGTATGCATTTTCAAACTTTTACCTCTTGTCTGATGGGAGAGGGGAGAAGAGGGAGTGACCGGGGTGAGACTGATCCTTGATTATGCTGGTGGCCTTGCTGAAGCAGCGTGAAGTGTAGATGGAGTCGATTGAAGGGAGATGGTCTGGGCTATGTCCATAGCTCTCTGCAATTTCTTGCAGTTTTTGAACTGTTCCCAAAACATGCTGTGATGCATCCTGATAAAATGCTTACCACAGCACATCTGTAGAAGTTGATGAGGGGACATGCCAAACTTCCAGAGCCATCTAAGGAAGTGGAGGCATTGGTGTGCTTTATCGGTCATTGTTCGATGGTTAGGATACTGTTGGAAGGGTATGACTGCAGCAGCCAAATCAGTGGCAACATGAGTGTTTTAATTGGACAGCTGGGAAGGTTAAAATCTAGGGGAGCAGTAGAGGCTTTATGGCCAGGAGCACAGGCAGGTATTTCTGTTGCGACAGCAAGACACTGAGGAGGCACAAAAAACTGCAGTTGCAGGAAACTTGAGCAAAAATCAAAGTGCCAAAGGAACTCAACAGGTCAGGCAGCATGTGTGGAAGGAATGGACAGATGACATTTCAGGTTGGGACCCTTCTTCAAACTGACTGAGATGGTGTGTTGCCTCCTGGTGCCAAGGTCAAGGATGTCCCAGAGCAGACAAAGGACATTCTGAAAGGGGTGAGTGAGCAGCCAGTAGTCGTGGCACCAGTGACAAAGGCAGGAAGAGACGAGGTCCTGCGCAGAGTATTTAGGGAGTTCAGTAGATGGTTGCAAGGCAAGTCGTCCATGTTTGTTATCTTGAGATTACTCCCTGTGCCACATGCTAGTGAGGCCTGAAATGAGAGGGTGTTTTTCAGTCTGGAGTCTCTGCACCTCTCTGTGTGTATATATGCGAGTGCACATTTGTGTATATATGTGCGTGCACACACATGTGTGAATATATGTGCGTGTGCACTTGTGTATATGTGTGTGTGTGCATGTGCCGTACGTGTGCATGTATTTCAATGATAATTCAGGTGGTCCATTTATTACCACCTTATCCACTTGTCTTGCCTCCTTCAGGGTGCTATAGACATTATTGTTGCCAGACATGAAAGAGCTGATGCTAATGTTGAATTAACTAAAAAGGAAACATAAGGCACAGAACTTGGCAGATCCTTGTGCGGATCGAACCTGGGTCTGTGGCACTGTGAGGCAGCAACTCTACCAGCTGTGCCAATATGCCGTTATTGAATCTTAGTCCTAGAACCCCCTCCGGCCTCCATTCACCAAATGGCTGCAGTGGTTCAAGAAGGCTGCTCACATTCACCTTATCCAAGGCAATGAGGGAAGGGCAATAAATGATGGCTTGGCCAGTAATACAACAAATATTCAACAATGAATAAATGATTAAAAATTAACAATGTCTGCTGGCTAGTTTGCCGAGAGTGATTCATGTGATGTGTGCATGCAGTTAGCAAGAACCAATCATATCTATTGAATAATAATAAAAATTATTACTCTGCTACAATTTCTATTTCAGCAAGTAATAATTGAGAGACTGCGGAGACTGACCTGGGCAGTAGATACAGAACTCTGATTCTCATTTGTTACAGGTATGTGGTAGAGCAGCAGGTTTAGTTTTGCAGTTAGAATACCTCTTCTTGCTTCTCTTTTCCTAAATAAAGACAAGTAAAGTAAAACCTGTTAATTTCACAGCATTGGTATTGAATCTACTTGACTGCAGTGAGTCCACTCACAGCGCTAGAGACCCAGGTTCGATTCTGACTTCAGGTGCTGTCAGTATGGAGGTTGCATGTTTTCCCTGTGATCGTGTGCGTTTCCTCTGGATGCTCCAGTTTCTTCCCACATCCCAAAGAAATGGAGCTTTGTAGGTTAATTGGCCTCTAAAAATGTCCCCTATGTAGATGGGACATTCTGGCCTGCATGGGCAGGATGGGACATTCTGGCCTGCATGGGCAGGATGGGCCAAAAGGCCTGCTCTTTGCTGTGTGACCATGACTTTACAACTGTTGCACCATGTGCACCTGTGACACTGTCAAAAACTGTTGCAGCTGAGATGGCAGTAATTGGGATGGTAATAATTGACTACAGTGATGCTGGGCTGGGGTGTTGCATGAAACCCCACTATTCCTCATGGATTTGGCGTAGTAGATGCTGGGATGATGTTTCCCAGGCGCAAAACAAGAGGTCGGCCACTTAGGATTCTTCACCCAGATGGTAACTGACATAGAACAGTACAGCACAGGAACAGGCTCTGCAGCCCACAATGTTTGTGCTGAACATCTGCCTGTACATGATCCATATCCCTCCATTCCCTGCATATCCATGTGCCGATCTAAAAGCCTCTTAAACGCCACCATCGTATGTGCCTACACCACCACCCCTGGCAATAAGTTCCAGGCCGCCACTAATCTCTCTCTACTAAACCTGCCCAACACATCTGCATTAAACCTCCCCCTAATATCGTATAGCAATGCCCTCTAGAGTTGGACGTTTCCACCCTGGGGAAAAAGGTTGTGACTCTCAAGCTTATTGATGCCTTTCAGAACTTTATACACTTCTAGTAGGTATCCTCTCAACGCCCGACGTTCCAGAGACTTTAGAGACACAGCTTGGAAAAAGGCCTGTTGGTCCACCGAGTCCTCGCTGACCAGCGATCCCCACACACTGGCACTACACTAGGGACAATCTACAATTTTACCCAAGCCAATTAACCTACAAACCTGTACGTCTTTGGAGTGTGGGAGGAAAGCGGAGCACCCAGAGAAAATCCACAATAAGCAAAACACATAGATAACATATCAAAAATATTTGATAAATTGAATGTACCTCTGAAGTAAATGATCAGCCATGATCAAACTGTGAGAGGGACTAAATGCCTACTCTTGGGACTATATGTTGCAAGAGTAGCCGTCTTATGTTTCCATGCATTGTTTTTAAAAAAAAAAAATCAAAATTAATCAAAACTTTTACTCCCGATAACCATCCTGTGACTGCTTCTGGAACATGGTCATCTGTAATCTAGCAGAACCTATTGCTTCATGTTAAGCAAGGAAGGAAATTTACAGGAAAATGTTGCTTTCTGAAAGAAGGAGACCAGTAACAATTTAACTTAATTACATAATGATTACTACATCTTCTAATATTAAGATTAGAAAGCAAACACATAAAAAACCCAAAACTCACATAATCTGCGACCCAACTCTTTGGAAATCCAGGTAGTTCTACATCTGGATTATTCAGTAAACCAGTCCGAAGAAAGGTCCCAGCCCAAATATTTTACCTATCCATGTTCTCCAGAGATGAACCTGCTGAGTTACTCCTGCCTGACCTGCTGTGTTACTCCAGTACTTTGTATCTTATCAGGTAATGTCCATTCACTTGCTTCCCACTCACCTGAACCCCAGTTCCAACGCCCCTTTCATGTTCCAGGGCCCCTGTTCCCATATTGCCTTCATGCTCACCTGGGGCCTGGTTCCTGCACTCTCTTCCACTCAATGCGATCCCGACTCCTACACTCCCTTCCAGACCCTGGAAGATCATCGAGACCCTGGTTCCCACTTGCAACTTTGTTTTACAAACTGTGGTGGTTTTTCAATAAATACCTCAAGGAATGAAAAGCCTTTGCTAATCTTCCCAAAATGCAGTCGTTTCCAATGACTACGACCCGGGCAGTGTTTGGCTTTCGTTGTTTGATGCTGAATGGCATGCTATTGCAATCAAACCTCCGATGAAGATTCATATCACCGCTTGTGGCAGTACTATCATAGAGTTCAGGAAGAAACAGTGCATTTTCTGAGTCTTGGTTTCTTTTCTTCACACCGCCTTTTCTGGAAAGCTTGGCCTGGTTTCCTTCACTGGACCTTGAAGGTGATGGGTCATTCCCAGCAGCTGGATCACCACAGTCTCTAACTATCCCACTGTCTGTTGATAGGATCGACAATCTCATTTGCTCAATGTTGTGACCGTCCGTTGACTCACTCATCTCAGAAGTGTCCGAGTCGCTGTTAATGAAATCCTGGCCAGAGTCAAGTTGATTTCGAACAAAATGCACCAATTCCTTCCCTGCAAGAAGCAAACCAACAGTGTTAGCAAGAAACAAGACACTCAAAATGTACATGTTTACTGCATAACTTACATATTTCACCAACTTTAAACTGGGGCAGCACTGTGGTACAGCTGGTAGAGCTGTTGCTTTTCAGTGCCAGAGACCTAGGTTTGATCCTGACTATGGGTACTGTCTATACAGAGTTAAGCAGGTTCTCCCTGTGACCTATGTGGGTTTTCTCTGGTTGCTCTGGATTCCTCCCACACTCCAAATACATACAGGTTTATAGGTCAATTGGCTTCAGTAAAATTGTAAATTGTCCCTAGTATATAGGATAGTACTAGTGTACGGGGAGATTACTGGTTGGCGTGGACTCAATCTGCTGATGGGCCTGTTTCTGCGCTGTATCTCTAAAAAAGTCTAAAATAAAAATGCCTGCGATCCGGGTTTGATCCCAATCTTGGATACTGTCTTTGCAACATCTCCAAGTTTGCAGATGACACAAAGCTGGGTGGCAGTGTGAGCTGCAAGGAGGATGCTATGAAGCTGCAGGTTGGGTAGGTTGGGTGAGTGGGCAGATGCAGTGTAATGTGGATACATGAGAAGTTATCCACTTTGGTGGCAAGAACAGGAAGGCAGATTATTATCTGAATGATGTCAGATTAGGAAAAGGGGAGGTGCAACGAGACCTGGGTATCCATTGTACATCAGTCACTGAAAGTAAGCATGCAGGTAGAGCAGGCAGTGAAGAAAGCAAATGACATGTTGGCCTTCATTGCGAGAGGATTTGAATTTAGGAGCAAGGAAGTCTGATCACAGTTGTACAGGACCCTGGTGAGACTGCGCCTAGAGTATTGTGTACAGTGTTGGTCTCCTAATTTGAGCAAGGACATTCTTGCTATTGAGGGAGTGCAGCGTAGGTTCACCAGGCTAATTCCCGGGGTGGCAGGACTGACATATGACGAGCGGGCTTGTATTCACTGCAGTTTAAATGTATGAGAGGGGATCTTATAGAAACATGTAAAATTCTTAAGGGATTGGACAGGGTCGATGCAGGAAAAGGTTCCCCATGTTGTGGGAGTCCAGAACCAGAGGTCACAGTTTAAGGATAAGGGGTAGCCCATTTAGGACTGATATGAGGAAAACCTTTTCACCCAGAGAGTTGTGGATCTGTGAAATTCTCTGCCACAGAAGGCAGTGGAGGCCAATTCACTGGATGTTTTCAAGAGAGAGTTAAATTTAGCTCTTCGGGCTAACGGAATCAAGGGTTATGGGGAAACAGCAGGGACGGGGTACTGATTTTGGATGATCAGCCATGATCATATTGAATGGCGGTGCTGACTCGAAGGGCCGAATGGCCTACTTCTGCACCGATTTTCTATGTGGAGTTTGCACGTTCTCCGCGTGACTGCATTGGTTTCCTCCAGTTTCATCCCATATCCCGAAGATGTGCGTGTTTTTTTAGGTTAATTGGCCACTGTAAATTGCCCCTAGTGTGTAGGGCATGGATACGAAAGTGGGATAACATAGAACTATCATTAGTGAGTGATTGATAGAGTGGACTCAGTGGGCCAAAGGGCCTGTTTCCATGCTGTATCTTTCAATTAAAAAAAAACGAGCAAAGAATGACATTACCCTATACTGTATATTAGCTGGCACATCAGGTACACATAATTTCAAGTAAGAGCATCAAATGTAATTCTCACTAATTCATTTCAGTGACTTCTGGAGATAGAACACCTGAGATAATTCACAGTGCGATAACAGCAGCCAATCTTCCAGAGTGGTGGGTGCCTGGAACGCACTGCCTGGAGTGGTGGTGGAGGCAGGTGTGATAGTGGCGTTTGGAGCTTTAGGTAGTATGAATGATAGGACTTTTAGACAGGCACATGGAGATGTAGGGAATGGATATGCAGGGATATGGATCATGTGCAGGCAAAGGAGATGAATTTAGGCTGGCACTGACACAGTGGACCGAAGGGTCGGTTCCTGTGTTGTACTATTCTATGCTCTGAAGGGTCTCCAATGGTGCTGGTGGAATTGCAAGTTTGTTGACTGGGAAACTATGGTCTGTAATCGGGGGAAGAGTTTGTAGACGATTCAGAAGAACTTCCTGTGGATAGGTAGGTCCTGGTTTAGAGGGACCTCATTTAAATTGAACAGCTACTGAACAGCTGTGCTGTGAAATACTGGTCAGGCTACAAGTCATCAATAATTATTGATAGACGCAAAATGTTGGATTAACTCAACGGGTCAGGTAGCAATTCTAGAGAAAAAGGATGGGTGACATTTCAGGTCAGAATCCTTCTTCAGAATGAAAGTAGAGCTGTGGGGGGAGTGGGGGGGGGGGGGGGGGGGGGGGGGGGGGGGGGGGGGGGGGGGGGGGGGGGCTGGGGAGACTAGAGGAACTTTGTGGACTTGGTGGGCCGAAGGGCCTATTTAATGATGCATCTCTAAACTGAACCAAAGCGTTGGTGCATTTGGAAGTGGCTCACATTCTTTTTGATAATAGTACAACATCATTTTTTTCGACCTTTAAAGATACGGCCCATAAAGACATTTTGATATCAAACCAAAATATACTCACAAAGGAGGTCGTCATCTTTCCACATAAAAAAACTGATATCTGGATTTGGCAGTGGAATGTTCTGGAGACCTTCACTTGAAGGAGTCACTAAAAGAAAACTCTCTCAGTACTCAATGTTCTAACAAAACCATTTTCAAACCCTTTGTGATTTTGCATAGTTAATTGTGCTGTTAAATTACATTATATAAAATTCTACCAAGATGTGATGATTGTATATATAATTTAACATAGTGCAATTAAATGGACACACCTTTTAATCCATGGGCAAGATGCGTTCATAATTGGGATATATAATCACACAGAAGAGAAACAGGCCCTTTATCCATGCCGAACATGATGCCCAAGATAAACTAATCTCATCTGCTTGCACATGATCCATATACTTCCATCTCCAGCATATCCATGCATCTAGCCAAAAGCCTCAAATGCCACTATTGTAACTGGCTCCAACACTACACTTGGCAGTACGCTCCAGGCACCCAACACTCTTTGAGTAAAAATCTTACCCTGCACATCTTGTTTAAACTTTGCCCTTCTCACCAGAAAGCTATGCCCTCTAGTCCTTGACATTTCCACCCTGGGAACAAAAGTTCTGACTGTTTACTCCATCTCTGCCTCTCGTAGTTATTCCCTTTATCATACATCTGTCCACTGTGGATGGTGGATTCTAATCATGTATTGTCTCCACTGACTGGTTGGCACCCAACAATAGCTCTTCACTGCATCTCGTTACACATGACAATAAATTAAGCTCAATTTTATATACTCTCCCTCAAGGAGAGTATATAAAATTATATACTCTCCCTCTATCTGTCACCAAGGGAGGGTGACAGATAGACATAAAATGCTGGAGTAACTCTGAAGGTCAGTCAGCATCTCTGGAGAAAATGGATACTTGCTGTTTCGTGTCTGGATCCTTCTTCAGACTAATTGTCGTGGGGAGGAATTGGAAGCAAGAAAAGACTAGGACAGATCAGGGCCGGCAACAGTTGACCTTAGGTAGTGTGGTTCCAATAGGATGTTTGTTGACTGGGGACAGTGTGATCCCAAGAGGGACGGATCGTGGAACTGTGGAACTGGTTAACCGACTTTTAATGGAAGAAGGGGGAGTGGGTGGGGGAAAGGGGAGTGTTTGTATATAAGTTACCTAAAATTAGAGAATTCAATGTTCATACTGTGGACATTGCTCCTCCAATTTGGGTGTGGCCTTACTCTGTCAGTGGAGGAGGCCCAGGTCAAAAAGGTCAGTAAGGGAAAGGAAAGAAGAGTTAAAGTGGTTAGCAAGCGGAAGATCCAGTAAGCATGACAGATCTTTGGGGAGCTGGCTGAGTTTTCATGCCATCTTGGACACAGTCTGTCACTGCTTTTGAAATAAGCCTTTTATTCTCAATTATTTTAACAAGCTGAATTTAAATGGCCTAGCTACCAATGAAGGTTTTGGCCTGATGTCTTTGAAACACTATTCATGCTAATGCGAGCATGCACATTATTAATGAATATTTATGAATTGTAACCTTTGTGTAACATAGAAAACATAGAAACATAGCAAAATAGGTACAGGAGTAGGCCATTCAGCCCTTCTAGCTAGCACCACCAGTCAATATGATCATGGCGGATCATCTAAAATCAGTACCCCTTTCCTGCTTTTTCCCCATATCCCTTGATTCCTTTGGCCCCAAGAGCTAAATCTAACTCTCTCTTGAAAACATCCATTGAACAGAATAGCCATCGTTCCTAACCTACCTTGTTGCGCAGAGTTAGTTATAATGTTGTAGAGTTCTTGCAACTTGCTACTGTGCTTCCTGTGGGCTACAGCAATGTCCTCTGAAGAATAATATGATTGTTCAGTGATAGCAACCACTTCCTGGAAATAGTGCTCGATCACATTGTAGGGTTTATTCTGTGAAGCAATACTAGCAGTAATTAGTGGCGACATGACATATGCCTATTTCAATTACAACAACCTTCCAAGTGCAGCATTCGAAAAATAAACTGGCGCAATGTGCTTGCGTGAAGTCGTAAGGATTTAAGTCTCGTTTCAATGAATAGTGCAGGTAAAAAGCATCTTGCTCCTCCTTGCTGTGAACCAATCAATGCCCACAAAGTGGAGAAAATGACAGAATTTCTCCAAACCACTCGAGGTGTGAACATCGATGATGAATAACGAGGTGCGTGACCTTCTAAAAAAAACCCACACCATTACCTGACAATTTAATTATAGCGTCGTTCGTGCGAGTTAACAGTGACGCAGCATCTCAATTTAGTTTAGATCATCATAGATAGCAGTACAATTATGCCATTTGGCCCATCAAGTGTACCCCACCATTCAATCATGGCTGATTTACCTCTCCCTCCTAACCCCAATTTCCTGCCTTTCTCCCCATAACCTCTGACACTCATACTAATCAAGAATCTATCTATCTACCTCTGCCTTAAATATATCCACTGACTTTGCCTCCACAGCCTTCTGTGGCAAAGAATTCCACAGATTCAGTTTAACTTAGTTTCGAGGTACAGCGTGGAAACAGGCCCTTCCGCCCACCGAGTCCATGCCGACCAGCGATCCCCGCACACTAACACTATCTCCCACATGCACCAGGGACAATTTTACCAAGCCAATTAGCCTACAAACCTGTACATCTTTAGAGTGTGGGAGGAAACCGGAGAAAACCCACGCGGGTGACAGGGAGAACGTACAAACCCCATGCAGACTCCATCCATTATCAGGATCGAACCCGAGTCTCCAGCGCTGTAAGGCAGCAACTCTACCACTGCACCACTGTGCTGCCCCCACAGCTGCCAAGTACCATGATTTAATTGACCATCTTGGTTACCTGTAATGCTACATCCAAGTTACTGATGTTGCAGTTCTCTCCCAGTGTTGCTTGGATGCTGTGCTTAATAATGTGACACATATAAAGAGCAGATGTATCATTTAGTCTCACTGAGTGAATCTCATGGTGAAGAGCGTTGATGACTTCTTCAGAGATAAGGTCGGGATCAGCAAAGATGAAAATCCTGACAAAGAAAAGTTCATCTATTTTATCAAAGAATTTTAACTACTGCTTTACAAGGTGCTGGTGGGGCTACATTTGGAATATTGCGAGCAGATTTGGCCCCATATCTGAGGAAGGATATGTTGGCATTGGAGAGGGTCCAGAGGAGGTTTACAAGAATGATGCTGGGAATGATTGGGTTATTGTATAAGTAGTATTTGAAAGCTCTGGGTCTGTACTCACTGGTGTTTGGAAGGATGAGGTTGGGATCACATTGAAACCTACGATAATGAAAGGCCATTATTGAGTGAATGTGGAAAGGATGTTTCCAGTATTGGGAGAGTCTAGAACCAGAGGGCACAGCCTTAGAATAAAAGGACATTCCTTTATAATAGAGATGAAATTTATTTAGCCTGAGGGTAGTGAATCTGTGGAATTCATTGCCAAGACAGTGGTACAGGTGAAGACATTGGGTATTTTTTGAATGAAGGTTGTTAGGTTCTTGATTCATAAAGATTACAGTGAGAAGGCAATAGAATGGGGGTAGAGTTGGAACAATAGATTAACCATGAATAAATGGCAGAGTACACTTGATGGTCTGAATGGCCTAATTCTGCTCCCATGTCTCATGAGTTTATGGCACAGTGGCACAGCTTGTAGAGCTGCTGCCTCAATGCCAGAGAGCCGGCTTTGATCCTGACCTTGGGCGCAGTCTGTGTGGAGTTTGCAGAACTTCTCCCAGGGTTTCCTCCAGGTGCTCTGGTTGCTCCCACATCCCAAAGGTGTGCGAGTTTGTAGGTTAATTGGCCTCTGTAAATTGCCCCTAATGTGTAGGGAATGGATGGGAAAATGAGATAACATGGAACAAGTATGATGAACGTTTGATAAATGCTTGGCGCAGATTCGGAGGGCAGAAGTGCTTGTTTCCATCTCCAAGCTATCTCTAAACTTCCTTCGGAGGAGTGGGGGCAAGTGTGTGGTTCCCAGAAGCAGCGCATACTCCATGAGGAAATTCTTTATGATCCACAAACGTCCATTGCACAGGAACAGGAAAATAGCTTGAGGGATATGGGCCAAACGTAGGCAGGTGGGACTAGTGTAGATGGGACATATTGGTTAGCGTGGGTAGGTTGGGTCAAAGGGCATGTTTCCATGACTCACAAGGAAATTCTTTTCTATTTTCTTATGCTTATATAAAAAAATTAGAAAAAAGTATAGAAACACATTATCTTAAATTCTTAATATTAGTACGAATATAGATATCACTGGTTATATGAAAATATTATTAGTGTCGTGTACTTTCAATTATATAAAATTATGTATTTTCAATTATATAATAATTTTTGAATTTAAAGTCAATAATAATACAAACATTCTTAACATTATGAAAATATAATGAATATCATAGAAGTTTTATTAATATTGCGTATTATTAATTACATAAAATTGGGACCTGTATTTGGAAATCAGAGACAATATGGATATCATGGGTAGTATGAGTATATTGCTAATACTATGAATGTATCATTAATACCATGTATTCCCAATTATATAAAATAAACAACCTTAAAATGTATAATTAATAATAATACAAATAATATCAACAGTATGAATTTATCATTATTATCATGTATTTTTTATTACTGTAAAATATTGTACTTTGTCATTACTTTGTTTCTATAATAAAAAAAAAATTTAAAAAAAAAAAAAAAAGGAAATTGAAACATCTTCTGGTGATGAGAAGGTGAGAGTTCTTCAGGGGATCCCTCATAAGCACATGTGTAGTCAATGGTTGGCTACACCTCAGGGATGTCAGGACTGTTGGCAAGTTCCAAGGCAAGGATGATGAGAGTCAACGAGACCTTGATTTTCACAGAGGGTGCCTTGGAGACTCACGAGTGTGGCATTAGGTGCCCCTGCAGAATGTTGCAAAATTAGCAATAACTAACTGAGGCTGTGGACGCGTTTTCTTTAAGAACGCTCCGCGTTGAATGCAGAATCTCCAAAGACTCTACATGAATAACCCACAGGATCTTGGAGAAACGTGCAAACTCCACACTGACAGGTCCAACAGGATCAAACCTGGGTATCTGGTGCTGGGAGGCAGCTCTCCCACTGTGGCCCCAACGCTGTGGATCTTGGGTCATACATAGGCCAGACCAGGTAGGGATGGCGGATTTCCTAACCTGAATGATATCGGTGAACCAGAGGGTTTTTACAAGAATATTCCAGTAATTATTTGTTGTGGTCATTAAGACTAACGCCAGCTGTTGTTGTCCAAAGTGCAGTTAATTCATTGCATTTAAGTTTTGTAGTTACAATGGTGGAATGTGAGCTCAGGTCTCTTGATTGTTAATCCAGGAACGCTCAGGATAATTAACTTGGTAACAACAATTTTAAATTAACACCTAATTAATTTATGATTTATTTGATTCCACTTACTTATCTCGGTGTGAAAATGTGTCATTTTTGAGCCCATGCTCGGAAATAACGAGCCTTTGGTACAAAAGACCTGTAATAAAATAGGCAATAATTGGATTATTAAATTTAATTATCGCTGGTACACATTTAGATCCATCATAAATCCATTTTATTCCAATCCTTTCTTCCATAACAGTTTATGATATCATATTTAGTAAAGACTGTATGAATTATCAGACATCTTTCATAATAACAAATCAATTTTTCTAAATAACCCAGCACTTGTGAAATCAATCTTAATTTGCTTGAGAAATAGCACAAATTCTAATAAACACACTTTCATAATTGATGCAATTCACGATGGAAACTTATTTGATAGATTAACATTTTACGACATGTGGGTCAGTGTGGGCAAGTTGTGCTGAAGGACCTGTTTCCACACTGCATGACTCTATTAGTGGTGCAACAAAGAGTTTCTGCCTTATTGACCCAGACGTTCCCAACTCCCTTGAAAGCTGTGAATGGAACAGAATATCATGCAATCTTCTGCAAACATCCCTATTGCTATGCATAAAATGGAGCAAAAGGTCATTGATTTTAAAAAGAATAAAAAAAAAAAAAAAAAAAAAAAAAAAAAAAAAAAAAAATGATGATACATGCACCCTGCACACTGTACCATTAAACATCATGCACGGTTCATTCAAAGAGAGACATCAAATGCTGGAGCAACTCAGTGGAACAGGCAGCATCTCTGGATGGCAGGAATGGGCAACATTTCCAGTCGAGACCCTTCTTCAGACTGAGAGTCAGTAGAGAGGGAGACAGAGATAAGGAAGGATAAGGGGTGAAAACAAGACATGAAAGAGAAGATGTAAATCAAGGACAATGTAGAATAGATCATTGTTAGCTGGGAGAAGGTAACAATGAAGCAAACAGAGATAAACTTTAATCAGGGGGACAGTCAGATTGGTCACAAAACTAGGAAGGGGGAGGGATGGAGAGAGAGGGAAGGCAGGTGTTATTTGGAGTTAGAGAAGTCAATATTCATACCGCTGGGGTGTAACCTGCCCAAGCAAACTATGCGGGGCTGTTCCTCCAATTTGCGCTGGGCCTCACTCTGACAGTGGAGGTGGCCCAGGACAAAAAGGTCAGTATGGGAATGGGAGAGGGAATTAAAGTGTCTAGCAACCGGGAGATCAGGTTGGTTTAAGCATTAATTTAGATTTTATTCACATACCTGGTGCTTTTCTCTCTGCTTTTAACATGACTGCATATTGATGGCCGATTGTGCAGTAGGGCTTCGGTAAGGAGAGGAGACCTTTGCAAAATGTATATGCTTTTTCGTAAAGATTAACAGGAATGTACGCAGCCTGGAAAAGATCATGAGTCAAGAGTGTTTTATTGTCATATATGTCATGAAATTGAACAATGAAAATTTTACTTGCAGCAACACAACAAATATGTAAACATGGAAACATAGAAACATAGAAAATAGGTGCAGGAGTAGGCCATTCGGCCCCTCGAGCCTGCACCGCCATTCAATATGATCATGGCTGATCATCCAACTCAGTATCCTGTACCTGCCTTCTCTCCATACCCCCTGATCCCTTTAGCCACAAGGGCCACATCTAACTCCCTCTTAAATATAGCCAATGAACTGGCCTCAACTACCTTCTGTGGCAGATAATTCCAGAGACTCACCACTCTCTGTGTGAAAAATGTTTTCCTCATCTCGGTCCTAAAAGACTTCCCCCTTATCCTTAGACTGTGACCCCCTATTAAACATATTAGTTCATGACAATTGTCCCTACTGTGTAAGATAGTGCTAGTGTACGGGGTGATCGCAGGTCGGCATGGACTCGGGGAGCTGAAGAGCCTGTTTCCATACTGTATCTCTAAAGCAGTCCTAAAGTCAGTATCTTGTAGAGTTGGCCTTGTCAATTGCAAGATTCAAGGAATCCCAAGGAGAACTATAAGGGTAAAGCTGGATTACTTATAGTAAGGGGGTAGCAAGGAGCATCTAAAGTGGATAGTAAGGTGCTTGGAGGCACCACTAATGTTTAAAATAAACATAAATGCTAAAAGCTAAATTGTATAAAGTTAAAAAATCTCTGTTTCTCTTACTCTGCAAATAAATACTCACCCTTGTCTTTATGTACCCACCTGAATAATCGCATACATTAGGGTGTTCAGTAATGGTAAAATGTAGTGCTTATTGTCATCTTTTGCCTAATACAAAAAAAAAAACTCCAGTCATTTTGATTCAAAAATCAATACTTAAGAATCAATTCAATAACAGACAGAATGAATCATATTCATTCATTCAGAAAATAATACTGTTGAGAACAGAGGTGGCACAGTGCACATCCAGTGTAGCAGCTGCTGCCTCACTGCTCCAGAGACACGGGTTTGATCCTGACTATAGGTGCTGTAAGTACGGAGTTTGTCCGTTCTCCCTGAAGTGGACAGAGTGGTTTTCTCCAGGTGCTCAGGTTTCCTCCCACATTCCAAATGTGTAGGTTAAGTGGCTTCTGTAAATTGTCCCCAGTGTGTAGGATAGAACTGGCGTCGGGGTGATTGCTGGGCAGTGCAGACTCGGTGGGGAGAAGAGCCTGTTTCTAAGCTGTATCCCCAAACTAAAGACTGGCTTCATTAATAATATTGACAATTGAGGGTGGGTGCAGATGTCGATGAGAGAGTGCAGGCATAGCCTGCTGCAGTGCTAGGCAATTAAAGAATCGACATCATGCAATACCAGTTATCAGTCTTCGTAACCATTGACCCTTTTATTTCATATAGTTTCTCACCAGCTCCAGTTCACCCATTAGAATATTAACCAGATATTTGCTGTTGTTCGGGTCTCGTTCAGTCTTCTTATGCAATGTCCACCTAAACATCCCTGTGGGAAGGAAAGAAGAAAAAAAAAAGGATCTGATGAACGTCAGAATTGAAATAAATGTTGCTGTATCTCAGTTCCTATTAAAGAAAACAAAAAGAGCAGAAATCAGCAAAAACAATCAAGTTTCCCAGGAAAGTGTGAAAACTCAGATCACATCTTATCTCTTTAATGAAGAAAACTGTAGATTATTTTAGAGATATAGTGCAGGAATAGGCCCTTTGGCCCACCAAGTCCGCGTCGACCAGCAGTCCCTGCACACTAACACTAACCTACACGCACTAGGGACGACTTTTATAATTTTACCAAAAAGTCAATCAAACCTGTACGTCTTTGGAATTCGAGAGGAACTGGAGCATCCAGAGAAAACCCACCCAGGTCACAGGGAGAACGTACAAACTCCCTACAGACTGCACCCGTAGTCAGGAACGAACCCGGGTATTTGGCGCTGTGAGGCAGCAATCAACCGCTGCACTGCTGTGCATTCCCTTGAGTAGATGGCTTTGATCATGCTATTGTATCCCGCATCTTTTAAATGTATGCAATCGAAGAACGTTTCAAAGTTTTACATGTTAGAATATAAGTATGAATTAAAAAAATTACATGCAATAAAAATGAAAAAAAAAACACAACTTTGTTTATAACGAAGAAAAAAAAGTAGCATGGTTTAAAACAAAACCATAAAATAACAGAACAATAATTGTTTTGTTTTGCCTAACATTCTGCAGTTTTGTTTTACATGATATTAAACTAGAATAATTGTCAAGACACTGCATGCATGGAATGATTCTGGTACTAAATGAGCCAATTTGCACTCGAGTATCATAATGTAATCAGGTGAAATTGACTGTAATTTAATTTTGTAATCATATTTTATGAGGAGAGACCTGATTGAAGTATATAAAAGAAGAGGCATAGTAGGGTAGATAGTCTGAACTTTTTTCCCCACAGGGTGGAAATGTCAAAGACGAGAGGACAAAGCTTTGAGGTGAAAGGGGCAAAGTTTAAAAGAGATGTGCAGGGCAAGTATTTTTATTTTTTACACAGAGGGTGGTGGGTGGCTGGGTTGGTGGTGGAGGCAGATACGTCAGTGTTATTTAAAAGGCTTTTGGAGAGGCATATGAATATATGCAGAATGGAGGAATATGGATCACGTGCAGGCAGCAAAGATTTGTCTAACAAGACATCATGTTTGGCACATTGCGGGTCGAAGAGCCTGTTCCTGTGCTGTCCCGTCCTATGTTCTATGATCGAGGATATTGTGAATTGCTGAAGGTACACCTGCAATGCTGTGAGGAATTGTGAAAGCACACCTTAAAGTAGGTAATTCGTATTGTTTAAGGGGCTATCTATGTGTGGAATCTAAAATAGTTTTTCCAAATTCTCTCACTTCTGTTTAACGAATTCCATGCAATACATTGGCACGGTGGCGCAACGGTAGAGCTGCTGCCTTACAGCGCCAGAGACCCGGGTTCGATCCTGACTACGGGTGCTGTCTGTATTGCTAGTTTGTATGTTCTCCCTGTGACCACATGGGGTTTTTTCCAGGTGCTCTGGTTTCCTCCCACACTCTAAAGACGTACAGGTTTATAGGTTAATTTGGCTTCGGTAAAAATAAAGTGTCCCCAGTCATAAGTTCATAAGTTATTGGAGCAGAATGAGGCCATTTGGCCCATCAAGTCACTCCTCATTCGATCATGGGGGATGATCTATCCTTCCTCTCCACCCCATTCTCCTGCCTTCTCCCCATAAGCCCCGATAATCTGTAGGATAGCGTTGGTGTATGGGGATCGCTGGTCGGCACGGACTCAATGGAACGAACGGCCTGTTTCCATGCTGTATCTCTAAACTAAACTCTACTTCATGTGTAACTAGATAGGACTGATGGCTTCCCCACAGCCCACCTACATTTACAATGACCAGGCAATTAAATTACTGCTAGTTGCGCAGAATTGCTGATTGTAGCAAATAATAAGACCAGAAATTATTTATTTTGTGGCACTCTATCCAAACTTGAGGTTGAGAGTTTACAGTTACCCTAAAATGACAACTTGCAGTATGATACCCCCTCTCTCTTTCTCTTCTCTCTCATTCACTCTCCAATTCGCTCTCTCTCTCGGCTAAAAGGTAATCATTTTTAATGCCAAGCCAGTTCAAGGGTTTTTAAATTCTGGTGATTATGCAGTGCGGCATTAACCTCTGCCAAAAGACTTGGTCACCCTTCCCGAACTATAGTACCTACCTGGCAGATAAAGTCTTACTTCCGTAGTAAAACCCCTCTAGACATGAACAGTTGAAATTGCAGCTTCCTTTATGAACTATTGCAGACCCCTCAAGCTTCCTTGAATGACATTCTGGAATTTACACAAGGGTTTCATTTTAAGTGGGGTTTCCGGTGAAAAGCTAGTTTGGGCAGAACAATGGGGGTTACATTTTAGATGGAAAAAATACAAGGTTTAAAACATTTCTCTCCACCTGCACCTTTGCTGTTGAAAGAAGCTAATCGCATATTAAGAGGAAATGCCACATGTAAAACAAGTCCTTCAGCACACTGAAGTGTTTCGGGTGGCACAGCGGTAGAGTTGCTGCCTTACTGCACCAGAGACCCGGGTTAGATGACTATACGGAGTTTGTACGTTCTCCCTATTACCATGTGGGTTTTCTCTGGGTGCTCTGGTTTCCCCCCCACACTCCAAAAACGTACAGGTTTGTAGGTTAATTGGCTTCTGTAAATATTGCAAACTATTCCTAGTGTGTAGGATGATGCTAGTGTATGGGAATCGCTGGTCAGCATGGAAATTGGCCCCTCGGCCTACTGAGTATGTCTGAACTGAACTAAATTACAGGCTCTTTGGTTAGAGCAGAAATCTTTCTGTTGTTTCATATACAATTCAGTAGACCCTGCCCACGAGGCCCATATTTATGACTCGACAGTGAATATCTTAGCATTATGGATTGTGAGAAAGTGCAGTTTGACAGAGAAGACCTTGTTAATTATCATCAAATATACGCATAATTCCTGCAATCCTCAGGTCTTCATAGAGTTTCTGGGAGTTCATACATAGGCTGAACATGTAGTTTTCTCAGCGCACTCTGGGATAATGCATTTCAATCAATTTCTAGATCTGTGGGCCACAAACTGTCTAGTTTTAGATTGGTTAAGAGATACAACGTTTACACTAGTTCCATGTAATTCCACTTCCTCATCCACCCCCCCCTACACAATAGGGGCGGTTTACCTACAAACCCGCATGTCTTCGGAATGCCGGAGGAAACCAGAGCCTCTGGAGGAAACCCATGCGGTCACAGGTAGGATCGTGTGCAAACGCAGACAGACAGCATATGCGGTCAGGAAGGAACCCGGGGCTGTGAGGCAGCAGCTCTACCGCTGCACCAATGTGGCAGCCCAAGGGCACGGTGCTGCCCTTAATATAGCTTCCCCACTCTGCAATGCGGGTGCAGTTATTAATACGACCCTTCCCATCGATGTGGTATACTGTTTTTCAAGATGAGCAATCGTTCTAATATAGTTAATTTCAAGGTTCCGACCCGAAACTTCATCTATTCCTTTTCTCCAGAGAAGCTGCCCGACCCGCTGAGTGACTCCAGCTTTTAGTGTCTATCTTTCGGTCTAACCAGCATCTGCAGTTCCTTCACACACAATCCTCTTATATACATGTTTGAATAGCAGAGGGAATTTTGCCAAATTAGTCAGCACCTGCAACTAATGACAAATCAAATATTAAATTGATTTTCCATTAAAAAAAAAGTGTAAGCAAATATCAATTAGAACAGTTAAACTTTCAACTGATAAAGCTTCAATAATCTATGTGGATTTTAACTTAGAAATAGTTAATAATTAGCATAACAATTGATTTCCCCCACTCGACTGCTCTGGAAGGCTGGATTGTTCGGTCTAGTTCCCGTTTTATTGCCTGCACGCTGTGCTTGATGTCAGCTTCGGCAAGGCTGCTGGCACTGGAGCTTCCTCCTGAAGATTAAAAACACATTTGCCCACGTCGTAATTATAAGCTCATACAAGGCGTTTCCCATTGACTTGTTGACGAGTGATATATTAATAGCTATCTATCTGGGGAGTACCACAACATTTCAATCCTGCTTATAGGGATCTGTTGAGAGTCCTATCTGATTAGATGTTGTCATAAAGATAATTTAGATTAGAGTAATGATATTGGCACCAAGAATTAGTAATGAAGAATATAAGAGGAACAATGCAACAATAAATATCCCAATTCAATTGACGAAGGGTTTCTAAAATAATGCGTTGCCGATTTGTGGAAGATTATTGGAAGTGTGGTGTGGTAGAAACGCTGCCTCACTGTGCCCGACAGACCAGGTTCAATGCTGACCTCAGGTGCATGTCTGAGTGGAGTTTGCACATTCACCTTGTGTTGTGGGTTTCCCCAGGTGCTCGGTTTCCTCCCACATTCTAAAGAGGGTGCAGGTTTGCAGGGGGTATTGGACGCCTATGTGTAATTTTCTCTCCAATTCATAATTGGACTCAGGTCATTTGACATCCACCATCCATCTGGATTGGTATGACGTATTTAATTTATTGCTGCGGTTTTATTTAATATCCCTTTATCCTTCAATCAAATGTTATATAACCATTTATTAAATATTGATGACGGTTTCATGTTTAATCACTAACTTTGTATCCATGGTCTGTAGGGCCCAAGGAAATGGTTTGCGATGCTTTCTGACTTCAAATTGAATCCCACTCTCCCTATGGGACACTGACTGTATATCTTAGTCGGACATAGAACATAGATGTACAGCACAGGAACAAGAAACCATCGGTCCACATGTCTGTGCGGTCTTGCTGCCAAGTAAATATCTCCTGCATGCGATCCCCACCCATCATTATCCACATATCCTGGGCCTATCCTAAAAGCCTCTTAAATGCTACTAGATATCTGACTCAACACCAACCCTGGCAGCCGTTCAGGCCACCACCATCCTCTGTGTGAACAAAATCCCTGCCCCGCACATCATCTTTCACTTTGCCTACTCATCTTAAAGTTAGGCATCTAGTCTCCTCCCTCCCCAGCAATCTTCACTATCATCAGTAGTTTTTAGCACCGTCCAGCATAAACCATTCTATTGGCTTGAGACGTTTATAAAAGCAGAGCATCTCTGCGAGTTGCTTCACTTTCATTCATTAAATTCACTTACTTGTTGCACGTTCTTG